>CM054059.1:81958052-82611562 GCA_028641055.1 Alopecurus myosuroides | reverse complement strand
AGAAATGTGATACGCGACACTCCCACAAGCTTGGAACAAGCCAAGGGGGTGCCAATACCCATGACGAATGAATTCTTTGGTCGTGGTGGTTAATCCTTCTCAATAATATTATCAATGGATTTCTTAAAATCTTCAATTGCGAACATAACCATACGTATCATCTCAGTATTTTGCTCAATATGGTTTGCGTGCTTGTTATACGGTGAATCCTAGCCATAAAGATCTTTCTTCCACACTTCCTTAGATGGAGAGCTTCCTTCACCTGGGACTGGTGTCCTTGAAGCTAAACAGTGACGTGGGGCCTTCCCTACAGTGCTCATCCTCGTCGTTTGCTTGAAAGGTTCTACAACCACTCCACTGCTTGGATGGTGACGCGTGGATATCCGATGCACTCGTGAGTCTTCTTCTACATCTCCTTCAGCTCCACTATCAATCTTCTCCTCGGCTTCCGGTCTTGGAGATCATCTTCCTTTGGTCCCTTCCCCTTGTTGTTGTTGGCGGAGACCATGGTGCTTCTAAACTGAAAACAGCTCCTCGCAGAAACAGGTCGAAGCAGAAACACGACGAGAAAACGATATACGGACCTCCAGGGGTCCGAGGGGTTATATAAAAAAATATGCGTAACAAAAGGAAAGTCTAGGTCGAAAACGAGTCGAAGAGGGGCGCCGGAGCGCCCACACCATAGCCAGGCGCGGCCAAGGATGGGCCCGCGCACATACATGGTATGTTTCCCTCGTGCACCGTCTCCAACTGCCCCTACCTCGGAACTATGAAAAATGTTGGGTGTCACCGGTTACGATACCCGACTGAAGGTTAATGGGGTTACCACTCCCAGGCTAAATCACATCAGCAGGCGCGGCTCAGTCATGGATCATCGGCCCACAACCCCTTAGTCATCACATAACGTCGGGCCCAACCAAGTTGCATAATAAAGATATCAAGACTTGGAACAAACATCACAGTCTCTACAACACAAATCATATATATTTCAACTCTTCACAGAGAAAATATAGGAGACTACAATCAGAGTTCACATACCAACCATTACATCAAGCAAAAGCAGGTATAGTTGTTCTAAACAACAAGAACCAAAATATGGCCTAAGAGGCCTGCAGATAAACAAGTGAGCGCTAGCTTGCTCCTAGCCACCCCAGGCTGCCACCTGGAAAACCCAGACTACTCGTCGACATCCACAAAGAAACCACATGACTTCTGGTGAAGTCCTTAGCTGTAAAAGAGTAAAGATTCAACAAAGCAACGGTGAGTACAGTAGGTACTCGCAAGGTTACTAGAGCTACTAGCTCAAATGAGGCTTTAGCAAGGCTATTAGGTTGTTGTTTTGGAGAAAGCCAGTTTTCATTTTGTAGTAGTACAGCCAAACACAGGCTATACTGTTGCGTGTAGTACTGGCCCCTGGACCGTTCACCAGCACGCACAACTAGATAGATATCCAAATAAGCTAATGTATCTCATAACTAGCGAATAATCCAGAGTACAAAATTCTTTACAAGTTGCATAGCGGAAGCTAGCACAAAACTTATTCAAGTATAACAAATCGAATCTAAGGGCTCCAGTCTTCAATTTGCGCCACAGGCGAACAAACATGTTGAGTGGAGTCACGAGACCTACGTCGATCACTCTGAAACCGAACAACCTGCACGTTGGAATATGCAGCCCCCAAAAGGAGGTCAGATCATTCTGAGCAATGGTGGCAAGTGACACTATGGTGGTATATAAATGGCAAGTGCTAGTCTACATGCATATTTGGCTGGTGGAGTTTGTAGGCTATTTTGCATAAATGCATTTGTCCTATCTTTTTATAGAAAGTAATTTTGCATTGGACACTTTGGTTGGTAGCAAAGTGCTCCTATACACTTGGACACTTTGGTTGATAGCAAAGTGCTCCTACCCTTTTGGATTAGCACGCTGAAACACCATCAGGCACTTCTCCAATAACCCATAGTCAAATTGGTAGTAATCAATAAAACAAGATGAACGAGATATGTCATGTTTCCCATCTAGTTGTTGAATTGTCCCTAACCAATGGAACACGGCTAAGATCTTAGTTTTAACCCTCGCGAGGTTTGTGCCCTTTACCCGTGTTCCCTAATCGACCCCAAACACCATGATTCACCATTAGTACCACGGAAGGAAAGAAGATTAAGCCATAAATTATAAGAAGTAGATCCCCAAACCCTCCACGAGCCGGACCATCCTACCACTATTCTACATCTCTGGACACGTTGGGTTCGAGTCACCACAACCTACAAATTATGTCTAGCCCATACTAATATGAAACACGGTTGCACGCAAGAAACATCTACATACAGAAACTAAACATAATCTCAAGATACTGGGCGGCGGTCCCCACCAAACTTTGTACTCTGATGACATGCTAGCAATCCGCCCAGTGGCTAATTAATTATCAGGTTGTTTTCATAAGCAATTAAAATAACGATTTTCATCATAACATGATAATAATCCCAACCACGAATAACTACAAGCATGGCTAAGCAATCTAACATTACGGTGTTTCCCTAACATATGGATTGCTACATCTAGGGATAACATATGATTACTCCACTTGGGTGTTAGTGAATCAATCTAGCATAGCGATAACACACAACTCCTACTAATGCATAGCTACAATAAAACTCTAATGCATATAATAAAATAGTAGGTTCATGTATGTCACTTGCCTTGACAGAAATTGGAGTCGTTCACGCACTCGACTCAGTCGCAACCGTAACAACCACGGTCCTCACACGAACAGCAACCGCAACTCTCGCAATCTACACGTTGCAAGCATACCACAATAAATAACCAAACCAGACAAAACAACAATGCAACATATGGATGTATGATGATTTAATAATGCAAGACAACTAATTTACTAGTTCTCTGGTTGCCTAAACAATATATGATGCATGAAAAAGTTTGTAATGCAACAAGACACAAAAAGCAGCTTAACCAAATTAAATAGGGTTAATTAACAATGTACAAGATCTTATTGAAATAAAGTTTATAAAAAGGTGATCTAAACCTAACGTACTAATAAAATCCAAAAAGTAAAATAAAACACTCAACTTTTGGACGAATAAGAACAAAGTATAGATTTGAAATCTCGAGTTACTCCGGTGGACAAAAGTAGATCGGAATTATATAAAAAGATCTGTAGCTCAAATCGAAAAACTCAAAGAACAAAAGTTATAGATAATGACGAGATGCAACTACAGTAGAAATTTGAGCGAAAACGGACAAACGGTTGAAGAGTAATTGAACTTTTGCCGCTTCAGATCTGAGATAGTAGATCTCGAAATTCTCCGGCTGTGGTGGATGAAAAGAGGTGAGCTTTCTTGGGATGGATCGGTAACGACGATATCTAAAACTCTCGTGAAGACTTGAAAGTCAACCGAGGAACTCACGGACCGTGGCGAGTAAAATACCAAGAAACAGATCTGAAATCAAAGTTTCGACTTTGGGACGACCTCACGGCCGGGGCTGGGGTATTTATAGGTGGGGAGGTCGGTGGAAAGTTGCTCTTGGAGTAGTGAATAAGCCAAAAGAAGCGGATTCGAATTTGGACTCTCCGATGAAGAGATATGCGAGTTTGAATGAAGATAGGTAAAAAAAAACGGGATTTGCTGGGCCGGCCCACTAGGCCTGACGTTTTTTTTCGCTTGTTTTTTTTTCTTAAAACTGTAATAACTTTTGAAATACAAATCGGAATTGAGTCAAACAAATTTATAAAATTTTGAAATTTGAAACTCTATCATATTTTACTATTATTAAGTAATTTTAGGCAAAATAAAATATTTAATTATCCTTTAGCTTATAAACGCCTTATAGGAGGATTTTGAGCTTTTTAAAACATGATTTTGTTTTGGGGTTTAAAATGCAACACTCAAATGCAAGTTTTGAAATGATGCCATGTTATGCATATGCTCTAAATGCAAAACACTCCAAATATAAAATTTGGGATGTTACAAACTAACCCCCTTAAGATGAATCTCGTCCCGAGATTCAGAATGGCTAGCAAATAGGTGTGGGTGGTTTTCAAAATTTGTAGCCTAACCCCCTTAAGAGAAATCTACTTGGTATCACCAGAGACATGCGTAGATACATATATCATGATCTTCACTCCTTGTGTTGTCAATTGTGTTGTGCATCCTTCACCAATATGGAGCATCTCTGACTATAGGTTGTGTGGCATAACGAAGCATCACAATCGCGTCAACGCTGGCATCCTCCATTGTTTCTTCTATATCTTGAATCCGCGTCATTGTCTCGTATACGAGTTCCTTGTCTTTCTTCTTGGCTAGGTTCTAGGTGATAGGTTGAGTCTGAGCCTCCACAAGTTGTTGTATTGCATGTGACATCTCTAGGCGGTTAATATAAGGAGTATCGTGGAAAGGCATCTACTAGGTTTAGAATAGATGAGTTTAGATAGAAAGATCTAAAGGAAGTAGCTACCCATACTATACATGAACAAATCAACACTTAGCAATCAACATACAAACAAGTCAAATACTTTAAAATAGTTTTAAAAATAAGGTATAAATTCCTGCGAACATACCAATAAAGTTTTGGAAACAAAACATTTGAAAATACCCGGGCTATCATTGCCATATCATCTAATTAGGATACGGTCAACACCTAACACAATCTCGATAACTAGGAACCTACATGGTGGGCAACCTAGTGTCTTCACATAGATCCAATAACTGCATCGTGTTTTCTTCTTGTAGTAAGCCTTCTTATCTATCTTGAGGTGAATCTCCTTTATATTGAATTGAATTTTCTTCTCTATGGGAATCCTCACTATGATTTGAAAAAGAAGAGATGGAAGTAGGAGATAAAGATAAGAAGATTACAAGAATAGAGTCAAAGGAATAATGTATAAAGGATTTGGAAAAATAAGTTTTCATCATATGGCTTTTCCTAATCCATTTTCTAAGGTCTCGTTCCTACAGTCAACACCATACTCTGATACAATCTGTAGTAGTACAGCCCAACACAGGCTATACTGTTGCGTGTAGTACTGGCCCCTGGACCGTTCACTAGCACACACAACTAGATAGATATCCAAATAAGCAAATGTATCTCATATCTAGCGAATAATCCAGAGTACAAAATTATTTACAAGTTGCATAGCGGAAGCTAACACAAAACTTATTCAAGTATAACAAAGAGAATCTAAGGGATCCAGTCTTCAATTTGCGCCACAGACGAACAAACATGTTGAGTGGAGTCACGAGACCTATGTCGATCACTCTGAATCCGAACAACCTGCACGTTGGAATATGCAGCCCCCAAAAGGAGGTCAGATCATTCTGAGCAATGGTAGCAAGTGACACTATGGTGGTATATAAATGGCAAGTGCTAGTCTACATGCATATTTGACTGGTGGAGTTTGTAGGCTATTTTGCATAAATGCATTTGTCCTATCTTTTAATAGAAAGTAATTTTGCACCTAATTGGACACTTTGGTTGATAGCAAAGTGCTCCTATACACTTGGACACTTTGGTTGATAGCAAAGTGCTTCTACCCTTTTGGATTAGCACGTTGAAACACAATCAGGCACTTCTCCAATAAGCCATAGTCAAATTGGTAGTAATCAATAAAATAAGATGAACGCGATATGTCATGTTTCCCATCTAGTTGTTGAATTGTCCCTAACCAATGAAACATGGCTAAGATCTTAGTTTTAACCCTCGCGAGGTTTGTGCCCTTTACCCGTGTTGCCTAATCGACCCCAAACACCATGATTTACCATTAGTACCACGGAAGGAAAGAAGATTAAGCCATAAATTATAAGAAGTAGATCCCCAAACCCTCCACGAGCCGGACCATCCTACCACTATTCTACATCTCTGGACACGTTGGATTCGAGTCACCACAACCTACAAATTATGTCTAGCCCATACTAATATGAAACACGGTTGCACGCAAGAAACAACTACATACAGAAACTAAACATAATCTCAAGATACTGGGCGGCGGTCCCCGCCAAACTTTGTACTCTGATGACATGTAGCAATCCGCCCAGTGGCTAATTAATTATCAGGTTGTTTTCATAAGCAATTAAAATAACGATTTTCATCATAACATGATAATAACCCCAACCACGAATAACTACAAGCATGGCTAAGAAATCTAACATTACGGTGTTTCCCTAACATATGGATTGCTACATATAGGGATAACATATGATTACTCCACTTGGGTGTTAGTCAAGCAATCTAGCATAGCGATAACACACAACTCCTACTAATGCATAGCTACAATAACACTCTAATGCATATAATAAAATAGTAGATTCATGTGTGTCACTTGTCTTGACAGAAATTGGAGTCGTTCACGCACTCGACTCAGTCCCAGCCGTAACAACCACGGACCTCACACGAACAGCAACCGCAACTCTCGCAATCTACACGTTGCAAGCATACCACAATAAATAACCAAACCAGACAAAACAACAATGCAACATATGTATGCATGATGATTTAATAATGCAAGACAACTAATTTACTATTTCTCTGGTTGCCTAAACAATATATGATGCATGAAAAAGTTTGTAATGCAACAAGACACAAAAAGCAGGTTAACCAAATTAAATAGGGTTAATTAACAATCTACAAGATCTTCTCGAAATAAAGTTTATAAAAAGGTGATCTAAATCTAACGTACTAATAAGATCCAAAAAGTAAAATAAAACACTCAACGAAAACTTTTTGGATGAATAAGAACAAAGTATAGATTTGACATTTCGAGTTACTCCTGTGGACAAAAGTAGACCGGAATTATATAAAAATATCTGTAGCTCAAATAGAAAAACTCAAAGAACGAAAGTTGTAGATAATGACGAGATGCAACTACAGTAGAAATTTGAGAAAAAACGGAAAACGGTTGAAGAGTAATTGAACTTTTGCCGCTTCAGATCTGAGATAGTAAATCTCGAAATTCTCCGGGTGTGGTGGATAAAAAGAGGTGAGCTTTCTTGGGATGGATCGGTATCGACGATATCTAAAACTCTCGTGAAGACTTGAAAGTCAACCGAGGAACTCACGGACCGTGGCGAGTAAAATACCACGAAACAAATCTGAAATCAAAGTTTCGACTTTGGGACGACCTCACGGCCGGGGCTGGGGTATTTATAGGTGGGGAGATCGGTGAAAAGTTGCTCCTTGGAGTAGGGAACAAGCCAAAAGAAGCGGATTCGAATTTGGACTCTCCGATGAAGAGATATGCGAGTTTGAATGAAGATAGGTCAGAAAAACGGGATTTGTACCGTATCGAGTGTGGGTACGTGCGCAGTTGGCTCGGTGCGTTGGTGGGTAGCCTTGCTGGGACGGCCCACTAGGCCTGACGTTTTTTTTCGCTTGTTTTTTCTTTCTTTTATCTTTTTCTTAAAACTTTAATAACTTTTGAAATACAACTCGGAATTGAGTCAAACAAATTTCTAAAATTTTGAAATTTGAAACTCTATCATATTTTACTATTATTAAGTAATTTTAGGCAAAATAAAATATTTAATTATCCTTTAGCTTATAAACGCCTTATAGGAGGATTTTGATCTTTTTAAAACCTTATTTTGTTTTGGGGTTTAAAATGCAACACTCAAATGCAAGTTTTGAAATGATGCCATGCTATGCATATGCTCTAAATGTAAAACATTCCAAATATAAAATTTGGGATGTTACATATTTTTAAAAGACTTGACCGTGCAACGTCTATAAGAATGTTTTGAAATGAGATAGAAATTGTAACTCTTCTTCTTCAACTTTTGAACAAGGCATCCTTCAACCCAGCATCATATCCGCTGCTTCACGTTTCATTGTATAAGTTCTCTATGATCTCAACTGTTGTTCCCAAAGATATCCATAACCGTGGACACGGCTTTTCGAAAAGATTTACCCTGCAGGGGTGTACTGTTTACCACCAGTACCGTCCAGCTCCTAACTGATCATGCATGATCACATCCTCTTCATGGGAGGCCGGCAGAGCGGGCGCGGTTACAACCTTTACCTTGCATTAATCTATCCCCGAGGTCATTGGTGAAGCAGAAGTGCAGGTTCAGTACCTCCGACACCCTGGACCACGGCCACCTCCTAAACACCACCGTCCTCGTTCACAGCTCGTCCGTCGTATTCACGCACACACAAATGGAAAGCTCAAACTAAAGGACCCCGGGCTACACCCTCGCAAGTTAGTTAGTCATTAGGGGTTCCATATGCCCCACGGATGGAAGCACGCTCGGTCGTGTTTCAAGTCGAAGAGAACTCGCTCCTAGGGGCATGAGTGAGGAAAAACACCACCATTCACCGATAGCAACTCATCCATGCCGGTTAGCATTTTAATTGGAGACAACGGGTCCACAACACATCCGGACATGACATAATATCTTCCCACCATGATCCATTCGTCGGACCCAAGGCACTCAACTAAGCAGGGTTAAGCAATTAAGTAGCATATAGGAGTATCTCGGGCCACACACAAGCTATGGATAATAGGAAGGGAAACAGGTATTGGTGTCCGGAACAAAATGCAACTACTAGGAGAGTATAGCCAAAACATTTGAATCGAATGCAATATTATGCTGGATAAAAATACTTGAGGGAAAACATAGGTCAAAATAGATGATCAAAGAAGTGGATTTACGCTTGCTTTGATGGTATTGATGGTAGTAGGGATCAATGTTGTGTTGTTGTGGAACCTCGACTCCCGATTCTACCGATACACAAGAAAAATAACAAGGGACACATAAAACACCAGAAAACATGTGGTAATGTACAACCAGAGATGCCATATCATGTTAATGCAACTAACGGATCATAAATGATACACCATTTAAATAGAGTTAACCAGCTAAGAAGAAAAACCTGGCCAAACACCGATACAATAACACAATGCCACACCCGACCGTGAGGCTTCGCACCACATGGGCCAACGCCGTGAATTGTCTCTTCGGTTCTAAACTTCTAATGATACTCACAGAAGCATTTGTGTCATCTGAATTTATTGTCACCGAAAGCAATCAAATAACAAAGAAACCTTGTGCAGACCACAGAGGGATATTGTGGACTTGTGGTTGTTATGTTTTGCTGTTTCGATTTACAACTGAAAACAATAGGAATAAGTTGTTATGTCTCAAGCTGTGAAGGACAGTTTGCAGGTATCTTCGACAACTGTTTGCTATGATATATTTCGTTCATTATTCTTGGTCGATTACATATGAGGCAAGCTTTTTTTTTTGAGGATGTGACAAGCGTTGATGAAATGAAGATGATGACTGTAACAAGGTTTCATTTTACATTGAAAATGAAACAGCAAACTTATCCTATATGGAAGGCTGAAAAAGGAGACCAATCTGGAGCTCTATACTCGAATGCACCCTAATTAGCTTGGCGACATAATATTCAGAAACAAGCAACTGACATAGAACAAGAAACAAAACAGCCGCCATGAAACTGCAAACACACAAACATATCTGCAATGGCAAACATATGGATACTGGTATGTCGACATAGTGAATTATTACACAAGACGTTCACCAGTGCTTAGCTTAGCACGGGTTAAATGGATCCAAGGGATGACAGAATCAAGTGTGATCAACCTAAGATCATCAAAAACTTAGACTGACAAAGTGAGAACCATGTGTCTTCAAAATGTCAGGAAATGACTCTTCATATCCTCGTCCATATAAGAAAAATCAAACTTTTTGAGTGCTTCCTCCTGTGCTTCGTCGTTCCATGCTTGGATCTGGGCTCGATTAGCAAGGAAGTCATCGTCGACCTCGATGTAGCCTTGCTTGTCATACTGGTTGCGAACCCATGCTTGGAAATTTGAGAATCTCTCTCCAACGGTATAGAACAAGCGCACACCAGCGTAGAGGCCCACCAGTTCCTCGTACGCCTCCTCTTCCGGCGAACGAATCAGGTCCGGGTTGTGGCACTTCAGGGCCTTGTAGTCACGAGGGAGACGACTGTCGTCCATCACCCGGCCGAGTACATACTCGATCTCCTCCTGCGGTAGGCGCGTCATCTTTCTCGCAGGATCCTCCTCCTCCTCGTCCTCCTTTTTGGCCACCGCCGCCGCCGCCACTGATCCGTGCTCAGACTCAGAACAGCCAAGATCAACCGTCTTCCTTTTGATGGTGTGCATCTTCTCATCGCCTGCTGCTGTCGCCTGTAGGGCACGACATAAGTGGGTGTTCCCCTGTTGGACCATGCTGGCACCGATTCAGCACACACTCGTCGTCCGCCACCGCTGCCTTCACCGCCCTCTCATCCGTCGCCATGATTTCGGTCCTCCGCTGCTTCGACGATCCCTCCTCACCACCGGTCATCAGCTGATCGGATCTCGCGCGGCTCAACTCACCACTAGCTGCTTTCGATTTTGGGGCAGAATTGAGGAGCCCTGGCTTTGGAATGAGTGTTGAGCGTCCTCCGGGGGGAGGGAAAACTAATCCTCCCCCTCCCCTAACTGACACATATCCCCCAAAAATGCCCCCAAAACCCGCTTTTGCTGCACAATTCCCGTTTTTGCTGCACAATTCCCGTTTTTTGCCGCACAACTCCCGCTTTTGCTGCAGTGAGCACAAAACGGTTCGTGGACAAAATTTAACAGAAAATGTAGCAAACATTTTCTACTAATATAGCAAAAACAAAAAATAATTGCAGCAAAAAATAGATTGTGCTATTGTAACATTTTTTTCCCTTCGCCGGAGACATCGCCGGAAACTTTACCAGAGACATTGTAGCAAAAACACTCTACTACTATAGAAAAATCGGAGAACATATATAGCCAATTATTTTTGCTATTTTAGCAAAAAAGTTGACATGGCCGGAGACTCTCGCTGAAAAATATTTTTAGCAAACAATTTGTGCTATGATAGCAAACAGAAATAACAAGTGCAGCAAAAAAAAGTGTTATTTTAGCAAAAAAAAAATGATGATTTCGCCGGCCCCTTTTAGCATCGCCTAGTGGTGACGCGGCGGTGGCGCCGGCGACGGCACCCGTGGAGGCGCCCATGCCGATAGGGGCGCGTCCGAGGCAGCAGCAGAGGCCGAAGAGGATCTCGATGGAGGGGCTCCAGCGCGATGTCTGATCTGGCGCTGGAGTTCACGAAAAAGGCGGCCGTCCTCGACGCAGCGGCCAGGCTGCCCGCGGTGTCGGAGCAGGTGGACGACGCACGGTGCGAGTAATGCGGCGTGACGGAGGAGTGCTCGGCCGAGTACGTGCGGCGCGTGCGGGAGCGGTACTGCGGGCGGTGGGTGTGCGGGCTGTGCGCGGCGGCGGCGAGAGGATAATGCAACGAGTGGGTGCGGCGCGGTGCTTGCGTGCCTCCGTCGCGCGTAGAAGCCGGAGGACGCGTGGAAGCGTTCCTCCGGATGATTCGAAGCGTTTTCCTTTGGAACTGGGGGAGCAGGCGCCGGTGGTGTGTGGGAAACTGGGGATTCTGAAAGGAGGGGCCCTTTTATTTGCTCCAGTCGGGACGGTACGAGCGACTGAATCGGAGTAGGATTTGTTCAGAAAAATCGGAGTTTTTTCGCGGTATCTGTCCCCGAGTCCGAGTTCTACTCTCGCTCGTACGAGCAAAGAAACATCCGCCTTTATAATCTCAGAAAACGCCGGTAACTCCGCCCCCAATTCCAAAGCTCGGTCACCCAATACCTAACTCTGCGGCGTGGTAGAGATCGAGAGAACTGATCAACCGATCGCCGGTGGTGAGGAGAGTTCGTTCAAGCGGCGCATCACCGGCATACTATGTCAGCTAAGGATGCAGTGTCCGTCGGCGAGGTGTTTCTGCCGAAGATGAACTTGCGCACCACCAAAAAGAAGGCGGAGGCAGACGGCGAGAACCTTCGCGCCACAAAAAGGAAGGCGGCGCATGAGCCTTGTTACGCGAAGCCTGGGGAGAAACTGACGCGGCTGCCGAAGGCGGACGTTCGTCGGATCCTTTCTTACGAGATCGATGCCGATCGTGTCCCTCCCGAATACAGGGCTATGAAGCTCCGAAACCCTGACCTGGTCCCTTCCCCGGAGGAGGAGATGGACAGTGCCAAGGTGATGCATTACGCCGGCGTGCGCGCATTCTTTGAGATCCGCGAGCAGTTCTCCAAATTCCAGGCCTGGGTACGGAAGGAGTACGCCAGGAAGGGCTACGTCGAGGTCGACGACGACTTCCTCGCTGACAGGGCCCGGGTCAGGGTGTGCTGTGACGGAGCACGGGAGGATGCACTCACAAGCATCGATTTTTCTGACGACGATCAAGATCTGAAGATGCTTTTTAGGAAAAGAAGGAACTGAATATAAATGTTTTACCTGTCTTTGCGCACTTGTTTGTGATGATTGTAGGGTTTGAATTCAGGCCGTGATGTTTTGTCAGAGTAATCAGGATTCATAGATATCAATTACTCTTATATCGTTATTACTGTGAATTGTGATCCATGTGACTCTGCTAAGTTAGACACCGATGAACGCCTTGTACATATGAAATAATTCACGAGTTATATCCATCACTTTGTATGGCAAAACGGTTCTATTTTTTGCATTGCAAAATTGTTTTTTCTAAACAAGTGCCATTTGCATTGATTAAGGAGAAGCGAGTTGGCCCATAAATTAGCGAAAAACCGAGCAAAAATCGGAACAACGGTCGCAACAACGATGCTACACGGCCGCGTGGGCAAACACATGAGTCATCATCGTCACGTGCTTGAGCTAGCAGACCCGACTTCGCCATCGACTTCTAGTGACGGCGCACTCACTACAACGAGCGTGAAGCCGAGATTTGGTCACGCAATGATAGGCGTTGCTTTGATCCGTGCTATCTGACAAATCACACTAACAATGTCGTCAGGAAAAAAAATGAAACCCCAAGTCAAATGCCTCGATCACTAAACTAATTAGGGCGCGCTTGGATTCTAGTTTAGAATTACGGCGCACACCAGATTAGTAGCGAGACGCCCCGTCGTTCCGGCCAAAAAAATACGTCCATCCGCGAGGAAAAATAGTTGCCAAATTACCTATGAAAAATCAGGATACAACCGGTACCACAGCCGCCGGGCTAGAAGCATGACACCCTCTGGGGCATGTTCGGCCGACTTCGGACTTTGTTGTCAATGACTACCCATGCTACACTTAGAGCATCTCCACTCGTTCGGCCCCCCAAGGCGTCAGGTGATTCTATTTCGGCGTCCCTCAGTAGCATTGTTTGGTATGGTGCGAAAGTTTCCGCTCGTTTCGGCCCCATGAATCGCCCAACTTGGCACAAATTTAAAACATAGTTCTTGCTGCAAAAAAAAAAGGGCTTAGGTTCGGCCACACCGGTGAGGTAATACCATAGTTCGGTGGCGATCATGCCACATGCGGCGATCAACATAATTAATATTCAGCGGGCAACATGCCACACAGAGCGATAAAAAAGAAAGTGTTCGTATGAAGGCGATTGGGATCAGACGATGATCACCTCGTCCTCCACGACGGTGATCACCTCGTCCTCGTCGACGATGTCCACCTCTTTCTCCGCAGCGGTGGGCGAAGGCGGTTGTAGCACCCCGACCTCGGAACTATGCAAAGTGCTCGGTGTCACCGGTTACGATACCCGACTCGACTGAATGTTACTAGGGTTATCACTCCGAGGCTGAATCACATCAGCAGGCGTGTTTCGGTCATGGATCATCGGCCCACAACCCCTCAGCCATGACATAACGTCGGGCCCATCCAAGTTGCATAATAAAGAGATCAGGACTCGGAGCGATCTGGCACATCACAGTCTCTACGACACAAAGCATATATATTTGAACTCTTAACAGAGAAAATATAGCAGAATACAATCAGAGTTCACGGACTCAACAATACGACAAGAGGAAGCAGGTATAGTTGTTCTAAACAATAAGAGCCAAAATAAGGTCTAAGAGGACTGCAGATAAACAAGCCAGCGCCAGCTTGCTCCTAACCACCCTACGCTGCCACCTGGAAAATCCAGACTACTCGTCGACGTCCACGAAGAAACCACCTGACTTCTGGAAGTCCTCAGCTGGAATAAATAAAGATTCAATAAAGCAACGGTGAGTACAGGAGGTACTCGCAAGATTACAAGAGCTACTAGCTTGAATGAGGCTTTAGCAAGGCTTTATGGTAGCTGTTTTGCGGAAAGCTAGTTTTCTTTTAAAAGACACAACTTGGCAACGTCTATAAGAAAGTTATGAAATGAGACAGAAATTGTAACTCTTCTTCTTCAACTTCTGAACAAGGCATCCGTCAGCCCAGCATCACATCCGCCGCCTCAATATTTATTGTTTAAGTTCCCTATGATCTCAACTGTTGTTCCCAAGGATGTCCATAACCGTGGACATGGCTTTTCGAAAAGATTTATCCTGCAGAGGTGTACTGTTTTTACCATCAGTACCGTCCAGCTCCTTGCCTCACCATGCATGATCACATCCTCTTCCTGGGAGGCTGGCAGAGCGGGTGCGGTTACAACCTTTACCTTGCATGAATCTATCCCCGAGGTCATCAGTGTCCCGTGGCCCAAGTCGGCCCCGCCAGCCCCTGGCCCGCGTCCACATCCTAAACACCACCGTCCTCGTCCGTAGCTTCTCCATCCTCCACGCACACGCAAATGGAAAGCTCAAAGAAAAGGACCCCGGGCTACACCCTCGCAAGTTAATTAGTCGTTAGGGGTTCCATATGCCCCACCGACGGAAGCACGCTCGGTCTTGGTTCAAGTCGAAGAGAACTCGCTCTTAGGGGCATGAGTGGGGCAAACCACCACCATTCACCGATGGCAACTCATCCATGCATGTTAGCATTTTAATTGGAGACAACCGGTCTCCAACACATCCGGACATGATATAATATCTTCCAACCACGATCCATTCATCGGACCCAAGGCACTCAACTAAGCAGGGCTAAGAAATTAAGTAGCATATAGCAGCATCTCGGGCCACACACAAGCTATGGATAATAGGAAGGGAAACATGTATTGGTGTCCGGAACAAAATGCAACTACTAGGAGAGTATAGCAAAAACATTTGAATCAAATGCAATATTATGGTGGATAGACATACTTGAGGGAAAACATAGGTTAAGAGAAGTGGATTTACGCTTTCCTTGTTGAATTGACAGAGGTAGGAAACGTCGAAGAAGTTTGGTTGCACTTCAACCTCTCGATCTACCGAAGCACAAACAACCTCAGAAAGGAAACAACATAGAGAGCAATTACAGCAGGTGCAATGCACACTCATGATTACATAACATTTTAATGCAACTAATAGATCATGGACATGATCTTCAAATTAAATGTTTGTACCCAAATAATTGTGCAGTATTTGGCAACACTCATATTTATCTCAGTGGCATACTAATTTTTACTACAGGACCAGTACCTAATTAATTTATCAACATGCCTGAAAATGATGTCTCTGTTATTATCTGAAGTGATTTTAAATTTAGTATGCCTTCCATAATTTTTGGGTGAAGAAAACAACAAATATGAATTAATACTCATTGCTTTCATTCCTGCCATTTTTGGTAAACAATTTAAACAGAGGTACTTTTAGTTCCCAAATCATGGAAAATACTTGAAAACATGTGGACAATTTTTCTCTGAACATTTTGAGCTATTAAACACAATTTTTTGGATGAGCATTTAATTTATTATGCATTTTTAAGCAATTATTTTCTGCCCTTTTCAGAAAACAGAAAAAACATGATCAAATTTTTTCCAATTATGCCCAAGTAAAATATAATGGTGTAGAGTTTTTTAAGAAAAAAATTTAGAGCCCAAGTTTCCTCAAATTGGATTACCAGAACTCAAGTTATGTTTTTTAAAAGTTTCCATTTTTAATCGTCTTTTCTGTATTTAATTATTTAGTGCACAATATTTAACAGAAACATGTTTCAACTTTTATAATAACAGAAAGTGCTCTAGTTTCCGAATCTATAGAAATTTGAATGGTTCAATTTGGAGAATTTTTAAATTTTTTACGGATTTTTGAAATAAAGATTTGGTTCTGTTTTCCTTTTCCAAAATTTGAGACAGAACATAACTGAATCGTTTTTCACCGAGGGTGGGGCAAGCCTGGGCCACTGACTGCTGGACCCAGGGCCAGGTCAGCAGCCACGCAGGCGAGCCAGGGCCCATGGCCGGGTTTGACTGGGGTCAACCGACGCGTGAAAGTCGGCACGATGTCAGCACTACGTCAGCCGTGGCCGGAGCAGTGCTGTGGAGGACGACGGCGCTGACATACAGCGCGCGTGCACACGCGGAGGGGCGCGTTCGAAAGAGCCTTCCGCGGGTGACCAAACGGTGGCGGCACCGCCGACTATTGAGCAATGGAGCGACTGTGGCGTGTACTACTACGGCGGCTGGAGAGCGGCGATGGCGCAAAGCCTAACGAGGAAGCAAGGGAGAGGGGAAAAGGCGTCGGGAGAAGCAGAGTCTCACCCTCGTCGCGTGAGTAGGCTCGGCTGGCTAGGAGGAGGGTCAGAACAACGGCGATGTCGCGGAGGAGCGCCGGCCGTCCGTGGAGAAGACGGGGGTGATGCGACGATTTCTGGGCTCCCTCTCCGATTCCTTGGTCGAGGTGGTAGAGGACGATGAGGAGGACATTTTGGCCCGCTCGGCAGTGTCAAGTGTGGTCGGTATCAACGGCGAGGAGGGGTCCGACGGCGGCTAAGGCTCCGGTTAGGGTTAGGGTTTTTAGGGGCTTCCGAGCTCGGGGCTCGATGGGAGGGGGAGGGAGAAGGCAGAGGGACAGCAACTCGTGGGGGGCTATTCTTAAGCAGCGCCATCACAGCAGGGGTGCCTGGTGGCGAGGTGGTGGCATGGCCGCGTGCGGAGGAGACGGAGGAGAGAGAGACGATGTAACATTTACAAAACCCCTCGAGCAATTTCCCTTTTCTATTTTCTTTCTCTTTTCCTCTCTGTAAATTGAGTAAAACATTTATTTGAACCACTTAAACAATTCAAAAGCTTTTGATACTTGGCACAAAATTCTTAATGGTAGAAAGGCACCCCTGTTAATCTTTTCAAGATTTCTTGATAAATTGTTTAAAACACACTTGTTTTAGTTTCTTTTCTGGAATTTTCTTCCAATAATTATTTAGGCAGGTAACTAAGTCAAAACCTTATGATCGCGGTGCAAAATTATTATTTACCATAAGGATGCGCTGAAAGAATTTTAAGAGCATTTTGAGAAAGTTTGTAGAACAAACTTGAATTAGTTTAATTTCTTCCAGAAAAGAAATGATTTACTAAAAATAGTTAAACACTTCCAAAATTCATAAAACAATTCTGGCATTCCTTATTTAGCATCAAGGTCTTATGATAATTTTTGCAGATCAATTGGATAAAGTTTGTAGAACAAACTTGTTTCACTTTTGATTTATTGCTGTGAAGAAAATTTATGTTTTCAGGGTTTTAATCAATTCAAATTTTTGTGCCCTCTTTTTTGTGACCCTTATATAATATAAGGAAGCCTTGGTTAATGTTACAAATCGTAGGCGCTTAGTCGATCTACCGAGGAACAAACAATCAGCAAACATGACGACACCGAGATTTGGTAACGCAGTTCGGCGAACTCGCCTACATCTGCGGGGCATGACTATGGGCGCTCCTCCCCATCGATACCGCTGCACCGTCCGCCTTGGTCGCCGGCACAAACAGTCGGCTCCCCTTGCGCGCCTGCTGCTATCAAGTCGCCATGGGTTACAACATGTGGTGCCTCCTCATTACATGAGAGGCCCTAGAATACACGTGTTCGACTACAACACTACGTACCCTGTCCACACCTATTACAACTCCAAGTCCTACCGTAACCCTACTCGTACATAATATTCGACACAAATACAAAAAACTCCATCTTGGCGAATATCCTCCACCACCTTGAGTTCGTCCAAGCGTCAAACTTCCATGTACTCCGGACTTGGGTTGTCTACTTCGTAGCTTACCGAGAGCTACTGGACGAGTCTGCCGCAGACCCGCCGCCTCCGTGGAACATAGCTGCTACTCCCGTAACTCCAGTCTCCATGACTCCACCTGCAATAGTACTCCCTCGCAACTTGTAAAGATGCGAAGATGTCCTCTCTCCCATCATCACGGTCACCTTGTCTTCCATGATCCTCATGGTCTTCTTATTCCGATCACAACGGAATATCATACCACCATCATGAAGAACTCCAAGCGAAATTAGATTCCTCTTTAGCCCTGGCACATGCCTGACTCCCCGAAGCACCCGCTCTACTCCGTCAAACATCTTGATTTTGATATCACCTACTCCAGCAACACAGTGGCCCGTGTCATCACCCATGTAGGCTGTATCAAACTCACCAGACTTGTACAAAGAGAACCACTCCCTGTTGGGCGTCGCATGAAAAGAGCTAGCCGAATCCAACATCCACGCTTCACCTTTAGTTGACCGTCTATCTGACACTAAGAGGATATCGCTGTCCAAGTCATCCGTTTGAGTTACTACATTAGCACTTGACCCACCACTGAGATCTGGACATTCCTTCTTGATATGTCCCCACTGCTTGCACTTGTGACACTGCACCTTCTTCTTTTTCTTGTTCTTCCCTGCCTCGTATCCTTGCCTGCCTTGCCCACCATTCACTAGCAAACTTTCACCATGAGCGCCTTCCTCTGCGTTGTTCTTCTTCCTCATATCATAGTACAATAACGCCGCAGTGACATCCTCAAGTTGAACAGTCTCCTTGCCGTATGTCAACGTAGTGATCAAATGCTCATAGGACGGTGGCAACGAACAAAGAAGGAGAATAGCCCTATCCTCGTCGTCAATCTTCACACTCAGACGTGCTAGATCCGTGACAACCTGATTAAAGGTATTCATGTGCTCCACAAAATCCGACCTCTCCTGCATCTTCAGCCTGTATAATTTTTGCTTCAAATACACCTTGGTCGTCGCAGTCTTTGACATAAATTGACTCTCCAATTTCTCCAAAACCTTCTTCGGCGAATTTTCATCCATCACATGATACATGACCTGGTCCGACAGACACAACCGTATGGTCCCGGCTGCTTGAATCTGCAACTCCTCCCAGTCATCATTGTCCATCTTAGCTGGGTTGTCATCCCGCAACGCCTTCAAGCATCCCTGTTGTGCCAACAAATCCTTCACCCTTGTCTGCCATAACGCGAAGTTTCCAGTCCCGTCGAACTTTTGCACTTCAAATCTGGTACCCGTTGGCGCCATGATTTTTCTTGTATGGCTGACACGCGAAGAAATAACCGAACCGCTGTACCGCGCGCGCACGCATCAATAATTTTGCCTATGCTTCACGTACTGCCGCTCCAAAGTTGCTCAACTCCCGATGCTAGCAATTCCTTGACTTTGCCTGCTATTTTGACGGACCTGTGCGCCGTATCGCCTTAATAAAATATCCGCTGATCTGGTTTGCCTTGGCTTGTCCATGACCTGCCCTGCTGCAGCCTTTAAAGGCGCAGGTTCCGTCTCCGACGCGACCCGAGGATCCGTCTCCTCATGGTACTCGGTCCCTTTTGTTTCCAAACAAATCTCTGTCTTTGTATGATCGATTTCCGTGCATGCATCGCGTACCGAGCTGAGTGCCTGCGTCGCGTGCTTACCGAGCCGTGCATGCATCATGGCCCTTACCTGCCGCGTTCCCGCATGCCCAGCAGGCCATTGGCCCACAGGCACACGCACGTCGCTGCACATGCATGTGCTAGGCTGGTCAACATGCAAAGCTTCAACTTGCTTGGCCCATCCTGCCTCCACGCGCTCGCCTGGCACACACGCATCTCGCCGAGTCCTTGCACCGAGAAACCCGATTCCAGCCGATTGCACGGAAAAAACTTGTCAGTTGTAGTTCACCCGCTCCACATCGACAAATCAATTTTCTCAAACTCCTCTAGATCAAACGTACCGCAGCCTTCAAACCTTGCTCTGATACCATTTGTTACAAATCGTAGGCGCTTAGTCGATCTACCGAGGAACAAACAATCAGCAAACATGACAACACCGAGATTTGGTAACGCAGTTCGGCGAACTCGCCTACATCTGCGGGGCATGACTATGGGCGCTCCTCCCCATCGATACCGCTGCACCGGCCGCCTTGGTCGCCGGCATAAACCGTCGGCTCCCCTTGTGCGCCTGCTGCTATCAAGTCGCCATGGGTTACAACATGTGGTGCCTCCTCATTATATGAGAGGCCCTAGGATACACGTGTTCGACTACAACACTACGTACCCTGTCCACACCTATTACAACTCCAAGTCCTACCGTAACACTACTCGTACATAATATTCGACACAAATACAACAGTTAAGTTTTGAGCTCAATTGGAGAAAGTTTCCAGAAGTAACTTGTTTGAGTTTCAGCTTCTGGCATTTTTCAAATAATAAGGCATTTTTCTCCAACCAAAGATTGCCAAATTATAAGTGGAGACTTATAATAACAAGTTAACTTACCCCACCCCTTCTGTTTTGGAGTTTGCAAGTTTTGGAAATAATTGAATTCAAAATTAGGTGAGCAATTTTGAATGCCTTTTCCTTTTCTTATCTTTTAGAATTTTTCCAAAGTTTTCACAACTTCCATAAATCAATCTTGGACTTCCTCAAGAATTTGGAAACTCACAAAATAGTTTTTTTTCCTTGGAGAAAATTAAATATAGTAGAAAAATTGCAAGGATGGAATTGGAACAATATGTTGAATATTTTTATGAGTGGTGCTGCCACCTATGTAGTTTGTTTTTGAACATTTGCCTTAGTTGATAATTGTTTTCTTTTGGAGTTTCTTACTTAAGAAATTGCATTAATAATGAAATTTGGTTTTTAAATTGACCCAATTAAGAGTTTCTCACTTTTCAATTCTGGTATTTTTTCTAGGTAAGATGGAGGCTTATGATGCATGAAGAAAGAAAAAGTGAAAATTTTACCCAAATTTTGTAGTAGCTTTCTGTAGCAGTCTAGGGCTGTTACAAACTACCCCATTTACAAGAATCTCGTCCTAGAGTAACGAAAGGAGCGACCCAACCTTGGTCCGGCTTGATCTGGTTTTCTACAATGTCGACTGGGACCTCGCTTTTGGCTCTCACATTATGCATGCCTTGTCCTCTTCTCTCTCGGATCACTGCCCACTGCTACTCTCAAACCACAACGACCGACGCAAGCCTCCTTCTTTCGGATTTGAGAACTTCTGGCCAAAGATGCCTAGTTTCTTTGAGGTTTTCGGCTCCGCTTGGGCTGACCCCTCGAATCACACTCAACCGGTCCATGTGCTCAACCACAAGCTGAAATCGCCTGCGAAAAAGCTACATGGTTGGAGCAAGGGTCTCTTCTCCAACCATAAGCAACAACTCCGCATGGCCCACGATGTGATCCTTCAGCTCGACACCACGCAAGAGTCTAGGGCTCTTTCTGATGACGAGTGAAACCTGAGGGCTTCCCTCAAACACCGCGTCATGGGCCTATCCGTTTTGGAGTGCTCCCGCAAACAGCGGGCTTCTAGAATCACCCACCTCCGTGAGGGCGACACGAACACGAAATTCTTCCACCTCCGGATAAACTCTCGCCGCCGCAAGAACGTCATACAAAGGCTCACGAAAGATGGTGGTTGGGTGGTAAACCACGCCGATAAAGAGAAGCTAAGTCATCATCACTTCTCCACTACTTTGGCCACCCCGCCTCCTCGCCAGCTGGATTTGAACTGGGAGGCTATTGACCCCCCCCCCCCCGCTTGAAGACCTTGTGGACCTGGGCCTACCTTTTTCAGAGAACGAGATAAAAAGCGCGATTATGGAGCTCCCTCACGACAAAGCCCCTCCTCCATGTGGATACTCTACCACTTTCTTCCGCTCCTGATGGGACATCATCAAGGACGCCCTTATGAGGGTTATTGATGCCTTCTTCGAGCTCAGAGCCAGTAATTCAAGGTCATCAACACGGCTTCTATTGCCCTCCCTGCCCAAGAAAGATGGGGCTGAATGCGTATCAGATTTTTGGCCTATTAGCTTGATCCACATAATCCCCAAGATAATTGCCAAGGCTATGGCCACCAGATTACGCCCCAAGATGAACGACATCATTTCTAGCAGCCAAAGCACCTTCATCAAAACTTGTAGCATCCACGACAACTTTATGTATGTCCGTAACGTCGCGCGCCAGCTGCACCGCAACCGCACTCCTGCTATCCTCATCAAGCTTGACATAGACAAAGCTTTTGACTCGGTTCGATAGGACTACCTCCTCGACATCAAGCAACGTCGGGGGTTCCCTCCACGGTGGCGGGCTTGGGCCACAATTATCTTCTCTACGGCCACCTCGAGGGTGCTTCTTAATGGAGTCCCGGGAAAAGAGATCATCCATGGTCACGGGCTGAGGTAGGGGCTCCGCTCTCGCCCCAGCTATTTGACATTGCCATTGACCCAGTACCGCAGATCCTGGAGCTTGCTACTGAGTGAGGGCTTCTCCAGCCGCTGCCGTGAAGTTTCATCAAGCCTCGCATCTCTCTCTATGTAGATGACCCTGTTATTTTCATGCGTCCTAATGTCGAGGACATCGCCAACCTGTCTGCTCTACTGCGAAAATTTTGTGAGGTTTCGGGGCTGGTGACCAACATGGAGAAGAGTCCGGTTGCGCCAATACGTTGTCATGACTTAGACATGGCCACCATCACACAAAACTTCCCGGCAGTTACGACGCCTTTCCCGATCAAGTACCTCGGGCTGCCCCTTTCCCTTGGAAGGCTAAGGAATGTGGACCTTCAGCCATACGTTGACAAAGCTGCTAAGACTCTGAATCCATGGAAGGCCAAGTTCCTCAACCGCGTTGGCTGCGATGCCCTCCTTAAATCGTTCCTCACATCCATGTCAATCTTTCTTCTCACTGCAATCAAGGTGGACAAGAGCACTCTCAAAGATTTCGACAAATTAAGAAGAGCCATGTTGTGGGAAGGCAGTGACACGGTGAGCGGTGGGAAGTGCAAAGTCAATTCGGAAAAGGTTTGTCGCCCCAAAATTTTGGGGGGCCTGGGCATCCTCAACCTTGACAAGTTCTCCCGCGCTCTAAGGCTCCGGTGACTATGGTACGAACGGGCGGCACTTGATAAGCCGTGGTTGGCCTCAAAACCCCGAATGATAGCGCCGACGGAGATCTCTTCATCGCAGCCACTAATGTCACCATCGGCAATGGTCAAAAGGCTTCTTCCTGTTCTTCCTCTTGGATTAGCGGGGCCTCCCCGAAATCGATTGCCCCGCTGCTCTATAAGGCCACAAAGAGGAATAGGAAAAATGTCAAGAATGCTCTTGCCAACCTCGACTGGATCACGGACATCTCAGTTGACAACTTCACTGTGGAACATATTACACAATTTGTCACGCTTTGGGAGATGACCTAGGACATCACTCTCGATCCGGCCATTGAGGACACTATCGAGTGGATGCTGTCGCCAAATGGTTGCTATTCAGCTAGTTTGGTCTATAAGGCTCAGTTCCTGGGGTCCACTACCTACTCTTTCGTGAAAGTTGTTTGGAAGGCTTGGGCACTGCCGAAGTGTTGTTTCTTCGCATGGCTTGCTGTTCAGAATAGGTTATGGACGTCTGACCGCCTGGCTGTCAGAGGCTGGACTCACACCCCAATATGCTAGCCCTGCAAGATTCAGGATGAGACTGCAAGGCACATCCTCTTCCAATGTCGCTACTCCAGGGACATTTGGAATGCGGCGGCCGCTTGGCTCTCCTGCCCTTCTCTTGGGCGGGACATGGGATCTGTCCGTCCAAGCGTCCTCCACTATTGGCACTCCACTTTCAAATCTCCGTCTGCATGTCCCAGAGGGCTCAAGACGGCCATCATCCTGATTACATGAGAAATATGGAAAGAAAGAAATGCTCGGGTCTTCAACAACGTGGCGACTATGCCAATGGTGCTCCTCCATAAGATTAAGGACGAGAACAAGAACTAAGATTGTGTTGTTAAAGGATCAGTGGGGGTCCTGTGTTCGTTTTTATGTTTGGCCTAGACCACGACCTGTTTGTTTTTTCTATATCAATATAAAAAGCAAAGCTTTTGCATCGTTTTAAAAAAAGTTGCTTCCGTGCAAATATAAATTGATTAAATAAAACTTATTTAAATTTACTGAAATAATTTGACCGAAAAGTAATTGCTTCAGTATTTTCACCGAAAATGACTAATTTTTTGATAAATGGAAGGTGCATGTTGAGCGTCCTCTGGGGGAGGGAAAACTAATCCTGCCCCTCCCCTAGCTGCACGTGTCCCCCAAAACCCGCTTTTGCTGCACAACTCCCGCTTTTATTGCAGTGAGCAGAAAACGGTTCATCGAAAAAAAAAATAACAGAAAACGTAGCAAACATTTTCTATTAATATAGAAAAAATTAAAAATTTGCAGCAAAAAATAAATTATGATATTGTAGCATTTTTTTCCTTCGCTGGAGACATCGCTGGAAACCTCGTCGGAGACATTGTAGCAAAAACACTCTACTACTATAGCAAAATCGGAGAACAATTATAGCAATTTTTTTTTGCTATTTTAGCAAAAAAAAAGCTGACATGGCCGGAAACTCTCGCTGAAAAATATTTTTAGCAAACGATTTGTGCTATGATAGCAAACGAAAATAACAAGTGCAGCAAAAAAATTGTTCTATTTTAGCAAAAAAGAAAAGCTGATTTCGCCGACCCCTTTTAGCATCGGGTAGCATCGCCTTCCTCCCATGGGTAGCACTCACGGTGGTCCATGGTAGCCGCGTCGTTCACCATGGAAGCCGTCCCGTGACAGTGGCGCGCAGAGGAGCCGTTCCGGCGGGCACAAGACGACGGCGTGGTCCTCTGCTCCGCGCTCGCAAGTGATGTGCTGGCAAGTGCTATACTGGTTCACGGCCTATGCCACAACATTATGTGCTGGTACAAGGTGTTGCTAATGCTGCACGCCATCGGGCATCGCGTCAATAGCGCTCGACCATGCTGCGTCCAGCGTGCACCCAGCGCACGGACGAGGTGTTGTCCCTACTCGCGTATGGACGGAGTATGCTATTGGTGGGTGTGAGGAAAGGAGATCTGGATGGCACGGCAAGCGTGAATATAACGAGAGAGGAAACCGGACACCTGGTAAGGAGGTGGGTCCCTATCGCGGGGACACGTGTCGCGCGACCGTACCGGAGGATGCGAACACGCTGTCGTCCGGCTGTATGGTAGCGTTTTCCTAAATGGAATCATCAATAGTGAGCCCGTAACATTTTTCTCCGGTGATTACTAGCTCTGTTTGAAGCTAGATAAATATCATAGGATCCATATAGTATTGTTATATTTTTTTGTGGGGCTTACCTTTGACTATTACTACTATGTTATATAAAAGTAAATGAGTACCAAAATGGCGTAAATTTGACCACGAAGAGGGTGATAGGATCAAAGAAGTCAGGTTTGTTGACCATAGGTAGTAGAGAGATGTGCGGGCAGGCATGGGAAATCGCTGGCGGGTTGGGTTCTCTAGGAAAAAGAAAGCATATGCTCTTGATTAATACTCCGTACTACTCTCTCCATTCAACAATAGTATATGGATGTGTTTAGACATGTTTTAGTATTAGATACATCTATATGTAGACAAATGCAAGTCATCTATTGTTGAACGGGTGGAGTATGTATTAAATGGGTACATAGGAGAAAATCTGGAGCCTAGTACCACTAGTAGCGACTATACAATTCAAGCTCCTTTTCTTTTTGGGAAATATATGCTGATTTCTTACGGTGCGCCAACAACCAGACCAGAGCAACCTTCATCAGTGCTTGAGTTGAGGAGGCTGAGCATCTAATCACCGTTCGATGTCGGCTCGCCGAGGAAGGAAGACCGCGTGTGTCACCGGCGGCAGCGGGTACATCGCATCGGCTCTCGTCAAGACGCTGCTCGAGAAGGGGTACGCCGTGAAGACGACGGTCAGAGACCCAGGTTGGATTCTTAGTTCTTCCCAGTTCTACTGCATGTGTTTTGGCACCTCAAATTTACAAGTTCCGTGCCAAAATCTTGAGTTGTTAAGTGCGGACGACACGATTAGCCATGCCGTTTCAGATAATTTGTGCTTTCTGGTTCCTTGGGTAAAATCCAGCAGCAAAGCATGCTTGTCAAAATCCCGAATTCATTTTTCAGTAAATAGGATTTATGTGCTGAAGTTGCTTTGATACCAAGATTGTCCTTTGGCTGAAGATTCTGCAACTTGTTACTCTAGATGACATGGAGAAGAACTCCCACCTCAAGGACCTTCAAGCGATTGGCCCCTTGGAGATCATCCGCGCTGAGCTAGACGTCGAAGGCAGCTTCGATGATGCAGTTTCTGGCTGCGACTACGTCTTCCTCGTCGCCGCCCCAATGAACATGGGGGCACCGGATCCTGAGGTACACGTCCATCTCCACCAAGCCACCAACTGCTCTGCTTCCAGCCTGCCCTCCCCGGATGGCGATGTGGTAGCTGGGATAAAGTTTTCACGTTGTTAGCTCTGTCATTTTGAAACTTTCATCTTCTTCCTCACCTCACTATTCGGTGACCCACGGCAGAGGGACCTGATTGAAGCCGCCGTCCAAGGGACGCTAAACGTGATGAGGTCGTGCTCGAGAGCAGGGACGGTGATGCGCGTGATCCTGACGTCGTCGGACGCTGGGGTCTCCAGGAGGCCGCTGTACGACGGAAGGCACCTGCTGGACGAAAGCTCCTGGTCCGACTTCGAGTACCTCAGGGCCAACAAGCCACCGACTTGGGTATGTATGTGCTAGTACGATTTTAGCTTGTCAACCGCACGCAAAGGTTCACCGATGGACTGTGTTCATTATTCACGCACGCTGTCGCAGGCGTACGCGGTGTCCAAGGCTCTTCTCGAGAAGGCGGCGTGCGAGTTCGCGGCGGAGAACGGCATCAGCCTCGTCACCGTGCTGCCCGCGTTCACCCTGGGCGCGGCGCCGGTCTCCAAGGCCAGGACCAGCGTCCCCGTCATCCTCTCCCTCTTGTCCGGTGCGTCTCCGAGACTCTGAGTATATAGCATTTCTCTGTTTTGTACTACTACTGAAGGACTGAACTTGAGTCACGTGGTTTCATTCTATCCCTTATTATTACTTAACTGAAACTTGGTGATCTACGAATGGTACATTTCTGCATATATATTTTGCCAGGCGACGAGGCGCAACTGGACATCCTGAAAGGCCTCCAGTCAGTCACGGACTCCGTCTCCATAATCCACGTCGACGACCTCTGCCGCGCGGAGGTGTTTCTCGCCGAGAAGGAGTCGTCGTCGGGGAGGTACATCTGCTGCAACCACGACACCACCATCCTGCAGCTCGCCCGTCTCCTTGCGGAGAAGTACCCGCACTACGACGTGAAACCCGAACGGTACACGAAAATTCCTCCATGAAACACACGCATGTTTCCTCTTGTTCTCACGATTCAGAGCATCGATCCACCTATGATTTTGCAGCTTCGATGGGTCCCCGGAGGAGCCGAGGGTGTTTCTTTCGCCCGCGAAGCTCCTCCTAGAAGGGTTCGTGTTCAAGCACGAGGGCCTGGGTGAGATATTGGACGACCTCGTCGAGTACGGCAGGACAACGGGGATTCTGCCCTACTGAAGTATTACCCCGCGCGTTGTTGCGGGCATCGCTTTAGAAACTAATGTATATTGTAATTACAAATTATAAGAGATGTGATATATTTTATTTTCTAGGTGAAAACCCAAGCTCCTTTGGAGTGGCGAAAACAACCTTCTTAAGGCGTCGCCTTTGGAGTTTTTTGCCCTTGTAGTGTTACAGGTTTCGCGATGGTTGTGCACGGTTGTTTTGATTTGATCTATTATCCATCGCTCTGGACTTTGCCTTAACACTGATGCTAAGCAAAAGAAAAGAGAAGATATGATATACTACTCCTAATGTTTTGATTTAATTGTCGCGAGGGTACCAAAATCAATGGACAAAATTACAAATAGGACCCCGCTGCTGGTAACACCTCACCACCGCCAGTGCAGCTCCACCGCTTCGACACCTCCACGCCTCCTCCAGCACCTCTAGGACCCCGCTGCTGGTAGAGGTCCTTTTCTAGGGCCCTAGCCTCGTCGATCTAGCACCTTGACCGCACCTCCAAGATTACGTACCAAATTGACATAGAAAAGAAAACGAGAAGTAGTTTAGACATTTCGGAGCAAACTTTTCTCAATCTAGATCTAGAGCTAATTTGTCACCCAAACACCTTTCAAATTCGAGTGGAGCAAGGCTCTCCCAAACACCTTAGTTTTTTTTCCCGCCATCAACTTTTTTTCTAGGCTAATTATAATTGTTTTCTACCGTCCGGTTGCAAAAATTTTGCTGAGAACAAAAAACCTGGTATGCACCAGATGTCCGGCTAATAAACCCCAAATCTACGGAGCAACTGGTGCAGCTGTTGCCTAACGATGACGCTAATGCTCTCCAGATGTTGTTGCAAAACTGCATCCATTACTAGTATCATCACATCGGTGTATATGCACCAATTTATCAAATGTAATATGTGTGTGTAGCAATTCAGAGAGAGCTGAGATTTCTTTATTACTAGTGTATATGCTTTACCCAAACCACCCCCTATTTGAATTATGACGGGAAAGAACGGGGTAAGCAGTGAAAACGTTGTATCAAGTCCCCGTCTATGGGATGCTTTCAACCCGTACAACCCTATTTTGTCATATTTTGGAATGTATTATTTTAAGCCAGAAACAAGTTAGAGAGTTTTGGTTAGACCAAGATTAGTAAGTTTAGGGATTTTAGATTTCGCTAATGGACTTACACAGGCCCTAGCACCCAAAGTCAACATCTGCGACCTTCAGCACGAGCACCACCATAGCCACGCTGGCAGTTAACACCACCGCGTCTGACGCACAGGACGCAAAATGCCTGCGAGCACGATGCTACCTATCACCAAGCCTTGGGGAGTCGAGTAAAGGAACACATGATGCAAGATCGAGGCAAGATACCGAGCAACCCATAGACGGGAAAGAACAGAGTAACAGGTGGGTCAGATATGTCATCGAGTTGAGATAGACTGGGATTAGGAAGTTTGGTGTGCCAACTTCATGGATTTACGATTCCTCTACCCTCTATGAGTTATTTGGGATGTATATTTTTAACCCGGAAACTAGAGAGTTTTGGTTAGATCGAGATTAGTAAGTTTAGGGATTTTCGATTTCGCTAATGGACTACACAATCCGCAACCCTCCGCACGAGCACCACCATAGCCACACGACAGTTAGCACCACCGTGTCTGACGCATAGCATCTGCGAGCACGACGCTACCTATCGCCAAGGCCAGGGGAGCCGAGTGAGGGAACAAGTGATGCGAGGCAAGATCCCGAGCAATCCATATATGGGAAAGAACAGAGTAAGGAGTGAAAACGTTGTCAAAATATGACACGTGAGCTAGATATGTCATCGAATTGAGATAGACTGAGATTAGGAAGTTCGGTGTGCCAACTTCTTGGATTTATGATTCTCCTACCCTCTACGAGTTGAATGGTTAGAATGGACCCGACACCCGAAGAAAAATTCGTCACCCTATGCACAAGCACCACCAAAGCCGCACAGGCAGTCAGCACCACCGTGTCTGACGCACAGACCGTAGAGCACCTGCGAGCACGGCGCTACCTGTCGCCAAGACCGGGGACACGGAGCAAGGGCACGAATGCAAGATCGAGGCATACAAGAGCAACCCATAGCCGGACCATCAAGAAGCAAAGAGTGCATTGGGAAGGAGTGGAAACGATGTCAAGTGGATTGCAACAAAGAAGGTTAGAACTTAGAAGAGAGGGCGTGGAAGGAGAAGGCACAAGATGTAGCACCCAGCTAGGAGGAGAAAGGCCGGTGTGTGGTCATATAGGAATTGAAACAATGGGTGCTGGCATTCACACTCTTGAAAAACGGGAAAGGAGACCATGACCAGTTACAATCTAGAGTACAATACAACAATAAGTTGAATCTTAATTTTTCATTTTATGAGTTTATTTTTTTAGATTTTCTATACGTCTCTATCTTTTTCAAGTCTAAATGCTAAATTTGGGTGTAAATGTGTTGATATTTTCTCAAATCAAGTTTATTCCCGGCATCTCAACTCCACTAATCATAAGCCATGAGGACCCTAGAAAAGCAAACACATTTCTCTAAAAGAATGCATATATAACTCTAGAATGCAAGGCCAACTCTAATGGGGGTAAAGGATGGGCGGCTGCACCAAAGCATTCTACATTTTATGATTACAAATAATTCTTCACCAAAAGTTGTCTAAGGGATAGCAAAAGAGTAAGCAGGCAATCAAAATATGGTTGATAAGCCATACGTAATAATGAACCATCAAAGATGGAAGAGTTCCATATAGAACAATCATGTGGTCAGATGTTTTGTCTAGTAGAGATCAAACTAAGCACAAGATTAAACTGGAAAGGTACAAAATTAAATACTTTGAAGTAAAAAAATAATAATGAGATAAATTGCCAAAATAAATGATTTATTACAAATGAGTTTAGATTTACATTACAAATATGAATGGGTACTGTAACCTGATGGCCCTCCAAAATTACAGTAATTAATATGAAACTTGGCAAGTAAAGCCATTTGCTCTAAACGTCAATTGTTTAGAAACTACCAAGATCATTGACATAATCTCTCCACCAAGAAAAGTCCACAACACCATTGCCTCCCCACCCAAATATTCAATTTTACCATCAAGTTCTAGCTATAAACAACAAAAACAACACTTCAAAATTCCAAAATGTGGCTAAAGCACCTATACTGATTCTATAGATCCACTCATGAAAATACTGAGAAGTATACTGAATTTATGGTTATAAATAAATATTAAGCTCACCTCTTGCTGCAACGTCTGCTTCTCCCTTGTCATTTATAATTTCTCCATGCTTGAGACTTTGTGTTGAAAACTCGTGAGAGCTTAGAAGGTAGTCTAAAATATGCTAGCTTTTCCACATTAGAAGTGCAAGGATCTGATAGAGGAATAAATAAAATAAATTAACAAAAGAAAGTAAAAGAACGAGACTATTACTGTTGACTTTGTATTTGAAAACTCGTGAGAGCTTAGAAGGTAGTTTAAAATATGCTACCTTTTCCACATTAGAAGTGCAAGGATCTGATAGAGGAATAAATAAAATAAATTAACAAAAAAGTAAAAGACTACAACTGTTGAGTGAATTGTGCCTTGTTTGTCTGAAGTCTCTGAACTAAGCATCATAGCTGCCATGTAAAATGCATGTCAACTCATAGCTAGCTTAATACAGTAGCAACTTTACATAACAAACGGTTTCCTAGGTCGACCAAAGCTACGCCTCATCCAGGGACTAGCCAAAAACTAGCCACAAAATAGAAAAAGGTTGAAAAACTTAAAGTTCTGCACTATCTCAACATCTTCCCAATAACATGAAGTAGTTTGTTTACAAACAAAAGTAATATGAATCTCGGATGACGTCCTTGGAATTTCTTTTCGTATAGAAGGAAACCTGGGATAGAAGCCCTATGTATGAGGTTTTTAACAATTTGATTGAAAAAAATTGAGGTCCAATTTTATTTTCCATTACCTACAGAATTGAAAAGGTCGTATGGTGTTAGATGACAACATTCATATTTCACTATTCACCAACAATTTTGAAAAAAAAAAGCGCAACAGCTCTTATACATGTGAAACGGAGACCTAAACGTCCCACAAAAATACAGGAAAACCCGGTAAAAAGCTATGAAGCATAAGTAGGAACCATGCACTAGATTTGTACTATCAAATGGCATCCCATAAACATCTATTCTTGAGTAACAACTTTGTGCAAGAAAAATGATAAAAAGTTCAACAACATGCGTAAATACACAAGCATCAATGTGTCAGCGGCAGAATAAAAAAAATTAGATCCGACACCAGCTTATACCTAGGAAGTGAAACTTTTTCAGGGGGGGCCAACGCTGAATGGCCTTTCCTTGATGGCAAACCTTTTTTAGGAGGTGGTGATGGTGATCAACCTTTCTATGCTCCAGGTTAACTGGACAGATAACAATCGCCATAAATAAATGTGGACATGTGAAGTAGAAATAACATAAAAAACTCAATAAAATTTGAGCTATCTTAGTAAATACCGCAAGCACAACAAGTAACCAGGTAAATTTTGATATGAGAAAATTCAGTGCACTTTTTACTTTTAATGTAATTACTGCAACATCATTGACAAATATATATGTACTATTTGAGCCCTAAACAGAAGTACAAAAGAAAAAATATAGGAGGAAAGATCTCATGCCTTACTTCACATCTGTTGGAGATTCGAAATTACTGGCTTCCATTTAGGATTGAGATCAATCAAAATATGCGTTCTGCAATCAGAAGTATAGTGAAGGGCATGAACAACTTCCATGACTTTGTAATACACAACAAACTTAGATTTGGTTATGATTTACAAAAGCATGTGGTTCAGTTAGTAGTACCATGGTAGGAACCAGTGGCAGTGGCAGGATACCAGACTGCCCCGGGCCGCCTTCAGCGCTACAATAGCTACAGTATAGCCTGAGCTACAATAGCTAAGTTTGTAATACACAACAAACTTAGATTTGGTTATGATTTACAAAAGCATGTGGTTCAGTTAGTAGTACCATGGTAGGAACCAGTGGCGGTGGCAGGATACCAGACTGCCCCGGGCCGCCTTCAGCGCTACAATAGCTACAGTATAGCCTGAGCGCCATTGTCGTGCCCCAGGCCATGGCCAGGGTGGCCTGGGGCCTATCCCCGCCCCTAGTAGGAACTAATACTATGGAACAGATGAGAGGATAAACTCTGAAATGAGTGGAAGAAAATCCAAAAGAAAATTAATGCTTAGCACTACCATAAGAATGTGAGAAAGCACCTACAATTCAGTATGAAAAAAGGGTAACTGGTAAAGTACACCTATTACTCACTAAGTAAGATGTTCGAACAAAAAAGTTTCGAGGACACAGATACATTTCAAAGCACATACAAGAAAGTTTCGAGGACACAGATACATTTCAGAGCATGTACCCTCAGATGCCAACTTTCATCTAGATTAATAGCAATGACTTTGGGTTCAAGAAAAATCTATGATCACTTCCAGCAGCACATGCTAGTTACAGAACGAGATAACATTCTTCGAAATTCAACTAGTTCAATAAGATCCATACTTATGCAGTACCATGATCTTTGTCAACAATTTAAGTAAATTTATGTTTGCACGTCAAACATGCAACTGAGGAAAATTCCCTAACATAATCGTCGAGCATATGCAGCAACCAACCAAAGGAAACTAGCAGGGTTGGAGCGAGTTAGATTACCTCTGACGCCCTATTTGATGGCAATGTGTGTCCATCCTGATCCTGGGACACCATGTGCTGGAGGTCGCCCTTGGCCTCTCCGGCGACATCAGACGCCGCCACCGCCACAGGAGAACCAGGTGGGGTCAATCCCTCCTTCCTCCTAGTCGAAGTAGAGGTGCAGGTCCTAGTGCCGCCCTACCAACACAGTGAAATCAGCTGCAGTACTACTACTACTATATGGTGAATTAACAAGACAAACACCCAGGTTGTATCGACGAATCCAAAAAAATATATATATGTTGAATGAATGACTGTGGCTGACGTAGTAGTCTATCAGGTGCTTCCCGAAAACAACACTTGAAACACATACAAAAACACGTGTGGTCACGGATTTATATCTGTAACGGCATAACTAGCTCCATGAAGACGGACAGTTGTAACTGGCATCCGCTAGACCGGGGGCGGGGGGAGGCTGGAGCAGGAGAGCACATGGACATGCGTCGGTGGGTACAAACACATTTCTTAAAGCTGATAGCAAATATAGAACTACAACTTCATGCTAATTATTCCTCATTGATAAATATACAACTATGTGGCAGCGCAGAAAAGATAAGCAAGTGAATTCCAAATTTTAACATGGAGCATTAAATGCCAAGGTAAAGCATTTGATGAACTAACTTGAAAGAAACATTCGCAAGAACCACATATTTATAATTTTTTCTCCGAAATGAACAGCTTTCAGATCATTTTTTACTGATAAAGAAATTGATGAACTAACTTGAAAGAAACATTCACAATAACAACCACGTATTTATAATTTTTCTCCGAAATGAACAGCTTTCAGATTATTTTTTACTGGTTTTAACTCTGAAATATGGTCATGAAAACGGTTGATGTACAAGTACTTAAAGATGGTGAATCAACAAGACAACAATATCAAAACATGGTGAACCAAGGTTTGTGGCTGCTGTAGTACCCCATCAGGATTTGATCCATTATGTGCTTTGCCAGAACGAGACTTGGAACATATAAAAAAACAATTGACATGAGAGATTTATACCTATCAAAGGCAGAACCAGGTCGATGAAGACAGGCGTCAGGTGCTGTAGAAGCAAACCTGGGTCGTCAGTTAGGCCGAGGGTCCCCTCGACATGTCTGAAGCAATCCGTAACATAAATCCCAACTGCAGATGATTAGTGCCATTCTTTTAAATGTGTTGTTTGAAACAATATCACACGCAGAAAAGTACAGCTAGCAATGAGAGAAACAGAGCAGACAGGTAGTAAAACAAAGAGAAGATAAAAATGGGCCTAAAGGATGGATCATAAGCATCCAACACAAGGTGTTCTAGTTCGGAATAAAAATTGTGGACAAGCTAGTGAGGTTGCTGTGTTGCGCAGAGTAAATAAACACAAAGAAAGGAGATGTTCCTAGCAACAAGGTTTGAGTGACCTATTCCTGGCATTTGGCAAGAACGTAGACGGTAGACACATGTGGAGAGCAAGCGTAGATGGGAAACCAGCGGGGTTGAACAGAAAGAATACCTCGGTCCACCACGTCGTCAGTGATGGTGATATCTGCGGTTCGCGTGCCCGTCCGTCCTAGCAGCAGGACGGCGCTGAGGCGACACGAGCAGCATCCATCCACAGGTCGTCGGCAAGCAGCAGCAACCACGAGCGAGAGTCCTCCCTGCCGGATCGGATGTGTAAGTGCAGAAATCAAGAGGAGTCCCATGCTAGCAGAGGGATCTCTTCGTATGGCAAAGAAAATAACCGATTTTGAAGTGAGAGGGGAGGGGACAAGAGGATTGGGGGTTGGGGGCACAAGTCATACCTGTGGAAAGGGGGCTGCCGACGGCGGCGGCGATCGACATCATCACAGGCGAACCGGGCTGTGTCGTCCTAGACGAACGCTAGGGTTCGCGATATGGAGCCGGCGTGTACCGGAAGAAGGTAGCCGGAGCGGCGGCATGGTTCGGGTGGCTGGACTAAGAGAAAGGAGCGGCGGCAAGATTCGGGTGGCTGGACCTAGAGAAGGGAGCGTGTGGGGAAGGCTCGGGAGAGAGACAGGAATCAATTAATAATGCCCCGGTGGCGGTGGCGGCGGCGGCGGCGGCGAGGCTGGGAGGAGCAGAGATCGACGGCGGGGGAGAGGTGGTGGAAGGGAGAGGCGCACGAAGGCGGCGGCGTGCGTGTGAGTCTCCGGAGTCCACGATTTCTCCAACGGTCATCCACGACCTGGGCCGGCAATTTGATGGGCTAGCCAGATATCTACGTGTACCACCGACACTGTTGGCCTTTTATGAAGAAGATCCTTCCACACACTAAAAAGGGCTCCTATTTGCCGCCCCGCAGTGGCACTGTGCGGCGGCCTGCGGGGTGCCGCAAATGGGCCGGCCCACTTAGTCTCTCCCCCTTTTAAGCAAAAAAAGAACGAATTGAACATAAAAAAAATTTGAAGAAAAATATAATTGAACAGAAATAAATTTAGACAAAATAAAAGTTAAAAAGAAATTGAACAAAAAAGTTCTCAACAAAAGAAAATTTAAACAAAAAAGGTTTGAACAAAAATAAAGTTGACCAATTTTTTTTTGAAAAATAAAAAACAAAAAAAGGCCCGAACCTCGAAAATGGGCCGGCCCATCGGGCGCCCCCCCCCCCCCCCAAAATGAGCCAAATCGCGCCGCCAACGGGCGACAAATAGGAAATGCCCACTAAAAATAAGGATCCCTCCAAAAAACAAAAAATTGAGGAGGAGATGAACTCGGGAAATGATGTTGTGTTGTACAGTGACTTCTCCCTAAATTCCTCCGTCGTGTTCCTCCCACAAAAGCGACCGTGATTTCCATTTTCAAGAATTGAACCAATCAATAATATAGATTTAGATTTGGGGTAAACACATGTGTCTCGCGAGAGATCTTAAACTTCAAACAATTAGGAGGCGTCTGGCCAACGGCCTAGGAAACTAGGGTTTTAGGCTCCTCTGGCGATTTTCGTCTCCAAGGTGATTTTGGAGGTTTTTGCATATTTGAGACCGGATCGGACTCAGTTTCACAGAGAGGACATCCAGGTTTGATAAGTTTCTCCCCTGCCTCGATAACCTGCGTTGTTTCGAGTTAGGGTTCGGTTGGAAAGAACTTTAAACCCTCAAGTTGAAGGCAGCGATAATGGCTTCATCAACGGAGGGATCGATCAGCGGAACCAAGAAGGGAGAGAGAGAGAGAGAGAAGAGGCTCTCGCACGGGTGATGTAGAATCTAGAGCTTAGGGAGGGGGAACTTGACGATGTGTACATCGAAATCGAAGATCTGAAGGATCTCAAGAAGCAATCAAGATGGTTAGCAGTTGCAAGGGTTCAGATAACGGAACAAGTGTCAGCATGGGCGGTCTTTGATACTATCATAGGAGTTTGGGGCTTGGAACACGACCCAGAATTGAGAGAACTAGATGATAATCTATTTACGTTCAAGCTCTTCTGCCTCGGAGATTGGAACAAGGTAATGCTTCAGGGTCCTTGGCCATTTAAGAAAATGGTAGTAGTGATAGCTAAGTACGCTGGTTTATCCAATCCTAAAGAAGTGAAGCTAGATCGCACAAATATTTGGGCTCAAATACATGCAATACCCGAACTGTGCCGGGTGAACAAGGTAGTTGATGAACTGGCAAGGAGGATATGGAAGGTTTAAAGTGTTGTGATAAAACCAACGCCATACTTTGAAGGTGATTATGTAAGAGTTAGAGCAAGCATTCATGTTCGATCACCCCTAATACGTTTTGTTCCGCTCAACGTTGGGGGGAAGCTATATCTTCTTCATGTCAAGTACAAAAAGATTGGTTATTTCTGCGATGTTTATGGAGCCGTGGGCCATGACCTGGAAGAGTGTAGCGATGGTGTCCACGACCATAAAGCTTTCCAATACAAAAAGTGGCTTTTTGCTAAGAGGGGAATCTAGTCAGGACGGTTTTTCTTCAGGGGTGGCATAACAGGAAGACTAGGAGGAAGAGGCAGGGTAGGGAAATGGAACCCTTTGCACGCAAACGTAGTTCGACTGAGATGGAGGAGGACGAACATGAGATTAGCGACAAGGCCTCAAGCCCATTGAAAAATTAGGAGAAACATCGGTTAAAACGATGGCAGCAGCAGGAAAGGAGGGCTTACCAACTTCAGCTATGAAAATAAATTTTGGTGATAAGATGGAAGAGAAGGACAAGGAAGAAGGAGGCCTCTTGGGTGGATCGGGAATGGAGCTTGTGCCCTCACTACCACAGAGCTACACTCTAGTGAGACACTGATACGTCGAAAACGTATCTCCTTTTCCGAACACTTTTCCTATTGTTTTCCTCTAAACTTGTGTGTTTTGAAGGCAACTAACACGGACTAACGTTGTTTTCAGCAGAATTACCTTGGTGTCTCGTTTTTGTGCAGAAAATCAACTTTCGGGAAATTGCCCAGAAAAGACCCCATTGGTCTTAAAACACCGGAGGACCCCGGGAGCCAGAAGGAGGCCTAGAGAAGAGCCAGAGGGGGCCACACCACCCCTGGCGCCCCCTCCCCTAGGCCGCGCCACCTAGTGGTGTGGGCCACCCAGAGACCCCCTCGGTCTCTCCTTTCGACTATATATCACCTTCAAACCTAAAACCCGAGGGGGTTCGATAGTTTTCTAGGAAGAAGTCCGTAACTCCGCCACCATCGCGAATCCCTTTTCGGGGTTCAGAAACTCCGTTCTGGCACCCTGCCGGGACGGGGAATTGGAGGAGATCATCGCCACCGTCATCACCAACGCCTCTCCATCGACCATCCATGTTTCCCCCATCCATGTGTGAGTAATTCCCCCACTGTAGGATGAAGGGGATGGTAGGGATTGGATGAGATCGTTCATGTAATAATGTCATGATTGTTAGGGCATAGTGCCTAGTATCTTCTACTAGTGCTATTGACATTGTTGCAACTTGTTATGCTTAATGTTTGCCACTTTGGGCCCGAGTGTCATGATCGCAGATCTGAACATGTTATTGAATCACGATGATAATTATTGTTTCTTGATCATACCTACAAGTTGTTTACACATATTGTTGTCTGAAACCCGAGGCCCCAGAGTGAAAGAAATTGGGACAATCGGAGGGGATGGCTATGATGTGAGAATCACATGTGTTCACGGAGTGTTAACGCTTTGCTCCGGTGTTCTATTAAGAGGAACACCTTAATTACCAGTAGTTCCCTTGAGGCCCCGCTGAAAACGGGCTGGTAGGACAAAAGATGTTGTGCAAGTTCTCATTGCGAGCACGTACGACTATTTACGGAATACATGCCTATGGTTACTTAGTGCTTCGATGCTTTATCTTATTTATCTGCAATGCTCATGTCTTGATTATTATATGAACTATCTTATCTATGCAACGCCTGTTCATCTATCCCTATGCCTACAGTATTTAATCTCGTTGTTTACTTCAAACACTACTGCTGCTGTTTTCATACCACTGTTGTTATTATTTCACTACTGCTGCCACTATAAAACTGTTACTACTGATAAACCACTGCGAACAAGTCCACTTTCAGGTGCAGGTGAATTGACAACTCACTTGTTAAGGCTCACAAATATTCTTTGGCTCCCCTTGTGTCGAATCAATAAATTTGGGTTTTACTTCCCTCGAAGACTGTTGCGATCCCCTATACTTGTGGGTCATCAAGACTATTTTCTGGCGCCGTTTCCGGGGAGCATAGCTTCATTTGCAAGATCACCGGAGAGTACTATTATCTACTACCAATCATTCATCATGGGTAAGACTCGTGATGGAAGGGTTCCTATATTACCATCCACTACAAGAAGAGGTACAACTCTGAACACCTCTGTTGCTCTTGATTCACCGTCTGTTATGAGTAAGCTACTCACACCACCACATACACATGCTACACGTGCTACTTCTGCTGAATCTGAAAATACTTCTGATACTTTTGATGATGCTTCTACTGTGCTTGATGAGAGTGGTTCTCTCGGTCCTTTCTTAGATGCTACTATTGCTAAAGCTAAAAATATTGCAAACACTGAAACTCCTGATAAAAATCCTGTTACTCCTGCCGTTTCACCTGAGTTTAGAGAGAATCCTAGTGATGATTTTTATGATTCCTATATTGAACTTAATGATGATTTTATTGATGAAATACATGCTATGAAGGATAAAGATGTTGTTATAAGTCTTATTGAAAGTCGTGTTGTTAAATATAAATTATCTCTTGATGCTAAGTTTGCCACTTCTCCTATTAATATTAGGGATATGGATTATGATTTCTCTCTTGATTTATCTTATATATCTATTGTTGAGAAAGAACCTTTTTTGGTACTGAAAATGAAAGTGCAATGAAACATATGAATGAGCTCTCCTCTCTGAGTAGTTTATTCTCTGATGATCTTAAGAAATGTAGCTACTTTGTTACTAAAATATTCCCTTTCTCATTAAAAGATGAAGCTAAAACTTGGTTTAATAATTTTTCTCCGAGATCTATTGATAGTCCTATCGGTTTGGTTAATGCTTTCTTTCAGAAATATTTTCCTGCTAGTGCTCAACATGTTGCTTTACAAAATATATTTAATTTCAAGCAATTGGAAGGAGAGAAATTGCTTGTATCTTGGGCAAGGTTCTGTTCTTTAGTTAGGGCTACACCTGGGCATAAGCTAGAAGATAATAAACTTCTTGATATATTCTATAATGGACTAACTGTTGAATCTAGGACACACCTGGATAATTGTGCTGGTTATGTTTTCAGGCAAAGAACTCCAGAAGAAGCTGAGGAATTAATGGCTAAAATAAGCCAAAATCATGATGATTGGACTATGGTTGAACCTGAGCCAACCCCTACTCCAATATCAACACCAACACCAACACCCGAGAAGAGAGGAATGATTGAATTAAATGATGAAGTGATGAGAGAAGCCAATAAATCTCTTAAAGAGAGAGGTATTAAATATGAAGATGTGAAGAATCTTCCACCTATAGAAGAATTATGTAAGCCAATCCCTCACTCATCCACCATTGAGGTACACTCTCTCCAATATTTTGATAGTAGAGATATTCCCTATAATAAACCTCCTGATCAATGTTTAGATGAATTTGATAATTATGTTATTAAGCAAGATAATTTTAATATGAGAGTGCAAAATCACCTAATGTAAAACTTTAAAGCTATTGATAATTTGCATGATATTATAGAAAGAACCTCTAATGATGTTAAAATGCTTGTTAAACATTTTCAAATGGTTCAAACTCAAATTGATCAACTTGCTAAAGTGCAAAAAGATTTGCTAGTTAATGCTTCTAAAGAAAAACATGCTTATGAAATAAGAACTAGAAGTGGTATTGCTACACAAGATCCTTTATATCCTGAGGGACATCCTAAAAGAATTGAACAAGATTCTCAGCAAACTAATAATGATGTTATTCATACTAAGAAGAAAAAGAAGAAGAAACATAAAAGTGATGTAGAATCCTCTGAACTTGCTAAAGATCTTAATACTATATCTATCTCCGATGTTGAAACTGAAAGTGGTAATGAAAAGAATGATGCTTCTGATAAAGAAGAAATTGAAAAGGAACATGAAAGGCAAACTAAAAATATAAAGTACACTAAGGAAGATTTTATTGCTAATAAACATGGTAATGAGAGAGAACCTTGGGTACAAAAACCAATGCCTTATCCTAATAAGAAACACAGATCAAAAGAAGAATAACACTATAAAAAGTTTTCTGAATGGATGAATCCTTTGTTCTTGCAAATTCCTTTAACTGATGCTATTAAATTGCCTCCTTATGCAAAATATATGAAAGACATTGTCTCTAACAAAAGGAAGATTCCTAATGAGGAAATCTCCACTATGCTTGTTAATTACTCTTTTAATGGCAAGGTTCCTAAGAAACTTGGAGATCCTGGTATACCAACTATTCCCTGTTCTATTAAAAAATAATTATGTTAGAACTGCTTTGTGTGATCTAGGAGCTGGAGTTAGTGTCATGCCTTTTACTATCTATAAAAGAATCCTCCTAGATAAATTGATACCAACTGAGATATCTTTGCAAATGGCTGATAAGTATACTTCTACTCCTGTGGGTATATGTGAGGATGTTCCTGTTCAAGTTGCTAATAATTGTCTGATATTAACTGACTTTGTTGTGTTGGAAATGCCTGGAGCCTTTTCTTAATACTGCAGGGGCTGTTATTGATTGCAATCAAGGAAAAGTTACTTTTAATGTTAATGATAAAGAGCACATTGTTTATTTTCCCAAGAAGATTGATAAGAAGTATGGTCTAAATTCAATTAAAAATATTGAGACCATCAAGATTGGAGAATTTTATTGTCCCATTCCAGTACCACCAAAGGAATATGAAATTATTATGATGGGGACTATGCCTATCAAGGTTGAGGTAAACATAATTATTTAGTGATAAGCAAAGTTTTTCTTCATATGAAAATTATTCTGGTAACAAGACTTTATCACCCTTGTTAACAAAATGATTTTGAATGAAGAGAACAATGTTTTCACTATGTTTTGACCTTCCCCATTATGTTTTCACCATGTTTACTTCTGTTATAACATTGCTACTTGAGTACAATCATGTTTTTCCGCCATCCTAATGCATGTTTTCCTGATATTTCCACTCTAATTTCTAAGGATATGCATGTTTTCACCATCCATACTTTTGTTTTCACCACTACCACCTTTGTTTTCTTTGGATATTCTTCCATTGGAGTGTCATAAAACCTCTGTAGTGCTGGTTTTGGTTTTGTTTTCCACCATTTCACTTTTGTTTTCCAGCAATATTATTATTGATTAAAATTCTGAAAAAGTCCGAAAAATAAAGTTTCTCGAAAAATTCCAGAAAAATTGTAATATTTTTTACGTTAAAAATGAGGCAGAAAGCCACCTGGGAGGCCCCAGGGGGGCCCACCAGTCAGTCACACCATAGGATGGCGCGGCCAGCCCCTAGTGGCGCCAGCACATGGTGTGGGGCGCCCTGGCCCCCCACTAACTCTCTCCCTGCCAAAGTCTTCTCTCTCACCTCCAAACTGAAAACATTTCCTGGAACCCGTGTTCTTGCTGTTCTCCCTCTGGATTTTCGATATCCTTCTTCAGCTCATCATTTGTGCTAAGATTTGGTGTGTTTTATCTCTGGTATGTGACTCCTCCGATGATCCAAGTAGATTTTTATTTAGTGAAGTATTTCTTGAGTATTTTGGTACTGTAGGTGATAGCTTATGTGAGTTTGGATGCTTTATTTGAGTAGAAATAATTTATTTGTGATGTATGTTTAGATCTCATATAAGTCCCTATGGTAGTCTCCACCTTATAGTTGCTTGAAATTAATTTTTGTGATGATTGTTGAATTTTTTTTAGATATGGAGCACAATGCTTATCAACTAAACCAACATGAGTTGGAGTTGCATGAGGTCATGCTCGTGCACCGCGAATAGAGAGTGTTCCCATCAATCTATCCGTGTCGGAAATTTATGCGGATTACAGGAATTTTGCAGGATTTCAACACTCTTGTGCGGAATGAAGGCTTGGACCGTTTCATTGAGGATGAACCTATCCAACATGTGAAACTAACTATGTATGTCGTGTAGGATTTTCGTTTCAAGTGGTCCTCAACAAACCCAATGGTCCACTATAAAATTTACAATAAAGCTGTGAGCCTGCCTTTCTGTGTTTTTTGTGCAGCTATTAAGGTACCAGAGTGGAGTTCTTGTGAGAAGATAAGTGGGCAGCCTAAACCACTGCTGGATTTATATGGAGAGATTTGCCAAGGCAGAAGCTTCACAGGGGAGAGTGGTAAAATTCGAGAAATCCAACTCCCTAGAATTCGATACTTTGCCTATTTTATTTCTAAATGTGTTTTAGCTAGAAAAACAGCTAGCAAGCTATCATTCTATGATTTGTCATTTATGCATCTGCTTTAAGATGTGATAGGTCTTATAACTTTGGCGCCTTGATTGCTTACCGTCTCTCACATAACTGTGAGAAGGGTGGCGTTTGTGGAGGTCTTATTGGCTCGCGCTTGCTAGCTTTGCATATTTTGGAGCCACACCCTCTAGACATGCAGTTTCCTATAGAGAGACTCAATCTTGTTTCCATGGTTCAATATAAGTTTCTTTCTACCCATTCCCACTTGCACAATTTATCTTTTGAAATAACTTTCTCCAAACAATCTAGGTGGAGAGTTACTAAAACTGTTAGGGAAGTACTTTTGCCTGCACCCCCTTTGTTTGATCTTAATGGCAGGCAAGGATGGGAGTTTTCTGAGAGTGAGCTGGACACATACCTTGAGCATCACCCCTGGAAAGGGGAGGACGCCGGAGAAGGGGACAATAGTCATTTCGTGCAGCCTTACGACGCCAAGGGAATTCCGTATCAGCACCCCGGCTATGACTATGCGCTCGCTGCATCATCTTCCTGTTATGCGCCCGAGTACGACCATGCGAGGGATGACCCACCATAGTGGGGATACTTCACGCGCAATGATTGATCTCCACATAGGCCAAAAGCCTAAGTTTGGGGGAGGTATACCGACATCACACTCATTTATATATCATGTTCTGTCGGTTCTATGTATATCCATATTTTCTTTTCTTTCGCTTCTTTTTGTTTCTTTCATCTCTTTTTGTTTCTTTCATTTGTTTTCGTTTTCTTTCATTTATTTTGTTCTAATATACAACGCATCAGAAATTAATGATACGTTTATGACGTATCAACATCCCCAAGCTTAGTTCCTACCCGTCCTCGAGTACGTAAACAATAAAAACACATAATTTCTGAGGTGACATGCTACCAACATAAAGTTGGTCTTCTAAATTGTAAAATCATATGTAAGATGAGATCATAGTACTTTAAACACAAGCATGATAGATATAATTCTAGAAATAAAGCATAGCAATCACTTTGCATCATGTGAAGTAACACAAATAAAAGATCATGAATAATAATGCACTGAAAGATATACGTTTGTTTCTGAAGGGTTCGTTGCATATAAAACAAAAAAATTCCTACGCGCGATAAACCCGAAGGGCCAAGATCGAATCTAGGAGATGAAAGGTAACGGGCATAGAGAGAGTCTTAATAAAACATACCCTCGAAGACTCTAAAGGTGCCGAGATCAAATCTCGTTGTTGATGTAGTAGTACTCACATCAATCTCAAGATCGTGAAGATGAGCGTCGCAATCCGGCAGCGTTTCCGCACTCGATCACGCGTACAGCTCGATGACGACCTCCGTTCTCTCGATCCAGCGGGGAGGCGGAAGTAGAGGATCCCTCAGAACTCCAGCAGCACGACGACATGGTGGTGGTCAAGAATCCCATGGCCAGGGCCTCTCCAAGCCGGAGACCATGGAATGGAGCAGCGGGTGGAGAGGAAGTGAGGTGAGCAAGTGTGTGAATGAGGAGGAGCCCTCACCCTCCTTTTATAGGGAGAGGGAGGAAGCCCAAGGGTGGGGTGCGGCCAGCCATAGTGGTCCCCCCATCTCTTCCCTCTTCATGTGAGTGGAAGCTCCACTCACACCCACTCATGCTCCCATTATTTCCCACTTGGAAAATCCAAAGCTTTTCCTTTAATAAATAAATAAAACATTTTTAGTTCTTTATTTATATTTGTTAATTCCATTAACAAACATTTGCATATAGCACCTCGAATCATTTGTTAATTCTATTAACAACCATTCGACGAAAAACCCCTTGAACTATTTCAATTTTCCTCGAAACAATTTCGGTGTTGCCGAAAACATTCTTCGATATTCCGTATCCTCTCAAACGAGTCATCGAACCTTAAGTGTGTCACCCTACGGTCCGCAAATAAGATAGACATGATCGAGATTCCTCTCCGATCAATAATCAACAGCGGGATCTGGAGATCCGTGATGACTCCTATATATTCAACGATGACTCTTGTGATCGTGTGAACCATCAACGTCGTGAACTATTCCCTTTGTCTCGCGATATTTTACTTGTCCGAGGTTCGATCATTGGTATCAACCATACCTTGTTCAATCTCGTTACCTGACAAGTACTCTTTTCTCGTTTACGTGATATGACATCCTTGTGATCATATTAGGTGCTTGCAAGCGGTGTCGATGTGATATCACCGAGAGGGCCCAGAGTATATCTTTCCATCATTTTGGATAGACAAATCCCACTCTTGATCCATGATCCTCAACTAATACTTTCCGAATACCTAACGACACCTTTATAGTCACCTTGTTACGGTGTGACGTTTGATGACATCAAAGCACCCTTCTGGTACCAGTGATTGGCATGATCTCATGGTCTAAGGAATAAGTTACTTCGTACGAAAGATATAACAATATAAACTAAATTACTTGATTGTATTGTTATCTTGATATTGGGTCTATTTTCATCACATCATTCTTCTAATGACATGACCCGTTATTAACAACATCTAATGTTCATGATCAGGAAACCTTGATCATCTATTAATCAACGAGCTAGTTAAAAGAGAGGCTTTACTAGGAACCATTGTTTGTTTATTAAAGACACATGTATCAACATTTCCGGTTAATACAATTCTAGCATGAGAAATAAACATTTATCATAAACAAGGAATAATATAATAACCATTTTATTATTGCCTCTCGGGAATATTTCCTTCAGTCTCCCACTTGCACTAGAGTCAATAATCTAGTCCGTAAGCACTTAACACATATGGCGTTCCAGTGTTATTACCATGATTCGCATGTGGTAAACATCATAAAAAAGATTTGAACTGTTCAGGTCCTATTGTATTTGCATGTTCTTTGCGTCTACATGCATCACTCATTCTCTAATGAGATGGATTTGTATATATTTGGTCAATCGGTGAAACCTTAATTCCTCAGCTTAAACCAATGTCACTAACATTGTGAAAATGTAGCTTCATAGTGTCAGCATTCTTGGAAATTCACCAAGTTCAATAAGGAACTCCTTGACACAAAATACTCTTATTATCTGTTGTCAATCACAATATACTTAGCCTTTGTAGTATCTGTCACAATACTTTAATTCTGAAACTCTTTCAAATCCAGCATGGAACTTTCTTCCAGCCTATTGTGCTACCCTTCATTACATATTTTAATTGTGATAAAATTATTTGAATAGATGACAAGACTATTAGTGTAACATATTACAACTAATATTTTGTCATTACTACATAGGAAAACATATCCTTATCATTTCTAAAAATGACACAAGGATCTCTCCCACTGTTGTCTAATCATCATATGAATTATCCTGCTATAACATTTTATAGCACAAGACTAATCTAGTTGTGTACATAGCATGGAACACATGACTTAGAAATTTTAATTTCAATTATGCTCATCATGTGTCAAAACACTTGAATCTTGCAGAATTCTTTTCCATGTGACAAGAACTCCTTCTTGTCATTTCGATATTGACTTACTTCAATATTTCGTCTATGTAATTTGGCTCAACCATAGTAGGCGCTTTAATCCATCTCTTATGGATATCGATGCCCAATATTTTCTAAGCCTTTCATCAATATAAAAATCTTAACCATGTTAATTTAAAATACATATTTTCCAATCAACCATATGTCATCTACATAAAGCATTGGAAAAATGTCATAGCGCTCCCACTTAATTTCTTGTAACTTTACAAGCATCTTTATCGTTCATGATGGAATCAAACTCTTTTGAAAACTTCATTAAGGTAAAGATTCCTACTTCGTTATGCTCACTTCAACCATTGAACTGTGCATACCTTTCCAGCAACCTTTGAATTTTACAAAACTCTCAGACTGTGTCAAGTACACATCCTTGATCAAACTTCCTCGAGAGGAGAGTTGGTTTTGTTATTCAACTGTTATATCATAATATGTAACTTTTGCTAGAACTATCCGCAAAGACTAAAGCATCACTATGGAAGATCAAAATCTTGTAGTACTCAAATCTTTGAACTTCGTCGAAAACAACTTTTCGATAAGTACAACTTTCAAAGGATGTGAAAATCCATGTCTTTGTCGCTATATAGACCCTTTTGCTATCGTTAGGCATCGTGCCTATCGAAAGGACTACCAAGTCACATACTTGATATTCATACAAGGATACTATGGCGGATATAATGACTCATTGTCAATATTACAAAGTCAGGGCCCATCATTTGCTTCCTTTATAAGGTCCGAGTCCTTTTGTTGTCAAAACAACACTTTACTCTTAAACCATAAGTTGGTCTAAGTACAAAGTTTTAGGACTTTTGTGGTTTAGTTCGCAAACTCATTCGAAGTATCTACAACATATGTAGTGTCTTCTACTTAGTCAAAATAGGAAACCCCGGAACAACTTCCAGTGATGTGCTACTCTTGACATGATACCAAATATTCTCTAATCTCGTTGAGTTTGTATTGTCCTCCAACTTACTTGTTTCGCAAGAACTAGTTTCTCGAGAAATCAACCCTTTCTGACAAACAACATTTGTATTTTGGTTCGGTGATAGGAGAAGTACCCAATGTTTTATTTGGGATAACCTTATAAACATATATTTATCCTATTTTGGTTGTAAACATTTTACACATGCTATGCATGCCAAAACTTAAGAAAGTGACAATTCGGGTCACTACCCAAACCATATCTTATATGTTGTCAATTTCAACGGATCATGATGGTGCTCTTTTCAGTGTAAAAGAGGTTGTCCTTAATGTATAAACTACAAAATTATAATGGCAATTTTATTAATCTTACCATGTCGAACAAGGTTTGACTTTGTTTCTTGAATACTCCAAACTAATGTGGGGTATTCGAGAAGTATAAGTTGTAGAACAATTCTGCAACTCCTCAGATGTTTTGCTAAACTTGTAACTCAAACTTTATCCTTTATGGTCCAATCATAAATACTTGATTATCTTGTTATACTTCATACTAACAATAATTTGAACCAATTCAAAAAAATGTCAAACTCCATTCTCTTTAAATAGATATGCTCATATATCTACTCAAATCATCGACGGAATTTTATGAAGGAAAAAATTAATCCACCACACATGACTATACATAATGGACTATATACATCAACATGTACAATCTCCATTAAATTAGTCGTCCATTCTACTTTGGCCTATGAATGGAATTCTAGTCATCTTTTGGAAGAGGTCTCACAAGCGTCAATGTATTCAAAAAAAAATGACTCTGAAAGTCCATCAATATGGAGTTCCTTCATGTTTTCCTTTACGATATGAACTAAAATGGTGGTGTCACAATTTAAGTGAAACTCTTTTTCATCTTGCAACGTTTAGCATTTAGTCTTATAGATGTTTACTTTACCAACATGATTTATATTAACATATCCATCAATTATGGAATATGGTCATAGTTTGAACAATCTCATTTGTTCTCACAAAAGACCAGAACTAAATAACAACTTATTAAGTTCTTAAAATAAATCTTGAATGTTTGGTTCGATATGACAATGAACATAATAATACTTTATTTCTGTTCTTGTCATAATCGATTCCACATCTATTACTAGTTTCTTGTAGGCCCTTGTATTTCTTGCATTGCGTTGCTTTGTATGACAACTCATACCAACCAATGTGGTATAAAAATACCCAAAAATACTTTGTTAACTAGTAATACATCTATAACTTGTATATCAAGCATAAACTCCTGAGTTGTACTTCTCCAGTTATCTTGTTTTCTACCATATATCTTTTTGTAATTCTATTTTCAATATTCCCCTTCCCTTACATAAGAATCATTCAACATCAAACAATGATAGTTGTACTAGCTCATTTTCTTTGGCGTGTTAGTCATATACTATCACCCATTGAGTCATACGACTTTACCCATACTTTTAATCCATCCCATCATAACAATTTTATGATTAAGCTGCTATAGCTCGAAGGAAGGAATTTAGAGGATAATTTTAGCGCCCAACTTCTTGGAATATTCAAACACCTAGCATATTCAATGATTGCATATATTCAAATAATATAAGCATACATTGTCACACTAAATTATACTCAATCATGTTGCCGCAAATAAGTTTCTAGATATCAATATATCTTTCACTTGATTGTTTCTGAAATAATTCTTTTCAGTTCCTAAATCACCTTGATCAACAAAACATTCTTTTGAAGATAAAGTAATATGGAAGCAACCATGACTATGGATTCTAAGTAGGAATTATTTGCCCTCTAGATCAATCAATCATTAACCATATGGAGCTAGGTAGGAAATACCAAAAATCTACAATAGGACTCAATTTTAAATTTCACGAATACGGTACCAATCTTAAATGATTTTTACCAGATCATAACAGTTATATCTCAATTAACAATATAAGTGTAAGGTAGTTATGTGGATGCCAATGAATACTACTATTTGTGCAAATTCACTTTGATTGGTTGTTCATGATAAATAAGTTCAAGTTAATTCAAAATTATGCCATGAACTCCCACTCAAAAACAACATCCCTCTTAGTCGTCTTTAGTGATTACATGAACCAAATTCACTACACCAAAACCGATCATCACGTGAGATGATGTAGCTTCAAAGGTGAACATCGACAAGTTCATCATATCATCTATATGACTCATGCTTTACCTTTCGGTTACGTGTTCCGAGGCCATGTCTGTACATGCTAGGCTCGCCAAGTAGAACCGTAGTATTGCGTGTGTTTCAAGGCATGTATGTACATGCTAGGCTTGAAAACACCCGTTGTATGCGAACGTTGAGTCTATCACACCCGATCATCACGTGGTGTCTCGAAACGACGAACTTTTTTAACGGTGCATACTTAAGGAAGAACACATTATTATCTTGATATTAAGTGAGAGGGATCATCTTATAATGCTACCGTCGCTATCTAAGCAAAATAAGATGCTTAAAAAGGATTAACATCACATGTAAGGATAATGTGGTATGATATGGTCCTTCTTGCACTTGATCTCCATCATGTGCATCATGGTATGATCTCCATCTTTCCACCGGCGTGGTACCAAGTTCCATGGAACCCCATCTTGATTGTCCATAAAAAATAAGAAAACCATATGGATAACTTCTGGTATATCAATAATTTAAAAAAAATCATCTCATAATCAAATTTGTAACATTAACCATATCAAATCACATGCCTAGCAAAAAGTTGTTAGACGCCTCTAATTTATTTTTGCATATTTTACGTGGCTTAGGGCTTTCGAGGATAGAACCGGTCATACCTAAGAACATCAACCACAATGTTTATAAACACATTTTTAACAACACTTCGTAGATTAGATCTTAACTATAGTTGGAGAAACGGACACCCCCTTGGCCACAAGTGAGACAATTCTCGCATACATAGTACACGTAAACTTAGTCTAGGGCAGCTTCATCCAACTATGCCACTAAGATCATAAAATACTCAAGGAGGAAATAACATGATCATCAACGCCCACATACACCTATGTGTTCTACCCGTACAAAACATCTACGCATAGATCCGACTCTGATACCACTGAAGGGTTCGTTGCATGCAAAACAAAAAATTTGCTACGCACGATAAACCCGAAGGGCCAAGATCTAATCTAGGAGATGAAAGGTAACAGGCATAGAGAGAGTCTTAATAAAACATACCCTCGAAGACTCTAAGAGTTACGAGATCATATCTTGTTGTTGATGTAGTCGAACTCACATCGATCTCAAGATCGCGAAGATGAGCGCTGCAATCCGGCAGCGCTTCCGCACTCGGTCACACATACAGCTCGATGACGACCTCCGTTCCCTCGATCCAGCGGGGAGGCGGAAGTAGAGGATCCCTTAGAACTCCAGCAGAACGACGACATGGTGGTGGTGAAGAATCCCACTGTCAGGGCTTCGCCAAGCCGGAGACCATGGAATGGATCAACGGGTGGAGAGGAAGTGAGGTGAGAAAGTGTGTGAATGAGGAGGAACCCTCACCCTCCTTTTATAGGGAGAGGGAGGCAGCCCAAGGGTGGGGTGAGGCCAGCCATGGTGGTGCCCCCACCTCTTCCCTCTTCATGTGAGTGGAAGATCCAAAGGTTTTCCTTTAATAAATAACTAAAACATTTTTTATTTCTTTATTTATATTTGTTAATTCCATTAACAAACATTTTCATATAGCACCTCGAATCATATGTTAATTCTATTGACAACCATTCGACGAAAAACCCCTTGAACTATTTCAATTTTCCCCGAAACAATTTCGGTGCTGCCCAAAACATTCTTCGATATTCCGTATCCTCTCAAACGCGTCATCGAACCTTAAGTTTGTCACCCTACGGTCCGCAAATAAGATATACATGATCGAGACTCCTCTCCGATCAATAATCAACATCGGGATCTGGAGATCCGTGATGACTCCTATATATTCAACGATGACTCTTGTGATCGTGTGAACCATCAACGTCGTGAACTATTCCCTTTGTCTTGCGATATTTTACTTGTCCAAGATTCGATCATTGGTATCAACCATACCTTCTTCAATCTCGTTACCTGACAATTATTCTTTTCTCGTTTACGTGATATGACATCTTGTGATCATATCACGTGCTTGCAAGCGGTGTCGATGTGATATCACCGAGAGGGCCCATAGTATATCTCTCCATCGTTTTGGATGGACAAATCCCACTCTTGATCCATGATCCTCAACTAATACTTTGCGAATACCTAACGGCACCTTTATAGTCACCTTGTTATGGTGTGACGTTTGATGACATCAAAGCACCCTTCTGGTACTAGTGATTGGCATGATCTCATGGTCTAAGGAATAAGTTACTTCGTACGCAAGATATAACAATATAAACTAAATGACTTGATTGTTTTGTTATCTTGATATTGGGTCTATGTTCATCACATCATTCTTATAATTACATGACCCCGTTATTAACAACATCCAATGTTCATGATCAGGAAACCTTGATCATCTATTAATCAACGAGCTAGTTAAAAGAGAGGCTTTACTAGGAACCATTGTTTGTTTATTAAACACACATGTATCAACGTTTCCGATTAATACAATTCTAGCATGAGAAATAAACATTTATCATAAACAAGGAATAATATAATAACCATTTTATTATTGCCTCTCGGGCATATTCCCTTCAGTTTCAAGCATAGAGATAACATAGCGAAGTGATATTTCGCTTGTCCTTAAGAGTGGGGCAAAACATAAATGCTAGGACACCTTCAAAGTTTAAGAGAAAGACTAGAACAAATAATTTGAGAACAAACAATAACACATCATGAATCAATTAATAATGTTTCTGGAAATAATGTACAGTAAACTCAGAATGGCAACTATGTTCTCTCAACTGTGCATTAAGTTAGAAGATGGAGACTCAACATAAACCTAAAAGATAGGCCATTCATAGAGGGAAGTAGGGATTAACTCATGTGCTAGAGATTTTATTTTATTAAACAGAGGTATAAAATGTCTGACACTTCTCCCAACCTTCTTACACAAACCATGGCTAACTAAATCCTTAGGTGCCTGCCAACAATAACAAACCGTGGAGGAGTGTCTATTTTTAAGGGAGGTGTATTCTTATGTCAACGAATGGTAAATAGAAAATACAGTACGTCACAAGCCAACTATACTTCATAAGAGAGGCTCTCATTGAAGGACGCAACTGGTGTAGAAGGTCATCCCTCTTTCTCTTTTGTTTACACAATTATGCTTTACCTGATTAATCAGGGGCAAAAATAGTGAACAAATTTTTTTTATATTAATTTGGAGCTGGGCACCCCGCTGCCAGCTCTTCTATCAATTGGATAAGAGGATGACGCCACTAGTCCAGGGTGTGAAAGTCGAATCAACAAGTGAGATAAAGATTCTCTATTTATGTCGTACCCGAACTTCTAGAGGATACTCACCGTACGAACTGAACAATATTTTGATTGGATTACGGGGCTTACCGGCACCCGCATCTCTTACGAGTAGGCCAACACTTATGTGTGACAACCAATCTTTACCATTCACCGTCGATGTAAACTATCCCGTAGAAATCAGGACACTACCATTGACGTACTTCATACCATACACACATGGTACGTCAACGGCGTTGAACAAGATGATAACACAACAAATCTCTAGGACACCAAAAGAGGGAAATACGTTGCAAATAGCTCTCACTAGAGCAGAGATAGCGAATACAATCATCCAGAGGACACATGTCCCAACATAACATCATTACATCTCAGCGGAAGCATTCAAAGGGTCTGAGTACAGACAAATCCAAATAGGCTTAAGAAGCCGGGAATGAAATGAAAACGGAGCCCATCCACGATGTCTCGGATCCTGCCCGGGTCCGCTACCTACTCGTCAGCAGCCTCGTCAAACTCCACGTAGTAGCCGTCACGGGGATCCTCGTAAGCGTAGTCTGCGGAAACCACAGCCCCAAAGGGGTCAGTACATAAACGTACTGGAAAGCAAGACTCACAGTTCACCAAAGTGTAGCCCGTCAACACCAAGCACAGATGCCTTGGGTTCAACGGAAGAAAGGGATATAAAAGATGCTGCAACTGGCTGCACTAACCAACTACAGAACAAACTATAATCTCCGGCTATCGGAAAGGGGATAAGATAGCGTATCGTAACCAACTACAACTAACCACCACACAAACCCATCCTGGATCTCGCCCCTTATCCAAAGAAGCAATCCGAGGATAACTCACACAGTTGGATTAATGATGGATCAAGTTGTTGTGTCAATAAGCCTATTACTAGTCAAGTTATCATTAGTTAGGTGTAAGTTGTTCTGAGTACTTGTTAGCCAGTACTTTCACCAAGGCAACCATAACCGCGGAAAACACGGCTTCTCGAGAAGATTTATCCCTGCAGGGTTGCACCAATTTGGCCGTACACGCAAGAATAACCCGCCAGATGGGATGCCTCCCACCAAGCGGGGCACTCTACACAACTCAACTCTTCTTCGCATCAAGCCCAAAGCACCACGTGCTGTGCGTGCGCGGCTAATCGAGCCCCACGAAGAAAAGGGGACCCTCATAGCACTGGAAGACCACGCCGCCCTAAATGCCGACTACAAAAGTTCCACCCTGGCCTCCGGTTCGTACCTGCATATGCGTGCATCAAATGGAAAGCCCGAACTAAGTGTGGTGATTTGGACGAGATGCGAATTGAATCAAATTGAGGGGGGCGCCCATACACGCTTCCCACATGCGGATAGTGCGCTCATCGTGGATCAGTAGACAAGACCCTTTTCCTATTAGGGTCGAAACTAGCATGCCTCAAAACCACGCCGGGCCTCCTGCCGGTGCCTTATCAGCAAATTATTATTACCTCAAAATTAACAGGTTGTTGTTTAACATCGAGCCCCAGAACATAATCAAATAATAACAGAAAGTAACTGATAACAGACTCGAGGAAAACAACCCTAAGCATGCTAGTAAGACACGGGCCCAAGCAACGAGGTTATAGGACTGGAGGTGAGGCAATATCAGGGTTCAGGGAATCATGTGATAGGTTCGTAACAGAAGCAACGATACCTATGGCTAGCAGGAATAGACAACGGAAGGTATCGGTAACCAATGTTGAAAGGAACATAGTGGTTCATGTGAGTGATAACTTGCCTGCAAACTCAGTAGCCTGGTACTGAGCTAAGTCCTTAGAAGGGGTGTCGTAAGTATCGTCGGTCTCAACGTCGTCGTTTATCCGAGAAGAAGCAAACAAACAACGCAGAGAGACAAACAATCAATAACATGGTATAGTGCACAAACATGGGATGATGCATGACCATTTAGTTGATGCATAGAAATAAACTAGTTGACAAGATAGCAACATGATTAAATGGACCCACATGCAATTGGGATTGCATATGGAAAGCCCACGAATTATGGTTGAAACAATTGTTTTACAACTAATCATCATGTGAAAGTTGATTATCATGATGCATGGATGAGGAAAACAGAAAAATAACAACAATAGAACCAATTTAAAAATAGGGTTTACGAAGTTTAGAAATTTATTGATTAAGTTAAGAAATTTTGGTTCCTTAAGGGTGTCACACAAGCACTTGTTGTTTTCATCAAGTTAAATTGTTCAAAACAGATAACAAAGTTCATATTTGAATAGAACACACAATTTTGGGTGGATTACATGTTTCACTTGTTGAAAATGGATTTCAAATAAATTATTTATGAATTTAACAATTTTAAATGATTTAAACAAGGTTTAAATTATTTAACCAATTTTAATTATTCAAAACATGAAACAAATTTTATATTTGGAAAGGTGGTTTAATTTTGCATGGAAAACATATTTCATTTGTTGAAATTGGATTTAAAATGAGCAAGTTATTATTTTGGCAATTTTAAATGCATTAATTAAGAAACAATTGTTTTCAGCAATTTAAATTATTCAAAACATCAAACAAAATTGATATTTGGAAAGTACATGAAAAGTTGATTGGAAAACATGTTTAGTTTGTTGAAATTGGAATTTTTATGCCCAAGTTATGATTTTTGCAAAATTAAATGCATTAAACAAGTTTTCAAATATTGCACCATTTTAAAATATTCAAAACAGTAACAAATTGCATTGAAAAGGTTGAAAACATGTAGCAAATGTTTCATTGAACATTTAGAGCTATTAAACATAATTTTTGGGTTATTATTGAATTTATTATGCCATTTTCCATAATCATTCTTATTCTGCCATTTTTAGTAAACAGAGGGAAACATGCTCAAAATTAATTCAATTGTGACCAAATAAAATACCAATGTGTAGAGTTTGTTAAGACAAATTTTTAGAGCCCAAGTTTGCTTAAATTGGATGAGTAGAACTAAAGTTATGAAATTCCAAAGTTTCCAAATTTTATTGCATTTTCAGTAATTAATTATTTAGTGCAAAATTGTTACAGAAACATGTTGCAAACTTGACATTAATAGAAGGAGCACAAAATTATGAATCCACAGGATTTTGAATCATCCAATTTAAAGCAAAAATGGATTTTAGATGGATTTTAGAGTTAAAGGTTCAGATCTGGCTTTCTGAACTTCGGGCAGAAAAAAGGAAAACAGAGATAAAAAAGGTGGGGTGAGGGGGATCGAACCCTAGACCTCCAGGGCGCGCGCTAGGGACAGTGACCAGTTGGTCTGTGACTTGTTTGGTGACAGAAAGGGTGGTGGGGGGTGGATAAGGTGTAGCTGCGGGTTTCTTTTCTGAACTGAACCGTCTTCAGTGCACGCAACAGGTAACAGGGGCAGCGATCGGTCGCCGGCGGGGCAGCGTTCGATGCTGCGGTAGTGGGGCACCGTGGCGCTGTGGGCCGTGGCCACGAGAGAGATGAGGGGAGGGAAGCGAGAGGGAAAGAGGTCGAGGTGAGGCTCACCTCGGGCGGCAGAAGGAGGCGGTCGGGGCAGGTAGTCGCTGCAGCGGCCGGCGGGAATCGAGGACGGCGGCGGCTCCCTGGGGCTCCCCGGCCCGAGCCGAGGGGATGAGGAGGGAGCCCGCGGTGGGGCGGCTCCATTCCCGGCCTCTCCCTGGCCGGAGGGGGCCCCGAGCGCCGGCGACAACCGGAGGGGAAGGGTGCTCGGTACAGGTTCAGAGAAGATACAGAGAAGAAGGAGTTGGAGGTGGGAGGAGAGATGGAGGCGGTGAGAGGGACGAAGGAGGGAGAAGGGAAGTAGGGTTAGGGCTAGGGAGCATCTGCTAGGGTTTATAGAGGGGGGAGGTGGAGCTGAGCCGTTCGTGCTCCCCTCTGTGTACGTGGCTATGGCTGATGCACTGCCGTACAGGAGGTTGAAGAAGGTCGAAGAGGTATGGGCTTTGGGAGAAAATGGGCTGGGCTGCTGTTGTGCTCCTCTCTGTCTCTTATTTTTTATTCTTTTGTTCTATTATATTTTTTTTGCTGAATTGGAAAATGGAAGAAATAGATGGAAATTTGAGGTAGGAAAATTATAGAAAAATTTCGGTGGCTTATTTATGATGTTAGTAACCATTTGACCACTTTTATTTTCCATGAATTTCAAAATATAAGGGATGTTTGTACTTGATTCAATTTGAATGGATTTTATTATTAATTGAATTATTTGAAACAAGAATTTAATTAGTTTGAACCTTTAGTTTAAAATGAAAACAAGGATTAGAATTGTTTTGGTAATTTGCATAAATTCAATTTGGGTGCTGTTGTAACATGTGATTTGAATTTGGAGTGCCACATGGAATTAATTGATTGATTAAAAGCCACCATTTTTAATAGTTGAACATTATGGAAATAATTGGAAACAAATGGAGTTTTGAGTTGGACTTTTTATTTGAAAAAGATTGTAACATGACAAGTATGAAACAAAGGTTGAATATTGTTTGAATTTCCATTGTGAAAACAAATAAAACAGAGGCAAACCAAATGAAAACAAATGGAAACAAATGATTGTTTTGATTTGAAATATCATTTTGGAAATTGTAACATCACAAGTATGAAACAAGAGGTTTGAAATTTGGTTTGAAATTCAAATAGAAAACAAAGGAAAACAGTTGGAAAACAAAGTAAAACAGAGGAAAACAAATGGAAAACAAGCAAAACAAATGCAATGAACATGATGCCATGATGCAAAACATAAAATAACAGAGAGCAAACATTCTAATGGCTATTTTTCATACTTGGGATGTTACAAAACGCCCCCCTTGAAGGAATCGCGCCCCGAGATTCCTACTGAGAAAAGAAAAGGTCCGGATACTTCTTGCGAAGATCCTTTTGAGCTGTGACACGTGAAACACATCGTGCACCTTGGATAGTTTTTCTGGAAGTTCAAGACGATAGGCATTCCTGGCAACTCTTCGGGAAAGACGTCAGGGAATTTCACAAACCACCGGAACATTTTCAAATAGAGGTAGAGGTTTTGTATTGAGGGTGTATAGCTGGATAGAACTTGATTCATTTGGAGAATAGACTATCTGGAATGTGGTGATTCAGGAATGCTTCCTCGAAACAACCCCAGGTGATAGGAATGCCAGCTCTCATAGCCTGGAATCAACAACAACAACAACAACAACAACCTTTCTGGCCAGATAGACTTGATATTTGGGACGTTTTGATTAGACGCCGGTAGAAGAACTGAAATGGAAAACAACAACAAGGTTTCAACGGACGAAAAGGATGTTGAGAAGAACAGGATAACGAAGCAACTCCGGGAGAACGAGAACAAGATTCCTGAGGTACTACGGAAAACCCATCCGGGCTTCTAAAGGATCAATATCTACTGCTTAAGGAATAGAGGATCTGCTTCCGGGGCTTACACGCCTCCGTTCTCAATCGTGAGTAGGCAACATGATAAATCATGTCACAACCACCTCCATTCCTATGGTCTAGTAGATATAACCATCCTAGAGAAACCAGGATTCGTGAAAACCTAACTTGAAAGTTTAGGTGAGAAGGGAAAACAACGTTGCACTTCCTTACCAGAAAAGGGTGGGTGGGTGGGGAAAGAAGAAAAATGGCAGAATTCCTACTCTCACGTTTCATTTTTCCTATATAGCTACAAAATAGTTTCTAGACTCAACTGCGACCAGTAAAAGGGATCCTACAGGCAGACAGGCTCTGATACCATTTGTTGTACCCGGACTTCTAGAGGATACTCACCGTACGAACTGAACAGTATTTTGATTGGATTACGGGGCTTACCAGCACCCGCATCTCTTACGAGTAGGCCAACACTTATGTGTGACAACCAATCTTTACCATTCACCGTCGATGTAAACTATCCCGTAGAAATCAGGACACTACCATTGACGTACTTCATACCATACACACATGGTACGTCAACGGCGTTGAACAAGATGATAACACAACAAATCTCTAGGACACCAAAAGATGGAAATAAGTTGCAAATAGCTCTCACTAGAGCAGAGATAGCGAATACAATCATCCAGAGGACACATGTCCCAACATAACATCATTACATCTCAGCGGAAGCATTCAAAGGGTCTGAGTACAGACAAATCCAAATAGGCTTAAGAAGCCGGGAATGAAATGAAAACGGAGCCCATCCACGATGTCTCGGATCCTGCCCAGGTCCGCTACCTACTCGTCAGCAGCCTCGTCAAACTCCACGTAGTAGCCGTCACGGGGATCCTCGTAAGCGTAGTCTGCGGAAACCACAACCCCAAAGGGGTCAGTACATAAACGTACTGGCAAGCAAGACTCACAGTTCACCAAAGTGTAGCCCGTCAACACCAAGCACAGATGCCTTGGGTTCAACGGAAGAAAGGGATATAAAAGATGCTGCAACTGGCTGCACTAACCAACTACAGAACAAACTATAATCTCCGGCTATCGGAAAGGGGATAAGATAGCGTATCGTAACCAACTACAACTAACCACCACACAAACCCATCCTGGATCTCGCCCCTTATCCAAAGAAGCAATCCGAGGATAACTCACACAGTTGGATTAATGATGGATCAAGTTGTTGTGTCAATAAGCCTATTACTAGTCAAGTTATCATTAGTTAGGTGTAAGTTGTTCTGAGTACTTGTTAGCCAGTACTTTCACCAAGTCAACCATAACCGCGGAAAACACGGCTTCTCGAGAAGATTTATCCCTGCAGGGTTGCACCAATTTGGCCGTACACGCAAGAATAACCCGCCAGATGGGATGCCTCCCACCAAGCGGGGCACTCTACACAACTCAACTCTTCTTCGCATCAAGCCCAAAGCACCACGTGCTGTGCGTGCGCGGCTAATCGAGCCCCACGAAGAAAAGGGGACCCTCATAGCACTGGAAGACCACGCCGCCCTAAATGCCGACTACAAAAGTTCCACCCTGGCCTCGGGTTCGTACCTGCATATGCGTGCATCAAATGGAAAGCCCGAACTAAGTGTGGTGATTTGGACGAGATGCGAATCGAATCAAATTGAGGGGGGCGCCCATACACGCTTCCCACATGCGGATAGTGCGCTCATCGTGGATTAGTAGACAAGACCCTTTTCCTATTAGGGTCGACACTAGCAGGCCTCAAAACCACGCCGGGCCTCCTGCCGGTGCCTTATCAGCAAATTATTATTACCTCAAAATTAACAGGTTGTTGTTTAACATCGAGCCCTAGAACATAATCAAATAATAACAGAAAGTAACTGATAACAGACTCGAGCAAAACAACCCTAAGCATGCTAGTAAGACACGGGCCCAAGCAACGGGGTTATAGGACTGGAGGTGAGGCAATATCAGGGTTCGGGGAATCATGTGATAGGTTCGTAACAGAAGCAACGATACCTATGGCTAGCAGGAATAGACAACGGAAGGTATCGGTAACCAATGTTGAAAGGAACACAGTGGTTCATGTGAGTGATAACTTGCCTGCAAACTCAGTAGCCTGGTACTGAGCTAAGTCCTTAGAAGGGGTGTCGTAAGTATCGTCGGTCTCAACGTCGTCGTTTATCCGAGAAGAAGCAAACAAACAACGCAGAGAGACAAACAATCAATAACATGGTATAGTGCACAAACATGGGATGATGCATGACCATTTAGTTTATGCATAGAAATAAACTAGTTGACAAGATAGCAACATGATTAAATGGACCCACATGCAATTGGGATTGCATATGGAAAGCCCATGAATTATGGTTGAAACAATTGTTTTACAACTAATCATCATGTGAAAGTTGATTAGCATGATGCATGGATGAGGAAACCAGAAAAATAACAACAATAGAACCAATTTAAAAATAGGGTTTACCAAGTTTAGAAATTTATTGATTAAGTTAAGAAATTTTGGTTCCTTAAGGGTGTCACACAAGCACTTGTTGTTTTCATCAAGTTAAATTGTTCAAAACAGATAACAAAGTTCATATTTGAATAGAACACACAATTTTGGGTGGATTACATGTTTCACTTGTTGAAAATGGATTTCAAATAAATTATTTATGAATTTAACAATTTTAAATGATTTAAACAAGGTTTAAATTATTTAACCAATTTTAATTATTCAAAACATGAAACAAATTTTATATTTGGAAAGGTGGTTTAATTTTGCATAGAAAACATATTTCATTTGTTGAAATTGGATTTAAAATGAGCAAGTTATTATTTTGGCAATTTTAAATGCATTAATTAAGAAACAGTTGTTTTCAGCAATTTAAATTATTCAAAACAGCAAACAAAATTGATATTTGGAAAGTACATGAAAAGTTGATTGGAAAACATGTTTAGTTTGTTGAAATTGGAATTTTTATGCCCAAGTTATGATTTTTGCAAAATTAAATGAATTAAACAAGTTTTCAAATATTGCACCATTTTAAAATATTCAAAACAGTAATAAATTGCATTGAAAAGGTTGAAAACATGTATCAAATGTTTCATTGAACATTTAGAGCTATTAAACATAATTTTTGGGTTATTATTGAATTTATTATGCCATTTTCCATAATCATTCTTATTCTGCCATTTTTAGTAAACAGAGGGAAACATGCTCAAAATTAATTCAATTGTGACCAAATAAAATACCAATGTGTAGAGTTTGTTAAGAAAAAATTTTAGAGCCCAATTTTGCTTAAATTGGATGAGTAGAACTAAAGTTATGAAATTCCAAAGTTTCCAAATTTTATTGCATTTTCAGTAATTAATTATTTAGTGCAAAAATTGTTACAGAAACATGTTGCAAACTTGACATTACTAGAAGGAGCACAAAATTATGAATCCACAGGATTTTGAATCATCCAATTTGGAGCAAAAATGGATTTTATATGGATTTTAGAGTTAAAGGTTCAGATCTGGCTTTCTGAACTTCGGGCAGAAAAAAGGAAAACAGAGATAAAAAAGGTGGGGTGAGGGGGATCGAACCCTAGACCTCCAGGGCGCGCGCTAGGGACAGTGACCAGTTGGTCTGTGACTTGTTTGGTGACAGAAAGGGTGGTGGGGGGTGGATAAGGTGTAGCTGCGGGTTTCTTTTCTGAACTGAACCGTCTTCAGTGCACGCAACAGGTAACAGGGGCAGCGATCGGTCGCCGGCGGGGCAGCGTTCGATGCTGCGGCAGTGGGGCGCCATGGCGCTGTGGGCCATGGCCACGAGAGAGATGAGGGGAGGGAAGCGAGAGGGGAAGAGGTCGAGGTGAGGCTCACCTCGGGCGGCAGAAGGAGGCGGTCGGGGCAGGTAGTCGCTGCAGCGGCCGGCGGGAATCGAGGACGGCGGCGACTCCCTGGGGCTCCCCGGCCCGAGCCGAGGGGATGAGGAGGGAGCCCGCGGTGGGGCGGCTCCATTCCCGGCCTCTCCCTGGCCGGAGGGGGCCCCGAGCGCCGGCGACAACCAGAGGGGAAGGGTGCTCGGTACAGGTTCAGAGAAGATACAGAGAAGAAGGAGTTGGAGGTGGGAGGAGAGATGGAGGCGGTGAGAGGGACGAAGGAGGGAGGAGGGAAGTAGGGTTAGGGCTAGGGAGCATATGCTAGGGTTTATAGAGGGGGAGGTGTTGCTCAGCCGTTCGTGCTCCCCTCTGTGTACGTGGCTATGGCTGATGCACTGCCGTACAGGAGGTTGAAGAAGGTCGAAGAGGTATGGGCTTTGGGAGAAAATGGGCTGGGCTGCTGGTGTGCTCCTCTCTGTCTCTTATTTTTATTGTTTTGTTCTATTATATTTTTTTTTGCTGAATTGGAAAATGGAAGAAATAGATGGAAATTTGAGGTAGGAAATTATAGAAAAATTTGGGTGGCTTATTTATGGTGTTAGTAACCATTTGACCACTTTTATTTTCCATGAATTTCAAAATATAAGGGATGTTTGTACTTGATTCAATTTGAATGGATTTTATTATTAATTGAATTATTTGAAACAAGAATTTAATTAGTTTGAACGTTTAGTTTAAAATGAAAACAAGGATTAGAATTGTTTTGGTAATTTGCATAAATTCAATTTGGGTGCTGTTGTAACATGTGATTTGAATTTGGAGTGCCACATGGAATTAATTGATTGATTAAAAGCCACCATTTTTAATAGTTGAACATTATGGAAATAATTGGAAACAAATGGAGTTTTGAGTTGGACTTTTTATTTGAAAAAGATTGTAACATGACAAGTATGAAACAAAGGTTGAATATTGTTTGAATTTCCATTGTGAAAACAAATAAAAACAGAGTCAAACCAAATGAAAACAAATGGAAACAAATGATTGTTTTGATTTGAAATATCATTTTGGAAATTGTAACATCACAAGTATGAAACAAGAGGTTTGAAATTTGGTTTGAAATTCAAATAGAAAACAAAGGAAAGCAAAGGAAAACAGTTGGAAAACAAAGTAAAACAGAGGAAAACAAATGGAAAACAAGCAAAACAAATGCAATGAACATGATGCCATGATGCAAAACATAAAATAACAGAGAGCAAACATTCTAATGGCTCTTTTTCATACTTGGTATGTTACAATTTACGTCCTGATGAGCTAAACATGAACACAAAACAGGAGTAATTTTGAAAGTATTAAAGGTAACACATGAGCACTTTACTTTGGAGTGGCAGTTAAATACCACTTGTAGGTAGGTATGGTGGACAAATTTGGCAAACTTTGGGTTTTGGGAGTTGGATGCACGACTAGAGCTCATACCCAGTACAGGTGGAGGCTAGCAAAATACTGGGAGCGACAACTCAAGAGAGCAATAATGGCCATAATCCTGCATAGCGACAAAAACATCATTAATCAAAGCATAAGTGGCACCACAAGTTAAAAAACTAAATTCTCATAGAGGCTATAAGTTACTGGTTTTTAGTCATAAACATGGTGTAAGCATGCGCCAAGTCAACCAAATAAAACATTCAAAGGAGAACACCACAAATTTATGCTTCAATATAACAAGAACAACTCATGATTCTTTAAATGGCACATTAAAAACTCCTAGCTATTTGAGACAAATCATGCTACTAAATAACCACTAGGATTTAGAATTAAAATAACATCTAGCATGATATGAAAAAGTCTAGCCACAGTCTATACAAGATTCTATTTGCATCGTTATAAATTCTACTAAATGCAGCAATTTCTTTTCCCAACAAGTACCACACAAAATATGTTTTAACGAAAACTCTCTAAATGATACAAAAAGAAAACATGGGAGTACTCACATAACTCTACTAAAACTAACAGCTCTAAATAAGAGATGCTAGGAAAATAGGAGCTAAACAGGAATTTTTGCAGCAGCTAGAAGAAAAACTAAGAATACGAGCATAATGAGTATTCAAACAAAAAAGTGGAGCGTGTCTCTCTCCCAACAAAGGATGCTTGGTTCAAATGATATTATTGCATCAAGGAAAAAAACGAAAAAAGGAAAAAAACACAAAAATAACAGACGCTCCAAGTAAATTTCATATGATGTGACTGAATAAAAATATAGTTTCAGTAGAAGTGACCTGCTAAATTGTTGATGAAGAAGAGGATGCCTTGGGCATCCCCAAGCTTAGATGATTGAGTCTTCTTCTAATTTTTTGGGATGAACTATGGGGGCATCCCCAAGCTTTGACCTTTCACTCTTCTTGATCACATATATCGCCCTCTTCTCTTGACCCTTGAAAACTTCCTTCACACCACACTCAAAGAGTAATTCGCATTAAAGGGTTAGTGCAACAATAAAAAAATCCATGGGTTCTGTATGGGAACAAGTGCTATTGATACTTTTAAAAATTATCTACATCCACTGCTATTTCATGAAGCAAAGAAATCCACTTGACATCATAAAAGAGCAAATGCAAGAAAAATGGCAGAATCTGCCAAATCCAGAACAATTTGTAAAGAAGAATTTTTTTCAGGGCACTTACGTTGCTCAAATAAAAAAAACTTAAAGAACAAAAATGTTTCGGAATTAGCTGAGGAATAAGGAAAAAAATTCAGGTCATTCGGATCTTTCTGGATTTTTCACGATGGACAGCAGAAATTTGTTTCCTGCGCAGAAATCCAAAACCAACTCCAACTCTCGTTAGAAACTTTACTTCACACAACTAGAACATGAAAATAAAGATGCAAAAGAGTTTCTACAGAAGTATGCAGACCCTTGACTCAAAGAAAATAGAGAAAAACAAAGCAAAAAGCAAACCATGGGTTATCTCCCAAGAAGTGCTTTTCTTTAACGCCTTTTAGCTAGGCCCAAAAATGTGGATTCACGTGTTTTCAAGTGAAGAAGATGCTCACATAAGAAATATGAATTAAGAAAAATAGTATCAAGAAGAAAGTATAAGGAAAATTTAATTCTAACCCACTTCCTATGCATAGGAATCTTGTAAATAAATAAATCAAAGAATCTCAAACTAGAAATCATAGGAAGGTAGAATAAGAGCAACTTCAAAACTTACAACAAAAAGAGAGGTGTTTTAGTAACATGAAAATTCCTACAACCATATTTTCCTCTCTCATAAGAATTTTCAGTAGAATCATGAACAAAATCAACAACATAAGTATCACATAAAGCATGTTTGTCATGGTCTAAAAACACACAATTCATATCAAGCTCAAAAATAGTGGGATCAACATTAAAATTAAAGACCTATTCTTTCCCACATTTAGCAATAGAAAAAAAGATGATTGGTCACTCTTAAAAGGTATGGGACACATTATAGAAATCCTATTTTCAGTATCATTATAATGTATAACATCAAGTAACATAGGACCATCATCTAGAGCATTATCATACAATTTTTCTAAACAAACTTCCTCGTTATCATGCATATCAATAGTTGGAATAAATAGAGGATTATCATAGTATTTATCAAAGTAGCATGGATTATCATAAATAACAGTAGCAAGATCATTCTCAGAAGTTTCATTCATAGTAGTATCAAGGTCACAAGTATAGCAAGTATCAATTTCATCAAAAACGGATATTTCAAAAGAATCAATAGGATCATCATAATTATGAGTTAAAGAGTTACTCTCATTTGGAGGTAGACATGGGTAGCTCTATTCTTCCTCCTCTTGATCACCACTCTCCTCCTCTTTTTCATCGAATGAGCTTCCAGATTCAACAATTTCCTCCTGCATAGGCCCCTGCAAGGCATTAGTCTCTTCCTTAGTTTGAGAGCATTTATTAAGATATTCCATTATGTAGTAATTACAATCCTTGTAATTATCAAAGAAATATTCAAGTATGGCATAAGTCTCGTATTTATAAGGTGCATCATCAATACTTTCAAGCAAATAGGCAATTTCGAATGCACCCTTCCAAGCAATAAATTCTTCAATTTGTTCCACATCATAAAATTCATAATTTCCCTTAACATAAGAAGATATGGTAACATTATAATTATACTCACATTGAAAAGGGAGGTGTTTATACGTCCTATAGCAGCAAGATTTATCAAAGAAATAAGTAACATTATAAATAGAGCACAAGTTTTTAGCATAGTCATGCAATTTATTAATTTGCTCCTATCAGTCTATCCCTTTTTGTGACAAGCGGTGTTGCTTATAATATTTTTGTTGTTCTTCCATGAACCCAAATAAATCACCCAATGATAGCAAGCATGATAAAGCAAGTAAAAAAGCAAAAAAAAATAACAAAGTAAAAATGATTGGAGGTGAGAGACTCGCCTTGCAGAAATTCTCTTCCTCTCTGGCAACGGCGCCTGAAAAGTGCTTGATGCGTGTGATCACAGGTTCGTTGGGAGACCCCAAGAGGAAGGTATGAAGAGTGCAGCGGAAAGTTTCCCTCAGAAATAATCCAAGGTTGAATTGACCAGTAGGAGGTAGGAGTAACTTCAGAAGGTTGAAGCAGCTGAGATGGTAGGGCGCACTATCGGTTCGGAAGCAACATGGAACCTACACAACACAATCAAATCACTTTGCCCCCAACGAAGAGTGAGGTTATCAATCTCACCGGTTTTGCTGAACAGAAATAGGTTAAACGTATGGTGTGGTAAACAATAGGAGAACAGTATGAAAGCAGTAGTAACAGTATGAAAGCAGTAGGTGTTTTATCAGTATGAGGAAAAAGGACCGGGGTCCACAGTTCACTAGTGGTGTCTCTCCGTGAAAGATAAATAACATGTGTGGTCAACAAATTACAGCTCGACAATTGAAAGAAATGAAGGTTGTACCATAGTGCATATGTAAGACATAAAGATTACTATGTGATTCATGCGGGCATTACAACAAAATACATAGACGGTAATCCAACAGCATCTATGACTAATAATCCACACTCTGAATATCATCCGAACAAACGTTGGGTGTTAAGTTGCAAGCAGCAGATAATTGCATTAAGAAAAGTGTGTAATGTAAACAATTAAATCATCCTTAGACAAAGAATTCTTGTTTTCTCCCTAATGGAAACGACACATCCTCCATCCGTCACGTTTCTGTCACTCGAGCACATATGCAAAGGAGGCATGAACCCACTATCGTGCATAAATACCCCCTCTTGGAGTTACTAGCATCTACTTGGCCAGAGCATCTACTAATAACGGAGAGCATGCAAGGTCATAAATAACATATGCATGAAGATAACATGATAGATTGATAATCAAAAGACATAACATTCCTCATTCATCAGATCCCAGCAAACACAACATGTAGAATTACATAAAGATGATCTTGATCATGTTAGGCAGCTCACAAGATCTAAACATGAGTAAGAAGTGGAGAGAACAACCATCTAGCTACTGCTATAGACCCATAGTCCAGGGATGAACTACTCACGCATCACTTTGGAGGAGGGCATTGATGGAGGGATAATAACCCGGTAGGCCAACTCCAAGGCGTAATCCGGCCCCAAAGGACTCTGTGCAGGATTCGGCTAAGGATAAAGAAACTTCCGGAAGGCCCAAGTTTGTAGGCCTAGTAACCCGGAGTGTGGGTTACGGCAAAGGAAGGTTAGGGTTTGTATGCCGTGTCCGGGTAGGATCAGGGTGAGTCTTGGAGAACAAGCCGGGGGGTACGGGTGCTTTATAAACCGACCCCTAGGTCTAGTTGAGAGATCTAAGAACCCTAGCAATATCGCTTGATATCGAGCATCCAGTGTAACCCAAGAGTTGAGTTATTATATCAAGATCGGAGACTCGGCGACTTTGATTGCCGGCTACCAGATCGATTTCCATCATGTTTTCTTCTGAGCTAAACCCTCTCCCAAACGCCTGTGTCGTCTTGCCCCAAGATCAGTTACCCCCGGTAACGTCTGCCGTGATTATCCCACGACAGTTGGCGCCCACCGTGGGGCCTGCGTCCAAAGGTGTTTACATCACGGGAGAAGCTCGGAAAGACATGGAGGATCTTGTCATCGGCGAGATCTACATCGACCACAAAGGAGAAAGGATGGTGGACGATTCCGGCTGGGGGCCAGAGTCGGATCACCTCGAGTCCGGATCTACTGTGACGATCGGCCAGATCAACATCTTCATCGGTACGGTACGTACGCCTGATTTAAAGGGACAATATCATGTGCATACTACAGGAACTCCTAGCAGGGACAAAGAGACGTTAAAGCAAACGGTAAACTCGGTTTCCTCAGCCGTGCCGGGATACCTGAGATGGGCGGAACAAGAGGTAACGTGGAGCAGAAGAGATCACCCAGAAAGAATAGAGCGCCCAGGAGTCTTGGCATTGGTGGTTGCGCCACAGGTCAATGGTTACGAGCTGAAAAGGGTCCTGATGGACGGTGGAAGTAGCATTAACATCCTGTATTGGGAAACCTTCTTACGCATGAGCCTCAAAGAGTCCCAGCTACAGAAAAGTTCGACAGTCTTTCACGGGATCGTGCCGGGTCACACGGCGAGCCCCGAGGGAAAGATCACCTTGGAGGTTGCTTTCGGAGAATCGACAGATAATTATCGAGTTGAGTGGCTCACGTTCGAGGTGGTCAAATTGCGCAGTCCTTATCACGCGCTGTTCGGAAGACCGGCTTATGCTAAATTCATGGCTAGGCCGTGTTATGTGTATTTGCAGCTAAAGATTCCGGGTCCTAAACGGACCATCACCGTACATGGGAACCGGGATATAGCGGCCAGGTGCGACGAAGGAGATTCAGTGATGGCCGAGCAAGCGTGCAGAAAAGAAGAACTCGAGTATTACCGGTCTCAAGTAAATCCGGATGATAGAACAACTTTGAAAAGGCCGAATACTGAGGACGAGAGAGCAAAATTCAAGGCAGCACAAGACACCAAGAAGATAGATTTTGTTGAAGGTGATTCCACTAAGCAATTTACTATAGGGTCTAATTTGGAAAGAGAGCAGGAGAAGGCACTTGTGGAGTTTATTCGTTCAAATGCGGACGTATTCGCCTGGACACCTAGCGACATGCCGGGTATCCCTACGGAATTGGCGGAGCACAGTTTGCACGTAGATCCCAGGTCCAGGCCTGTGAAGCAGGGCTTGAGGAAGATGAATGAGGAGAGAAGGAAAGCCATAGGTGAAGAAATTGCTCGGCTACTGACAGCCGGCTTTATCATGGAAGTGTTTCACCCGGATTGGTTAGCAAATCCGGTTCTAGTGATGAAAAAGACTAACGAGTGGAGGATGTGCATCGATTTTACGAGTCTCAACAAGCATTGCCCAAAGGACCCGTTCGCGCTACCAAGGATAGACCAGATCGTAGACGCAGTAGCCGGGAGTGACCTGCTATGCTTTCTGGACGCATACTCCGGGTACCACCAAATTAAGCTTAAGAGGGAGGATTGGGAGAAAACAGCATTTATAACCCCTTTTGGGGCCTTCTGTTATAAAACCATGACGTTTGGATTGAAGAACGCTGGCGCAACTTATCAACGGTGTATTCAAAAGTGCTTCGAGGACCAAATTGGACACAACGTCCATGCCTACGTGGATGATGTGGTTATCAAAACCAGGAAGGCGGAGACGTTTATCAATGATCTAAAGGAGACGTTCAAAAACTTGAGGAGGTATCAGATGAAGCTTAACCCGACAAAGTGCGTGTTCGGAGTTCCAACCGGGAAATTACTCGGCTTTATCGTATCCGAGAGAGGAATTGAGGCAAACCCGGACAAGATCAAAGCTATCCAGAGTCTGAAAAGGCCGGAAAATTTGAAGCACGTTCAAAAACTCACGGGCTGCGTGGCAGCCTTGAGCCGATTCATATCAAGACTCGGAGAAAAGGCAATACCCTTGTACCGGCTCTTTAGAAAGTCAGACAAATTCGTATGGGATCAGGAGGAGGATGAGGCGTTCGAGGCACTAAAAAAGCAGTTATCTGAAGCACCAGTGCTAGCAGCTCCGGGTCCTAAAGAGCCTATGTTGCTGTATGTGGCAGCAGGCCCCCGAGCCCTCAGTGCAGTAGTGGTCGTGGAGCGTAAAGAAGATGGGAAAGGTTATCCAGTTCAGAGGCCGGTTTATTATGTCAGTGAGGTATTGTCGGAAGCAAAGCAGCGCTATCCGCATTGGCAAAAGCTGGTTTTCGGGGTCTTTATGGCCAGCCGGAAATTGAAGCCGTATTTCCAGGAACACCCCATAACGGTGGTTAGCTCAATACCGATGTCGGATATCATCAGGAACTCGGATGCGACTGGAAGAATAGCCAAATGGGCGATAGAAATGGGGGATTATCACATCAGTTACGAGCCCAGGTCAGCAATCAAATCTCAGGATTTAATTGATTTCGTTAACGACTGGACACATACATGCATGACTACAACGGTTCCAAACTCCGAGTCATGGATCATGCACTTCGATGGATCTAAGCAATACGAGGGATCAGGAGCTGGAGTGGTGCTAACGTCACCCAAAGGAGATAAATTAAGTTACGTACTACAAATTCACTTTGACTGTTCCAACAACGTGGCCGAGTATGAAGCCCTATTGCATGGCTTAAAGGCAGCCAAGGAGATGAACATTAAGAGGATACGATGCTTTGGAGATTCGGACCTTGTGGTACAGCAGGTGTCAGGAACTTGGGATAGAAAGGATGCAACCATGGCGGCATACCGCAGGGAGGTTGATAGGGCTGCAGGATGCTTTTCCGGCTATGAGGTGGAGCATATAGACAGAAGAAAGAATGAAGCAGCAGACGACCTTGCTAGACTCGGCTCACGCAGAGAGCCGGTTCCACCTAACGTGTTCCTGGACGAGTTATGGCGACCATCGGTTAAAATCGAGTCTGAAGAGGAACTGGCAAGTAAAGACCCGGATACGGAGCTCGTGGCCACTATACGCGCTATTCCCGAGTGGACAGAGCCGTTTTTGGCCTACCTATCACGAGGCGAGTTACCACAACAGGAGGTGTTAGCAAGGCAAATTTTGCGGAGAGCAAAGGGATATTCTATCATTAATGGATAGTTGTACAAGAGAAGTGCAGCAGGAGTCTTTTTACGCTGCGTAGCACCAGAAGAAGGCCGACATATTCTCAAGGAAATCCATGAAGGCGATTGCGGGCATCATGCATCCACAAGATCCCTTGTGGCCAAGGCTTATCGACACGGATTTTTCTGGCTGACGGCTCTAGCAGATGCAGAAAGATTAGTAGCAAGGTGTGACGGATGTCAAAGGTACGCTCGCCAAACCCATGTGCCGGCTATGGAATTACGGACCATCCCGTTAACTTGGCCGTTCGCTGTCTGGGGGATGGATATGGTTGGCCCCTTTCATATGTCACCTTGCAAGAAGACACATCTTTTAGTGGCTATTGATAAATTTACCAAGTGGGTCGAGGTTATGCCAGTTACTAATTGTGAAGCAGCTACAGCAGTCAAGTTCCTGAAAAGAATTATCTACCGGTTTGGGTATCCTCACAGCATAATTACCGACAATGGAACCAACATGTCCCTTGGTGAGATGGAAAAGTTCTGCGGCAACAATGGAATCCGGCTTGATGTAGCATCAGTGGCTCATCCACAGGCCAACGGACAAGTGGAGAGGGCAAACCAAGAATTGCTCCGCGGGTTGAAACCACGATTGCGAGTTCCCTGTATCAGGGCTGCTGGCGCGTGGGTCGAAGAACTTCCTTCCGTGGTTTGGGGTATCAACACTACACCCAACAGATCCACTCACATGACACCCTTCTTCATGGTCTATGGGGCGGAAGCAGTGTTACCGAGTGACATTATTCACGACTCACCACGAATATCTGCTTACGTCGAAGTGGAGAATGAAAAAACCCGGCAGGACGCCGTAGATATGTTAGAAGAACAAAGGGAACAAGCCCTGGAAAGATCAGCCATATATCAGCAAGATCTACGGAGGTATCACAGCCGGCGCGTGAAAACCCGGGTCTTCCAGGAAGGAGACCCGGTTCTGCGCCTGGTACAGTCAAACGAAGGAAAACACAAGTTATCACCACCATGGGAAGGACCGTTTATCATAAGCCGGAATCTGCATAACGGATCATATTACTTGGTAGATGCAAGGGAAGAGTCGGCTACAGTTAATGACACCGCTCATACCACTTCATCTATGGAAGAAAGAGACAGACCATGGAACGTGGTGCAGCTACGTCCGTATTATACTTAGTAAAGATTATATTGGCAAGTGGAATTGCACGGTGTAACAGGCAGCAGGTTTCAGACGTACTCTTTTCCTATCCAGGGTACCCTTGGGGACTGGATGGGTTTTTAATGAGGCGGCCTGCTGACCTAACTTTTTCATATCAAGTAAAGAGGTGGTTATTCTCATGTTCTTCACTCTCAGCATATCGCATATATAGGTCTTGGGGGCTGATTGCTTGAATAGCACAGTTGAAAACTCAAAGACCCGGCCTCGATGCCTATGATTTATAAGGGCCGGTCACTCGCAAACAAGTACGGCTACAATCTTATAACCAGACAAAGGAGCCAAATTTTCTTGACTTATCTTACTTAAGCTCGATGTGACTCGCACTAAAATGGCATGATTTGCTCGCTTACGATTACAATCAGCCATGAAGCCCAATGGGACTTGGTTGACCCTGTCTCGTACAGATGTAACAACATGATATCCATGCGAAAGCCGGATTATAGTATCAGATAGTCAAAAGGGTCATCTAAACCACAAGTTATGTAGAGTACAGGGCTGATAGCCGGAAACTCAACGATTATTAAGCATAACTTCAAAACCTATGTGAAACGGCTCTGGGCTTTTGTGACCTAGCAGCAAGCAAATGCGTTCTCCTTGAAAGATCACGTTTCCTAGACTCGGAATCCGGGTCTTGGGGACTCGGGATCTCGAAAACGAGAAAAATTGTTTGGTTGTTAAAATTCAAAAATCCAAAAATCCGAGTCTTGGGGACTTAGCAGCAAGTCCGCTTGTCAACATCCATGAGACCCGGAAACCGAGTTTCACAAAAGGAACAATAAAGAAAACCGGATATCGAGAGCAGATGAGTTCAAAAATGGATAAATCTAAAAGGCCAGAAGAGGCATAGAGTATATCAAGACCTTAGCGTACATTACAAAATCCCGGTGGAAGATATCAAAGGTGCACAGGCGCACCACTCAAAAAATAATTGTTTAAACATCACATCGGCCGACTGACGCATCAGAAGAGGCATTAAATATCAGGTATCACTCGGCGTCCATCTTGGCTTTGCCCTTGCCATCATTGGTGGTAGCAGCAGCACCCGGATCAGCAGTACCAGCCCGCGCAGGAGGTGGAACGACTGGTGTTGAGGTAGCGGGTGCAGAACCAGCTTCAGCTTGCTTTTTGGCAGCCTCCGCCCTCAACTTAGCAGCTTCCTCTTTCCACCTAGCCAGCATATCATACGGCTCGGGAAGATCCGACTTAACCGCTTTACCAGCAGCATCATATGCAGGAACGAGGGAATCAACATCCAGGTCGTCAGCGATCACGCTGGCCGGGTAACGGGCCTCATTCTGGACAGCCTGAAAATCCTTCACTGAGAACTTGGACCCATCAAGCTTGAACTCTGGAAAGCCGCCCATAAACTTCACTAGCTCGAGCTTAGGGAAATAAGCCTTAGCAAGCGCAAGCCCCCGGGTTACTCCAACCCGGCAAGACGAGCGTTTCCAGTGCCAAATCCACTCGGGGATAGTGGAGAAGGCATCCATCATTCTTTTCAGATCGACATGCCCCTTACCCGGCCACCGTAATTCCTGAAGGATCCATTTGGTTCCGGCGCATAGCTGCCGGATAACGCTCTTGATAGTTTTCCGCCTGGCAATGTCATCCTCATCCGGCATCACTTCGTCCGGGCCTGAAGAAATGGAAACATGAGTCGAGAAAACTCTGGCTATTTATCAAAAAGGATAACCCGGAGGAAGAAACGTACCAAGCAAAGCACGATACGTGTCAGCAATTTGGACAGAAAGACTTGTTAGATCATCTTCTGCTTTGTGAGCCCTTTTCCTATACTTCTTCATTATCATCCTATTCCTCCTGGCCTCAGCCTCGGCTGCTTCACGCAGAACCACCTCCTTTTCAATGAGCTTGGTGGCATCTGCCAGTTTCTCCTCAGATTGAGTCACGAAAGACTGCATGGACGCAACGAAGGATTAGCCGCGTAAAGGGGCAAGTTATCAGTCGCTTGTATCATAAAGTCCCAAGCAAATTATGAATCAATTCACTCGGAACTTGGGGACTGGATAAGGACGCAAGCAGCGTTAGTCGGATTTACCTCGTGTTTGGATATTAAAACCCCCAAGATGTTTTCTTCATTAGCCCTCAAAGTGCGCAGGGTTTCGAGCATCTGGGCAAATGTCAGGTCCTCGGGCTGGGCACCGGAAGAGCCGGCAGCCTGATCGCCTGGTGGGGGAACTCTCCCCGCCCGTGGGGTCAAGACCCGGACGGTTTGAGTATCCGGGTTGGGAGAACCCATCCTCGTATCCAGAACCTCGATCTCCTCGTCCACTGGTTCCGACGAGGAAGGAGACCCGGTGGCTCGGTGAAGTGGATCGCCCAAGGGTCCTTGTTCCTGATTATTCTCAGTGTCACCGCCAGTCGCGGCATCTACGTTCTCAGTCGGCTCCTCTCTCCGATGGTTATCCGTCTCTACATTCTCCGGGTCACTGACGGTGGCTTGAGTGCTAAAAGAAAGATGAGAGGAGGCAGTTAGCAGTGGTGATTGAAAATTGTCAGGCATCAAAAGAAGTCATATAGCAAAAGCTTACCCGGCATTCACGGTGTAGTCTGGCGGGAGCTCGCCGCTGGAAGCAGACGAAGTTGCCACAGGGACCACTAGCGGAACCCGGAATTGCCCTGCACGTGGATGGTTAGGAGAAGGGTGGCGTTGAGGAGAGTCGAAAGGACGAGACGGAGGAGCACTGGCACGATGGACGGAGGAGGTAGAGATGCCCGGGTTAAGGGGATCTTCACCCGGGGAGCTCCGAGTTACACTGCGCTTGGCTAGAAGAGAATCCTTCAAGTACGACGAGTTCGATAATTGATGGTTAAGTCGTCGCATGGCGTCAAAGGAGTAAGGTTCAGAGGATAACGAGGAGAAAGGAACCTTGGATACTGCCCCTCTGGTCTTCCTTTTGGCTCCAACTGTTGCCTCTTGATCAGATTCGGTAGCCTCCGGGTCATCCTCGTTGTTCTCACCTTCGTCCTCCAGCCCTGCGAACCGAGTGTGCGTCCGTGGGAAGAAGTTAAATGGGAGGAAAATGATGCAAGTGAAAATAATATAAGTTCCGGGCAAGTACCTTCACTATCATCGGCCGGCTCGTCCTCTTCTTCCGGGTTTCTGGAAGGGGGGAGGGTTCAACTCTCCAGAAGGGATCATCAGCCTAAGACAAAAGGATGAAATTAAGGGTTATAAGCTGTATCAAGCCAAGGTGTGGAAATAAGTTATGAATATCGGATGTTACCGCTGGAGCCGGGTTTTCCCGAGTAAATGGGGGCAACCCGGCGATGTTCTTTATCACCTCTAGCTTCTCTGTCAAGAAGCCCTTGATGGTCTTGTTGGTGTCGCCGGTCGCGAAGCTCTTGGTGGAATATCGGAGTGCATCCGTGGTATGCCCCGAGTACTCGCACATTAATTTGGTGCGGATGGAATTGGGTTGGATTCGAAAATCAACCCATGTTTTCACTAAATTGAGCCCAAGGAGGCCTTGGGCTGAGAGGATGGCTATTTTGGCTAACAAGGGAAGGATCACCTCCCTGTCTGAGTCAGGGGCAAAGGCATTGAAAGACTCGGAAGGCTCGAGGAGGCCCTCCGAGTAACCCGGCAGTCTCTTCTCGCCGGGTGGAGAAGTGTCATGGCAGTAGAAGAAGGATAATTGCCAGTGCTTGACATGAGAGTTCAGATTGAGGGTTGGCATTGGGGAGTTTTTACGGCGTTGGATGGATACCCCGCCGCATGTGAGAATTGCTCCGTCGCCGCTTTCGCGACACGGCTTGCACTGGAACAGTTCAATGAAGAGAGTCAAACTTGGCGGAGTGCACAAGTATGACTCGGATAGGACAATGAAGTGGGTAATATTCAACATAGAGTTAGGCCCTATGTCGAACACCTGGAGGCCGTAGTGGCTCAGGACTTCGCGAAAGAAAGGGTGACCCGGAGGGCGGAATCCCCGGGTCACGTGCTCTACAAAGCAGATTACCTCGCCGTCGGTGGGAGTAGGCCGGGTCTCGTCACCCGGCGCCCTCCAGTGAATGTCCTTCTGAGGGGGAAGAACCCCTAACTCGGCCAATTCTTCCAGTTTGGCCTTGGTGACAGTAGATCGCCCCCAATTGGCGGATATGGATTGGGTTGTCTTCGCCTGGGCCGGCTGCTTCCCTTGCCTTTTGGGAGCCATGGGATCGGCCTGCAAAACACAAGAAAAAGAGGTACAAAAAATAAGACTCGGAAGTATTGGGGTATCAGGAAAGCGTGAAAACTAAGAACTATCCGGGTATTACGCCGTGAAGTGGAGATTGCAAGGTATCCGGATATTAAATATAACTATGGAGATTATTGGTCACTTATGTATGGAAAGGTGTTTGGGGAGGACGGATGGTTGCCCATGTATCTACTGCAAGCAAAATAGCCGGAAAAGGAGGATTTTCCGGGTGTCAATGTTATGTGCGGAAAATCGAGGTGAAACGGATCTAGATTGGAAAACTCGCGAATGATTCTACAAAGAGATTGGTGATTAATAATGGTAGGAGAGCGATGTGTGGTCATCAAACAGGTTGTTGAAGAAGTTAGCAAGCATCTAAGCCGTCTAAATCCGGTGCGACGAAGAAACGGTCCACAGGTTGACCTAGATCCAATCCGGGATGAATCGAGAAATTGCGAGGCCAAATTAAACAAGTACAAGGAACTTACTGGGAGATCGTGGAGTTTAGTGCGACGATTGTGGACGGCGTGGCTCGAGCGCCCCTCTGCGATTCTTGGCGAGCGGGGCAAGCGCGCAGCAGTGAAGCGTGGCGGCGGCGCGGGATGGCTCGAAAGCGGATGCGGCCGGCGGTGGCTTTGCACCGGTGGCGAGCGTGAAATTCCTGCGGTGGTGTTACGAGGGCGCAAGGAGTGAAGAAGGAAAGGAGAGAATGGAGTGAGGCGTTGGGTTCTAGGTCATCCCCTGAACGCTATTTATAAGGCAAGGGTGAGCTTATCCCAACGGCCGGAAGCCGGAAATTATGGGGAATGGTTATCCGCGCGGATCCTACGAGAAATGCTTGAAGTATTGAGCAAGGTATCTGGACGAGAAAGAGAAGGAGATCCACCCCGAGATATCAGGGTCAATTATCGAGTATAGAATCTTGACATTTTTATTAGGGTTTAGACCTGGAAAGTTAAGCCAGGTATTTTGGAGAAAAGCCGGGTTACTATATGGCCACCATGGAGTAAGGCCTAGCTATCTATTAAAGCACCTTAACCCGGCCTCCATATACTTGTGTGTTTGATGTTCTTACAGGGAATAGCGAGCGCTTCAAGGAAGGATCCGTGAAGCCCAAGCTATTCTGGGGACTACTGATGGAGGGATAATAACCCGGTAGGCCAACTCCAAGGCGTAATCCGGCCCCAAAGGACTCTGTGCAGGATTCGGCTAAGGATAAAGAAACTTCCGGAAGGCCCAAGTTTGTAGGCCTAGTAACCCGGAGTGTGGGTTACGGCAAAGGAAGGTTAGGGTTTGTATGCCGTGTCTGGGTAGGATCAGGGTGAGTCTTGGAGAACAAGCCGGGGGGTACGGGTGCTTTATAAACCGACCCCTAGGTCTAGTTGAGAGATCTAAGAACCCTAGCAATATCGCTTGATATCGAGCATCCAGTGTAACCCAAGAGTTGAGTTATTATATCAAGATCGGAGACTCGGCGACTTTGATTGCCGGCTACCAGATCGATTTCCATCATGTTTTCTTCTGAGCTAAACCCTCTCCCAAACGCCTGTGTCGTCTTGCCCCAAGATCAGTTACCCCCGGTAACGTCTGCCGTGATTATCCCACGACAGGCATGGTGGTGTAGACCCCTCAAGTGATGAATTCCCCCCCGATAGGGTGACAGGGAGAGCTCCAGAACCCTCCCGATCTCGGTATGACGATGACGGTGGTCTCGGGTGTTTTTTGGGACGAAGTGGAATGTATTTAGGTTTTACGTCTCGGGGGAATAAATAGGTGAAAGGGCAAAGGCGGTGGCGTCCTGGGGGCCCCACCCCATGGCGCGGCCAGGGGGCGCGTCGCCCTATGGTGTGGGCCCTCCTGAGGCCCCCCTCCATGTCTCTTCGGGAATCCGTGGAACCTTCAGGAATTCTAAGATTTCCAGGCTTCGAATTTTCCAATTCCGGGAATATTTCCAGAACAACTTTTCTGAAACTAAAAACAACAGAAAACAGGGAACTGGCTCTGTGGCATCTCGTCAATAGGTTAGTCCGAAAAATAGATAAAAAATTACATAAGGTGTATAGAAAATATGTGGGAAACAATAAGAAAACAACATGGAACATCATAAATTAAGGATACGTTTATGACGTATCAGTTCTTCAGAGGAGAATACCATCAAACAATGCCATCTTATGAACAAAACAACACATGTGACATTCTAAAAACACATTGAGTACCCCTAATCATTTGAGACTAGTCATAAGAAAGCATGAACTACTAAAGCAATATTATACATACAACTATCTATCATGACAAGCTAATATAGGATCATCCACATAAACATGTGTGAAAAATGAAGAGAAAACGTTCATACCAGCTTTCTAATCTGGTCCACTGCATCATATATCGTCATTACTTCTTTGCCACTTGCACAACCGGATGATATAAAAACAACAATAAAGCACAAGCGCCATAGTGGACATGAGCTGAACTCTGCAAACAACTATACAATATCAAGAAGAAGAGAAAGTATTTTTTGTTGTTTTCGAAAGGCGATTCAAAGAAAAAATCAATAAATCTTTTTGTTGTTTTTGAGGTTTTAAGAAACGACAAACAAAAAGGAGAAAAAAAACAAACAAAGAGCGTGAAAGAATCAGAACGAGAAAAACGGAGAAATAAGAAAACAAGCAGAAAGAGAAAATTCGGAGAGAAGAAATCCAAACAAAGAGAATAATAAATATTTTTGGTGTTTTCTGAATAAGCGAAGAAGCGATGAAAACGAGGAAACAAAAAGTTATAAATATTTTTGGGTTTTTCAATAAGAAAGACAAAAGAGAGAGAAAACGAAGTAAAACCAAAAAGAATGAGAACACGAAGAGGGAAACAACTAAAAAGCAAAAACAAAATAAGAACAAAATACTAGCAGGTCCAAAAGAATATACAGAGAATCAAGTAATACGCCAAAATAAATAATGAATAGGAATCATAAAGCGAGTGTGAGTGTATATTTAGGGCCCCAAGCATAGGATTTGGGCCTACTGGTAGCACTGATCCGATGGTTTCCATCCTGATAACTGCTGCTACTGCATGTACTCGTACTGCTGGTAAGGTGTGAGATGCATATCCCATCTCGTGTGCTATAGTGAGAGTATGTCCATCGAAGGCGGCTGAGATGAATATCCTTCCCCGTGATAAAACGAGGTTGGGTCATCCATACATGTGAAGGAGAATGGCCTCGCGGGCTCCTCTTCGTGCGCCTCCTCCTGGGTAGCGGGGTTCTCCAACATCTCCAAAGTGAGGTACTCGTCTAGTACGTCCTCAAAAAAGGAGCACCTGTTCCTGGAAACATCAAACAAACGAGGTGTATGCCAACAAACAAAGCGAGGTTTCTTGTTCTCCTCTTCGAATAACAGCCTATAATTAAAGTCCCCATGGGTGCACTTGGACTTGAAGAAGGCATGTGACGCTAGAGTATTAAAATCTAAACTTCTAGGGGAAAGCAATTCATCGGTAGGATCAAGAGGTACAACCGTTTGAGCAAAGAAAACTCATGAGGCAATAATGCCTCCAAAAGTGCACCCCTTAGCATAATTATTTTCAAGACGCCTAGCAATTTGCACACCAGTGCTAAAAGAATAATTCTTATCTATAGCAGCGAGCATGATGTAAAGATTAGGACTAGGAGTGGTACTAGTATTTTCTCTAGCAAGGACTTCTTTAGAGAGATAGTACGCTAAATAAATTAATGTGGAATGTTCAATAAAGGAATTCTTACTTTATTGCTTAGCCTTCTTTCGTTGATAACAAAGTCTCGAATATAAATTCTGGAGTTTATAGGGATCCGTTATCTTCCCATAGTAGCCTTGATTTTTTACTCCAATGGTCCTGCAAAAATCATCAAGAGAATACTTATCTTTCTATTATAAAGACAAAATTCCACAAAAGGGGCGTCCCCATCATAAAAATTAAAAGTTTGCATGAAAATATAAGTGATCCTTCTATATTGGTCCACTTCTTCGTCATGAATTCCAGCTAACTTGCATTAGAAACAAGTTCATGGAACAAATTGTAAAGGCCCAAAGCTGATAGAAGATCATCGCAAGGATATGCAGATGATCGAACAACCTTCATTCCATCAAAGTTCGACAAGCGTAAATCTACAGTGTCTTCATCACCGGGTGGAATTTCATTTGATATGCTCTTGAAGAATTATACTAAGCCATCCCCTTGCTCTCCTCATACTCCTATTCTGAAATGTTTAACAAGACCAATAAAAATTAACTATGAGGATAAATATTATAGGAAACCATTCTAGCAACTATAGGAGAACTAATACATGCATCAAAAAAGATTAACTCAAATAAAAAGAAGCATTCAAGCTCAAACAACTAGCCACCTAGTGCAAAACAATACTCAAGATATACAGCAGCAATAAAAAATCTACAAGTACAAGCTGAGGAGTCACATACCAGAGAGGAGATGTATCAAAAATTTCAGCACAAATGGTGGGCTAAATGAGGAGATCAAAGAAATACGAGGAAAAACATCAAGAGTTCAAAATGTTTCTAGAGCAACGGTGTTTCTCGGGAGAGAGAAAGAATGGGGAGGCAAGCCCTCAAGTAGTGGGCCCCTGGGCCCCCAGGTGACCTTTGGGCGCGGCCTAGCGGGTGGCCGTGCCTGCTTCCCCCTGGGTGATAGGTGGCTCCCCCTGGATTTCCCCAGGTGCCATACTGCCCTTTTTTGCATAAAAAATTAATATAAATTTTCTGGAATTTTTCGCGAAACTTAATTTTTGGGCAATTCCCAAATTTTGATAAGTGATTATAACGCATAAAAATGTTTATGAAATGCTGACAAACAAATGCAAAACTAATTCTACAGAATTTCTAAGACATGCTACAATGCAAATGTTATGTGAGAATATGAGAAAACAAGGTGAAAATGGAGGAAAACAAGATTGAGCACAATGAAAACATGTGAAAACAAGATGGCAAAGGTTGAAAACAAAGTGTAAACATATGTAAACATGGGGGAAACAGTTAATAACAAGAGGGAAACATGTGAAAACACAAGAAAATAGAGTAAAAACATAGTTTCATTCATTCAAAATAACCAGGTTGATCAAGTCTTTTCACCAAACAAATTTTATATGAAGTAAAACTTTGCACAACAATCATGTTACCTCAATTTTGATAGACATAGACTCGATCATAATAATTTCATATTCTTTTTGTGGCACTGGAATGGGATAATAGAATTCTCCAATCTTGATTGTCTCAATATTTTTAACTGAATTTAGCCCCTACAGTATTAAGAAAAGGTATTCAAAGAATAATAGACATGTTTTCATCCTCAGCCATTTCCAACACAACAAAAATTCAGTTAATATTAAACAATTAGAAACTTGGACAAGAACATCCTCACAAATGCTAATAGGAATAGAAGTAGATTTATCAGCCATTTGCAAAGAGATATCAATAGGAATTAATTTATCTAAATATAGTCTCTTATAAAGAGACATGAATAACATTAACTCCAACACCAAGATCACCTAAAGCGGTTCGTACATAATTATTTTTTATAGATAAGGGAAAGAATACCTAGGGTCTCCCAGCTTCTTAGTAATTTTACCACTAAAGGAATAATTAGCAAGCATAGTAGAAATTTTCCTCTTATTAGTAACAATATCTTTTGTATACTTGGAATATGGTGGCAACTTATTAGCATCAGTCAAAGGAATTTGCAAAAATAGAGGTTTCATGCACTCCCAAAAGTTATTATTATGTTCTTCTTCTTTACCTTGAGAGATTTACTAGGAAAAGGCATAGGTTTTTGTATCCAAGGTTCTATTTCTTTACCATGCTTCCTTGCAGTAAAATCTTGTTTATCATACTTTTTTTTGTTTTTAAGAGGGTTTTTAGGTTCTACTTCACTTTCTTCATTGTTAGGAGCATAATTTTTTTTATCATTATCATTATCATCTCATTGCACTTTCAGTTTCAACATCTGAAATAGATATACTATTAGGATCTTCATCAAGTTCTTTATTAGCATCATGACTAATATCATTAGCCTCTCTATTTCTTTTATGTTTCTTCTTCTTTTTCTTTCTAGAAGAGCTAACAATATTTTCACCTAGCATGTGAGAATCTTGTTCAAGCCTTTTTGGGTGTCCCTCAGGATAAGGACGATCCTGAATGAAAGCAGCACCTCTAGTTTTAACACTACAAGCTTGTTCTTTAATTTGACCAGACATTTCAGCAAACAAATCATTTTGCACTTTAGTAAGTTGCTCTAATTGAGTCTGGATCATTTAAAAGTGATAAACAAGACAGTTCTTCCTAAAGTAGCATGCAAATTTTTGATACAAAGAGAATTTTCATTCAATTGATTTTGCACTTGTGCATTAAAATGGGTTTGTTTAATAATTAAATCATCAAATTGATCTAAGCATTGTTCAAGAGGTTTATCGTAAGGAATATCACTAGCATTAAATTTGTAAAGAGAATGCACCTGTACCATAGGAGAGTGAGTGGTAGGCTTACATTGTGTTTCAATTGGAGGTAAACTCCTCACATCTTCAGATTTAATACCCTTCGCTTTAATATATTTCTTAGCTTCTTGCATGTTTTCAGGGTTGAGGGAAAGAAATCCTCTCTTCTTGGGTGTAGGAAATGGTGTAGGTTCAGGAATATCGCAATCACCCAATAATTCTTCAGCTTCATCTATAGTTCTTTCCTTGAAAATACAACTAGCACAACTATCTAGGTATGTCCTAGATTCAGTGTTTAGTACATTATAAAAAATATCAATAAGCTCATTCTTTAGTATATTATGATCAGGTCTACCCTTGAGGGTAGCACAAAACCGCCCCCAAGCTTTAGGAAGTTTCTCATCCTCTAATTATCTCAAATTGAAAATCTTTTGTAACGCATCATGTTGCATAAGAGCAGTAAAATAGTTCTTGCAAAAGACACGAGTCAAGCATTTAGGATTCTTAATGCAACCATAAGGCAAATTATCATACAAAACTTTAGCATCCCCTTTTAATGAGAAAGGGAACAACTTAATAACATAATAACCTCTTATCAATTTTTCATTAGAAAATAACATGCCAATCTCAAATAATTTAGTGAAGTGGGCTACAACATCATTATTTTCTATATCATAAAAGGGTTCAATTTCAACCATAGGAATAAGTAAAATATCAACAGAGAAATGAAATTTCGTATCTTTAATGTCCACAGAAGATTTAGCAAATTTAGGATCAATAGTAATTTTTTTCCTGGAATGTTTCTCAAGCAGCGTCTTAAAAGTCTCAGGATAAGGAGCAGCTTCATAACTCATATAAAGCTTAACGCAGTAATCATAAAGTGTATAAGTTTCCTCTAAATAATCATTCCTATCATTATCAAGATTAGGTCGTTCAGGTGATTGTTTAGGTGTAGACAACAGTTTATCAAAAATTTAAGCATGTTCAGTTTCTTTAGCTCTAGCAATTTGTGTGCCTAAAAAGAACCTGGAGAACTAGAGGTATAAAGAACAATAGAAGCATCATCAAGTTCATCAGACATGGTATCATACTCGGTAGTAATAGCACGCGAAGCATGTGATGGAGTAACAAGCTTCCTTAAAACAGAAGGTGAATGCAGAGCAACATCGGTGTTCAGAGTTGTACCTTTGCTTGTGGTGGAAGGTAATATTATAACATTATGATCAGTAATCTTTCCCATGATGGGTAATAATTTGAAGAGAAAAATATAATTCTCAAGTGAGCTTACAAATAAAGCTACGATCCCGGCAACGGCGCCAGAAAATAGCCTTGATGATCCACAAGTGTAAGGGCTCGTAACAGTCTTCGAGGGTAAATATAGCACAATTTGTTGATTCAACACAAAGGGGAGCAAAAGAATATTTATAAGCTTTAACAACTGATTTGTCAATTCAGCTGCACCTATAAAGTGTCTTACTTCACACAATTTATTAGTAGTAATAGCAATATAATGGCAACAGTAGTTCAATAGTAACAGTAGAAATAGTAATAGTGAATGTAAACGAATTGAGAAGCAGTTCTAAAAACACCGTAGGCATAGGGATGGATGTACTGGCGTTGCATGAATGATATTACCCATGTAATAGAGGTAACAAAGGGCAGCACAAATATATAAGACAGTATCCAAGTCACAAACTATCATAGGCATGTTTCCCTAGAATTTCCGTACGTGCTTTCAATAAGAACTTGCACGACTTCTTTTGTCCTACCATCCCGTTGTTGCGGGGCCAAAAAGGAACTAATGATAATTAAGTCACTTGTTCTACCAAGCACCGGAGCAAAGCATTAACATATGGTGGAAACATGTAATCCTCGAACCAGAGACCATCCCCTACGATATCCTAACCATGTCACCTTGGGGGTCTAGGGTTCCGGACAATAATAAGTGCATAGAACTGGTAGATATGATCCAAAACAAAAATTATACATGTGAAAACATAAAATGGTCAAATCTGAAATCATGGCACTCTGGCCCTAAGTGACAAGCATTAAGCACTCCAGGCTGCAACAACGATAATAAACAACAATAGTGGATACTAGGCATCAAGCACTAACAATATCGTGACCTATTACATGAATAATCTCATCCAGCCCCTACCATCCCTCTGCCTACAACAGGGAATTACTCGCACATTGAAGGGAGAATCATGGAGGGTTGATGGAGAGGTGATGGCAATGATGATGGAGACGATCTCCCTCCATTCCCTATCCCGACAGGGTGCCAGAACAGGAACATTGGTCTCCCGAACTAGGGTTTCGAGTGTCGGCAGAGTTGCGAATCAGTTTTGGGAAAATCCTTCGGGGTTTCTGCGTTTCAGGGACGATGGAGTTTATATGCCAAAGGGGACCCTAGGGGTGGTCCCAGGCCCCAGGGGCCCTCCAGGCGCATCGAGAGAGGGGTGGGGATCACGACTGGCACCCCACTAGAGGCCAGTGGCCCTCCTTCAGCTGTCCTTTGGGCTCCTAGAGTCTTCCAGAAAAAATTGGTATTTTTTCTAGAATTTTCCGAGGAAATTGATTTTCTGCACAAAAACTAGACACCAAGGGTAATTCCACTAAAAACAACATTAGTACGTATTAGTTTGATCCAAATCATGAAATGTGAGGAGAAACTGCAAAAAAAGTTGTTGGCAAAGTACACACGATTTTCAATGTATCATGATTAGAGCTATATGAAACTAGAAGTTCTTAACACATGAGAGAGATCTAGAATTAGAGCTAGATCTAATCGGGAGAGGACACCTCAAAACCCAATTAGAAGAGGCTCTAATTCAATTAGAGGGTCTCTAATTAGACACTCTAATTCTACTAGAGGGAGAGAGAGAGAGACTTGAGAGCCAATTGTATGTTTTTCCTTGAGCTTTGGGATTCTTTATATAGTGGGAGGGCGGGGACTTTCCAAGGTAAAAGAGGAGAGTCCTAGTTGTGCTAGGAGGAGGGTGGCTGCACCAAAGGAGGTGGACGCTCCCACTCCCCCAGCCCAACTCGGATTGGGTGACGTGGAGTCCAACTCCACCTCCTTCTTTCCCTTTTCCTTTTTCTCCCTTTTAATTTCTACTTTTTCTATCCAATAATTTTAGTAAAAATAACGGGACAAGGAGTACCAACATGTGAAGCCATTGGGGCCCACTAGTCAGCCCCTTAAATAGGGTGCAGCCATGAGGGGCATTTTTGCTCCCCTCCGGCAGCCCCTTACGAAAAGTCCCCTAAAACTCTTCCGGGACCATATAACCCCAATAGATAGTATTATCGATATTATCTTCCTCTCATGTCCGCCATTACCTCTCATATAAATTCTGCCTAACACCAACATAATTTCTCTCTTATAGTAACTTCCCCAAAACCACTCCGATTTACATTAGACTTGTTTCTGTGACATCGTATCGACATCAAACATTCATAAAACCAATAACAACATAATATTTCAGTCAATTAGAGGTTGTCACAACTTAAGTGTGTGACCCTTAAAGGATCGATAACACACAGACATGTTTGGGAACTTACCAAACAATAACCAACAGCGGGACCGTGGACGCACATGATGGCTCCTGTGTGTTCAAGAATAACGAGGTAACCTTATAAGTTACTTATTGCACTTATTCCCTTAACTTCACGATACCAATGATATCACGAGTTGAGACTATGTGATTTGATCCGATCAAACTCTTTGATCATAACGCATATCACTCGTTAGCGATATCGTGCTCTTTTCTCATCCATATCTCCGATGTCCTTGTGATAAATCACATTGTCTCTAGCGAGAAGATTGGTTGACATCGGTGATAATGAGAGGGCCCATAGTATGTATCTCTATCGTCTAGACGATTCAAGTACTAATCTTGAACGATCTCAGTTCCATTACACTTTTTAGATTATACCGAGACATCGCCATTATGATCCCTAGTTACAACAAGATGGTTGATGACATCCAAATTATAACTTTCGATCGTGTGGTCACTAGATTTTATCATATTATAGGAATTATTGTCAATAACGACTTCATATGTACTTTGCTAAAATACATTACAATTGTTTAGTCTATTTTAGCAAGATCATACCCTTTGGTAAGTTCAGTACTATTGTTACCCTAATAATAAACTCTTATGTTTTGCTAGAATTTTACCCAAGTCCCTGTCCAGGAAAATAAGATAATCTCACAAAGCATAAGATAATCTCAGAAATAAGATTATGAACTGTTGTTTGTTCATTTCTTCACACCCGCACAAAGATTATCGTTTGAAAACTTACTTTTCGGGTGTTATAGTGGTTGTAGCATGATGACATAAACTTAATTCTGAACTTGGAGATAGAATAATAACTGAATATTATTGTCTCTAGTCCATATCTCCAACAGTCTCGCACTTGCACTAGAGTCAATAATACTCTAGTTAGTATGATGCCATAACACCTATGGAAATCCGGTGTTACTCACACTATGCATGTGTACTTAGACCATTGTCTTTCACCCTCTCATCAAATTGTAAAAAACTTGTGTTGGATTTATTAGGAATTGGAAATCTATGAATCTAGTTCCGTAGTATCATTAATATTTCAAGCATCTCTAAATGAATTATCATACCATCTTTTAAAACCTTACTAAGTCGAATGACTTTTATCCAATAAATTGCAATCCGCAATGTCTCACGTTGTGTTGCAACTATTGATAGTAATAGACTATAGAATCCTCTCATAATACTCTAATGTTGATAATTATACAACATACAATATTATCAACTAGAGAATCATAATATGAATTAAAATAAATAAAGATTTGATTTCGTAATTCCCCTACAAATACATATGTGAACACACCTCAGAATATTATTTGCAGATATACAAAATCCCACCGAGTCGTTTGTACTGTGTAATACTACCGTGAAATATTTATGTGAGTAATTCTCACCATAATATTTCTAGGTTTAATTACAAATAATTAACTGCTTGTGAAAAACTTTTACTTAAGTATTTCTCCTTTATACCATTTTGACTAAGCAATTTAGTCAATGGTAATTTACTGGTTATGGTATGCGCTACTTTATAGCAATGAGGTTTGGTCAAATGACTATGAAGGTCAAGTCTCTTGCAAAATATCATGTCATGTTCACTTTTCAGACAAAATTCTTTATCTCATTGTAATTCGAAATTTCTTTCAAAATTATACTTAGGATACTCATCATATCATGTTTATTAAACTCCTTAATATATCTCATAGATCTTGAATTTAATAAGAAAATTTCTGACAAGTTATTTAAAACCCTATTAAATCATTTCATGAGGTCAGTTTCTTTCATTTAGGCCCAACCAAATTAAAAGATCATAATCAACTACCACTAACTTTTAAGTCCCTTCGCTTTATATAATAAAAAAGATGATCATCTTATTTCATTAACACTACCGACTTATTACTCATACTTGTAACATTTAAATTGCTTTAGTAAACCAAAATTAACTACACACAACAAATTAATTTGCTAATTGATCAAATAACAGCTGCAAGAATTTATATGATAAGTTTTCAACTCATCATTATCATTTATTCTTACTTGATAATATTTTAATCAACACTAGATTTACGAATATAAAATATCAATATATGTTTTTCTTGCAAAAATATTCATGTTCATGTGAGTTAAAATCAATCTATTTACTCTCAAGTTTAAATCTTGGAGTCAACATGACTATCCCCTTCTCATGGATCCATATCATAATTCAATTATCATGTATTTTAGTATTATTCACTTGTTTTTTTATTCTGCACATCATAGTCATTATCTTGGAATTTTAATGACTACATCATAGAGTAAATATTACAGAAAATTACTCACATGACCTTTCTTAAATATTAAATTTGAACTTTATGTATTTCATACATAAATTCCAGGATGAGGAGATGAATTCGAAACATTTTCATCTTGCCCCTTCATTCAATCCTTTCTCCAAAGATTATCAATCTTAACTTAATATAATTTCCCCCTCTCAACTAAGATAAGACACTTTTCTCCCTAATCCAATGTGCGAAACACTTGGATTTAAAGTGGAAATATACTACCGATAAATATTAGTTTTATGCAAAATATTTTCAATCAATTATGCATCAAACATGAGCGATACTGATTAGTCAGAACTTAATATTAAAATAACTCTAAGTTAATTAATGACATGGCTCCTACTTTAACAAACAAACAAAATAATTTTCTTTAGTGGGTTTGAGAATTATTTTCATTTCACGCTATCACCTTTTACACACAAAGACATTTGACAATTATAGCATTTTCTTAAATCCTTGTGTTACAAAGATTTCATTATCACGATAACTTTGAGTTTCTCAAATTTTGTCATGAGTAGTATTGCCTAACAAAACTTTCTTGTGAACCATGCTATAATTTCTATTAAGACCTTTCTACTTCAATCAAATTTCTTTGATCTCATATTTTGATTCAAAATACTCCCACTAACTTTTATGAAACATTGAAACTTTAATTATTTCATCCATTCCACTTCATTAATAGGATTAGGTCAATTGAGAAAACATACATCCCTTATTAGAATTTCAAATTTCACAAGTGCCTAGCACTTTGATGGATTTTGGCTTTATTAAATATTTTGTAAGTAGCCTCTCAAACCCTGATAAATCAAATAAAATACTTATCTCTAATTTATTTAACAAGCCATAAAACTGTTACTTAAGTAATAATTTGAATCAAAATATCAAGACTTAATAATAAAACTAATTGATATAACACAATAAAGAAGATCATAAACTTTGAATTCCCAAGATTGGAATTCTCACACATATTTTATAACACGAACTCAACAAGACTCAAGAACATAAAATATTCATTACATACTGATCAAACTCAAAATAAAGTTTATTTCGAAGTCCTGGTGTTGATCCTCGCTATTGACTTGGACTTCATGAGATGAACAACTACAATCCAAGTGCATTTGCCACATCATTGCAAAATTTCCTCTTCATTCCAGCATTTGCTCCTTCCAACATACCTGCTATGGGTGCAAGTAAGAGAATAAATTAGTATCCTATACTAAATGACTTTTGCTACAACTTTGTCAATAGTTTTGATATAATCCGTATATCTATCTTAGTCATGTAGGATGTCCGGCTTCAATGTCAGCTTCTGCTTCCATGAGTGAAGCAAACAACATCTCATCAGGCCACTCTTCTTCTATGGTATTTTAAAGCTTTAAAAAATAATGAAATATTGTCAAAAGTGATCCTAGCACAATGTCACAAAAATGCTCATGAGTTATTGGAAAGCCAACATCTCTGAGCTTTCTCTTCAATCTGATCATCCTGATTTCAAACAGCTTTATGTGTTCACCCAACTCAAGCCAACTATTCATCAGTGCTTTGGTCATATTGTAACACTCATTGTGAACTTGATGTGTAAGTAGAGCTTTCGATTCTTCTACCATATGGTAGGGATAACGGTTACAAAACCAATCAACAGGCTCAATGATACGTTGCAAACATATATACTTTTTCAACCACTTTTCTTGATGTTTCTCCTCACATTTTCATGATTTGGATCAAACTAACATGGACTAAAGTTGTTTTCAGCGGAATTAGCCTTGGTATCTAATTTTATGCAGAAAATTCCAGAAAAATTCCAAAAATTATTTTCCCCGGAAGACTCTCGGAGCCCGAAGGATGGATTGAGGGGGGCCAATGGGCCTCCAGGGGGTGCCAGCCACGCCCCCTCTAGTCGCGCTTAGAGGGCCCCTGGGTGCTTGGGACCACCCCCAGTGCCCCCTTTGGCATAAAGGTGCCTTCGTCCCCGAAATGCAGAACCCTCGAAGGATTTTCCTGAAAACGATCTGCGGGTCCAACAACACCCGAAACCCTAGTTCGGGAGATAGAAGTTCCTGTTCTCGCACCCTGCCGGGACGGGGATTGGTGGGAGATCGTCGCCATCATCATCATCATCGCCATCACCTCTCGATGATCCCCCTTCCCTGTTGTAGGCAGAGGGGATGCTAGGGATTGGATGAGATTAGTCATGTAACATATCACGAGATTGTTAGGGCTTGATGCATAGTATCCACTATTGTTGTTTATTATCGTTGTTGCAACTTGGAGTGTTTCATTCTTGACACTTAGGGATCGAGTGCCATGATTTAAGATCTGAACATGTCATGTTTTCACGAGTATAATTGTTGTTTTGGATCATATCTATTAGTTGTATACACTTATTATTGTCTGGAACCCGAGACCCCAAGGTGACATGGTTGGGATATCAAAGGGGATGGACTCTAGTTTGATGATTAAATGTTTCCATCGTTTGTTAGTGCTTTGCTTAGGTGCTTGGTAGAAAAAGTGCCTTAACTACGAAAATTCTAGGGAAACATGCCTATGATACTTCACGACTCGGATACTCTCTTATATATTTATGCTACCCTTTTATTAGCTCTATTACATTGTTAATCTCATTGATGCAACGGCCGTACATCCATCCCTATGCCTATGATGTTTTCCAAACTGCTACCCACTCCGTTTACTTTCACCGTGACTTTGTTACCGTTGTTTTACTACTACTGTTACTATTAAACTACGGTTGACATTATATCATCGTTACTACTAATAAAATGTGTGAAGAAATATATTTTTCAGGTGCAACTGAATTGACAACTCAATTTTTAAGGCTTCTAAATATTCGTTGGCTCCCCTTGTGTCGAGTCAATAAACTCGGCTATATTTACCCTCGAAGACTCTTGCGATCCCCTATACTTGTGGGTCATCACTCAACATCAATGCATGTGTGCTAGAGCTCCTTGACAACTCACACGTCACATTGGATATGAGGTCCTTCAAGAACCTCATCTCTAGGCATGTGACCCATAAAGTCATCCAAGTTGGTGTTCGTAAGAACCTCCATCAGAGCATCAAACCATTCCCATTTTTTTTCCATTTGCAGCTAAAGGCTTTTGACTTATCATTAGATTAAATTGATACCTTTCAAAATGATCCATCTCTACAATAAAAAAGTTTATTTAGACTCTTATAGTTCAAAATTAATTTGCACTACTTAATTCAATAAAATTGAAATTAACATATGCTCCCACTGAAACTGATATTCCTCAAGATCAATTTCTACTGAAAATGATCCCAATAAATTATGACTAGAAGGACGTATCCATCCCAACCAATCATAATCTAGAGCGTAGGCCACTATTCGAATCACACAATTCGATGTATGTGTTCCGAGCTCATGACTTTCATGCTTGAACAACAAGACAACCAACTGACTCTGCCATATAGAATGCACCTTGTAATGAAGTGAGAAAACTATAACCCGCCTCCCAACAAGAAGAGGCACGTTGACCCTTCCAACCAAGTAACGAAAGCGTACCCATGCCAGTTTGATGGTGGTAAAATTAGGAGAACACGAACTACCTTGATATTTTAAGTGAGGAATCACCCTAATAAACGATTACTGTGCAATCTAGGTGCAATCAACAAAGGGAAAATATCACAAGGAATTTATAATCCGTGTGATTCGGTATAGCCTTTGTTTTCGGGGATTTCTTGACGCATCTCCAACGAGTATCCTCCATATTTGTTTTTCTCACCATAGTAGAATATCCGAGGACATTCCGATGTAGTGAAAATTGCTTCAAGTTTTTCCACGATAGAGAAATGACCACTTTCTCTTATCATGTACTTCCTCCTACCTCTGCGATTGATGCCTGATTGTCGATGTCGAACAATGACAATCGTTTTCAATTATCCATCATGTCTAAACACAGTAACAAGATAGCTATACCAAACCACATGCACACCCTACAAAACCAAGTTAGACGCCTCTAACATTTTGTTTGCAAGTTTTAGCGTGGTTGTAGGTTCTACGATCAACTTTCGTCGTCACCTACGCCATTCGAGGTTTGTTTAATCCAATTGATAGATTAACTTTGCTTTTTGATTGAAACACAGATATTACGTAAACGCCTTGATCCTCAATCTAAACTTATTCATAACCATGGCCCCCGTGTGAATCCAATTCACATGCCCTTTTGACCATACCGTTATATGAGACCAACTATGGTGTGCCCCAAAGCTACTGAAGCACTTCTTCGGATCAAGCGAGATATCTTAGCGGAAACTCGAGCGACCTAAGATTGCCAGAAGTTTGTAAAAAGTCATACCATACCATAAAAAAAACAAACACAACTTATTGGGAAGAAACTTAAATAAATAAAACATTAGAGAGCTTTCTAATGTACTTGCACAAGCTTATGAAATACCCGCACAACATTATGCTCTAGATCCATTCATATCTACGTATAGTACGCACTGATACCACTTCTGGTCTACACTGTAGAAATTAAAAAAAATTAACCCTACGTAGTCCACCAAGATCATTATGCAGATCACGTGGCATGCCTATACATGCGAGGATCAGGATCACGACTCATCGGGTAGCGGATTCGATGTAGTCATAGAAGAGATGCAAAAAATCTTAAATCCTCACAACTATGCCTAGTTGAAAGGATGTCGCTAAGATTCTCTCATCAAGGATCACACATGAATCCCTCTTACGGTGTGCACGCGTACGCTCGTATCAACTTTTAGCTCTCGGTCGTCTAGGACTCGGCACCGACGAAGAGAGACAACCTTTCGACGTTGTTAATTGGTAGTTGATGTGCTTTGTTGGGAACCCCAAGAGGAGGGTGTGATGAGCACAGCGTTAGGAGTTTTCCCCTTAGTTAAGAACTAGGGTTATCACTCCAGTAGGAGAAAGAGGATCTTCGGAAGGTTGATGCCACTGACGGTGATGTTGGCGCTTCACCGGTGTCAGCAACAGCTTGGAACCTGCACACAACACAACCAAAATACCTTGCCCCAACTGTACAGTGAGGTTGTGAATCTCACCGGTCTAGCTGAAAACAAAGATTAAACGTATAGTGTGGAAAACAATGTATGCTTCCAGTAAGTAAAGAGAGCAGGAAATTGTTGTGGTTTGTTTGACAGTGTGGAAAATGGACCGGGGTTCATAGGTTCACTAGTGGTGTCTCTCCATAAAACATAGCATGCTGGGTGAACAAATTACAGCTGGGCAATTGACAAATAAAGGCTGCACCGTAGTGCACATTATAACATGAAGATTACTAGGATATTTAGTGCGGGAATTACAACAAGATACTCATGCATCACTCCAGAGGCAGGCATGGTGATGTAGAAGCCTCCGGTGATGATTTTCTCTCCGGCAGGGTGCCTGAAAACAGCTCCAGAACCCTCCTGGTCTAGGGTTGACGGTGACGGCGGCTGCGGAACTTTTTCGAGGATTTTCATCAGGTACGTAGGTTTTTCCATCCGGGGGCTTAAATAGGCGAAAGGGCAAAGGCGGTGGAGCTCCAGAGGCCCCACACCCATAGCTGGTGCGACCAGGGGGACCCGCGCCAGCCTATGGTGTGACCCCCCTGTTGCCCCTCTTCGACTCCTCTTCGGTCTTCTGGATGCTTCCGGGGAAAATAGGACTTCCGGGCTTCGAATTTTCCAATTCCGAGAATATTTCCAGAACAACTTTTCTGAAACTAAAAACAGCAGAAAACAGGGAAGTGGCTCTGGGCATCTTATTAATACGTTAGTCCCGGAAAAAGTATGAAAATGCTATAAATAAGGGAGAAAACATGTAACAATTGGCATAATATGATCATGGAGCATCAGAAATTAGGGATACGTTTATGAGGTATCAAGCATCCCCAAGCTTAGTTCCTACTCGTCCTCGAGTAGGTAAACGATAAAACAATAATTTCTAAGGTGACATGCTACTAACATAAACTTGATCAATCTAATGTAAAAGCATATGCACGCTGAGATCATAAAACTTTAAACACAGGCATGAAAAATAAAACTTTAATAATAAAGCATAGAAATTACTTTACATCACGAAGAGTAACTCAAATAAAGGATCATGAATAATAATGCAAAGAAAGGTAAATGTTTGTTTCAGGTATAGAGGAAGCATGGAAAAGTGATATTTCGCTAGTCCTTAAGAGTGGGACAAAACATAAATGCCAGGACACTTTCAAAGTTCAAGAGGAAGACTAGAACAAATAATTTAAGAACAAATGATAGCACATCATGAAGTAATTATTGATGTTTATGGAACAAATGCACATAAAACTCAGAATGTCAAAAATGCTCTCTCAGCTGTGCATAAAGTTAGAAGATGGAGACTCAACATAAAAGTAAAAGAAAGGCCCTTCGCAGAGGGAAGCAGGGATCACTCATGTGCTAGAGCTTTTTATTTTATTAAACAGAGGTATTAAAAGTTTGACATTTGTGGAGGAATGTCTATATTTTAGGAGAGGTGTATTCTAGTGTCAACGAATGGTAAACAGACAATACAGTACGTCACAAGCCAACTGGATTCATAAGAGCGGCTCCCATGGTGAAGGACTCAACTGGTGTAGAAGGTCATCCCTCTTTATCTTTTTTTACACAGTTATGCTTTGACTGATATGATGAGGGGCAAAAATAGTGAAGAGAATTTGTTTGTATTAATTTGGGGCTGTGCACCCTGCTGCCAGCTCTTCGATCATTTGGATAAGCAGACGAAGCCACTAGTCCATGGTGTGAAATCCAATCAACAAGTGAGATAAAGATTCTCTAATGACGTCCTCATGAGAAAAAACAAGAACACAAAGCAGGAATAATTTTGAAGGTTTTAAAGGTAACACATGAGCAATTTACTTTGGAATGGAAGTTAAATACCACATGTAGGTAGGTATGGGGACACAATGGAAAAAACTTTGGTTTAAGGGAGTTTGGATGCACGAGTAGAGCTCATACTCAGTACAGGTGGAGGCTAGCAAAAGACTGGGAGCGACAAATCAAGAGAGCATAAGAGTCATAATCATGCATAGCGACATAAGCATCATTAATTAAAACATAAGAAGTATCACAAGTTCAAAAACTAAGTGTTCATGGAGGCTATTCGTGACTATTTTGTAGTCATAAACATGGTGTGAGCATGCGCCAAGTCAACCAAATAAAACATTCGAAAGAGAATACCATATATTGATGCTTTACTATGACGAGAACAAGTCATGAATCTTTAATTACATATTAAACACTCTCAGCTATTTGAGGCTAATCATGCTACTCAATAACCACAAGGCTTTAAAACTAAAATAACATTTAGCATGGCATGAAAAAGTTCTAGCCACAGTCTATACAAGCTTCTAGTACTGTTATAGATTCTAGTTCAAGCATCAGTTTTCTTTCTCCCAACAAGAACCATACAAGACATGCTTTAAAAAATACTCTTTATGATAAAGAAAGAAAACATGAGAGTTCTCAAATAATACTACTAAAACTAACAGCTCTGATAAGAGATGCATGCAAAACAGGAGTTAAATAAATGCAGCAGCTAGACAGAGACTAAGAATACAACGTATTCTCATGAAATAGTGGAGCGTGTCACTCTCCAATAAAAGAATGCTGGCGTCCAACCAAGCTTATTATTAAAATAAAAAACAATCTGAAAGCAAAAATCAAAAGCAAACTGAAAAAAAAAGACGCTCCAAGTAAAGCACATAAGATGCGAACGAATAAAAATATAGTTTCACTAGAAGTGACCTGATAATTTGTTGATGAAGAAGGGGATGCCTTGGGCATCCCCAAGCTCAGACTCTTGAGTCTTCTTGGAATTTGCTATGATGTACCACCGGGGAATCCCCAATCTTAGTCTTTTCACTCTTCTTGATCACATTATATCATTCTCTTCTCTTGACCCTTGAAAACTTTCTTCACACCAAAATTCTCACAATCTTCATTAGCAACGTTAGTGCAATCAAAATACTAAACTCACATGATTCAGTTTCAACACAATAATATCAATAAAAAACACATTAGCTACTATCACAACTTCTTTTAGAACTCTTTTTCTCAAACGAACACCAAAAGAAAGAGATTAAGATGCAATGCGATAAATGGCAGAAATCTGCCAAAACAGAACAGCAGGAAGCGATCAATTTTTTTGAAACTCTTCTATTGCTAAAATAAAAAGGTGGTAAAGTAAGAAAAGTTGCGTATATAACTCAGGATTAAGCACAAAAAAGCTCAGGTCATTTTGAATTTTCTGTGATTTGTGCCGGAATTAACAGTGGACAGTAGAAATCTGTTTTCTGCGCAGAAATCCGAATATAGTGTCAACTTTCCACTAGAGGATTTACTTGGCTCAACAAAAACACAAAAGAAAAGATATATAGAGGGGTTGATAAGGAAATAGACAACGCTCAGGTGCAAAGCACACCAAAGAAAACAAAGAAAAACAGAATGAAATAGAGAAATAAAACGGGTTGTGTCCCGGTAGCGCTTTTCTTTAACGCCTTTCAGCTGGGCATAAAAGGGCAACTCAAGTATTTTCAAGTGAAGAAGCATGAACATCAATACCAATAACTCTCTTTTTACTCCTCTTACCCTTCTTCTTGGGTTTGGGGAATGTGTGCTCACATGGTGTGAAGGTAAATTTTAATGTACTATTCCCCACATCTATTACTGCCCCAGGAGTTTCAGCAAGGACCTTCCAAGCGTAATTCTTCCTTCTCCTACACATTCAATAAAAAGATAATCAGTAGATACGGTACTTCCCATAATTTTAGTAAACACTCCCTCAGCTATCCCAATAGGAAAAATAGTAGTATTATTGATAAGGGTTATTTCTTCTCCCCCTTCAGAAAGTTTCCAAAGATTCAAAGACTCTTAGATTTTTCTAGGCATGAGACAAAATTCAGTCATAATATCGCAATGAGCATAAAGAGTTTCATCATTTATAACTACTTTTACTGTGGGGATCCACATTGAAGGTTCAGAGTTTATTGGCACATAGTCATAACGAGCACGAATCTGGTTATAGGTTTCTTTTAAACATGATATATCTGTTTCAAGAGTATTTAATCTAGTCTGAAAACTCAAAAGGAATGAATCAATTTTACTAGTTGAGCTAGAAGTTGCAATCAACTTTTTATGGCATTAAGAGCTCGATCCCCGTCACTACGTAGGAAGTTTCCTCCTACCGCAGAGTCTAAAGCATATCTATAGCAAAGAACAAGACCAAAGTAAAAACTACTAAGAAATAAATTCAAGGTCATCATGGGTTCAGTTTTACTATAGGAATCAAGAATCCTAGACCAAGCTTCCTTGAAACTCTCCTCACTCTCTTGCTTGAAAGTGAAGATTGTTTCTTTCGGTGACATAGTGACAGAAACAAAACTAGGCATAAAAGCAAGCAAATAAATAGCAGCTATAAAGTAAACTATTTTTTTTGTGTTTTCAATATAGAGAATAAAAACAAGACAAAAATAAAAACAAGACAATAAAAAAAATAAAGAGGTTGAGAGTGAGAGACTGCCCTTGCCAGAAGACTTCCTTCTCCCGGCAACGGCACCAGAAAAATCCTTGATGCGCTTTGTTGGGAACCCCAAGAGAGGGTGTGATGAGCACATCGGTAGGAGTTTTCCCCTTAGTTAAGAACCAGGGTTATCACTCCAGTAGGAGAAAGAGGATCACCGGTGTTAGCAACAACGTGGAACCTGCACACAACACAACCAAAATACTTTGCCCCAACGGTACAGTGAGGTTGTCAATCTCACCGGTCTTACTGAAAACAAAGATTAAACGTATAGTGTGGAAAACAGTGTATGCTTGAAGTAAGTAAAGAGAGCAGGAAATTGTTCTGGTTTGTTTGACAGTGTGGAAAATGGACCGAGGTTCATAGGTTCACTAGTGGTATCTCTCCATAAAAGATAGCATGCTAGGTGAACAAATTACAGCCGGGCAACTGGCAAATAAAGGCTGCACCGTAGTGCACATTATAACATGAAGATTACTATGATATTTAGTGCAGGCATTACAACAAGATACATAGACCGACATCCATCCGCATCTATGACTAATAATCCACCCTCAGGTTATCATCCGAACCCCCTTAGGTATTAAGTTGCAAGCAACAGATAATTGCATTAAACGAAGTGTGTAATGTAAGCAATGATTATACACGCGGGTACTCTCACCGCTCTTTTCTCCCTAATGGAAACATCACATCCTCCCCCGTCACGTTTCTGTTCGAGCAAGGCAACAAGGAGGCATGAACCCACTATCAAGCATAAATACTCCCTCTTGGAGTCACTAGAAACTACTTGGCCAGAGCAACCACTAGCAACGGAAAGCATGCAAGATCACAAATAACATATGCAATAAAGACTATAATCAACTTGGCATAAGGTCAATATTCATCGGATCCCAGCAAACACAGCATATAAAATGACATAAGATCGATCTCGATCATGATAGGCAGCTCACACGATCTAAACATGGAGGCATATGAGGAGGAGAAAACCATCTAGCTACTGCTATGGACCCGTAGTCCAGGGATGAACTACTCACACATCACTACGGAGGCAGGCATGGTGATGTAGAAGCCTCCGGTGATGATTTCCTCTCCGGTAGGGTGCCGGAAAACAGCTCCAGAACCCTCCTGATGTAGGGTTGACGGTGACGGCGGCTGGGAACTTTTTCAGGGATTTTGATCAGGTACTTACGGTTTTCCATCCAGGGGGCTTAAATAGGCGAAAGGGCAAAGGCGGTGGAGCTCTAGGGGCCCCACACCCATAGCTGGCGCGGCCAGGGGGACACGCGCCATCCTATGGTGTGGCCCCATTGTTGCCCCTCTTCGACTCCTCTTCGGTCTTCTGGATGCTTCCGGGGAAAATAGGACTTCCGGGCTTCGAATTTTGCAATTCCGAGAATATTTCCAGAACAACTTTTCTGAAACTAAAAATAGCAGAAAACAGGGAACTGGCTCTAGGCATCTTATTAATAGGTTAGTCCCGGAAAACGTATGAAAATGCTATAAATAAGGGAGAAATCATGTAGCAATTGGCATAATATGATCATGGAGCATCAGAAATCAGGGATACGTTTATGACGTATCAGTAGTACTAATCAACTGTGATTATAGATATATGAAACTAGAAGTTCTCAACACATGTGAGAGATGTAGGATTAAAGCTAGATATAATCGAGATAGGACACCTCAAAACCCAATTAGAAGAGGCTCTAATTAAATTAGAGGGGCTCTAATTAGAATCTCTAATTAGACCCTATAATTCTACTAGAGGGGGAGAGAGAGAGGCTTGAGAGCCAATTATATGTTTTTCGTTGAGCTTTGGGATTCTTTATATAATGGGAGGGAGGTGGAGAATTTCCAATGGAAGAGGGGAGTCCTAGTTGTGTTAGGAGGGGGTGGCCACACCATAGGAGGTGGGCGCATCCCCTCCCTAAGCCCAACTCGGATTTGGTGAGGTGGAGTCCAACTCCACCTCCCTCTTTCCCTTTCCCTTTTTTATTTTCTTATTTTTATCTCGAATAATTTCAGGAAAAATACGGGGGCCACCTAGCAGTCCCCCTAAAATAGGGTGCTGCCCTGAGGGGCAGTTCTGCCCCTCTTCGGCACCCCCTTATGGAAAGTCCCTCAAAAATCTTCCGGAACCATATAAACACAATAGATAAAATCATCGATTTCATCTACCGATGTTAGAAACCGGTTTCTAACATCCTGGGACATCTCATGTCCGCCGTTACCTCTCATATAAATTCTACCTAACACCGGCATAATTTCTCTCTTATAGTAACTTCCCTGAAACCACTCCGATTGACACTGGACTTATTTATGTGACATCGTATCAACATCAAACATTCATAAAACCAATAATAACATAATATTTCTCTAATTTAAAGGTTGTCATAGCTTAAGCACGCGACTCGTAAAGGCTCGATAACACACAGACATGTTCGAGAACTTACCGAACAATAACCAATAGCGGGACCGTGGACGCCCATGATGGCTCATGTGTGTTCACGAAGAATGAGGGAAACACATAAGTTAATTATTGCACTTATTCTCTTAACCTCACGATACCAAAAATATCATGAGTTTATACTATGTGATCTGGTCTGATCAAACTCTTTGATTATAACACATATCACTTGTTACCGATACCGTCCTCTTTTCTCATCCATATCTCTGATGTCCTTGTAACAAATCACACTATGTCTGGCCAGATGATTGGTTCGTATTGGTGATACTGAGAGGGCCAGAGTATGTATTTATCTATCGTCTAGAGGAGTTAAGTACTAATCTTGAACGATCTCAGTTTCATTACATTTTCTATATTATACTCAGACATCATCGTTATGATACTAGGTTACAACAACATCGTTGGTGATATCCAAAGTACAACTTTCAACCATGTCGTCACTAGATTTTCTCATAGTATGGAAATTACAGCTGATAACAACTTCATATGTACGTTGCTAAAAATACATTACATTTATTTAGTCTCTTTTAGCAAGTCATATCCTTGGATCACTTCAGTGCTGTTGTTACCCTAACAATAAACTCTTGTGTTTTGCTAGACTTTTAACCAAGTCCATGATCATGAAAATATGATCATCTCGAAAAGCATAAGCTAATCGTAGATACAAGATTAGGAACTCTTGATTGTTCATATCTTCACACCCGCACAGAGAATCTCCTTTGAAAACTCACTTTTCAAGTGCTATAGAAGTTGTAGCAAGATGACATAAACTTAATTCTGAACTTGGAGATAGAATAATAACTGAATAATATTGTCTCTGGTGCATATCTCCAACAATAAAATGGTAGGCTTGCGATATAACTATTGAGTTTCGTGCACATTTGTACTCGGTTGCTAACATGCCACCTAATGTACCATGGCAACCACGACACCACCAACATTGAGAAATCGAATGATGAGCATGGGAAATGGAACATGAGTACGAGTCTTTGCTAAAAGACCACCCGTTCCACCCTTTGGGTACCAATCACTACGTCTACAGCTATGGCTATAGGATAATGGTTATCTACATGGACGAAATGGTCCCCACAGAGTTAGACCAAAATCAAGTGAGGCACATGGGTGTGGTTGTTGTCTAGATAGAACTGCGGGAGGAAAGAGGAACAATAAATCAGCCAATGAAGGGTAAATTTATCAGCATAGACGTTTTGTTAAAGGACTTAAGATGGACTTCCGTTAATTTGAAGGAAACATGTAGAGGGATGGATTAAAAAACTGTGAGGTATTTTAAAATTTCACAAACTTGAGAGGGCGAATACTGGCTTAATGGATCATGCATTGAGACTGGTTAAATTCCTTGGCAAAGTTCCTGTAGGAATCTTAAAAAGAGTATGACCTAGTGTCATTGTTCCATAAAATTCAGCAGACAAACCAAAGTGTATTCTTACATAAATTAGTTTGAAGAAACCACTAGAGGAGTGAGAAAGAGAAACTGAAAGAACATTTATTTATCCCTCGTTTGCTTTTATGTGTTAGATGACAACATTGGTGATTATCTAATCCAATGTTAAGTGATACATGTGTATTAGGTACTTAACCTTTGAAAGCATAAAACCCAAAAAAAAAACAAAGAAGAAAGATCTAGCTATGGAGTTAACTGGTTGTGGAAGTAGGACGGAGACTTCGCGGTCCCAAGACTGGAGACTACAATGTGGAAACTCCGTAGTATCTGGTCTCAGAGCAGCCAGAGACTCCAGACAATTTATTCCCAGATGCGATGAAACTCACAGATGCCCCCTCTGAAGTAAGGCCGGAGTATGCCTGGAGAGTTTGGAAGTCTCCGGCCAGGATGGAATCTTCCGAACAAAATTTGGCCCAGAGACTCCGCACTAGGCCGGAGACTCCAGTCTTCCAGCCCGGAGACTCTGTTGTAAGTTGGTCTGCAATGGCTCAAAAAGGATAGTTTTGTGAAGGGGTATAAATACCTCACTCCATCTTCAACCTCAAGTAGCTCAACCAGTAAAATAAGAATACCATTGTTGAGCCCACTAAAGTCAAGAGATCTCCTTCCCGTACAACTCAAACTTTTTGATCTTTGAAGGATTGAAGGAGAAGGCCAAGACCTACATCTTCTCCAAGGATAATCACATTCCCGTCATACACTTGATGTATTTGAGCCTAGGGTTTACTTGTGGAGAGCCTAGGCATCTTGTTTCTTACTTGTGTTTCTTGTAACAGATTCGTTTTAATTTTGGGAGCCCCCAGTTTTGTTGTTGGTGTATGCCTCAAGCTCATTGTAAAGGATCCAGATTCCTTCTTGAAGGATTCCGATAGTGGAAGGTGAACGACGCCTTTGTGGCGAAGTTCATCAGATAATAGGGCGAGGCCTTAGTGGTGTTGAGCAAGCCTGTTGTGGCGAAGCTCACACCCCTCCAACGAGGCGTACTCCCCTAAAAAGGAGGAACTCGGGAATACATCCTTGTCTCTGTGTGATTTCACTCTGGTTCCTTCTTCCATTTAGCTTTTACTTGTTGCTTGTTTCTTGCTTAGTGTTATCCTTGTCATATAGGCAAATTCACCTTAGGAAAAGGAAGGGATGGAAAACATAAAATGATTCCCCCTAAAATTTTCAATGAGAAGGAGGAGTTCCATGAGGCCCCTCATTGGTAATCACCCACCTACCTATACCACACCCTCATATAAACAATAGATGTGACCCACCTAAGGTTCATGCATCTTCTTTCTCTCAATGGCAATATTTGATGAAATCTCATTTGAACAGTTCCTGCATTGAGCTATGGAGAATCATTGAATTTAGATACACGACAGTAGATCCTATCAACTTGACACGAAGAGAGGTGGTTGATTGACAAATCACGTGGATTCATATGCTCCAACACGCCGTGAAAAGTACTGGCCACACATTCAACAGTTCTCCACTGCCAAAGAAACATGGAATGCTCTCATCACCATGTTTGTTGGAAATGAGAGTATGGAGAGAAATAGATTGATTCCTTGAGCAATGAGGCAAAAGGATTCAATATTATTGATGGTGAAAACCATGAAGACATGTATCGAGGGCTCAAGACCATTTCTACTTCATTTAGTGGCCTTGGTGCCACACATGTTTATGATTCTTGGATCAAGAGGAAGTATGTGAGTGCTCTCCTGATTTTTGAGCATGTTGACTTGAAGAGTCTCCAAAGGAGACACACGTACCATCTCATGTCCTCCAATGAAGTTATGCAAGAAATTGAATCATTCCCACTGGCCTCCAGGCTTGCTCAAGACTCTCATGCTCGTGCGATTGGAATGCACAAAGGAGTCTATCTTTCTTTCAAGGGAAAAGTTGTGACCAAGGTTGTGGATCAAGAAGATGAGATTGAATCGGAAGAGGAGGTGAATCCTCTACAACATAAATAGTACAAATCAGTTCATAAGGATTACATGGCTCTTGTGGCTAGGACCTTTTGGATAAATCCCACCAATGCCAATGCTTATATAAAGGAAAAGATGAAGTCAAGTGGAATCAAGGAAGGAGATCCAAGGGTGAGGTCTTGCTACAATTATCAAGACAAATATCACTTCATTGCCGAGTGCCCTTATGAAAGTAGAGAAGAATATGGAGGAAAGCTTGTTCTTAAGGATAAATCAAAGATCCCTAGCAGTAATCCTTTCTTCAAGAAGAACACGTCCAACAAGAAACCAACTTCAAAAATTATGTTGGTAACTCAAGAGGAGTACTCGTTCGGGGACGATGAGGAAGAAGAAGAAAATACAAGTGAGATGGATGCCATAGCCATTGCTTCGTCAACACCTCGTTCCTTCTTTTAATTTCCCAATGATAACATCTCCACAAGGTGTATAATGGCCAAGGCCTTCAAGGTATCATCTTCCCCATCTCCTAAGATTACAAATGAAATGCATGATCTCACTAGTCTTAGAGTAAAGGAATAAAATTTTGCTTTCAATCATGACTAACTTTCAAGGTGAAAGAAAAAGGAACTTTGAGGCTCGAATGAGTCAATATCATGAGGCACAAAGCCTCCTTGATGAAAAGGGAACAATTGTATGCTCTTGAAATTGCTTCCCTTACGGTTACTCTTGATGATGAGCAAGAGCTGCGAGTTTCTCTCGAGGAGAAAATTGGTTCTATTGAGGAGTCACATAGTCAGATCATCTCTAAAATCATTAAGGAAGGTGAGCATGCTATTGCTAAAGATAAATTGGCTAAAAAGGAAAATGTTGAATTTGGTGTTGGTCATGCTAAACTAAGTTATGACCTAGAGAATATCACCAAGGATAACAAGTCTTGGAGAGTGATCACTCTACCCTCATCAAGTCTCATGAACATCTTTAAATTCAACTAACCAAAGTTGATATGCCTAGATCCTCTACCTCTTCTTACGATCATGCCGATATTATTTAGGAAAATTCTAGCTTGAAGTATGAGCTTGCCAAGGCTGGCAGTCCAAAGGGAAATATCCTATTGATGATCTTTTGCAAATGCACAGAACACACAAAGGGAAAGAAGGTCTTGGCTATGTTTCCAATAATAAGAAAAGAACAAGAAGAAGTCTAAGCCCGAACAAGCAAAGAAGAATGTCATTGCGCGTAGTAATGCCACTAGGAGCGAAACCTCTCGTAGTGACTTAGCGGGAATTACTAACCCACATCACATTATTTTTGTTGATTGTTATGGTGGTGTGCATGCAATATGTTGGTCCCCGTGCAGTATCCATTGCTCGTTCTATTAGGGTTCCAAAGACCCTTGTTGCTAAGAAAAGAGGACCCATTGGAAGATGGGTACCTAAATCACATCAATGATCTCTTGTAGGGATATGATTCCGGTGGGTCAAAATGGGTGCTTGATAATGGTTGCACAAGTCATATGATCGGAAGCAAGGAGCTGAGACAAAATACAAATCAAATAACCGTCACTTATCGAGATAAATCAAAATCCAGTATTGGGTCACTCGTGTGAATGTCATGCTTGTTGAGACCCTCAGTTATAATTTACTTTTAGTTCGTGCACTTGGGAAGATGGGATTTTATGTCTTCTTTGAACCTGATTTCGTGGTCCTCTTGTGGAGCAATACTCTACAGGTCGCTTTAATTGGGCATGTACTAAAATGATTTGTATGAGGTGTACTTTTTAGGGTCAACCATCACTCAAGAGATGTATCTATTCGGAAAGGCCGACATGGGGTGGTTGTGGCATCGCTGCTTATCCCATGTCAATATGAGAACTTTGCAAAGTCTCCACAAAGGTGGCCACATCCTCGATCTAAAAGAAAATGTTTCCCTTGCCAAAGATCGTGTTTGTAGGGATTTTGTTGAAGGAAAATGCATGATTCTCCCCACCCAAGGAAGACTATCATTTCACCAAAGAGTATATTGGAACTCCTTCATGTGAATCACTTTTGTGCACTTCCCAAAGCTAGTCTTGGTGAACACAAGTATTGCTTGCTGATTGTTGATGACTATTCAGTATTTACTTGAGTTTATTTCTTAAGAGTGAGACCAAACAAGCCGTCATCCACTTCTCCAATGAAGTTCAACATCAACATAATGTTCCCATATTGGCCATTAGAAGTTACAATGGCTCCGAGTTCAAGAACTACGCCCTAAATGGGTTTCTTAGTGAAGAGGGAATTCATCATCAATGTTCTGCTGCATATACCCCTCAACAAAAAGTTCTACCTGAGAGGAAGAACCAGACTCTTATGGATATTTCAAGGTCCATGTTTGTAGAGTTTAAATATCCTCCCTATCTATGGGCCGAAGCTATCTCTACGGCATGTCATTCATCAAACCAGATATACCTCTACAAAGGCTTGGACAAGACTCCATATGAAATCCTCACCGGCAACAAACCAAATATCTCCTACTTCCGGGTATTCGGTTGTAAGTGTTTCTATTTTGTAAAAGGAGTTTGTTTGTATAAATTACAATCTAAAACCCTTGAGGGTACATTTGTTTGTTACGGTGTCGAATCCCACACTTATAGAGTATTTGAATCTCGTAGTGTGATGTTCGAAGAAAATGATGGCTCCAAAGTGGCGCAATTTCATGTTTCTAATGTAGATGTTGAAATACCTCAACATGCCATATGAAGAATGGGTGTGGGATTTTTCTGCCCCATCGAGGGACACATTTTGGCGGATCGAGAAGAACTATGATCTACTCAAGTGGAGCCCTCGATGTACCAAACCTAGAACAAGTGCAATACCCTCCTCGTGTTGATCAAATTGCTATGCAAGAACCAAGTTCTCCTATTATTGATGCTATCCAAGATCAGGACCAAGATCAATCTTCTTCTTCTCATAATGAAGCTAGTCCTAATGATGACAAAGGTCAACCTTTCGGTCAAGACGGTGAATAAAACGGTCAAGATGATCATGTGATCCCTCCTCGCTCCAATGAGGAGATCGAAGCCTGCCGTGCAGCTAGAATTGCTAGAGCCTTAAAACATCTAGATTTCACTCGTGAGAGAGTTATGGGCGATCTAAGAAGGAAAATGACCGCAAGCGGTTAATTGGTAAGCTTTAGTGAACATCAAGCGGATATCTGCATGGTAGAACAAAAGAAAGTGTTTGAAGCGCTTAAGGATCCGGATTGGTTGGAAGCCATGCATGAATAACTCAATAATTTCAAGCGCAAGAAAGTATGGAAGTTAGTTGAGAAGCCCAAAGAGTTCCGCAATGTTATGACACAAAGTAGATTTTCAAGAACAAGTAAGATGAATTTGGAATCGTTATGACAAAAAAGGAAAGATTGGTAGTTGAAGGTTTATCCAAGTTGAAGGCATTGATTTTGATGAAACCTATGATCTCGTGGCTCTCCTTGATTCCATCTATATCCTTCTTGCATTTGCATCATAGCATAACTTATATTGCAACAAATAGATGTGAAAAGTGCATTTCTTAATGTTCCTTTAAAGGAGTTTGTATATGTTAAGCAACCATCGGGGTTTGAGGACCTAAACTTCCCTAACCATGTCTAGAAGCTCGACAAGGCCCTCTATGGCGTTAAACAAGCCTCACGTGCGTTGTATGAGCACCTTAGAGAGTTGCCGAAAGGTCACGGCTTTTAAGTGGGGCAAATCGATCCCACCCTTTTCACAAATATGGTTAAAGGGGAGCTTTTCATATGCCAACTATATGTTGATGATATTATGTTTGGCTCATCTAACAAAGCTTTTAATGATAAATTTTCAAAGGTTATGACCAATAGGTTTGACATGTGCATGATGGGAGAGTTGAAGTTCTTCCTTGGATCTGAGATCAAGCAATTGAGAGGAGGAACCTTTATATCTCAAGCCAAATATATCAAATACATGCTCAAGAGACTCAATTTCAAATATGCAAAAGAGAATACCACCCCAATACAAACCAAGAGTCATCTCAAGTGTAACCCTGATGGTAAAGATGTGGATCAAAAGGTATACCGCTCCATGACTGGCTCATTGCTTTAACTTTGTGCATCTAGACCCAATATTGTGTTGAGTGTAGGAGTGTGTGCAAGGTATCAAGCTGCTCCTAAAGAAATCCATTTGATGGTGGTCTATATGATCTTTCGATATTTGGTTCATACCTCAAGGTTTGGTTTGTGGTATCCAAAGGGGGAAAATTTCACTCTTCCTGGGTATACAGATTCAGATTGGGATGGTGATCAAGATGATAGGAAATCAACTTGCGAGGCAAGCCAATTCCTTGGTAGGTCCTTGCTGAGTTGGTCTTCTACGAAGTAAAATTGTATATCTCTCTCCACCGTCGAAGCCGAGTACGTGGAAGCTACTAGTGGATGCACTCAGTTGTTATGGATGAGCCAAAATCTAAAGGAATATGATGTCCATTGTGACAAAGTGCCTCTTTTATGTGACAATGAAAGTGATATCAATATTGCTTATAATCCGATGCAACATACAGGAAAGAAGCATATTGAGATTCTTCGTCACTTCAATGGAGATCATGTTGCCCGAGGTGATATTGAGCTAGCTTATGTCCCCAACAATGATCATTTCCAATATATTCATGAAGCCCCTTGATGAAGAAAGATTCACTAAAGGAATGAACTAAATATCATTGATTCAGGAGCCTGACTTGAGTATCTTGCATACATACCCATAGTTGACTATCTATTTGGTTTAGGTGTAGGAATAGAAATAGGGAAGTGTTGTCCTAATAATTGGGCTCTCCGTCCCCTCATAATGCCCATATTAAAAAATAATTTATATCTCTATTTTCACATCATGAATTGTGAGCTTAAAATGTTGAGAATTGGTCATGCACCCAAGATACATCTTTGCGGTGACATACCATACTCTCTTTAATAGTGGTCTAGGCCACCAACCTCTTGATTTTTAAGAGTTTATTTTTGTTTGGTTTTCATTTGTTTTTAGTGGCTATTGTTATCTTTTATGGGAAACACTTGAAAATTGGCCTTTTTATTTGCATTCTTGCAATTCTCAAGTGAATACCATCTATCAGTGTTAAAATATTCACCCAGGCCTTTCTTTATCTCTTAAAACTGCTCATCTTGCCACACACATATCCACACACATCAAATCTGGAGTTTTTGAGGAAGTGGGCCAGAGACTCCGACCTATCAGGGTCATGCCGGTTCTTGGAGTAAACGGTCGGAGACTACAGCTAGTCCGGATACTCCTGCCACTTTACCCCGGAGATCCCAACCTCAGGCGTGGTTGCAAAATTACATCGGGGGTTGGGGTGGAGAGAAAATGAAAGTTGCTCTTCTTCCACCCCCTACCCCATCTGTCCAATCCGCTGACCCCCTCCTTTGGAGCTCCACCAGGGCCGCCTCGCCGCCCCTAGATCTCCCATGCCGACTTCTCCCTCTCTTCTCCACCGTTTGGAGACTCTCCTCCTCACTCCGTGGAGCTTCACCATGTCAAATCAAGGTTTAAATCTCTCCCCATCCCTCTATTTTTTCCTAGTAGCAATTTGGACAAGATGCCTAGATTTCTTATAGTCAATTTCTTCAATGTCGGCAAATAGAACATGTAGGAACTTGTTGCAATGGGTTGTGTCAAGATTTGTACCTAGGATTAGAAAATATGGTTTTTATTTTTCCAGGTCCAGAGATTCCGACCTGCAAGACCGGAGACTCTGTTCATGACCGGATACTCCTGCCCGTGACCATGGAGACTCGCGCCTAGATACACCTCCTGGCAAACAGATTGCCCCAAGTCCCTTTTTTATATTCATGGATATGTGTGCTTATCCCCATGCTTCCCTACTGCTCTCTACTTCAAAGGGAACACGAGGTACATGGCTGTTGTTACAAATCCCAACAAAACCTCTCTCATGAGCAAAAGGAGTGGATATAGGCTTGAGTATGATGAAAATGAGGGCTACTATGTTTTGCAGACCGTGTTGAGGAGAAGGAGATGGAACAGAAGCATATAGCTGCTGAGGAAGCAAGGTTTGTCCCATGGTTCGCCAATTCATTGCCATAGTTGTCTTTGATGAGGATGATATTCGCTCTTTCCCATGGATGACAGGGACTACTAAATATCCATCCAAATTCACAGAGTTTTGTTTGCTGCTTGGATATGGCTTTGCAGGGGTTGAGGTTCCTGTTGGGAAGAGGATGCATCAGGTCGGGGCTGATCCCAACAAATGCAAGCTGGTACCTCTCTATTGCTAGGATGGTATGCCTGGTCAGAGCAAGGGTCTCAAAAAGATCTACAACATCCTCCTCCCCATAATCCTTGAGCACATTGCACCTCAGGAAAGAAACTTGGATGAGATCCGTGGTGGCCTGTTGAATCTCATGTATCATGCTCATGAGACTTTCCTTGTAGGTTCTGAGTGTGAGGGCAAGGAAATTAATGTGATGGACTTCATCCACTCCGAGACGTATCATGATATTCTTAAGAAAAAGACTCGTGTCTATGCCACCTATGTTATGAAGCTTATCTTTCTAAAGCTAAAAGGTTTGAACACAAGGGGTTTCACATAGAATAATCCAAAGAAGCTTCAGATTCTCACTCATGATGATGCTCCTAATAGCTCTCATGCTCCATTTGCTTCAGATGAAGATATGGATCCCGCGCCTCGAGCTAGGAGGAAAAATTCTACCCCTTGTGCCAATATTGACAATCCATCTCCTCCAAGCAAGGCTAATGGGAAACAACTCAACTGGTTTCAGGGGACCATGCTCTGTATGCATACTACTGCCCACAAAGAGAACTATGATATTATATTCAGAACAAGCGCATCCTCCACAATCAAGGTGTGATTTGAAAGGAAATAGAAGTTCTGCATGGAAAGGAGAAATCCCCAAGGTCTAATGGTGAGGCTGATGGTGGCGCCTCTAATGATAGTCAGAAGTCTGGCAAAACCATCACCTACAGCAAGTGAAACTATGATGTAATCAACTGGGAAGCTTTCTGTGATATATCCTCTCATCCTTCCACTTCCAATGTGGACAAACGAAAGCAAGCTAAAGATGTTGATGAAGAGGGCTCCGAGTATGACGGAGAAGGAGATGAGGAGAGCGAGGACAGTGAAGCCTCCTATTCATCTATGGGATACGTAGCATCGCTCTTCTTCCCCTTTTGGTGTCTCTATGCCAAAGAGGGAGAATTTTCTCTAGTAGGTTGGGGGATTTGAAATGGTTGGGAATAAGCATATGCTTTTATTATTTATTGAGAGCTCGCATCCATTTAAAATTTGTGTTGAACTATTTGCTTCATGTTGTTGCTTTGTGTTGAACCTTTTTTCTTTCCTATCTTATGCTCGTGTGAGACATATGGAATTGTTATCTATGGTTGAGACCTTAAATAGCATACATTGGTATTATTCTAAATCTGTATGCAAAAGGTATGATCTCCACCATCTCATATGGACATGTCTCACCTATCTATTTATTATCATGTCAATATTTCTCTGTAGAATGGCTTAGAACCTAGATGTTGTGTTTTTTTACTATAACTCTCTAGTAATGCACACATTTAGGGGGATCCTATCAATATTCTTGAAAAATGATAATTGGGTCTATGATTTATTTTGCGAATCCTAATGTTGTCATTTAACACCAAAAAGGGGGAGATCGAAAGCATATTTATTGAATCCCCCGTTTGGTTTTGTGTGTTAGATAACAATACCGATGATTATCTAATCCTATGTTAAGTGATACATGTGTATTAGGTAATTAACCTTTGAAAGCATTGGACCCCAAAAAGCAAAAAAAAATATAGCTATTGAGTTAACTCGTTGTGGAAGAAGGCTAGAGACTCCGGGGTCCCAAGACCGAAGACTCCAGAGTGGAAACTCTGGGGTATCCGGACTCAGGGCAGCCGGAGACTCCTCACAATTTATTCCAGGATGAGATGAAACTTTCAGATGACCCTTCTGGAGTAAGGATGGAGTATGCCCTTTTAGATGTCTCTAGCCAGGACGGAATCTTCCGGACAAATTTTAGTCCGGAGATTCCATGCTAGGGCGGAGACTCCGGTCTTTCAGGACGGAGACTCCGATGTAAGTGTTTCTGCAACGCCTCAAAACGGCTAGTTTTGTGAAGGGGTATAAATACGCAACTCCATATTTAACGTCAGGTAGCTCGACCAGAAAAAGAGGAACACCATTTTTTAGGCCACTAAAGTCAAGAGATCTCCTTCCCCTCACTCTCAAACTTATTGACCTTTGGAAGATTGAAAGAGAAGACCAAGATCTACATATTCACCAAGGAGATTTACATTTCCCCCTCATTCACTTGAGTGATTTGAGCCTAGAGTTTCCTTGTGGAGAACCTAGGCATCTTGTTGCTTACTTGTGTTTCTCGTAATAGATTCGTGGTGATTTTGGGAGTCCCCGGTTCAATTGTGGGTCTGTGCCCCAAGCTCATTGTAAAGGATCTCGATTCCTCCTTAGAAGGATTCCGATAGTGGAATGTGAACTAGGACTTTGTGGCGAAGTTCATCGTAGAATAGGGTGAGGCCATAGTGGCGTTGAGCAAATCTGTTGTGGTGAAACTCACACCCCTCAACCGAGACGTACTCCCTAAAAAGGTGGAACTCGAGAATATATTATTGCATCTGTGTGCTTTCACTCCGGTTACTTCTACCTCTTAGCTTTTACTTGTTGCTTGCTTCTTGCTTAGTGTTATCGTTATCATATAGCTAAATTTATCTTAATGCATATCTAGAGAATTTATCTTTCTGTCAAGCTAAACTAAAAAACATTAAAATTTCGAGTAGCACCTATTCAACCCCCTCCCTGCTCTAGATTGCCGTACGATCCTTTCAGAAACCCTAATTTAACTCAGGACTATTATGTCAAGAGTTCTGTCCAACGATCATGGTTAGGGTTTTCATCCCATTAGTGAGATCTGAAGGGCTAGAGAGGTCATGGGACTCCATTACAACACCACAAAGAAGGTATACGATATTCACGAGCGCGTCAGCAAGGACCTTGCGTAGCAAAAAATTCGGACAAATCTCACGCGTCATTTCTTGGGTGTGATTTATGAAAACCCGAGTTTTTTTATCATGAGAATTTCCCGACCATAGTTTTCAGGCACCCGGGCACCAGGGTTGAACTGCCGCAACCCTCCCATAGCCCCAACCATCCCTTCATCATACCTCGAGCAAAAGGCGAGTGCTGCCACGGCTGACTCCGGGGACAAGATGGAATGGGTGAGGCCCTTGGCAGCCAGGGTTTGGGGACGATTGCCTCCTCAGGAGCAACATGAGAGCTGGACGTTATTACCATCCAAGTTCAAATAAATAGTGCCATGTTTTATTAGATTAGTTTCATGTCTAGCTCAAATTGTTGTTGTTGTGATTGTTTTTGAGTTTGAAACTAATCACTCTGTTGTTGCATCCGTTCGAGTTAGTCTGGAGAAGCATTGAACGAATTCGCTTAAAATCTGTGATTCTCTCGCTTTGTCTGTGTTAAGTTTGACGCCCTCGCTTTTTTTTTCTTTCTTTTTAAATTGGTTGTTAGTTCTTCGGTCCAAAACTGATGCCACAGAATGTTGATAAAGAAGTCTACACAAGTATCTTTAGATCAACAGATCTTTTTTTTGAAACAAATGCAAAAGCTTTGCCTTTTATATTGATATAGTAGGAGAAAACATGAGAGGCCTAGGCCAAAATGAAACAAAGAAGGTACAAAACCGGCCGAAAACACAGCCGGTCATATCTTCTACTCGGCCCCGCCAACCCGAAAAGATGCCGGACAGGGCAGAAAAACAAAAACTAGACGTTGGCCAACTACTCCGCTGAAGGCGATCTCTACACCCCCCGGACCAGCGAGGCCAAAGAGTGCGTCGTCAACAGCTGCAAGGCTCGGTATGTTGAGTTTGAAAAGCTGGTAAAGTGCCTGAATAGACGATGCAGGCAGCGGCGTCTTGAAACCATTCACGAATTGCTTGCATGCCTGCTCCAACGGAACATCCTCTGCGATTTGAATTTCCATCTTTTTGCTCACTAGACGAACAGCTTTATCCATGGCCGTCATCTTTGGTTTGTCTCCCAATCGTGCGATATGGCGAATTTCTGGCTCCAACTTTTCAACACGGGCCAGAGGTGGGGTTCGAGGAGCAGGACAAGGAAGCAGGGGCACAGCCGGCCTGACGAAGAGGTCATGCACTGTGCCCAGCAAGGGTGCCACAACGTCTCCGTCCACGCTCTCTCCCAACACGCTAGAATCAACGATAGAACATCCTCCACCCTCGCCATTGGCCGGCGAGGGTACAAGGAGAACATCCAACATGGCAGCTTCAGCTTCCATCCCGGAATCGACTACCCGATTTAGCTTCATCTTCGCCATCAGGTGCGCCGCCTCAACAACTGGCACCTCGTCGCTGCAACATCCTTCACCCCTCAGCAAAGGTGAGTGAGTCGGGGCGCAAGATGTGGTCTCCGACGGTGGCATGTGGGAGTCGGACGAAGGGACATTGACCACGTGTGACTCATCGATAGGGGAGTCGACGATAGGAGGGAGCGTGGCCAACCTTACGACCAGGGACGGAGGCCCGTCGACATCGATGTCGAGCCCAACCTCGAAAGACATGGAGGCGGCTGTAGAGACGAACCGTGGAGTCATCGAAGCTTTGGGGACAACATTGTCAAGGTCTTCACCAGCGTGGGCATGGACTTGGCTGTCCCTGACGAGGATCTGAACAGGCCGCGCACGGGGGACGACGGACGCGGCGTCAGCGTCGCGCAACGGCGCCGCGATCGCCTCCACCCGCTCCAGGAAGGCCTCCGTCCTCGCGTTCCAGCTGCGAAGGGCGACGGACTCGGAGAGGAGCGACTCCACCGCCTCGGCAAGGAACTCCCTGAGCTTCGCCCGAAGCGAGGCCGCATGCGCGGCAAAAGCAGCATTGAGCTCCTCGACGAAGACAACACGAAGCTCGTCAGCTGGGCACATTAGCGGCGATTCAGGCAGAGTCTGAGCCGTGGGGGCGACGACGGCGGCCCAAGAGCGAGCACCTAGAGCGGTAGGAGACGAGGTTGGAGCACGAGAAACAGAACGCGGGGAAGGCTGTCAGATCCCCAGTAAGGAATCGGACTGGATTAGCTCCCGGTGTGGAGACCTCGCTATGAATAGAGGATTTAACATAGGAATTAAACTAAACTAAGGAAGAACAGGAGATAGCATCATAGCATAATATTCATCGATAGCCCTGTCTTTCCCAGAAGGGGGCTTATAAGCAAGTCTCGCACGTTATTACAACAGGTGGAAAGTAGAAGTAATCTAGGCCGTAGGATTAAAGAGATCGATCACGGCCGTCCAGGTGTTATGACACAGCGAACAGGTATTTGCTCTGCCTCTGCTAGCTACAGGATCTGACAATGCTGCCTCCTCAAGAGCACACTTGTCCTCAAGTGTGAGTGTCAGGAAACCATGCTTTGAGTGTTGCGGAGTAAAAACCAGGGAAAACCTTCTTGATGAAGTTAGCATCCTCCCAAGAAGCGTCTGCAGGTGACAAGTTAGCCCATTCCACTAACCATTGTGTGACGAGAACTCCACTTCTGGGTAGGGATCTGGTTTCCTTCACTTGGACAGGTTCTGTTTTGATGCGTCCGTCTTCGGTGATCAGGGGAAGGCCATGTTCTGGAACGACAGCAGGGCCTAGGTGCTTTTTCAATTGACTGACATGAAAAACAGGGTGTATTTTGACGCCTTCAGGAAGCTCCAATTTGTATGCCAGTTTGCCCACGGTTTGTAGAACACGGAAGGGTCCATAATATTTGCTAGTCAATTTGATGGACTGACGAATACCAAAAGATGCCATCCTGTAAGGTTGCATTTTGATGTAAACCATGTCCCCAACAGCCAGTGTGCGTTCACTCCTTTTTCTGTCAGCATACTTTTTCATTCTAGCTTGAGCCTGTGATAAATTCTCCTTGAGTTTAGTCAGTAACTCCTGTTTCTCCAGCAAGAAATCTCTAGCTTCGGTGTCTTCTGGCCCAGGTATAGAAATTTCACTAATCATTGGAGGAGCATATCCATAGAGAGCTTGGAATGGAGAAACTTTGAGTGCGGTGTGGTAGGTTGTATTGTACCACCACTCGGCTAGTGGCAACCAAGCAGCCCACTTCTTAGGTTCTTGAAAAACCATACAACGAAGATAGGACTCCAAGCATTGGTTGACGCGTTCAGATTGCCCATCTGACTGTGGATGGTATGCTGTTGTAAGGTTTAGCTTGATGTTCATGGATTTGAAGACCTTCTGCCACATGTTACTGGTGAAAATTCTGTCTCTGTCAGTGATGATGCTAACAGGAGGTCCATGGAGCTTGAATACATTGTTCATGAAGGCATCAGTCACTGTCTGGACTGTATATGGGTGTGGCAAGGCTATGAAGTGGGCCACCTTTGTCATTCTATCGACAACTACAAGAATGACCTCTTTCCCTTGAGATTTAGGCAAGCCCTCGATGAAATCCATGGTGATGTGCTGCCAAGCCATGTCAGGAGGGTCCAATGGATCCAGTAAGCCAGGGTATTGACAATGCTCCGATTTTGCTCTTTGGCAAACAGGGCATTCAGCCACAAAGGTGTGAGTATCCTTTTTTATTCCAGGCCAATGAAATAATCTCTTCACTCTCTGATATGTGGCCACCATTCCTGAGTGGCCTCCAATAGCTGAAGCATGAAAGGAGTGCAAAATTTGTTGTCTTAACTCCTCATCCTTGCCAATGAATATTTTCCCTTTGTATCTAATGATGCCAGCTTGTAAAGTGAAAGGAGGGTGGCCTGTTGGAGCTATGGCAAGTTTCTGTAGCATGTCTTGGCAATGTGGATCTTCCCAGTAGCTTTTTTGGACTGATTCTACCCATGATGGTGTAATCACAGTCATAGGCATGAGATGAGTGTCTCTCCTGCTCAGTGCATCAGCTGCCTTGTTCTCTTTGCCCTTTTTGTACTCAATGGAGTAGTTGAATTCAAGAAGTTTCAGCAGTAGTTTGTGTTGGATTCCTTCAGCCACTTTTTGGTCTGTGATAAACTTGAGACTCTTTTGGTCTGTTTTGATCAATAGTTCACTACCCAGTAGATAATGCCTCCATCTTTTCAACGATTCCAAGATTGCTAATGCTTCTTTGTCGTATGTTGACATGGAAACAGCTTTGCTTCCCAGTGTTCTGCTGTAGTAAGCTATTGGACGCCCTTGTTGCATTAGAACTGACCCCAATCCAAAACCACTAGCATCAGTTTCCAATGTGAATGGTAGTGAAAAATTGGGAAGGGCCATGACAGGAGCAGTGATTAGTGCTTCTTTTAAATTATTGAAGGCTGTTGTTTGTAGTTCTGTCCAGAGGAAGGAATCCTTCTTTAACATGTCATGCAATGGCTTGCATATGATGCCATAGCCTTTGACAAATCTTCTGTAGTACCCAGTGAGCCCTAAAAAGCTTCTCAATTGAGTGGTGTTTTGTGGAATTGGCCAATCTTTCACAGCTGATATCTTTTGGGGGTCAGTAGCTACTCCTTGTGCAGAAATGATATGCCCCAAGTACTCCACTTGCTCTGTGGCAAACACACATTTGGACATCTTAGCATATAACTTGTTTTCTCTAAGTACCTGGAGGATTGTCTGGAGATGCTGGAGGTGCTCTTGTTTGCTCTTGCTGTAGATTAGGATGTCATCGAAGAAAACAAGCATATATTTCCTCATGTGGGCTGAGAAGACAGTATTCATCAAGGATTGAAATGTTGCTGGGGCATTGGTGAGCCCGAAAGGCATTACAAGATACTCGAAGTGGCCAAAATAAGTCCTGAATGCTGTCTTTTGAATGTCTTGCTTGTTCATTCTGATTTGGTGATACCCAGATCGAAGATCCAATTTGGTAAAAAATTTGGAGCCATTGAGTTCATCCAGAAGATCTTCAATTACTGGTATTGGGAACTTGTCCTTTATAGTTTGCATGTTTAGCTTGCGGTAATCAATACAGAGGCGCCATGTGCCATCTTTCTTTCTAACAAGTATAGCAGGAGATGCATATGGGCTCTTGCTAGGTTGGATGATACAGGAATCCAATAATTTCTGTATCTGTTGCTCCATTTCTGTTTTTTGCTTGTGAGGGACTCTATATGGGCGCACTCTAGGTGGTTCTGCTCCATCTTTGAGTGGAATTGAGTGGTCACAAGTTCTCTCAGGGGGTAATGCAGTTGGTTCTTCAAAGACATCTTGGAAAGCTTGGAGTACTGTTTGTATATCTGGGTCAATAACCCCTGTGCTGTCCTGAGCAGCAGTAATTGGGAAGAGGCAGTATCCTGTTGCTCCTTTCAATAATGTTTTAGGTAGCTTTTCCATGGCAAGTAACCTCACTCCTTTGATCAATGATTCATCCTGCAAGAATATTTTGTCTTTTCCATGCAATTTGATCTTCAACTTCCTTGTTTCATAGTCAAACTTGACTGGGTTGTGTGTTAGCATCCAATCTCCTCCTAACACAATGTCATAGCCTTTTAGTGGGAGGACCTTGAAGGAATTGTGGAAGGTGTGCCCTTGGATGGTGTAATTGATGTCTTGCACATGAGCTCCTGTTTGTAATTCTCCCCCTCCTGCCACTATTAGTTTCTCCAGGCCATTAGTGATCATTTTGCATTTGATTTTAGTGGAGAATTTCAGGTCCATGAAGGTGTGAGTGCTTCCTGTATCCACTAGGGCTGTGGCTTTCTTGCCCCCCACCAGTACACTGAGTGTGAATGTGTTTTTGGAGCTCTTGCCTTGAGCTGCCTGTAAAGAAATCTGCATGCAGAGCTCCTTTTCATTTGGAGAAGTGGTATTTGAGGTTGTGGTATCTTCTTCAGTGGGGGCATCATGGAACTGGTCTTCCTCCTCTTCTTGTTGGTCATCTGTTGTCATCATGTTCAGTGTTTTGTATTGTTGGCAACGATGGCCGAAAAACCACTTCTGTCCACAGTACTTGCACTTCCCGGGTTCATTAAATTTAACCTCCGGTCTAGGCCTTGGTTTTTCGGTGTCTGGCTTGCTAGTAGCATTTTCTGCTGAAGGTTTTGCTCTGGGAGTAAATGAGGAGGTATTAGGATTTCTGTTGCTGTAGGTTGAAGCATTCAATCTTTTGTTGTGGCTCTGTGCTGTGGCAAGCATTCCTTTTTCCATGTCTCTAGCATACTCCACTGCTTCATATAAGGAGGATGGTTTCAGTGGCTTAATATAGTGCTTAATTTCTCCCCTTAAGCCGTTGATATAGCATTTGATGTAGTATGCTTCTTTGACCTCTGGGTTTTCTTTGCGATAGTTGGCCATTTTGTCCTCAAACAAGTCTGTGTACTCTGATACACTATGGTAACTTTGCCTAATAGCATTGAATTCTTCCACTGCTTCATATGGACTGCTGCCTGAGAATCTCTGTACCACTACCATGGAAAATTGCTGCCAAGTGAGGTTTTCCTGTAACACCCCAGAATTCCTAAGCCAGACATCAGCTCGACCAGTGATATACATCTATGCATAATCGAATTTGGCGTCTTCAGGTACATGGACCATAGAAAAATACTTTTCTGTCATTCGCAGCCATTCCTCAGGATTGCTCCCATCAAACCGAGGGAAATCCATTTTTGGTGCTTTTGCAATGGATTTATAAAATTGGGCATCTCTATCGAGCTCCTGTGGCCTGTAGTTCCTGTAATGACCTCTGTCAGGTGGTTCCTCCTGTCTGGCAACATAGGGCTGTGCTTGTGATGTGGCACCATTCTGAGGTAGTTGGGTATGAATGGTGTGGTTGACATAGTTCCCTTGACCTTGTGCATAAGGGTTGTTCTGCCACTGGTACTGATTTTGGTGTTGGGCAGGATATTGGCTCCACTGAGGGTAGACATCTTGGTATTGTGGGTAATATGGTTGGTTTGGTGGTGGGAATGGAAGGTAGTAGGGTTGTGGTGGTGGTTGCTGGTAGGTGCTGTTTTGGTGATGCTGGAAGTCAGGGTTGTTGTACTGGAGCATACCGTTTTCATCATAGCAAGGTGGTCTGTTGTCGCTGGTGTAGTGTTGAACATCCAGGAATTCTTCTCTGTTTTGCTCTGTCGCTACCCTGCGCCGCCAATGAGGTGGTCCTTCATGCCATGATGTCTCCGTTGATCTATTCTTGTCTGCCTCCTGCTGCTCTTTCTCAAGGCGTTCCTTTTCTTGAACTTCTTTCTCTTTCAGTTGTTGTTGAGGATCAGGAGTAGCTGTACGCTGTCGGTCTGCTAGCAGTAGAGTCTCCAGTCGAGAGAATTGCTCGCTTAAGGAAGCGACTTGCTGTTGGACCCCGTCAACCTTTCCTCCAATTTGTTCCGTGCGTTCCTGGACCTGCTCGATGTCGAGCTTGAGAGCCGCGAGTTCTTGTGTCTCCGCATTCTCAGCGGACGTCTTCGATTTCCCCATCTAGGTTTGCAAACGAAGTACGGAATTTTACCCAGGAAGTATCCCAGAACCCTTGTTCGTAGCAAACCTCTGCCGACACCAGCGATCCTCGCCTCCAGCGGTACACGAATCAAGTTTTGTCACCGGGATTTTACTACTGGAGGGGATGATCTCCAATAACCGTGACTAACTCCTGATTTGTACCCGAATTTCACCGCCACCGAGCGCCTCCAAATTTTCGCCGCCGCCGTCGCCTCCGTCGACCCCGTCAGAGAGACGTCACCGCCTCCGTCGCCGCCGTCGACTAGCCCCCGCCGCCGCGAAAAGGGAAGGGAGGGTGGGATTTTACGGGAGATCCCAACCACCGTCCTTCTCCAATTCGGATCGCCGCCCAGATCTGAATCGCGAAGTGAATCTTGGTGAAAAATTTCTGGCCAAGGATTGACCTAGCTCTTGATACCAACTGTCAGATCCCCAGTAAGGAATCGGACTGGATTAGCTCCCGGTGTGGAGACCTCGCTATGAATAGAGGATTTAACATAGGAATTAAACTAAACTAAGGAAGAACAGGAGATAGCATCATAGCATAATATTCATCGATAGCCCTGTCTTTCCCAGAAGGGGGCTTATAAGCAAGTCTCGCACGTTATTACAACAGGTGGAAAGTAGAAGTAATCTAGGCCGTAGGATTAAAGAGATCGATCACGGCCGTCCAGGTGTTATGACACAGCGAACAGGTATTTGCTCTGCCTCTGCTAGCTACAGGATCTGACAAAGGCTCCGGCCGCTCAGAAGATTTCTTGGGTCAACGCCGAGGACAATCTCGCTCACGGTGGCCGGAGATTTTGCACGAGAGACATCGAATCTGACTAGTGCACTTAGCCAAGCAGTGAGAATGGTCCAGACATCGAGAGCACAGACCCTCGGTGCGTTTCTTGAATCGGAGCAGGCTTGCTTCCTGTTGGGCGGAGCGCTGGGGCATGGTTCTCGCAGCAGCGTGGCCTTGCTGCCCTAGATCAGCGGTCCGACGAGGACGGCGCCGCGATGGAGGCAGACACCACACCAACCCTCCAACTCTCCCGCACTAGGCGCCGCAGGAGGGGACGGGGCGACAAGGCCGAGCTGGCCACCCGGAGCGGCGATGATGGAGCGCAGCGTCGGGGCGCCGGGGGACTCCGACGACCCCATAGAATCCACGCTATCTTTTAGTTCTCGTTACATTTGACACTAGCTAGTAGCTACGATGAATACTGAATTTCTGCCTGTCGTTTTCTGGGTGGTTAACGCTAAGCACGAGTCCGAATTTTTTTCACTACGTTTTCTAGGGGTTTTTAGCCCTGACAACCAAAAAAAGGCCCAAGTCCGTCAGAGGATATTAGGCTGATAAAACACTGCTGATTGGATCTTCGAAGTCCAATCGGACTCCGACTCCCACTCTGTTGCAATTCTACCTTTATAATCCCCGAACAGCACCAGCTTTTTCAACCCCAATTCGTGAGCCAGGTTCCTTCCGATCTGGTAAACTGAGGTGCAAGAGACCAGATCAGCAGAAGGCTCGTGCGACGGTTCGTTCCAAGCCGCGCACCACTAGAAGGATCACGGGCTCACGGCGAAGGTAGCGGTGGCCACCGGCCAGGAGTGTGCGCTGAAACGGTGCCAGCATGGCCATGGTCTGATGGAGAAGCGCAAAAGGGAGGCGGTGGAGGCGCCGGCAGGCGATGAATCTCCACTGAAGAAGTACGTCGTCGAAAGGCTCGGCTGTTCTGAATTGGCGCACGGAACAGAGGAGGCGGCCAAATGCGAGGTGGCCGCTGGGAAAAGGATGACGCGGCTGCCGCAGGAGGAGATTGATTCCATCCTAGCTACGGTGATGGACGACGATCGTCTCCCTCGTGACTTCAGGGCCCTGAAGCAGAACAGCCCAGACCTGATTCCTTCGTCGGATGAGGAGATGGACGAGGAACTGGTGAGCTTCTACGACGTCGAACGCGAGTTCTATGCCGTGGGAGAGGAATTCAGAGAAAATAGCTCGGTAGGGACTGATAGCATTGTAGATTGATTCAGCAAGTTCTATCTCAAAATTATCACGGTGTGTTTGTGTTCTTTTTTTCCGCGAAAATGCAAAGCTTGCGCCTGATGCATTGATAGATCGAAGATAGTTACACTTGTCAAATCTATATGTACAAACCCTGTACGCCACGGTAGAGGCTCTTTCTACCTCAATATAACACTTCCCTAACACACCCAACCCGTCCCGTCCCTCGCGTCGCCCGCGCAGCGGGCGACTTGAGGGAACCCAAGCGCGTGCCACCGCCAGCCCACCCACCTCTTCTCCTCCGCCGCCGTCGTTCGCCTCGCCGCGGTGGCGGCAGCTCCCGCCTCCAAAGCGTGGCTGGGCGTCGATGCTCTTGGCGGCCGGCGAGTGGTGGCAGCAATGGGAGGTGCAGCCTATGGCGGCGGTTACTCCCGGCGCAGTAGGTCACAGCGGTGGCATGCAGGGCCCGAGATGGGCCCAGATTGGCTTGGTGGGCCGCGGCCGGCCGCGGTGGTTTCCGCTGCGGTGTGCCCTGGTGCTGCACGAAGTTGCCGTGAGGCTGTGCGTGCGGGCTCTACAACGCGGCCTCCCTTTGCTCGCACCTCATGCCGGCGCGGTGGACGCTAGGACGGCGGTCCCGGGCGGGCGGCTTTTGTCTTTTTCTACTACGGGCTATGGGGTGGCCCTGGTGCGTGGTGTGGTGGTGGAAGCTTGGTGTGGACAGCCAGTCTAGTGTGCAGAATAGCGCAGCCGCCGGCGACAGCATGGCTCGACCTTGGTCGGCCGACGACGATGACGCCCGTGGGCGTCATCACCTTCCTGAAGGCGTTGTGGAGGGTGGTCTCGTGTTCTTCTCGCATGCTCCAGGGGAAACCCTCGACCCGGTTCTACCGGGTCCGGTGGTGGCGGCACTCTGTGTCGTGTTCCCTCTTGAGGGCACCGCTTTGGAGCAGGATTCAGCTAGGGGACCCGTGGCTTTGGTGGTGATGGTTCCTCTACTTGCTCTCCTCTCAGTGTCGTCTCCCCATGGCCACGATGCTCAAGCTTCTACGGAGGGGCTGGAGTCTCTCCTCTGATGTCGGTTAACGGTCGGGCTAGTGCCGGTGAGGATTCTTGGGTGTCGACTCGGCTGCGTGATGCCCTTCAATTAAGTTGTTGGCTGTTGTGTAAAGCCTCGGCGACACATGGCCCTTCGTCTGGGTGTGGACTCGGCAATGTGCTACCCTTCGGCTGCTCCAACACCATCGTGGTTGATCTCAGCGGATTGAAGCTTTTCGTCTATGGCGGTGAAGATTCTGGTGCACCGGCGTCCAACGGTAACCGGAGGATGATGAGAGTTGAAGGCCTTTCCTGCAGGGTTGTTGCTTAGTGTCATCTTGTTCTTCTTCCTTGTTGTAGCTCTTACTTTTCTTTCTTGTTTCTGTCTAACTCCCTGTAATCCAAACCGGCATTTGTCCCGGATTCTTCTTAATATAATGACCCTAACTGGACCATTTTTTCCTAACTGGACCATTTTTCCCTAACTGGACCATTTTTTCCTGCGAAAGCTAGTTCTGCCATATGGTATCAGAGCTTCCTCTGCCATGACCTAGCCACATTCACATAAAACCCCAAAAACCGAGACCCTGCCTCCTACACCGTCATGGCATCTTCCTCAAGCCCTTCCACGACCGGATTGGGATCCCTCCCATCCCACAAACTGATATCGGAGAACTTCCTCTTTTGGAAGGCGCTGATGCTCCCGATTATGCGCTTTGCGAGGGTCATTGGCATGCTCGACAACACCGATGCCGCGCTGGCCCAAACCCTGGAGGTTGAGGACACAAATGACCCCAAAGAAGAAGATGACCATCGACAACACGATCTATGTCGTCTGGCTCGAGTGGGACCAACAGGTTGTGAGTTATCTCGTGAACTCCCCTCTCCCCTGATGTGCTCGCCCACGTCCTCGGATTGAACACCGCCGATGAAATCTGGGCTACATCTCCGACATGTTTTTGTGTCAATCTCGTTCTCGAGTGCAACATCTTTGGACAACCCACAACACAACCAAGAAATAGAACATGATTACAGTGCAGTTCTTCACCAATGTCGGATATATGCCAAATAGGGGTATATTCGGCATTGAACGAAAGACGGATTACCAGGGTGGCTCACAGGCAATGGAAAGGAGTCCATTGGACAGCCCAGTAAGCTGACGCGCAGGAAAACGGATTCTAGAAGAACCTGGACCACAGCCCAGGCATGGTGCGACTTGGAGGAGAAGACGGATTCCTTACTTTCCAAGTTAGATGCTTTCCGTAGTCTTCTAGGTTTCTCCCTGTAAGCCCTAGTCCGGCTATCTATATAAAGATGGACGGGAGCAAGAGAAAGACATCAGATCACAAGTTAGCTAGAAGCCAACTCGCCGGGAAGTTCATCCTCGCCAAGTTAGCGAAACCATACTCACAATTGTACTCTGTATACTTCAACCTTCAACCCTGATTTTAGTGAGATTGCAGGAGTAGGAACGCCGCCTAGTCGCGACGCACCGAACTTGGGTAAAACCCGTGTTCTTGTTTCCAGTTCTTCCATGTTACCCGCGGTTCTACCAGTAGGAATATGGCACCCCCGTCCATGATCCTTACTACGAAGGCTCGAAAGTTGCCGCCCACCGTGGGGCCAGCGGCGTCAGGAGTTACGTTTCGAGCAGGAATACTCGGCGGAATCGGCAGCACAATCACTGTCGGAAGCCTGGAATTCGACGGAAATGTCGGACGCTTCCTCGACAAGAGATCATATATGCCGGCACGGAATCATCTGGTAAGTGCCTGTGTTTTACCGATTGGATCTGCTAATGTTTTTACCAGTTTAACAGCAAAAGCAATGGGATTCCGTGGCGGAAGTAATTTTATCTCACCCGCACTATGATCAATATATGAAGGCTTCAATGCCATATTCTGCTCAGATTTTCCCTACTCATACATAGGGGCAGATCAAGCTTCCATAGCTGCATATCGCCAAAACACATCTGGATTTGCCGCCTCTTCAGAGATGCCTGCAGCAAGATCCCACTATATTGGTATGGTGCAGTCTGACATCGCCGAAAACAAGGAATACGAAAATCCCATGGAAAAGGCAGAAATACATGATTCCGCAGAAAAGGTGGAAGATCCGAAATCCGTCGATCAAGCGAAAAACTCGGAAGTTTAGTCTGTATTAGCATCCATAGAGGCAAAGCTAGACTCGGAAACCGGATCTACAGACACATATTCCAAAGATGAAGATGAAGACACTTTCGAAAGAAAGGTCAAATCCATGCAGGGGAGCTTCCATGAAGTACTCATGGCAAAACCGACTGGAAATTGGGATGCCGAGGAAGATGAAGACCCCAAACGCCTCTGATGCAAATGTTGCTAAACCCCAAGTGGAAGGTTATGAAGAGTGCATCGGCAAGTTTTCCCTTAGAAAAGAAACCAGGGTTGAATCGACCAGTAGGGGGGTCGATCTTCCCAACTTCAAAACCACGGTCATCGATAGTTTTTGAAACCCTAGAAGCTACGACGATGACGGAGATCGGGGCGATGGCGGCGACTCTCTCTCCTTGACCTAGCCGCCGGCGATCTCCCATCTCCGGCGTCCACTTCTCTTCTCTAGCCGGATACATTGTTCCTACTCCGTTACCACGTCGTATGGCTCCCCCACGACCCCCTGCATGGATCTGGAAGGTAACCTATTCTACCTCCAAAGATCTAGATCGGGGACGTGTCAAGTCCTATGATGGATCACTTCACCTTTGGATCAAGGAACCCTACCGTGATTGGATCTGCCTCAAGGATGCAAAGGGAAAATCTTTGGTTGGGAGACACGTGCATCTTGATGAAAAAATTGATCTGGGGTTTAAGGTACGATTTCCAGCTCACTGTGCCCTAGTAGGCATATGCATGGTTTCTCCTATTGCTCAGGTACCTGTCGGGGCCCCTACGACCATGGATCTAGTCAATGAGTCAACCACACCTGAGGAGGGTTCGGTTTCTCAAGACATTAATTCTTCTGCTGATGATTGCTCCGACACGTCCACCGTGGAGAATTGTGCTTCGGCTGTTTTTGATTCTATTTCAATGGGACTTGATTTTTCCCACGGGTATAAATTTGCTAAAGAGATCGATCGTCTCTTCTCTTCAACAGTTCATCCAACTTATTATTCTGGACACTTTATTATGGTGGTATCTTTTGCACGCTCTTGCTTCCGTCTTAATGAGGATTTTGTTGCTATTGCCCTAGAGGCGGTTATTGGGGGTTTTTGTGGCAGCCTTAAAGTTTCTCATCTTAATGATAGAACTTATTCATTCAATGTCTCCAATAAACTGGTCGGATTTCATATTTATAAGCTCAAGTCTTTCTCTTGCGATAAATTCAAGTGTGTCTTTAATCTTTGGGGCAGAGGGGGACCTCATTGGTTCAGTGAATTCAAATATTGGCAAGAGGAATGTAATAAAGAATGGACTCTGGTTAGTCCAACCAAAAAGAAGATTCAACTTGGTTTGGATGCACTGAAGTTACCAACTCCTCGATCAATAATCAAATCCAAAAGTTCAGTTAGCAAAAAGTTGGTTTTCTCAGAAACTCTTAGTTATGATGCTTGCAAGGGATATTCTGATTTATCATCAAACTCTTTGGGTATCACTTTTGGTTCTTTCACATATTTTGAAACACCTACTCCCATTGTGTCAGCTTCATCCTCTCAAGAATCTTTGGCTTCTGCTGAGGACACGGGACAGCTTGGGCTGGCTTCTGTCATTGATGACATTGCTTTTCGGTTCTGGAAATGTGCTAGATGTCTATCTATGCAGCACGATAAGAATAGCTGTAAAAATGATATCCGATGTCGTAAATGTTTTTACTATGGGCACGTTGAGAAGAACTGTTTTAGTAAACGGACCTCTTGTGTTTGGGTTCCAAAAAATAAAAAGACTCCGTGTCCTTCTGAGAGTTCCCAAGCGTCAGACGAGGCTGTTACGTATTCCACTCCACCTCTCCCTGACATAGCCACCACCACCTGTCGGTTAGCCCCTGCCTCTGTTATCGACGAACACTCCCCGATTACCCCAGTGGCAACCTTCAAGCTCAATCCGGCGAGGTGGGTACCGCAGGGATTCCAAATCATCGACGGCGGACTTCAACGGCTCCCCCGCTACTTCTACACACCCACTGCTCCCCCGTCAAGAGACCACGAAGCCTTCTGCGTCGCCATTGTGGAACCAGAGCAGTTACCAGAGGAGGAACAGTTCTGGCGGCTATAGGTTCGTGATTACATTGAGCAAACTCTCCAGCGAGTTGTTGAGGATGCGCAGCCATGTCTTTTTGGTACTGGTTTATTCAAAATGCATAGCTCTGCTGCGCGTACTGCTTTGGTTCAGAATGGGCCTTATGAGCTGCAGGAGAACATGTTTGTGCGGTTTGTTAACCATGATAATCGTACTCAATTGCATAAATCAGCTTTTGGCTCTCGAACTGGTTGGATAATGTTGTTGGGAGTCCCATATGACTTCCGTAATGAGAGGGATTTAGCAAATGTAGTAGCCCCCTTTGGGAGATTTCATCATTGGCATCACCTCGATGGGATCCTAGACAGAACTCTGGTCTTTGTTACCTTCATCTCTCCCCAGCTTGTTCCAAGAGACATAGTCTTTGGGAATTTCAGTTCCCTGGGTGCAGTCAGGGAGTCATGGACTGCTCCTTGCTATTTGTTATCAGCAGAATTCGATAAAGTGATGCCGCCTGATGAAGATCAGATGCCATTAGATGGGAACCCCCACCCTCTGCCTGGGCACCTGCAACGAGATCTTGGTAATTTCGTGCTGCCTCAATACCCTGAACTTGGATAGAATATGCCACCACCTGCTGCAGATTTTCCCATTCAGCAACCACAAGATGATGTAATGGAGGAGCAAGATCCTGCAGCTGGACAAGTTGGGGGGTGGGACCACCACCTCCCTCAGCATGAATCCAACTCAACAGTCAGCTCTGATTCTGACGACTCAGTTAACCAGAATGTGTTGATGGTTAATATGCTGCAGGTTCACAATGTCGGTGCTGCACCACCTGCCCCTGGTCTCTTTGCTTGGCCATGGGTTCAGACAAACGCCCACATGTATGGGCCTGTCCTGCCCCCTTCCATGCAGTGGGATAAATTGTTAACCAAATTGGTATCTTTTTTGTGCCTGTCTTCTGCCAGGCCCAGTGGACTTTCTCCAAGCCCATTCTCTATGATTTCAGATGCTTCAGTTCCTTTTAAAGGAACCACTTTTCAGTTTACTGCCAATAGAAGATTTTTTAAGGCACAGAGAGCAGCTAGAAGTCTGTGCTTTGAGGGCTCCACTAGTTCCTCTAGCACATTGCCCACTGCTACTATTGAGGAAATTGACTCCTCCCCTTCACCTGCCTCTAATATCCTTACAAGGAAAAGAAGGAAGTGCAAAATGGGTACACCTTCTGTGGAATCTTCTGTCAGGAGAAGCACTCGACAGGCTGCTTTGAATAATGGGTTCAAACTGGTGGCCATGCAGGATAACCCACAGCCTAGGAAAAAGCCAAGGTCTACTAGACCTGCAGATGACAATACCTCTGTCACTCCACACACACCAATTGTGATCCTCCAGCAGGTGGGGAGAGCTCTTGAGATTGCAGAGGAAGATCTCACTGAGGGCAAGCTTGATGCTGTCCCTGACTCTCCAAAAGACAAGGAAAAGTAATAATGTTAGAAAGACTTTTCTGTAATGTCTTTTGTTCTTGGTTTGTCATGTACTCTCTGGTTATCTCATGGGCCCTTTATTGTGTAATGGATATAATTCCTATGTGCTTCTCTGTGGATTTAACAGTTATCTATTATTATGTTTTATCAATGGTGACTGGTGTCCCTATGGTAGCTGGCTGGTCTAGCTATTTTGCTCTCTCATTCATTATTCTCAATGGATAATACACCACACTTATTTTTGGATTGGAGAGTGCTGGATTGGAATGTCAGGGGACTAAATGATACAAATAAAAGAATTCTGGTTTATAACAAAATTGAGGAGAGCCAATGTGCCATTATCTGTCTGCAAGAAACAAAATGTGAAAGTTTTGATCACAGTTTCATTAGATCCTTTTGTCCAAAGAGATTTGATAAATTTGTTTTCTCTCCTTCTGTGGGAGCTTCTGGAGGTATTATTGTTTTATGGAATAGTGCTATTTTTGATGGAGAATTGATTGATTGTTTCAAGTATGCCATTAAAATTAACTTTACTTCAAAGCACAATCTCTCTTCTTGGACCCTGGTTACTGTCTATGGTCCCTGCAGTGGACTAGACAGAGACATTTTTGTTCAATGGCTTTTTGATCTAATAATTCCTACATATGAAAATTGGTTACTAGTGGGTGATTTCAATTTTATCAGATGAGTGGACAACAGGAATAAACCTGGAGCAGATATGAATGATATTTTCATTTTTAATGAAATCATTAGTCATCTAGGGCTAATTGAATTACCTTTAAAAGGTAGATCCTTTACTTGGTCTAATATGCAAGATCAACCTCTGCTTGAGCAACTTGATTGGTTTTTTACTAGCACTTGGTGGACTTTGAATTATCCCAACACTTTGGTAAGACCTCTTGCTAAGTCAACCTCTGACCATGTACCATGTGTCATCTCAATCTCCACAAACATTCCTAAAGCCCAGATCTTCAGATTTGAAAATCATTGGATCCATCAGCCTGGATTTATGGACCTTATTGATAGAGTTTGGAAATGGCCTGTTAGGAAGAATAACATGGCTACCACTATTACTACTAAACTTAAAAACATCAGACATGAGCTCAAGAGGTGGGGTAGAAACCTTTCTAATCTGAAGTTATTAATTGCCAAATGCAATAAGGTTATTTTGATCCTGGATACCCTGGAGGAGGAAAGGAACCTGAGTAGACCTGAATTTAATTTCAGGAATATTGTTAAAACTCATCTGCATAAGCTGCTACTCTCTCAGTCTGCCTATTGGAAGAATAGATGCACTATCAGATGGGTACAGCTTGGTGGTGAAAATACTAAATTTTTCTATGCTAAAGCTACAGAAAGGTATAGATTTAATACTATTGCTGAAATTAAAAATGAGGAAGGGGTCTCATTGATAGAACATCATCACAAGGCAGCTGCTTTTTGGAATTGTTTCAAAAATAGAATGGGGGTTTCCTCTGTCACTTCCCAGCTTTTAGATCTTTCCACTGTTCTTCAATCAACTGTTAATTTGCAATGTCTGGTTGAGCCCTTCACTACAGAGGAGATTACATCAGTAATGAAATCTCTTAAGACTGATAGAGCCCCTGGACCTGATGGTTTCAATGGGCTTTTTGTGAAGAAATGTTGGGAGGTGTTAAAAGATGACTTCACTCAGCTATGTCATGATTTTCATTCAGGAAATTTATCATTACAGAGTATAAATGATTCCTATATCACTCTCATCCCAAAATCCAACTCCCCTAAAACTGTCAATGATTTCAGACCAATTTCTTTGACTAATACCTGTCTCAAATTTGTCACCAAGCTTATTGCTAATAGGCTGCAAAATGTTATATGTGATACAATTCATGATAACCAATATGGCTTTATCAAGGGTAGAACAATCCAAGACTGCCTTGCTTGGTCTTTTGAGTTTCTGTTCCAATGCCAGCAGTCAAAGATTGATTTTGAAAAAGCCTTTGATACTCTGGATCATGAAGCCATTATACAAGTCTTGAGATTTAAAGGTTTTCCAGAATTGTTTATCAATTGGGTCAGAGAAATTCTAGCTTCTGGATTCTCTTCTGTTCTCCTTAATGGGATACCTGGAAAAAAATTCCACTGCAAAAGAGGAGTTAGGCAGGGAGATCCTTTTTCTCCACTTTTATTTGTTGAAGGAGCAGATTTATTGCAAAGCTTAGTCAATAAGGCATACTCTGATGGTTTGCTTTCCTCTCCTATCCCAGTCAGAAAAGAATTCCCTATAATCCAGTATGCTGATGATACAATAGTGGTGCTTCCAGCATGTAAAAAAGACATGGAGGTCTTCAAGGACATACTAAATACATATGCTGCATTTACAGGATTGAAAATCAACTTTCACAAATCATCTATGAATCCTATCAATTTAGATTCTGATGAAGCTAGTGCTCTGGCTGATTTTTTTCAGTGTAAAATTGGGTCTATGCCTTTCACTTATCTTGGATTGCCTATGGGTACTACTAGACCGACTATCAAGGATTTCTCTCCTTTAATTGATAGAGTTGAAAGGAGGCTTTCTTCCACTTCCTCTTTTCTGTCCTATGGTGATAGGCTGGTGTTGGCGAATTATGTTTTATCTTCATTGCCAACTTACTATATGCTCTCTTTAGTTATTCCTGCTGGTGTTATTGAAGTTATTGACAGAGCAAGAAGGCACTGCTTGTGGAGTAAGAGAGGAAAAGAAAAAGCTAATTCCCTTGCAGCTTGGCATATGGTGTGTAAACCCAAAAAGAAGGGAGGATTGGGGATTATAAACTTGAAAATACAAAACTCTGCTCTTCTTCTTAAACATCTAGACAAATTCTATAATCAGGAGGACTTGCCTTGGGTGCAGCTTATTACTGATGCTTACTATCATAAGGTTGTTCCTCATGCTGTGGTAGAATCTGGTTCTTTTTGGTGGAGAAATATCCTGGCATTATCTGAGGATTTCAGAAATTACACTACTTGCTGTGTAGGAAATGGTTTCACTGCATTGTTTTGGGAGGACAATTGGCAGCCACAACTACTTAAGATAACCTTTCCAAGGCTTTACTCTTTTGCCAAAGATAAGCTTCAGTCTGTTAATGATTTCTTGCTTTGTACAGATTGCATTCAGAATTTTTCTTTGCCTTTGTCAATCCAAGAAAATGACGAACTAAGGTTGTTGAAATGCATGATTGGTAATTTTAAAATACAATTTAAAATTAAAGACCAATGGAAGAGTCCACACTCAACTGGCAGATTACATCCTAGCTCTTTTTATAAACACCAGTTTAATGGAGTCCCTGATGATTCACTTTCTTATGGATTATGGAAGAGCAAGTGTCAATCTAAGCACATATTCTTTGCTTGGCTATTGTTGCATGATAGAATTAACACCAAGCATATGTTGCTTAGAAGACACTGGATCATTAATGATTCTTTTGATTGCGTCCTATGTCCTGGCCATGTTTATGAAGACTGGAGGCATTTATTCTTCAATTGTACATTCAGTACAAGGATTTGGAACTATCTACAAATCCCTTGGTACCCTGGCTCCTCCTCATATACTATCATGTCTGCCAGGAAACATTTTGCTGGTCCCTGTTTTGTGGAGATTGTGATCCTGGCCTGCTGGTGCATCTGGAAGCAAAGAAATGGATGGATTTTCAAGAACATCAAGCCAACTTTTAGAGGATGGAAGGCCCTGTTTATACAGGAAATCACTCTGCTTAAGTACAGGGTGAAGAGTGAAAACTCTGTTTTTTTGACATCATGGATTAATTCACTCCCCTAATCCCATTATATATAGTGTATTCTTTGTAAATAACCTTTTATTTTATTAATAAATGGGGGGGCTGTGGGGGATTCCCCCACAGTAATGGTGTCAAAAAAAAATCGACCAGTAGGAGGAAGGAGTAACTTTAGAAGGTTGAAGCAGCTGAGACGGCAGGACGCACTACTGGTTCAGAAGCAACATGGAACCTACACAACACAATCAAATCACTTTGCCCCAACGTAGCAGTGAGTTTGTCAATCTCACCGGTTTTGCTGAACACAAAGAGGTTAAACGTATGGTGTGGAAAACAGTATGAAAACAGTATGAAAGCAATAGGTGTTTTATCAGTATGAGGAAAATGGACCGGGGTCCACAGTTCACTACTGGTGTCTCTCTCTCAAAGATAAATAGCATGTGTGGTGAACAAATGACAGCTGGGCAATTGACAGAAATGAAGGTTGCACCGTAGTGCATATGCAAGACATAAAGATTACTATGTGATTCATCCGGACATTACAACAAAATACATAGACCCTCATTCAACTGCATCTATGTCTAATAATCCACCCTCAGAATATCATCCGAACAAACGTTGGGTATTAAGTTGCTAGCAACAGATTATCGCCGTAAGCAAAGTGTGTAATGTAAACAATGTAAACTAGGTAAACACCGTTGTTTTCTCCCTAATGGAAACAACACATCCTCCATCCGTCATGTTTCTGTCACTCGATCATAGATGCAAAGGAGGCATGAACCCACTATGGAGCATAAATACTCCCTCTTGGAGTTACTAGCATCTACTTGGCCAGAGCATCTACTAATAACAGAGAGCGTGCAAGCTCATAAATAACATATGCACGAAGGTAACATGATAGATTGATAATCAGAAGACATAGCACTCAACATTCATCAGATCCCAGCAAACACAACATGTAGCATTACATAAAGATGATCTTGATCATGTTAGGAAGCTCACAAGATCTAAACATGAGGTACGAAGTGGAGAGAACAACCATCTAGCTACTGCTATGGAACCGTAGTCCATGGATGAACTACTCACGCATCACTTCGGAGGAGGGCATGGTGGTGTAGACCCCTCCGGTGATGAATTCCCCTCCCAGAAATGTCGAGATGACGATGACGGCGGCCTCGGGTGTTTCTCAGGAAAAAGTTGGATATCTTTAGGGTTTACGTCTCGGGGAGTATAAATAGGCGAACGGGCAAAGGCGGTGGAGGCCGGGGGGGGGGGGACACCACCCCATGGCGCGGCTAGGGGGGCACGTCGCCCTATGGTGTGGGCCCCCTGAGGCCCCCCTCCGGGTCTCTTCGGGACTCCGTGGAACCTTCGGGAATTATAAGATTTCCGGGCTTCGAACTTTCCAATTCCGAGAACATTTCCAGAAAAACTTTTTTGATACTAAAAAAAGCAGAAAACAGGGAACTGGCTCTGTGGCATCTTGTCAATAGGTTAGTCTGGAAAATCGATAAAAATGACATAAAGTGTATAGAAAACATGTGGAAAACAATAAGAAAACACCATGGAACATCAGAAATTAAGGATACGTTTATGACGTATCAACATCCCCAAGCTTAGTTCCTACTCGTCCTAGAGTAGGTAAACGATAAAAACACATAATTCTGAGGTGACATGCTACCAACATAAACTTGATCATCAATAATGTAAAAGCATAAGTAAGCGAGATCATAGAACTTTAACACAAGCATGATAATAGAACTTTAATAATAAAGCATAGCAATCACCTTGCATCATGAGAAGTAACTCAAATAAAAGATCATGAATAACAATGCAAAGACAGATATACGTTTGTTTCAAGTATAGAGAAAAACATGTCAAAGTGATATTTCGCTAGTCCTTAAGAGTGGGGAAAAACATAAATGCCAGGACACCTTCAAAGTTCGTGAGGAAGACTATAATAAATAATAAGAGAACAGGCATTGACACTTCATGAATCAAATAATAATTTTTCTGGGACAAATGCACATAAAATTCAGAATGGCAACTATGCTCTCTCAACCGTGCATAAAGTTAGAAGATGGAGAGTCAACATAAAACTAAAAGAAAGGCCCTTCGCAGAGGGAAGCATGGATCACTCCTGTGCTAGAGCTTTTATTTTATTAAACAGAGGTATAAAAGCTTGACACTCCTCCCAACCATCTTACACAAACCATGGCTAGCCGAATACTCGGGTGCCTTCCAACAATCACATACCGTGAAGGAGTGTCTATATTTTAAGAGAGGTGTATACTTATTTCAACGAATGGTAAACAGAAAATACACTTCGTCACAAGCCAACTAGACTTCACAAGAGCAGCTCCCATAGAAGGACGCATCTGGATAGAAGGGCATCCCTCTTTCTCTTTTGTTTACACAATTATGCTTTTTGACTGATAAATCAGGGGCAAAAATAGTGAAGAGAATTTGTGTTATTAATTTGGGGCTGGGCACCCCGCTGCCAACTCTTCTATCATTGGATAAGCGTATGAAGCCACTAATCCAGGGTGTGGAAGTCCAATCAACAAGTGAGATAAAGATTCTCTGTTTACGTCCTCATGAGCTAAAACAGGAGCACAAAACAGGAGTAATTTTGAAAGTTTTAAAGGTAAAACATGAGCAATTTACTTTGGAGTGGTGGTTAATTACCACATGTAGGTAGGTAGGTATGGTGTACACAATGGGAAAACTTTGGGTTTTGGGATTTGGATGCATGAGTAGAGCTCATACTCAGTACAGGTGGAGGCTAGCGAAAGACTGGGAGCGACAAATCAAGAGAGCATAAGAGCCATAATCATGCATAGCGATATAAACATCATTAATCAAAGCATAAGTGGTACCACAAGTTCAAAAAATAAATGATCATGGAGGCTATTCGTGACTGGTTCATAGTCATAAACATGGTGTGAGCATGCGCCAAGTCAACCAAGAACAACTCACGATTCTTTCAATGACACATTAAACACTCTCAGCTATTTGAGGCTAATCATGCTACTAAATAACCACAAGGATTTAGAACTAAAATAACATCGAGCATGATATGAAAAAGTCTAGCCACAGTATATACAAGCTTCTACTTGCACCGTTAAAAATTCTACCTCAAGCAGCAGTTTCTTTTCCCAACAAGCACCGTACAAAACATGCTTTAACAAAACACTCTCTAAATGCTACAACAAGAAAACGTGAGAGGACTCACATAACACTACTAAAACTAACAGCTCTAAACAAGAGATGCAATGAAAACGAGAGCTAAACAGGAATTTTTGCACTAACTAGAAGAAAGACTAAGAATATTAGCATAGCAAGTATTCAAACGAAAAAGCGGAGCGTGTCTCTCTCCCAAACAAATAATGCTAGGATCCAACTATATTATTGCAGCAAGGAAAACAAAAGAAAACAAAGGAAAACGAAAGAAAACAAAAGAAAAACAAACAGACGCTCCAAGTAAACTTCATATGATGTGACCGAATAAAAATATAGTTTCACGAGAAGTGACCTGATAGATAGTTGATGAAGAAGGGGATGCCTTGGGCATCCCCAAGCTTAGATGCTTGATTCTTATAAAAATATTCTTGGATGAACCACGGGGGAATCCCCAAGCTTTGACCTTGTATTCTTCTTGATCACATATATCACCTCTTCTCTTGACCCTTGAAAACTTCCTTCACACCATACTCAAACAGTAATTCGCATTAGAGGATTAGTGCAACAATTAAAAATCCATTGGCTCTGTATGGAACAAGTGATATTGATAATTTTAAATATTATCTATAGCCACTCATGTTTCATGAAGCAAAGAAATCCACTTGACATCGCAAAAGAGCAAATGCAAGAAAAATGGCAAAATCTGTCAAAACGAGAACAGTCTGTAAAGACGATTTTTTTTATGCACTTACGTTGCTCAGATCGAAAAACTTACAAAGCGAAAACTTTGCGGAATTATCCAAGGAATAAGCACATGAAATTTCATGTCATTCTGATTTTTACATGATTTATACGATTTGTTACTGTGGACAGCAGAAATCTGTTTCCTCCACAGAAATCCGAAAACCAACTCCAACTCTCGTCACAAACCTTACTTTGCACTACTAAAATATGAAAATAAATATACAAAGGAGTTTCTACAGAAGTATACAACCCCTTGACTCAAAGAAAACAGAGAAAAACAAAGGAAAAATAAAACCATGGGTTATCTCCCAAGAAGTGCTTTTCTTTAACGCCTTTTAGCTAGGCCCAGAAAAGTGGAATCAAGTATTTTCAAGCGGAGGGGAATTTAAATCAAAATTTGGTAATTCCTTAATAATACATTGTATTTTATCTAAGTGAGTTTTAGAGACTATTCTCCTAGAACTTATAGGCTTACTATTATCATCAAATAAATTCTCAGGAACAATCCAATAGAAATTCTTCTCTTGGGCTTCATGAAGTGCTACTAATTTAATGGGATTTGGCATTTTATCCTCCTTTTGATTATTAGATTCAGTTTTTTCAAGAGCACCAACAATATCTACACATGAGCCTAGCATATTGAAATGATCAAAAACTTTTCTAGCTTCTATAGCAACATCTCCAAATTCTTTAAGCATGGTTTCTATAGCAACATCTCCAAATTCTTCAATGTTATCCAAGTTGAGGAACATATGTTATATTATGAGATGAAGGTTAACAAACCTAGCTTCTAACATGTGAACTCAAGAGGTTGCAGCAGTCTCATAATTTGGAGCAAGTTATACTATGGATTTATCCTCAAAATTATCATGCTTACTAACATGATCAAAGAATTCTTTAATGGTATCCTTTCCAAGTATAGAACTACTTCTTCCTGGCAGATCTTTCAGCGTAAACTTAGGGAACAACATGATGAAAAATAACAATGAAGTAACAAAGTAAAAACTAGATTAACAACTATTTTTTTGCGTTTTTGATAAAGAAAATAAAACAAGACAAAATAAAATAAACTAAGCAAAACAAAAACAAAGTAAAGAGATTGGAAGTGAGAGACTCCCCTTGCAGAAATTCTCTTCCTCCCCGGCGACCGCGCCAGAAAACTTTTGATGCAAACGTTGGTAAACCCCAAGTGGAAGGGTATGAAGATTGCAGTGGCAAGTTTTCCCTTAGAAAAGAAACCATGGTTGAATCGACCAGTAGGACGAAGGAGTAACTTCAGAAGGTTGAAGTAGCTGAGATGGCAGGTAATACGTCATAAACGTATCCTTAATTTATGATGGTCCATGTTGTTTTTTATTGTTTCCCACATGTTTTCTATACACTTTATTCCATTTTTATCGATTTTCTGGACTAACCTATTGACAAGATGCCATAGAGCGAGTTCCCTATTTTCTGTTGTTTTTAGTTTCAGAAAAGTTGTTCTGGAAATATTCTCGGAATTGGAAAGTTCGAAGCCCGGAAGTCTTAGAATTCCCGAAGGTTCCACGGATTCCTAAAGAGACCCGGAGGATGGCCTCAGGGGGGCCATACCATAGGGCGGCGCCCCCCTTGTCGCGTCGGGGGGTGGTGTGGGGCCCCCAGGGCTCCACCGCCTCTGCCCTTTCGCCTATTTAATCCCCCCGAGACATAAACCCTAGAGAGATCCCACTTTTTCCCGAGAAACACCCGAGGCCGCCTTCACCATCATCCCGATATCGGGAGGGTTCTGGAGCTCTCCCTGGCACGCTGCTGGAGGGGGAAATCATCACCGGAGGGGTCTACACCACCATGCCCTCCTCTGAAGTGATGCGTGAATAGTTCATCCCTGGACTATGGGTCCATAGCAGTAGGTAGATGGTTGTTCTCTCCACTTTGTACCTCATGTTTTGATCTTGTGAGATGTCTATCATGATCAAGATCATCTTTATGTAATGCTACATGTTGTGTTTGCTGGGATCTGATGAATGTTGAATGTTATGTCTTCTAATTATCAATCTATCATGTTATCTTCATGCATATGTTATTTATGATCTTTCATGCTCTCTGTTATTAGTAGATGCTTTGGCCAAGTAGATGCTAGTAACTCCAAGAGGGAGTATTTATGCTCGATAGTGGGTTCATGCCTCCTTTTCATCTGTGCTCGGGTGATAGAAACGTGATGGATGGAGGATGTGCTGTTGCCATTAGGGAGAAAACAACAATGCTTTGTCTAAGGATGATGTTATTATTTACATTACACATTTTTCCTACTGCGATTATCTGTTGTTTGCAACTTAATACCCAACATTTGGTCGAACGATATTCGGAGGATGGATTTTTAGTCATAGATGTAGTTGGATAACGGTCTATGTATTTTGTTGTAATGCCCGCATGAATCACATAGTAATCTTTATGTCTTGTATATGCACTATGGTGCAGCCTTCATTTCTGTCAATTGCCCAGCTGTAATTTGTTTACCACACATGTTATTTATCTTTCACGGAGAGACACCACTAGTGAACTATGGACCCCGGTCCTTTTTCCTCATACTTATAAAACACCTATTGCTTTCATACTTCTCTCATACTGCTACTACTGTTTTCCACACCATACATTTAACCTGTTTGTGTTCAGCAACACCGGTGAGATCGACAACCTCAATGCACGTCGGGACAAAGCGATTTGATTGTGTTGTAGGCTTCACGTTGCTGCTTAACCGGTAGTGTGCCCTTCCACCTCAGCTCAATCAACCTTCAGAGATTTCTTGTCCTCCCACTGGTCGATTCAACCTTGGTTTCTTTTCTGAGGGAAAACTTGTTGTGGCACTCTTCACACCTTGCACTTGGGGTCTACCAACGTTAGTCATCAACAAAGTTTTCTCGCGCCGTTGCCGGGGCGGAAGAGAATTTCTGCAAGAGGAGTCTCTCACTTCCAATCTCTTTACTTTGTTTTTGTTTTGCTTAGTTCATTTTATTATGTCATGTTTGCTTCTCTTTATCGAAAACACAAAAAAATTAGTTCTTATTCTAGTTGTAGTTTTATTCCTGTTTTTACTCTTGCTAAAATGACTACTCCTGAGAACACTAAGTTGTGTGACTTTACTAGTACCAACAACAATGATTTCATTAGCACACCTATTGCTCCACCTGCTCCTACTACTGATTTTTATGAGATAAAACCAGCCCTGTTGAACCTTGTTATGAGAGAGCAATTTTCTGGTGTTAGTACTGATGATGCTGCTGCCCATCTTAATAATTTTGTTGAACTATGTGAGATGCAAAAATATAAAGATGTAGATGGGATATTATTAAACTGAAATTGTTTCCTTTCTCTTTGAGAGGGAGAGCTAAAGAATGGTTGTTGTCTTTTCCTAGAAATAGTATTGATTCTTGGACCAAGTGCAAAGATGCTTTGATTGGAAAAAATATTATCCTCCTGCTAAGATTATATCTTTAAGAAGTAGCATTATGAATTTTAAGCAACTTGATAATGATAATGTTGCTAAATCTTGGGAAAGAATGAAATCTTTGGTAAAGAATTGTCCTACTCATGGTGTGACTACTTGGATGATCATCCAAACCTTTTATGCAGGTCTGAGTTTTTCTTTAAGAATTTTTTTAGATTCAGCTGCTGGAGGAACCTTTATGTCCATGAAACTGGGGGAAGCAACAAAGCTTCTTGATGAGATGATGGTAAATTATTCTGAGTGGCACACTGAGAGAGCTACAACTGGTAAGAAGGTAAATTCTGTTGAAGAAACCTCCTCTTTGAATGAGAGATTTGATGCTATAATTTCTATGCTTGTGAATGGCCATGCTCCTATTGATCCAAATAATTTTCCTTTAGCCTCTTTGGTTGCTCAAGAAGAGCATGTTGATGTGAACTTCATTAAAAATAATAATTTCAACACCAATGCTTATAGGAATAATTTTGGTCGCAACAATTATAGGCCATATCCTCCCAATAATAGCAATGCTTATGGTAATTCCTACAACAACAGTAAAAGTGTACCCTCTGATCTTGAGAACATGCTTAAGAATTTTAATAGTACACAACCTGCTTTTAATAAATCTGTTGAGGAAAACTTTGGTAAAATTGATGTTCTTGCTTCTAAAGTTGATAGTCTTGCTCTTGATGTTGATTTTATGAAACTAAAGATTATGCCTCATGATGTTAAAGAAAGTAAAACTTTGAATGCTATCCAAATTCGAATTGATGATAATTTTAGAATGTTAGCTGAATTGCATGCTAGATGGGAAAGAGAAGATGAAATAGCTAGAAAGAATAATATAGCTAATGTTTGCACCATTACCACCACTAGTAAAACTGAATATTCTCAGGCTAGAAAACCTTCTACTATCAATAATAAAGTAATTGGTGTAGGAAACACTCCCACTTCTGCTAGTAAACTGCAAAACTGCCTGAAACTGCTAAACATTTTCCTGATAAAAGTGCTGAAATTTTTAGAAACATGGGAGACAATGGTCCCATTATATTGATAAAATGATCTTGACTTTGATGATTGAAACATAACTGAAGTGATTAAGTTCTTACAAAATCTTGCTAGTTTTCCTAATGCTAGTGCTATGAATATGCCTTTCACAAAACATATTACAAATGCTCTCACGCAAATTAGAGAGGATGAATTAAGATGTGAAGCCTCTGTCCCTAGGAAGCTAGATGATGTTTGGGAGCCTATTATTAAAATGAAAGTGAATGATTTTGATTGCAATTCTCTATTTGATCTTGGTGTTGTATCTCTGTTATGCCCAAGAAACTCTATGATATTCTTGATTTACCACCATTGGAACCTTGTTATTTGAATATCCGCCTTATTGATAATGTTAGAAAGAAACCTTTGGGGAGAGTTGATGATGTTCTTATCATGGTTAATAATACTCTTGTCCTCGTTGATTTTGTTGTCTTAAAATATTGAATGCAATTCTTCTTGTCCAATTGTTTAGGGAAGAACTTTTCTTAGAACTGTTGCTTCTGTTATTGATACGAAAGAAGGGAATATTAAATTTCAGTTCCCACTCAAGAAAGGTATGGAACACTTTCCTAGAAAGATAATAAAGTTGCCTTTTGATTCCTTTATTCGAAAAAGTTACAATTTGGATGCTTCTCCATTTCAAAATACTTGATTCCACTTTTCTGGGCCTAGCTAAAAGGCGTTAAAGAAAAGAACTTCTTGGGAGATAACCCATGGTTTTATTTTTGCTTTGTTTTTCTCTGTTTTATTTGATTAAAGGAGTTGTATACCTCTGTAGAAACTCCTTTTTATCTTTATTTTCATGTTTTAGTACTGCCAAGTAAGGTTTCTGACGAGAGTTGGAGTTGGTTTTCGGATTTCTGCGCAAGAAACAGATTTCTGCTGTCCACCGTAAAAAATCGTATACAATCCTTGTAAATCAGAATGATCTGAATTTGTTTGTGCTTATTCCCCAACAAATTCCGCAACTTTTATGTCCTTTAAGTTTTTAGATCTGAGCAACGCAAGTGCCTCAAAAAAATTCGTCTTTACAGATAGTTCTAGATATGACAGATTCTGCCATTTTTCTTGCATTTGCTCTTTTGCGATGTCAAGTGGATTTATTTGCTTCACAAAACATCAGTGGCTGTAGCTAATGTTTAATAGTATCAATAGCACATGTTCCATACATAACCAATGGGTTTTTAGTTGTTTCACTAACCCTCTAATGCGAATTACTGTTTGAGTGTGGTGTGAAGTAAGTTTTCAAGGGTCAAGAGAAGAGGTTATATATGTGATCAAGAAGAGTGAAAGGTCAAAGCTTGGGGATGCCCCAATGGTTCATCCAAGAATATTTTGAGAAGACTCAATAACCTAAGCTTGGGGATTCCCAAGGCATCCCCTTCTTCATCAACTATCTATCAGGCCACTTCTCGTGAAACTATATTTTTATTCGCTCACATCATATGAAGTTTACTTGGAGCGTGTGTTTGTCTTTCTTTTGTTTTACTTTGTTTTATTTTGTGTTCCTTGCTGCAATAATATAGTTGGATCCTAGAATTCTTTGTTTGGGAGAGAGACACGCTCCGCTTTTTCGTTTGAATACTTGCTATGCTAGTATTCTTAGTTTTTCTTCTAGCAGCTACAAAAAATCCCGTTTAGCTCTCATTTTCATTGCATCTCTTATTCAGAGCTGTTAGTTTTAGTAGTTTTATGTGAGTCCTATCATGTTTGCTTGCTGTAGCATTTATAGAGTTTTTGTTAAAGCATGTTTTGTATGGTGCTTGTTGGGAAAAGAAACTGCTGCTTGAGGTAGAATTTTTAACGGTGCAAGTAGAAGCTTGTATAGACCGTTGCTAGACTTTTTCATATCATGATAGATGTCATTTTTGTTTTAAAGCCTTGTGGTTATTGAGTAGCATGATTAGCCTCAAATAGCTGAGAGTGTTTAATGTGCCATTGAAAGAATCATGAGTTGTTCTTGTCATATTGAAGCATAAATTTGTGGTGTTCTCCTTTGAATGTTTTTTTTGGTTGAGTTCACGCATGCTCACACCATATTTATGACTATGAACCTGTCACAAATAGCCTCCATGATCATTTAGTTTTTGAACTTGTGGTACCACTTATGCTTTTATTAATCATGTTTATGTCGCTATGCATGATTATGCCTCTTATGCTCTCTTGATTTGTCGCTCCCAGTGTTTTGCTAGCCTCCACCTATACTGAGTATGAGCTCTACTCATGTATCCAACTCCCAAGAACCAAGTTTTCCCATTGTGTCCACCATACCTACCTACATGTGGTATTTAACCGCCACTCCAAAGTAAATTTCTCATGTGTTACCTTTAAAACTTTCAAAATTATTCATGTTTTGTGCTCCTGTTTTAGCTCATGAGGACGTAAATAGAGAATCTTTATATCACTTGTTGATTGGACTTTCACACCCTGGACTAGTGGCTTCATCCGCTTACCCAATGATAGAAGAGCCAGCAACGGGGTGCCCAACCCCAAATTAATAACACAAATTCTCTTCACTATTTTTGCCCCTGATTTATCAGTCAAAGCATAATTGTGTAAACAAAAGAGAAAGAGGGATGCCCTTCTACCTAGATGTGTCCTTCTACGGGAGCCGCTCTTGGGAAGTCTAGTTGTCTTGTGACGTACTGTATTTTCTGTTTCCCATTCGTTGACATAAGCATACACCTCTCTTAAAAAGTTTTCAATACCTCTGTTTAATAAAATAAAAGCTCTAGCACATTAGTGATCCATGCTTCCCTCTGCGAAGGGCTTTTCTTTTACTTTTATGTTGAGTCTCCACCTTCTAACTTTATGCATATTTGATAGAGCATTTTTGCCATTCCGGATTTTATGTGCATTTGTCCCAGAAACATTATTAAATGATTCATGATGTGTTATTGCTTGTTCTCTAATTATTTGTTCTAGTCTTCCTCATAAACTTTGAAGGTGTCCTAGCATTTATGTTTTGCCCCACTCTTAAGTACTAGCCAAATATCACTTTAACATGTTCTCTCTATACTTGAAACAAACGTATATCTTTCTTTGCATTGTTCTTCATGATCTTTTATTTGAGTTACTTCTCATGATGCAAAGTGATTACTATGCTTTATTATTAAAGTTCTATTCATCATGCTTGTGTTTAAGTTCTATGATCTCAGCTTACTTATGCTTTTACATTATTGATGATCAAGTTTATGTTGGTAGCATCTCACCTCAGAAATTATGTGTTTTTATCGTTTACCTACTCGAGGACGAGTAGGAACTAAGCTTGGGGATGTTGATATGTCATAAACGTATCCTTAATTTCTGATGTTCCATGTTGTTTTCTTATTGTTTCCCACATGTTTGATATGGACTTTATGCCATTTTTATCGATTTTCCGGACTAACCTATTGACAAGATGCCACAGAGCCAGTTCCCTGTTTCTACTGGTTTTAGTGTCAGAAAAGTTGTTCTGGAAATATTCTCGGAATTGGAAAGTTTGAAGCCCGGAAGTCTTAGAATTCCTGAAAGATCCACGGAGTCCCGAAGAGATCCGGAGGGGGGCCTCAAGGGGCCCACACCATACGGCGCCCCTCTTGGCCGCGGCGGGGGGTGGTGTGGAGCCCCCAAGGCTCCACCGCCTCTGCCCTTTCGCCTATTTAACCCCCCCGAGACATAAACCCTAGAGAGATCCCACTTTTTCCCGAGAAACACCTGAGGCCGCCGTCACCATCATCCCGAAATCGGGAGGGTTCTAGAGCTCTTCTCGGCACCCCACCGGAGGGGGAAATCATCACCGGAAGGATCTACACCACCATGCTCTCCTCCCAAGTGATGCGTGAGTAGTTCATCCCTGGACTACGTGTCCATGACAGTAGCTAGATGGTTGTTCTCTACACTTTGTACCTCATGTTTAGATCTCGTGAGCTACCTCACATGATCAAGATCATCTTTATGTAATACTACATGTTGTGTTTGCTGGGATCTGATGAATGTTGAATGTAAACTAGGTAAACACCGTTGTTTTCTCCCTAATGGGAACATCACATCCTCCATCCGTCACATTTCTGTCACTCGAGCACATATGCAAACGAGGCATGAACCCACTATCGAGCATAAATACTCCCTCTTGGAGTTACTAGCATCTACTTTGCCAGACCATCTACTAATAACGGAGAGCATGCAAGATCATAAATAACATATGCATGAAGATAAAATGATAGATTGATAATCAGAAGACATAGCATTCAACATTCATCAGATCCCAGCAAACACAACATGTAGCATTACATAAAGATGATCTTGATCATGTTAGGGAGCTCACAAGATCTAAACATGAGGTACAAATTGGAGAGAACAACCATCTAGCTACTGCTATGGACCCGTAGTCTAGGGATGAACTACTCATGCATCACTTCGGAGGAGGGCATGTTGGTGTAGACCCCTCCGGTGATGAATTCCTCTCCCGGCAGGGTGCCGGGAAGAGCTCCACAACCCCCCTGATCTCGGGATGACGATGACGTCGGCCTCGGGTGTTTTTCGGGAAAAAGTGGGATATCTTTAAGGTTTACGTCTCGGGGGTATAAATAGGCGAAAGGGCAAATGCGATGGAGACCGGGGGGCGCCGCCCTATGGTGTCGGCCCCCTGAGGCCCCCCTCCGGGTCTCGTCGGGACTCCGTGGAACCTTCGGGAATTCTAAGACTTCCGGGCTTCGAATTTTCCAATTCCGAGAATATTTCTAGAACAAATTTTCTGAAATTAAAAACAGTAGAAAACAGGGAACTGGGTCTGTGGCATCTTGTCAATAGGTTAGTCCGGAAAATCAATAAAAATGACATAAAGTGTATAGCAAACATGTGGGAAACAATAAGAAAACAACATGGAACATCAGAAATTAAGGATAGATCTGGAATAAATCCTGCGCGGTTACCCGGAATTTCAATGCCGGAAGAACTGCCAGCAAGAAAGAAGTTTTAAAACCCATCTTGGCAAAGGCATGTTAAGAGCTCATATGCTATGGGCGAGCGCATCTACAAACTGCAGCTGAAAACGCAGAAGCCGCGTTTGCCATCCTTAACGATAATCTGTACTCCAATGATGAAAAGCTACATGGAGTGTATGATTTCTTAGGAAAAGCATTACAACGGCAAGAGCGAGGACAAGCACGTCCAGGCAAGATACATGATGATTCAGCCTTGTGCAAAACTGGCACGTGCGCCGCTGGAGCACCTGACCCAGGCAAACCCAGAGATTCAGGTGATTCAAAGGAAAAGAAGGGAGATCCTAAGAAGGACAAGAAAATCCCGGATAACAAGGATGCAGCGTCCAATCCCATCTGCCTAAAGGCGGAAATAATACAGAACCCCGTGACAATAAGTAACAGGAGGAGCAAAGCTGGAATGACGGAAAAGCAATCCCGCCTCCGAGATACCCGGCTGATAAAGCTGGAAGATACGACAATCCTCACATGCGTGAGAGATCCCGAACCTCTCCAAGGAACAAAGGAAGGCCAAGGAGTAGAAATCCACCTTATTCCAAAGGACAGGGTGCCGAAAGAAATAGGGATGATCCCAGAAGAGCGCACTCGCCCAACAATGGGCCAAAACGGAGCGATCCCCTTCTGTCCATTCAGCTGGAAGGTATTTCGTGCGCGTCGACAAGACGGAAAGAGATGATTTATACTTCGGACCAAAGTGTTTCACTGACAGGATCCAGAACATCAGTTTACACTCTGGCATTGTCAAAGTCGGTCCAACTTACCAAAAATATAGCGACAGTACAAACCCGGATACATGGCTTTCAGATTACTATAATGCCGTCCGAATTAACAAGGGGACAGATTTAGAGGCTGTGAAGTTTTTCGCCTAATGTTGCTGGATGGAGCCAGAGATTTGATCAACGGACTTCCGTCAAGAACAGTAGACAACTAGAATGATATAGCTAGAGTTTTTGCTCAGCACTTTCGGGGTACGTATAAACACCCTAAGAGAATTAACCAGTTGAACCGTTAGGTACAATATGAAGATGAGTTGTACGTCAACTTTATCTCAAGATGGATTTCAATGAAGAATAGTTGCTCTGGAGTAAGTGATGTACAAGAAATGCATGCTTTCATCAACGGTCTGAAACCCGACCTTGTATTGTTCATGGTTGGTTCGAAAGAGCACAAAGATCTCGGATCTATGCTTACCACCGCAAATGAGCATGCAGCGGCTCAAGACGACATCAGGGCGAGAGGCGGAAACATCGATGCTTTGGTTCAAGCCAAAAAGGTGTCTTGTTCTGAAAATAAGGCTACTACAGAAGCACAGCCAAAACCCAAAGGAGTGAACATAGCCTTTGGAAAAGATAATGGCAGCAGAAGGAAGGGCAAAAACACAAAAAAACAGGGAACCTATCTCCTACTCTAAAGAAGAGTGGGAAAAGATTAAGTCGGAATCATGTGTCCACCATTCGCAATTCGGGAAGCCTACCCATACAAATGCGCAGTGCCGGCTTAATAAGCACATGAAAGGCAATGCAGGATCCGGGAATAAAGGAAAGAATTGCAAAAGGAAGTTCAACAAGCAAAAGCCGGAATCTAAAAAGACAAAAGAGAGTCTGACAATGGAGATAAAATCCAGGAGCAGAAATGGAATGGCGAGCCTAAATTCCCGAGAGTTGAAGGAGAATGTAAAGTATCTTTCCTTGGAACTCCTTCAGCAAAACAGGCAAAATGAACACTTCGAGAAATAAATGTGGTTGTACCTCCAACCCCAAAGTACTTGAAGTATTCAAATACGCCAATTACCTGGGATTAGTCTGATCGTCCCGGTAACATCCCAAAACCCAGCACACATGCTTTGGTCGTAAGCCCTATTGTTCAAAACACTAGGCTCAAAAGAGTGCTGATGGATGGAGGATCCAGTATCAATATCATGTACTTAAGTACACTGAAGCAGTTACACCTCTCCGAGACCCAGCTCAAACACAACAATGTACGTTTTCACGACATTGTTCCCGGTAGGTGATGTCTACGCACTCTTCTATTCTTGTAGACAATGTTGGGCCTCCAAGTGCATAGGTTTGTAGAACATCAACAAGTTTCCCTTAAGTGGATTACCCAAGGTTTATCGAACTTAGGGAGGAAGAGGTCAAAGGTATTCCTCTCAAGCAACTCTGCAATTACGATACAAGAAGTCTCTTCTGTCCCCAACACACCTAATACAATTTCCAGTTGTATAGGTGCACTAGTTCGGCGAAGAGATAGTGAAATACAAGTAATATGGATGATTATAAGTGATATTAACAATCTGAAATAAAATGGAAGCAAGCAAACATGTAGCAGAACTGAATGTAAACGGTATTTCAATGCTTAGAAACAAGGCCTAGGATCCTACTTTCACTAGTGGAGACTCTCAACAATGACAACATAATTTAATGCATAAATATCTCTCTTCACTACACTACTCCGAACCACTCTCTGGTCGGATAACAAACACCAATTCATTGCATAGGGCTGTAACAACACTCCTCAAAGTCGCATTCCCATGTCTAGTTAACCCCACACTATCAACTTGAGCGCCGTAGAAGGTAATAGACAAATACCACAATTTCATAGGGTCATCCAACACAAGATATAAATATTATGCTAAACCACACGGTGCACACACTCTCACCTTTACACCGTGATCAAAGTGTCCACAGAGATCTCATAACAAAACCACTAGAGTAGCATAACATATGAAGAATAACATGTACTTATTCAATTAGATTACAAATCACATGATCACATAAAGATCACACCATGGGAGAGAGAGAGAGAGATGAAACACAGAGCTACCGGTAGAGCCCTCAGCCCCGGGGAAGTACTACTCCCTCCTCATCATAGGAGACAACAACAACGATGAAGATGGCGGTGGAGTCTATGGAGATGGCTCCGGTGGCACTTCCCCGTCCCGGCAGGGTACCGGAAACAGAGATTTATGTCCCTCGAAACTTGTCGGCAGCGGCGGAGCTACGTAAATTCTCGTGGAAAAGGGCTAATATATTTAGGGTTTATAACTCGGGGGGCATATATATAGGCGAAAGGGCGATGGTGGTGGGCGCCCGAGGGGCCCACACCACCTCCCGGCACGACCAGAGGTCCACCCGCGCGGCCACATGGTGTGGGGGCTCTAGGGCCCCCCTTTGGGTCTCCTTTGGACTTCCTTGATCCTCCGGTAATTCTAAGACTTTTGGCTTTCGAATCGTCCAATTCCGAGAATATTTCGAGAACAACTTTTCTAAAATGAAAAACAGCAGAAAACAGGAACTGCCTATGTGGCGTCTTGTCAATAGGTTAGTCCCGGGAAATCGATAAAAAGGGCATAAAGTGTAAAGGAAACATGTAGCATATGGCATGAAAACAACATGGAACATTAGAAATCAAGGATATGTTTAGGAGGTATCAACATCCCCAAGCTTAGTTCCTACTCGTCCTCGAGTAGGTAAACAATAAAAACACATAATTTCTGAGGTGACATGCTACCAACATAAACTTGACCATCTAAATTGTAAAAGCATAACAATCACCTTGCATCATGAAAAGTAACACAAATAAAAGATCATGAATAATAGTGCACTCGAAAGTTATATGTTTTTTTTCAAGCATATAGATAACATAGGAAAGTGATATTTCGCCTGTCCTTAAGAGTGGGGCAAAACATAAATTCCAGGACACCTTCAAAGTTCATGAGGAAGACTAGAACAAATAATAACACATCATGAATCAATTAACAATGTTTCTCGGACAAATGCACATTAAACTCAGAATGGCAACCATGCTCTCTCAACATTGCATAAATTTAGAAGATGGAGACTCAACATAAAAGTAAAAGAAAGGCCCTCTGCAGAGGGAAGCAGAGATCACTCATGTGCTAGAGCTTTTATTTTGTTAAATAGAGGTATAAAATACACTCCTCCCAACCTTTCTTACACAAACCATGGCTAACCGAATCATCGGGTGCCTGCCAACAATCACATACCATCGAGGACTGTCTAATTTTTAGAGAGGTGTATGCTTATGTCAACGAATAGTAAACAAAAAATACAGTACGTCACAAGCCAACTAGACTTCACAAGAGCGGCTCCCATAGAAGGACGCATCTGGGTAGAAGGTCATCCCTACACAATTATGCTTTGACTGAGAAATCAGAGGCAAAAATAGTGAAGAGAATTTGGTGTATTAATTTGGGGCTGGGAACCTGCTACCAGCTCTTCTATCATTTGGATAAGCGGATGAAGCCACTAGTCCACGGTGTGAAAGTCCAATCAACAAGTGAGATAAAGATTCTCTATTTACGTCCTCACGAGCTAAAACATGAGCACAAAATAGGAGTAATTTTGAAGATTTTAAAGGTAACACATGAGCAATTTACTTTGCAGTGGCAGGTAAATACCACATGTAGGTAGGTATGGTGGACACATTTGGCAAACTTTGGTTTTTGGGAATTGGATGCATGAGTAGAGCTCATAGTCAGTACAGGTGGAGGCTAGCAAAAGACTGGGAGCGACGAACCGAGAGAGCAATAATGGCCATAATCATGCATCACGACAAAAACATCATTAATCAAAGCATAAGTGGTACTACAAGTTCAAAAACTAAATGATCATAGAGGATATAAGTGACTGGTTTGTAGTCATAAACATGGTGTGAGCATGCGCCAAGTCATCCAAATAAAACATCCAAAGGAGAACACCACAAATTTATGCTTTAATATGAAAAGAAGAACTCATGATTCTTGTAAAGGCACATTAAACACTCTCAGCTATTTGAGACAAGTTATTCTACAAAAATAACTACTAGGCTTTAGAATTAAAATAACATATAGCATGATATGAAAAAGTCTAGCCACAGTCTAGGCAAGCTTCTAATTGCACCGTTATAAGCACGAAAACTGTACTACTGCTTTCCAACGCCAAGCATTTCATAATAAACAAAAAATCTCCAAGAGATACAGCAATGAAACAAGAGAGTACTAACACAACTCTACTAAAACTAACAACTGTAAATAAGAGATGCAAGAAAAACAAGAGCTAAACAGGAATTTTGCAGCATCTAGAAGAAAAACTAAGAATACAAGCATAACGAGTATTGAAACAAAAAAGCGGAGTGTGTCTCTCTCCCATACAAAGAATGATATATTTCAACTAAGTTTATTGCAGCAAGGAAAACAAGACAAAAATACAAGAAAACAAACAGACGCTCCAAGTAAAATTCATATGATGTGACCGAATAAAAATATAGTTTCACTAGAAGTGACCTGATAAATTGTTGATGAAGAAGGAGATGCCTTGGGAATCCCCAAAATTATATGCTTGAGTCTTCTTAGAATTTGCTGGGATGAACCATGGGGGCATCCCCAAGCTTTTACCTTTCACTCTTCTTGATCACATTATATCACCCTCTTCTCTTGACCCTTGGGTTATGAATGGGCACAAGTTAGATAGTTCTAAACATTAACTACAGCCACTGATGTTTCGTGAAGCAAATAAATCCACTTGACGTCATAAAAGAGCAAATGCAAGAAAAATGGCAGAATCTGCCAAAACCAGAACAGTCTGTAAGACAAATTTTTTCGGGGCACTTATGTTGCTCAGATCTAAAAACATAAAGAACGAAAAAGTTTCTTAATTAGATTAGGAATAAGCACAAAAACTTTCAGGTCATTTTGATCTTTCTGGAATTTATACAATTTGTTACAGTGGACAACAGAAATCTGTTTTCTGCGCAAAAATCCAAAACCAACTCCAAATTTCGCTAGAAACTTTAGTTGGCACAACCAATACATGCAAATAAATAAATAAAGGAGTTGCTACATAATTATGCAACACCTTGACCCAAAGAAAACATAGAAAAACAAATGAAAAATAAAAGCATGGGTTATCTCCTAAGAAGTGCTTTTCTTTAAAGCCTTTTACCTAGGCATGATAATTTGACAAGATGCTCACATAAGAAATATGAATTAAAGAAAAAGAGAGCATAAAGAAGCAAATGTAAAACAAATTTAAGTCTAACCCATTTCCTATGAAAAAGAATCTTGTAGAAAAACAAGTCATGAAAGCACAAAGTGGCTAGTATAGTAAAGCAAAACAAGTGCAACTTCAAAAATTTCAACATAAAGAGGGGAAACTTGATATTGTTGAGATGCATAAAACTATGTTTCCCTCTCTCATAATAACTTTCAGTAGCATCATGAATGAAATTAACGTTATAACTATCACATATAACATTCTTATCATGAGCCACATGCATAAAAGAATTTATACTCTTCACATAAGCATAGTCATTCTTATTAATAGCAGTGGGAGAAAATTCAACAAAATAGCTATCATTATTATTCTCATCACCATAATCATCAAATATAGGAGACATATTGTAATCATAACTAATTTTCTCCTCAATACTAGGTGGACTGAAAATAACATGTTCATTATTGTAAACATCATATATAGAAGGCATATCATGATCACAATAAAATTTATCATCAATAGTAGGTGGAACTAGGATACCACAATCATTATAATCATCATATATTGGAGGCAAAGTATCATGAAAGAAAATTTCCTCCTCAAAACTCGGGGGGACTAAAAATATGATATTCATAAAAACTAGCATTAGCAATAATGGTGTTCAAATAATTCATACTAATAACATTGCTACTAGCATGCAAATAAAGGTCCACAGGTTTTTAAATTTTCTCTTCAAACACTTCATGTCCTAATTCAAGATAAAGATTATAAATCTCTCTCATATTTTTTTTGTTTTCCATTAATCGTAACTAGTAAAAATAAAAACAAGGAACAAGTAAAGATAATCCTAACTAGTGAAAACAAGAAACAAAAAGATATAATTGCAGAATCTAAAGGAAATAACTTCGAGCACTCATAGAGGATGTGAGTACCTTTTACCTTACCTCCCCGGCAACGGCGCCAGAAAAGAGCTTGATGTCTATGCACTCTTCTATTCTTGTAGACAGTGTTGGGCCTCCAAGTGTAGAGGTTTGAAGAACAGCAACAAGTTTCCCTTAAGTGGATTACCCAAGGTTTATCGAACTCGGGGAGGAAGAGGTCAAAGTTATCCCTCTCAAGAAACCCTGCAATTACGATACAAGAAGTCTCTTGTGTCCCCAACACACCTAATACAATTGTCAGTTGTATAGGTGCACTAGATCGGCGAAGAGATAGTGAAATACAAGTAATATGGATGATTATAGGTGATAGTAACAATGTAACATCCCAAGTATGAAAAACAACCCTAGATGTTTGCTTTTTGTTTAAATTAAGTTTGCATCATTCCATAATAAGCATTGCATTTGTTTTCATTTGTTTTTCCATTTGAATTCCAAACAAAATTTCAAATCCTTGTTTCATACTTGTTCTGTTACAATTTTTTCAAATGAAACATTCAAATCAAACCATCCAATTGTTTCCAATAAACTTCAAATTCCAAACTTTAAACTTGCTTAAGTTTCAATAAGTCAATTATTGCAAATTTCACTCAAATCCATTTGAATTTCAAATGGCAACAAAAATTTAAAATTTTGAAAAATAAAACTTTGCACAACTGGGCTTTTGCAATAAATAACTAATAAAAATTATCCCCACAATTTTTCAACCCCCAAAACCCTATTTGAATTTTAAATAACAATTTCAAATCATTTGGCAATTTCAAATTTTTAGAAATAAGCCCACATACTTTTGAATTTTGCTGTTTTGGTAATTCAATAAAAATTATTGCTAAAAAACAAGCACCAAATCCTATTTATTTTTCTCTTCTATTTACTATAAAAAAGAAAAGGTGAACAAAAAAAAATAGAAGCAGAAACAGAAAACAAAAAAAGGGGGGGAGGGCAGGCCAGCCAAGTGGGTTGAGCCCACCACACCCCCACGAGGCCAGCCCACCCCTCCTGCCTTCGTCATCCTCCGTACGGAGGCGCACATGGGAGGAGCCGGAGCTCCCGTGGAGGAGCTTGCTCCACGTCTCCTCCCCCCTCCTCCATAAAATCCCTCCGAGCGGCCAAACCCTAGTTCCTCCTCCCTCCTCCGTTCTCCTGCCGCCGCCGCCATTTTTCCCTCTCCCTTTTCTTCCCTCCTGCTCGCTGTTTACTCTGAATCTCCACCACCGCCGACAGAGGAGGAAGGCCGGTGATCGCCGCAACTATGGCGCCCCTCCGAGCCGGCTAGCTGCGGGAACGGATCCCCATCATCCTCCTCCTCCGCTTCCGCTTGCAGGGAGGAGCCCTGGAGCACCGAGTCGCCGCCGCCAAGCCTCCGATCGCCGCCGGCCAACACCTACTCCCTCTCCTTTCCCTGTCGCTGCTCCCGCTCGCTCAGGCCACGGTGAGCACACCCCTCGCCCTCTCCCCTCTCTCCTCTCCCCTCTCCCCACCCTCCTTCCCTCTGCACCCACGCGCGAGCGCCCAGCACGCGCCCAGCCCTCGAGCGCCTCGCCGGGTCGCCGTCCGTCGATCATCCTCGGCACCGTTCAGTTAACTGAACAAAAGTTCAGTTTCGTCAGGCTTAAGGCCGGGAGCCTTACCTCAAAATCCATCGCGTACGGTACACAACAAAAACGAGCAAGCAGCCCACTGGTAGCGTCCCGTGCGCGCGCGCTGGAGGGCGCGGGATCGACTCCCCCCCCCCCCCCCCCCGCGCGATTAAACACACTTTTTCTATTTTATTTTCCATATCCAGAAACTTTTCCTATTCGCACACATGTCCTTGTGGTTCACAGATCCGTCCCTGTTAATATTTTTCCTAGTCCCTGTAATTTAATAAAATGGCAGAACACACCCTATACTTTGAAATTGCAAAACTAATTCATTATAAATCCAAATTTAACAATTTAAATATGTTTTCCACACAGAATTAAATTCTCTACCTAAATATAAACTTTGTTTACTGTTTTGAATATTTTAAATTGATGAAATATTTGAATCCTTGATTAATTCATTTAATTTTGCAAAATTCATAACTTGGGCATAAAAATTCCAAATTCAACAAATAAAATATGTTTTCTATACCAAATCAAATTCTCTACATGTTTAAACCATTTGCATACTGTTTTGAACCTTCCAAATGGTTTCAAAATTTCAAATTCACACAACTCTCTCAAATTTGGTCAAATTCATAACTAATTCAAATTTAATTCAAATGGCACATATAAAATATGTTTTCCATTCAATTTTTCATGTACTTTACAAATATCAACTTTGTGTTCTGTTTTAAATAAATTAAATTGCTGAAAAACAACTGTTTCTTAATTAATGCATTTAAAATTGTCCAATTAATAACTAATTCATTTTAATTCCTTTTTCAACAAATGAAATATGTTTTCCATCTAAAATTTTGTGTTCTTTCCAAATATGAATTTGGTTATCTATTTTGAACATTTAAAATTGGTGAAAACAACAAATGCTTGTGTAACTCATTTAAGAAGCCAAATTTCATAACTTAATAAATAAAATTCCAAACTTGGTAAACAACATATCAATTTGAAGCTAATGTTGTTTTCTTATTGTTTCCTTCATCCATGCATCATACTAATCAACTTTCACATGATGGTTGTTGGTAGATCACTTAATTAAACTTAAATTCTTGGACCTTTCTATATGCAACCCAAAATTGCATATGGGCCCCTTTAATTATGTTACCATGTCAACTAGTTTATCTTTGATGCATCAATTAACTTGTCATGCATCATCCCATGTTTGTGCATTATGCCATGTTATTGATTGTTTGTCTCTCTGCGTTGTTTGTTTGCTTCTTCTCGAATAGACGACGACGTTGAGACAGACGAGGTTTACGACACTACTTCAGAGGAGTTAGCTCAGTACCAGGCTACTGAGTTTGCAGGCAAGTATTCACTCACCTGAACCATTGTGTCCTTTCCCCACGGGATACCGATACTTTCCGTTGTCTAATCTGCTAGCCTTAAGATTCGTTGCTTGTGTTCCGGTCCTATCACATGTTATCATGTAACCCTGATATAGCCTCACCTCCACACCTATAACCCCGTTGCTTGTTGCCTGTGTCTTACTAGCATGCTTAGGGTTGTTTATGCTCGAGTTTGTTGTCCGTTATTTCTGTTACCATATTTATTATGTTCTGGGGGCTCGATGTTTAAACAACAACTTGTTAATGTTTGAGGTAATGCTAATTTGATGATAAGGCACCGGCAGGAGGCCGGGTATGGTTTTGAGGCCTGCTAGTGTCGAACTCAGGAAAAGTTCTTGTCCTCTGGATCCATGTTGAGCGCGCTAACCGCATGTGGGAAGCGTGTATGGGCGCCCCCCGCAACTCTGATTCGATTTGCATCTCGTCCAAATCGCCACACTTAGTTCGGGCTTTCCATTTGATGCACGCATATGCAGGTACGAACCCTCGGCGCCAGGGTGGAACTTTTGTAGTCGGCATTTAGGGCGGTGTGGTCTTCCAGTGCTATGAGGGTCCCCCTTTTCTTCGTGGGGGCTCGATTAGCCGCCACGCACACCACATGGTTCTTTGGGCTTGATGCGAAGAAGAGTTGGGTTGTGTTGAGTGTTTCGCTTGGTGGGTTTGATCCCCGTCTGGCGGGATATTCTTACGTGTACGGCCAAATTGGTGCACCCCTGCAGGGTTAAATCTTCTCGAGAAGCCGTGTTGTCCGCGGTTATGGATGACTTGGTGATAGGGCTGGCTAACAAGGATTAGACAACTTACACCTAATTAATAATAACTTGACTAGTAATAGGCATATTATCACAGTAACTTGAACCTTCATTAATCCAACTGTGTGAGTTATCCTCGGATTGCTTCTTTGGATAAGGGGCGAGATCCAGGATGGGTTCGTTTGAGGTTAGTGTAGTTGGTTCCGATACGCTATCTTATCCTCTTCTTTTAGCCGGATGTTGTAGCGTGTCTCTGTAGTTGGTTAGGTAGCCCGCTGCCGCACTTTTGTATCACCTATCTTCCGTTGAACCCAAAGCATCTGTACTTGGTGTTGCCGGGTACACTTTGGTATCTTGTGCGTCTTGCTTGCCAGTAATCGTCTGTACTGACCCCTTTGGGGCTGCGTGTTCTGCAGACTACGTTTCCGAGGATCCCCATGGTGGCTACTACGTGGAGTATGACGAGGCTGCTGACGAGTAGATAGCGGACCCGGGCAGGATCCGAGACTTCGTGGATGGGCTCCGTCTTTTCGTTTCCGGCCTCTTATGCCTATTTGGATCTTGTCTGTACTCAGACACATTGGATGCTTCCGCTGTGATGTAATGATGACTTGTTGGGACATGTGTCCTCTGCATGATTGTATTTGCTATCTCTGCTCTAGTGAGAGCTATTTGCCCCTTATTTCTATTTCTTTGTGTCTTAGAGATTTGTTGTGATATCACTTGTTCAAATGCCGTTGACGTACCATGTGTGTATGCTATGAAGTACGTCAATGGAAGTAGTCGGATTTCTATGGGATGGTTTGCCCAGACGATGAATAGTAGAGGATGGTTGTCACACGTTTACGTGTTGGCCTACTCATATTGAGATGCGGGTGCCGGTATGCCCCGTAAGCCATTTATCTACTGTTTAGCGGACTGTGAGTATCCTCTAGAAGTCCGGGTGCGACAAACAATCTGAAATAAAAATGGCAGCCAACAAACATGTAGTAGAACTGAATGTAAACGGTGTTTCAATGCTTAGAAACAAGGCCTAGGGATCATACTTTCACTAGTAGACACTCTCAACAATGATAACATAATTGAATGCATAAATATATCTCTTAACTACACTACTCCGAACCACTCTCCAGTCGGATAACAAACACCAATTCAATGCGTAGGGCTGTAACAACACTCCTCAAACTCGCATTCCCATGTCTAGTTAACCCCACACTGTCAACTTGAGCACCCTAGAAGGTACTAGACAAACACCACAATTTCTACTGTTTAGCGGACTATGAGTATCCTCGAGAAGTCCGGGTGCGACAAATGGTATCAGAGATTGTCTGCCTGTAGGATCCCTTTTACTGGTCGCAGTTGAGTCTAGAAACTATTTTGTAGCTATATAGGAAAAATGAAACGTGAGAGTAGGAATTCTGTTCTTTTATTTCTTTCCCCACCCACCCTCCCTTTTCTGGTAAGGAAGTGCAACGTTGTTTTCTCTTATCATCTAAACTTTCAAGTTAGGATTTCACGTATCCTGGTTTCTCTAGGATGGTTATATCTACTAGACCATAGGAATGGAGGTGGATGTGGCATGATTTATCATGTTGCCTACTCACGATTGAGAACGGAGGCACATAAGCCCCGGAAGCAGATCCTCTATTCCTTAAGCAGTAGATATTGATCCTTTAGAAGCCCGGATGGGTTTTCCGTAGTACCTCAGGAGTGTTTGGTCTCGTGTTTCCCGAATGTTGCTTCGATATCCTGTTCTTCTCAAGATCCTTTTCGTCCGTTGGAACCTTGTTGTTGCTTGCCACTTCAGTTTTTCTACCGGCGTCTAATCAAAGCTTCCCCGATCATCTGCAGATGGATCTCAGGTTCTACCCGCAGGTGGTTCGTATGACTCGTTGCGAGAGCACTGCCGGTTATCCGGAGATGCTGAGGGACATGGTCACTTTTCTGGGGTTCCGTTGGGCACCAGAGTACCAGGTCTACGAGAAGCAGCGAGAGTTTGACCAGACCTACTACCAGGCTATCGTCTACATTCTGTCAGATGATGGCATGAGCGTAGTCCACCGCTACGAGGCAGTAGGTTCCACAGTGGATATGGCTGTGCAGCAGGCAGCTTATGTGAGCCTCACCGTCCTTCGTGCTGACTACTGGGGATTTGACGATTCTATCTATCGCCACATCCCCCGTGGTTACATCACTTCGGAGGGAGCTCACTTCACTCTCTACGACAACTTGGATGTTTACGAGCATGATAACTCCAGGCTGCACACCACCGCTCAGTTTGTGAGACACAGTGACGCAGTTGCCCGCACACTATCTCAGGAGTTGGCTTCAGTCAGAGAGCAGCTTTACCTTGCTTTGACTCGTCTGGCGACGTACACCACAGACTTTTTTGGAGACGAGCGCTTTGCACGTTTCGATCAGCCAGTTGGGTGTCGTCTGCCAGATGCTGGAGGTTACGAGCCGATCAGAGGTCCACTACTTAACCTTGGTGCTGGTTACATTGGGATTCCACGCTTTGGAGCACAGGGAGTCGACGCTATGTACTTCACCACGCCTAGAGTCAGTCTCAGACCACGTCAGATCTACGTGGATCATCGTTCCACCTACATTCGTGGGCGTGCTCCTCACCGTACCTCTCGCCGTACTCCTAGTCGTCGTCCTGCGTGATGAGCATGGGAGTACCGATGTATCCATTCTTAGCTATGTTTAGTTATCCTTTGGCATTCGAACCATTTATGGTGTGTTGGATATTCTGATGTATTTGAACATGTGATGGTGAACTTTGTGTTGTGTATTCATGCGTCGGAATAATCTCTCTTTCGGTTTCCAAGTCTATCCTTTTCTATTGTTGTGCTAAAATGCATTTCCATTCAGGATGCCGCCAACAAGGAACAACACGCCTGAGCCACCGCCAATCGCAGAGCTGTTGACTCAGATGACCCAAGTCATGACGCAGATGGCCCAGTTTCAGGCTAATCAGCACATCAACCAGATAGCTCCACGAGTCAGCATCAAGGAGTTTCTCAGTCTGGGCCCAAGAGCTTTCGTGGCCACACGCGAGCCTCTGGACGCTGATGACTGGATCCGTGAGATAGACAAGGCTCTGGAGATTGCACACGTAGCTGAAGAAGACAAGGTCAAGTATGCCTCCTATCTGCTGAAGGGTCAGGCAGCTACTTGGTGGGAAAACTTCCAGGCCATGAGAACTGGGATGCCAGTCACGTGGGATTGTTTCAAGGAAGCCTTCCTGAAGCACCACATTCTAGATGGTCTCATGGAAAGGATGTGTGAAGAGTTTTTGTAACATCCAAGTATGAAAACAACCCTTAGAATGTTTGATTCCTTGTTTTATTTCAAGCAATGCATCATGTCATCATGTTTACTTATTGTTTGCATTTGTTTCTATCTGTTTTATCCTGTTTTCACAACTCAAATTCAAACCTTTTTCAAACATTGGTTTCATACTTGCTCTGTTACAATTTTGGAATAAAAATAACAACTAAAAACAACCATGTTATTCCTTATTCTCACTTATTAAATTGTTGCTTTAATTCAATCAATAATTCTCAAATTCCCTTTTAAATTCCCAAAACAAGTTCAAATCAGTACCTATTTGAACCCATCAAAATTCACCACACCTTGTAATCCTAAAAGCATTTATTTTAACCTAGGGATAACCCTATTCAAATGTTTGTTTTCAATAAAGAAATTTAATATGAAATTCCCCCATATTTGGTTTCAAACACTAACTATAATTTTAAAATTCCATCTTTGAAATCCAAGCTTATAATGTGGTTGCTAATTAATTAAATAGCTTAACCTAATTTTTCTAGATTTTTTCTCAAATAAAACCTTAACAACTTTTATCCAAAAGCAAACTACAAAAAAAAAACAGAAAAGAAAAATAAAGGAGAAAACCCGCAGCGCGCGCGGTAGCTAGCACAGCCCAGCCCACTAGCCTACGCGCGCGCAGCAGCCCAGCCCGCGCAACCTCACTTACCGGTTCGCCCGCGCCAAGATTCGTGCCCGCACCTAATCGGCCTTCTCCCCCGCGTACGGCAGCTCATCCAGCGGAGCCACCGCGGCCGCGCGCGACTCCGGCGGCCAGCCGCTGCGCCTCCACCCTATTTAAGCCCTAGGGCACCCCCTCCTAGACCTAACCCTAGCCCTAGACCCTTTCTCCCTCGCACGCCGCCGCCATCTCCTCCTTCCCCGACGCGATCCACCCCTCTGTCCACTTCCCTCCGGCGATCCCCGTCTGTTTTCATCCACGCCGCCGTCGCCATGGCCTTCCACCACCCCACCTAAACCCTGGAGCCAGACCCCCTCGGTCTCCTCTCCCATTTGCACACCGCCGCCAAGCACGCCAGTGACTGGATCACCGCCGCCATCATCGTCGTCGCCGCCGGCCGCTACCTCGCCCCTCTGCTACCCTCTACACCGCGGTGAGCGACCACCACCGTTCCCTCCTCCCTCTCTGCTGTTCGTAATCACCACCGCACCGTGCACGTCCACCAGATCGCATCGCAGCACACGCGCATGCCAGCTCGCGCCGTTGATCGCCGGCGTCCACCTTCTGTCAGTCGAGCAGCTGTTGGCTCGTCAGTTTCGTCAGAGAAACACGTAGTTTCTGAACCTCAACCTGAAACCGTTGCGTATACTGACAAACACACAGCAGCAGCGCAGCGGTCCGAGCCTTTTGCGCACACAGCGAGCTCGCGGGTTCGAGCCCCGCGGCCGCAATTCTTTTGCGCGTTTTCGTCTAGCGTGCGGCCCCACCTGGCAGTGGCCCTCCTTGCCACGCCAGCGCGCGTTAGCCACGCTGTCCACTGGCCCACCTAGCAGCGTGTGTGTAGGTTGCCCCCTCGGTAACAAAAGTTTAAACGAAATCTGTTTTAATTTTCTAAATTCTTTTAAATAGCAGATTTGAATAGAAACTTCAAAATTCCATATCTTTTATTTTATAAATCCAATAAACACAAACTTTATATCTAATCTGATCCAAATTTCCTAATCTATCCAAATATGCAATTTGTGTTCTGTTTTGAATTTTCAAATTGCAATTTAAATTCAAATCCAAATAATTCAAATGCAATTTGTAATAATTCATAACTAATTCATACTGTTTTCAAATAATTCAACTAAAATATGTTTTTCACACCTTTTTGAATGCTCTATTCAAATATAAATTTTGTTTTCTGGTTTGAACAATTTAAATTGCCTAAACTATTTAAATCTTGTTTAATTCAATTAAAAATTGTTTAATTTTGTTTAATTCATAATTAAATAACCCTAATTCCAATTTCAAATTGTGAAACATGTAATCCAACCAGAATTTGATGTTCTTTTCAAATATCAACTTTGTTATTTGTGTTGAACATTTTAAATGGTTGAAAACAACAACTACTTGTGTGTTACCTTTAGTGCACCCAAAATTTTCCCAAAAATTAATAACAAACTTTTAAATTTCTACAACCTATTGTAATTTGATTCTAATGTTGTTATTTTGCTGTTATCTTGTTGCATGCATCATACTAATCCATTAGCACCTGTTGATTAGTTGGAAAACTAATAATCTAACCAAATACCATGGGCTTTTCATATGCAACTCACAGTTGCATAGCAGCCCATTTAAATTGTGTTATCATGTCAAATAGTTTATTTTATTGCACCTATTAAAATTGACATGCATCATATTTGATTGTGCACAATGCCATGTCAATGTTGTTTACATACCTGTTTTGTTTGTTTGCTTCTTCTCGGTTAGACGACGACTACGTTGAGACCGACGATCCTTACGACACCACTTCCCAGGACCTAGCCCAGTACGATACTGAGCTGCCAGGCAAGTTATCACTCACATGAATCATCGAGTTTCCTTTCCACACTTGTTGTCGATACTATCCTTTTGTCTATTATTGCTAGCCATATGTATCGTTGCTTGTTCTCCGAACCTATCACATGACACCCTGAACCAATGATATTGCCTCACCTCCATACCTACAGCCTTTGCTTGTGCCTGTTCTTACCTAGCATGCTTAGGGTTGCTTTTACTCGAGTCTGCTGTCGGTTACTACTTTTACTATCTTATTATTTGTACCGGGGCTCGATGTTAATCAATCAATCCTGTCAATTGCTAATGGTAAATAATAATTTGATGATAAGGCACCGGCAGGAGGCCCATGAGAGGTTTTGAAGCCTGCTAGTGTCGACCCTAATAGGAAAAGGGTCTTGTCTACTGATCCATGATGAGCGCACTACCCGCATTTGGGAAGCGAGTATGGGCGCCCCCCTCAACTTGACCTGATTCGCATCTCGTCCAAATCATCTCATTTAGTTCGTGCTTTCTATTTGCCGCATGCATGTTTTTGCGAGCCCAGCGCAGGGTGGAACTTTTGTAGTCGGCATATAGGGGGACACGGTCTTAGAGTGCTATGAGGGTCCCTTTTCTTCGGGGCTTGATTAGCCGTGCGCCCAAGGTGCTTTGGGCTTGATGCGGAGAATGGTTGGTTGTGTTGAGTGCCCCGCTTGGTGGGAGGCATCCCATCTGGCGGGATATTCATGAGTGTATGGCCAATTTGGTGCAACCCTGCAGGGATAATCTTCTCGAGAAGCCGTGTTTTCCGCGGTTATGGATTACTTGGTGAAAGTACTGGCTAACAAGTACTCAGGACAACTTCAACTTAATGATCAATCATGATTCACCCACTGATTAATAACCTGACTAGTAATAGGTTATTCACACAATAACTTGATTCACCTCATCACAACTGTGTGAGTTATCCTCGGATTGCTTCTTTGGATAAGGGGCGAGATCCAGGATGGGTTTGGTTGAAGTTATCTTTCCGTTGGTTACAATCCTCGATCTCATCTTATTCTGTTAGCCGGAACTGGTAGTTATCTTCTGTAGTTGTTCAGAGCAGCCAGCAGCAACCTTTATATCACCCCTTTCTTCCGTTGATCCCAAGCATCAATGCTTGTGTTGATGGGTAACTCTTTGATGAACTGTGAGTCTTGCTTGCCAGTACTTGGATGTACTGACCCCGTTGGGGCTGTGGTTTACGCAGAGTACGACTACGGCTACGATGCTTCTCAGGACGGCTACTTCGTGGAGTTTGACGACGCTGCAGACGAGTAGATAGCTGGACCAGGGCAGGATCCAGAACCTTCGTGGATGGGCTTCGTTTGCTTTATTTTTCCTCCGGCTTCTTAAGCCTTCAGTTTTGTCTGTACTCAGACACCTTTGTTTGCTTCCGCTGATGTAATGAATACTATGTTGGGACATGTGTCCTCTGGATGATTGTATCTGCTATTTCTGCCTTAATGAAGGCCAGTTGCAACTTTATTTCAATCTTTTGTGTCTTAGAGATATGTTGTGATTATCATTCGTTCAAAACTGTTGACGTACAGTGCGTGTTTGTTATGAAGTACGTCAATGGTAGAGCCTGTGGTTTCTAGTGGATAGTTTACATCGACGGTGGAATAGCAGAGCTTGTGTTGTCGCGCATAAGCGCAGGCCTACCAGGAAGCTGGGACGTGGGAGCAGTTATGCCCCATAATCCAAGCATCTGCTATCCAGTTCGTGCGGTGAGTATCCCTTAGAAGTCAGGGTGCGACAAATGGTATCAGAGCCTGTCTGCCTATAGGATCCCTTTTTACTGGTCGCAGTTGAGTCTAGAAACTATTTTGTAGCTATATAGGAAAAATGAAACGTGAGAGTAGGAATTCTGCCATTTTTCTTCTTTCCCCACCCACCCACCCTTTTCTGGTAAGGAAGTGCAACGTGTTTTCTGTTCTCACCTAAACTTTCAAGTTAGGATTTCACGTGTTTTGGGTTCTCCTTAGTACCTCAGGACTTTTGGTCAAGTTTTCCCAGTGTTGCTTCAATATCATGTTCTTTTCAACATCCTTATCGTCCATTGAACCTTGTTGAGTTCCACATCCTTTTTCTTCTACCGGAGCCTAATCAAAACCTTTCCCGATCATCTGCAGATGGATCTCAGGTTCTACCCGCAGGTGGTTAGGATGACTCGCTGTGAGGACACCGCCGGTTATCCGGAGATGCTCAGGGATATGGTTACCTATCTGGGGTTCCGTTGGGCACCAGAGTACCAGGTCTACGAGCACCAGCGCGAGTTCGAGCAGACTTTCTACCGAGCTATCGTCTACATTCTTTCGGATGATGGCAGGAGCTTTGTTCACAGCTACGAGGCAGTAGGTTCCACAGTGGATATGGCCGTGCAGCAGGCAGCGTACGTGAGTCTCACCGTTCTACGTGCTGACTACTGGGGGTTTGATGATTCCATCTATCGTCACATCCCCCGTGGTTACATCACGGCAGCGGGAGTTCACTTCACTGACCACCGCGACCTGGATACCTACGAGTCTGATAGCTCCAGGCTGCACACTACTGCCCAGTTCGTGAGGCACAGTGACGCAGCTGTTTCCACACTTTCTCAGGAGTTAGCCTCAGTCAGGGAGCAGCTCCACCTTGCTCTCACCCGTCTGGCGACGTACACCACAGATTTTGTTGGAGATGAGCGCTTTGCAAGTGTCGTTCAGCCAGCTGGTCTTCCGTTGCCAGATGCTGGAGGTTACGAGCCGATCAGAGGTCCACTTCTCCACCTCGGTGCAGGTTACACGGGGATCCCTCGATATGGAGCACAGGAAGAGGACGCTTTCTACTTCACCACTCCGAGAGTTGCTCTCAGAGCTTTTCCTATCTACAGGGATCGTCGTGATACCTACTTCCGTGGGGTTCCTCCTCACCGTATCTCTCGTCGTACTCCTCACCGCCGTCCTGCGTGATGAGCATGGGAGTACCGATGTATCCGTTCCTAGCTATGTTTAGTTATCCTTGTCTTTCGAACCATGTGTTGGTCTGTTGGATATTCTGATGTATTTGAACATGTGATGATGTACCTGTTGGTTATCTATTCATGCGTCGGAATAATCTATCTTTCGGTTACCAAGTCTATCCTGTTGTATTGTTGTGCTAAAATGCATTTCTGTTCAGGATGCCTCCAACCAGGAACACCCCGCCTCCGCCACCACCAATGGGGGAACTGTTGGCTCAGATGACCCAAGTGGTGACTCAGATGGCCCAGATCCAGGCAAACCAGCACAACAACCAGAATGCTCGGCGGGTCAGTATCAAGGAGTTTCTGAGCGTGGGTCCGAGGGCTTTCGTGGCAACACGTGAGCCTCTGGATGCTGATGACTGGATCAGGGAGATCAACAGGGCTCTGGAGATTGCTCATGTTGCTGAGGAAGATAAGGTCAAGTATGCCACCTACCTACTGAAGGGTCAGGCAGCTACTTGGTGGGAGAACTACCAGACCATGAGAGCTGGATATCCTATCACCTGGGGATGTTTCAAGGATGCCTTCCTGAAGCACCACATCCCGGATGGTCTCATGGAAAGGATGCGTGAGGAATTCTGCTCTCTCAGACAGGGCAAGCTGGACGTCCTCGGCTACCAGAACGAGTTCAATCGCCTCGCTCGGTACGCTGGTGACGAAGTGTCCACCGAAACCAAGAAGATGGCAAGGTTCCGCCGAGGCTTTAACCCGGAACTGAAGTACGCTCTCACCAACATCAAGTGCAAGGACTTCGTTGAGCTCGTGAACACCGCGCTCAATGAGGAGAATGGGCGCAAGGCGTTCGAAGAGTCCCGCAAGCACTCGCGTGAGGGTGGTTCCTCCTCCAACATGACCACCCCTCCGCAGAAGCGCCGCATCTGGGTGCCAAATGGTGCTGTCACTCGGGCTCCAAATGCCCAAGCTGCTCCAGGCTTTGGTCCCCGCCCGCCCAACCCATCTCAGATGCAGGGTCAGAGGATTCCAATGGGGCAGCCAAGGCCAGGTCCTCCTCGTGTCGTCACTTGCTACAAGTGCAAGGAGACTGGGCACTACGCTGATAAGTGCACTCAGAGGCAGCTACCTCCACCTCCTCGCCCCAACACCAACCAGGCAATGGTTCGTGCTCCCCCGGCTAAAGCCTTCAACTCCAACAACAGGCCTGTCGGGAGGAACGCGAGGATGAACCATATCAAGGCCGACAAAGCTGAGGAAGCCGCTGACGTCGTTCTCGGTATATTACCCGTAAACTCTATTCCAGCTAAAGTGTTGTTTGATACTGGAGCATCGCATTCGTTCGTGTCAAAGATCTTTGCTACAACGTACAATTTAGCTCTGGTTCCACTAAGCAATCAAATCTATGTGCACTCTCCGGGAACTAAAATGATTACTTCCAAGATAAGCATGGACAATCAGATCCTAATTGGAGGTCGCATATTCCTTGCTTCACTCATGTTGCTGGGAAATTCTGACATTGATGTCATTCTGGGTATGGATTGGTTGAAGACCCACAAAGCTAAAATTGACTGTGCTCAAAAGTCAATAACTCTCTCTCACACTTCAGGCCAGATAGTCTATTCTCCATATGGATCAAGTTCTGTTCAGCTGTTCAACCTCGATGCCAAACCCCTTCCTGAAATTGAAAATGTTCCGGTGGTTTGTGAATTCCCTGACGTCTTTCCAGAAGAGTTGCCAGGGATGCCTCCGGACAGAGCAGTTGAGTTCGTGATCGAGCTTGAGCCAGGTACTGCTCCAATCTCTAAGCATCCATACAAGATAGCTCCTCCTGAACTGAAATTGTTGAAGGAGCAAATCGATATGTACATGGAAAAAGGTTACATTCAGCCTAGTTCCTCCGCTTGGGGTTGCCCAACTCTGTTTGTTGCCAAGAAGGATCAAACAAAAAGACTCGTGGTTGACTATCGTCCTCTCAACGAGAAAACCATCAAGAACAAGTATCCACTTCCTCGTATCGATGATCTTTTTGATCAACTTGCTGGAGCCTCAATATTCTCAAAGTTGGACTTGAGGATGGGTTACCATCAGATAAAGATCAGAAAGGAAGATATTCCAAAAACAGCTTTCACCACTCGTTACGGTCTTTATGAATTCACCGTCATGTCATTTGGTCTCACTAATGCACCGGCGACCTTCTCAAGACTCATGAATTCTGTCTTCCATGAATACCTCGACAAGTTCGTTGTGGTATATCTTGATGATATTCTAGTCTACTCAAAATCCGAGGAAGAGCATGGAGAACACCTTCGTCTCACTCTCATGAAACTTCGCGAGCATCGTCTGTATGCCAAGTATTCCAAATGTGAGTTCTGGATTCCAGAAGTTGCATATCTTGGTCATATAATCTCTGCCAAAGGCATTGCCATTGATCCTGAAAAGGTTAAGGCAATTGTTGATTGGAAACCCCCTAAGACGGTGAAGCAAGTTAGAAGCTTTCTTGGCTTGGCTAGCTATTGCCGTCGTTTCGTCCAAAACTTCTCCAAGATTGCCAAACCTCTCACTGATCTCACAAAGAAGGACAAAAAGTTCGTTTGGACTCCACAATGTGATGAGAGTTTCAACCTCCTGAAGACTAAACTCACTTCCACACCTGTTCTGGTTGGTCCAGATACAACCAAACCTTTCCAGATATTCTGTGATGCATCTCTCCAAGGCCTAGGAGCAGTTCTTATGCAAGTCCGTCAAGTTGTGGCTTATGCTTCACGTCAGTTGAACCCACATGAGCAAAACTATCCCACTCATGATCTTGAACTTGCAGCAGTTGTGTTTGCCCTCAAGAAATGGAGACAATACTTGTTGGGTAACAAAACTGAAATCTTTTCCGATCATAAGAGTCTGAAATACATCTTCACTCAACCAGATCTGAACCTCAGGCAAAGGAGATGGATTGAGAAGATTAAAGACTTTGATCTCACCATTTCTTACACTCCAGGCAAGGCTAATGTTATGGCCGATGCTCTCAGTCGCAAATCCTATTGCAATAATCTCATGATCATGGAAAGCCAACCTCCACTTCATGAGGAATTCCAGAAGCTAAACCTTGGTCTTGTTCCTGAAGGATACCTTGCTAGCTTGACAGCCAGCCCAACTCTCGAGGAAAAGATTCGTTCTGAACAGCTTCGTGATAATGAAATCAAGAAGATGGTAGAGCAAATCAAAAAGGGCAGTGATAAATTCAAGTCCTTCTCAATTGATGACAAGGGAACTGTGTTCTTCGAAGGACGCATTGCAGTTCCTCAGATTCAAAGTCTCAAGGATATCATTCTCAAGGGGGCTCATGAAACTCCTCTCTCCATTCACCCTGGAAGTACAAAGATGTACCAGGATCTTAAGACTCTGTATTGGTGGTCTGGCATGAAACGTGAAATTGCTCAATACGTTTCTGAATGCGACGTTTGTCAACGTGTTAAGGCAGTCCATCAAAAGACAGCAGGTCTACTCCAACCTCTGAAAATTCCTGACTGGAAGTGGGACATGATTGAAATGGACTTCGTTACTGGGTTTCCAAAGTCCAAAAAGGGCAACGATGCAATCTTCGTTGTTATTGATCGTCTCACTAAGGTTGCTCACTTCTTTGCTGTCAAGGAAACTATCTCAGCTAGCCAGTTAGCAGAGCTCTACACAGCAAGGATTGTTCCTCTTCATGGTGTACCATTGGAAATAAGCTCAGACCATGGAAGCATCTTCACTTCTCATTTCTGGAAAAGCTTTCAAGAAGCATTGGGCACTAAACTTCTGTTCAGCACAGCTTATCACCCTCAGTCTCAGGGGCAAGTCGAAAGAGTCAATCAGATTCTCGAGGATATGCTCAGAGCATGTGGTATCTCCTTTGGCATGAAATGGGAGGATTGCCTTCCATATGCTGAATTCTCTTACAACAACAGCTACCAGGCAAGCCTAGGCATGGCACCTTTTGAGGCACTGTATGGTCGCAGATGCAGGAGTCCAATCAATTGGTCTGGAGCTGGTGAACGTTCACTCTTAGGCCCTGACATTGTTAAGGAAGCCGAGGAGAAAATTCGTATCATTCGTGACAATCTCAGGATTGCTCAGTCTCGTCAGAAGAGCTATTATGATAGCAAGCACAGGGATATGGTCTATGCACCTGGTGATAAGGCATATCTCCGTGTAACTCCCCTCAGAGGCACTCATCGTTTTGGTGTGAAAGGAAAGCTTGCACCAAGATACATTGGTCCTTTCAACATTCTCTCAAGGCGTGCAGAAAATGCTTATCGTCTTGAACTTCCAGAAAAGCTATCCAAGGTGCACGATGTTTTCCACGTGTCACAACTCAAGAAGTGTTTCAAAGACCCAGATCGTGCAGTTGATCATGATTCCATTGAGCTGCAAGATGATCTGTCTTATGAGGAGCACCCTATTCGTATTCTCGATGAGACCGAGCGTAAGACTCGCAACAAGAGCACCAAGTTCTTGAAAGTCCAATGGTCGCATCATTCCGATAAAGAGGCAACGTGGGAGACCGAAGAGGATCTTCGCAAGAAGTATCCGGACCTTTTCATTTCTCAGTAGGGAATCTCGGGGCGCGATTCCTTCAAGGGGGGGCGTTTTGTAACATCCAAGTATGAAAACAACCCTTAGAATGTTTGATTCCTTGTTTTATTTCAAGAAATGCATCATGTCATCATGTTTACTTATTGTTTGCATTTGTTTCTATCTGTTTTATCCTGTTTTCACAACTCAAATTCAAACATTGGTTTCATACTTGCTCTGTTACAATTTTGGAATAAAAATAACAACTAAAAACAACCATGTTATTCCTTATTCTCACTTATTAAATTGTTGCTTTAATTCAATCAATAATTCTCAAATTCCCTTTTAAATTCCCAAAACAAGTTCAAATCAGTACCTATTTGAACCCATCAAAATTCACCACACCTTGTAATCCTAAAAGCATTTATTTTAACCTAGGGATAACCCTATTCAAATGTTTGTTTTCAATAAAGAAATTTAATATGAAATTCCCCCATATTTGGTTTCAAACACTAACTATAATTTTAAAATTCCATCTTTGAAATCCAAGCTTATAATGTGGTTGCTAATTAATTAAATAACTTAACCTAATTTTTCTAGATTTATTCTCAAATAAAACCTTAACAACTTTTATCCAAAAGCAAACTACAAAAAAAAAAAAAACAGAAAAGAAAAATAAAGGAGAAAACCCGCAGCGCGCGCGGCAGCTAGCACAGCCCAGCCCACTAGCCTACGCGCGCGCAGCAGCCCAGCCCGCGCAACCTCACTTACCGGTTCGCCCGCGCCAAGATTCGTGCCCGCACCTAATCGGCCTTCTCCCCCGCGTACGGCAGCTCATCCAGCGGAGCCACCGCGGCCGCGCGCGACTCCGGCGGCCAGCCGCTGCGCCTCCACCCTATTTAAGCCCTAGGGCACCCCCTCCTAGACCTAACCCTAGCCCTAGACCCTTTCTCCCTCGCACGCCGCCGCCATCTCCTCCTTCCCCGACGCGATCCACCCCTCTGTCCACTTCCCTCCGGCGATCCCCGTCTGTTTTCATCCACGCCGCCGTCGCCATGGCCTTCCACCACCCCACCTAAACCCTGGAGCCAGACCCCCTCGGTCTCCTCTCCCGTTTGCACACCGCCGCCAAGCACGCCAGTGACTGGATCACCGCCGCGATCATCGTCGTCGCCGCCGGCCGCTACCTCGCCCCTCTGCTACCCTCTACACCGCGGTGAGCGACCACCACCGTTCCCTCCTCCCTCTCTGCTGTTCGTAATCACCACCGCACCGTGCACGTCCACCAGATCGCATCGCAGCACACGCGCATGCCAGCTCGCGCCGTTGATCGCCGGCGTCCACCTTCTGTCAGTCGAGCAGCTGTTGGCTCGTCAGTTTCGTCAGAGAAACACGTAGTTTCTGAACCTCAACCTGAAACCGTTGCGTATACTGACAAACACACAGCAGCAGCGCAGCGGTCCGAGCCTTTTGCGCACACAGCGAGCTCGCGGGTTCGAGCCCCGCGGCCGCAATTCTTTTGCGCGTTTTCGTCTAGCGTGCGGCCCCACCTGGCAGTGGCCCTCCTTGCCACGCCAGCGCGCGTTAGCCACGCTGTCCACTGGCCCACCTAGCAGCGTGTGTGTAGGTTGCCCCCTCGGTAACAAAAGTTTAAACGAAATCTGTTTTAATTTTCTAAATTCTTTTAAATGGCAGATTTGAATAGAAACTTCAAAATTCCATATCTTTTATTTTATAAATCCAATAAACACAAACTTTATATCTAATCTGATCCAAATTTCCTAATCTATCCAAATATGCAATTTGTGTTCTGTTTTGAATTTTCAAATTGCAATTTAAATTCAAATCCAAATAATTCAAATGCAATTTGTAATAATTCATAACTAATTCATACTGTTTTCAAATAATTCAACTAAAATATGTTTTTCACACCTTTTTGAATGCTCTATTCAAATATAAATTTTGTTTTCTGGTTTGAACAATTTAAATTGCCTAAACTATTTAAATCTTGTTTAATTCAATTAAAAATTGTTTAATTTTGTTTAATTCATAATTAAATAACCCTAATTCCAATTTCAAATTGTGAAACATGTAATCCAACCAGAATTTGATGTTCTTTTCAAATATCAACTTTGTTATTTGTGTTGAACATTTTAAATGGTTGAAAACAACAACTACTTGTGTGTTACCTTTAGTGCACCCAAAATTTTCCCAAAAATTAATAACAAACTTTTAAATTGCTACAACCTATTGTAATTTGATTCTAATGTTGTTATTTTGCTGTTATCTTGTTGCATGCATCATACTAATCCATTAGCACCTGTTGATTAGTTGGAAAACTAATAATCTAACCAAATACCATGGGCTTTTCATATGCAACTCACAGTTGCATAGCAGCCCATTTAAATTGTGTTATCATGTCAAATAGTTTATTTTATTGCACCTATTAAAATTGACATGCATCATATTTGATTGTGCACAATGCCATGTCAATGTTGTTTACATACCTGTTTTGTTTGTTTGCTTCTTCTCGGTTAGACGACGACTACGTTGAGACCGACGATCCTTACGACACCACTTCCCAGGACCTAGCCCAGTACGATACTGAGCTGCCAGGCAAGTTATCACTCACATGAATCATCGAGTTTCCTTTCCACACTTGTTGTCGATACTATCCTTTTGTCTATTATTGCTAGCCATATGTATCGTTGCTTGTTCTCCGAACCTATCACATGACACCCTGAACCAATGATATTGCCTCACCTCCATACCTACAGCCTTTGCTTGTGCCTGTTCTTACCTAGCATGCTTAGGGTTGCTTTTACTCGAGTCTGCTGTCGGTTACTACTTTTACTATCTTATTATTTGTACCGGGGCTCGATGTTAATCAATCAATCCTGTCAATTGCTAATGGTAAATAATAATTTGATGATAAGGCACCGGCAGGAGGCCCATGAGAGGTTTTGAAGCCTGCTAGTGTCGACCCTAATAGGAAAAGGGTCTTGTCTACTGATCCATGATGAGCGCACTACCCGCATTTGGGAAGCGAGTATGGGCGCCCCCCTCAACTTGACCTGATTCGCATCTCGTCCAAATCATCTCATTTAGTTCGTGCTTTCTATTTGCCGCATGCATGTTTTTGCGAGCCCAGCGCAGGGTGGAACTTTTGTAGTCGGCATATAGGGGGACACGGTCTTAGAGTGCTATGAGGGTCCCTTTTCTTCGGGGCTTGATTAGCCGTGCGCCCAAGGTGCTTTGGGCTTGATGCGGAGAATGGTTGGTTGTGTTGAGTGCCCCGCTTGGTGGGAGGCATCCCATCTGGCGGGATATTCATGAGTGTACGGCCAATTTGGTGCAACCCTGCAGGGATAATCTTCTCGAGAAGCCGTGTTTTCCTCGGTTATGGATTACTTGGTGAAAGTACTGGCTAACAAGTACTCAGGACAACTTCAACTTAATGATCAATCATGATTCACCCACTGATTAATAACCTGACTAGTAATAGGTTATTCACACAATAACTTGATTCACCTCATCACAACTGTGTGAGTTATCCTCGGATTGCTTCTTTGGATAAGGGGCGAGATCCAGGATGGGTTTGGTTGAAGTTATCTTTCAGTTGGTTACAATCCTCGATCTCATCTTATTCTGTTAGCCGGAACTGGTAGTTATCTTCTGTAGTTGTTCAGAGCAGCCAGCAGCAACCTTTATATCACCCCTTTCTTCCGTTGATCCCAAGCATCAAGGCTTGTGTTGATGGGTAACTCTTTGATGAACTGTGAGTCTTGCTTGCCAGTACTTGGATGTACTGACCCCGTTGGGGCTGTGGTTTACGCAGAGTACGACTACGGCTACGATGCTTCTCAGGACGGCTACTTCGTGGAGTTTGACGACGCTGCAGACGAGTAGATAGCTGGACCAGGGCAGGATCCAGAACCTTCGTGGATGGGCTTCGTTTGCTTTATTTTTCCTCCGGCTTCTTAAGCCTTCAGTTTTGTCTGTACTCAGACACCTTTGTTTGCTTCCTCTGATGTAATGAATACTATGTTGGGACATGTGTCCTCTGGATGATTGTATCTGCTATTTCTGCCTTAATGAAGGCCAGTTGCAACTTTATTTCAATCTTTTGTGTCTTAGAGATATGTTGTGATTATCATTCGTTCAAAACTGTTGACGTACAGTGCGTGTTTGTTATGAAGTACGTCAATGGTAGTGCCTGTGGTTTCTAGTGGATAGTTTACATCGACGGTGGAATAGCAGAGCTTGTGTTGTCGCGCATAAGCGCAGGCCTACCAGGAAGCTGGGACGTGGGAGCAGTTATGCCCCATAATCCAAGCATCTGCTATCCAGTTCGTGCGGTGAGTATCCCTTAGAAGTCAGGGTGCGACAGTTTTGCTCTCTCAAGCAGGGCAAGTTGGACGTCATCGGGTATCAGAGTGAGTTCAATCGCCTCGCTCGGTACGCTGGAGATGAGGTGTCCACTGAAGCTAAAAAGATGGCAAGGTTCCGCAGAGGTTTTAACCCGGAACTCAAGTATGCCCTCACCAATATCAAGGCCAACAGCTCCGAGGATCTCGTTAACACCGCGCTCAATGAAGAAAATGGGCGAAGGTGTTCGAGGAGTCCCGCAAGCACTCGCGTGAGGGTGGTTCCTCCTCCAACATGACCACCCCTCCGCAGAAGCGCCGCATCTGGGTACCAAATGGTGCTGTCACTCGAGCTCCATACGCCCAAACTTCTCCAGGCTTCGCTCCCCGCCCACCCAACCCTGCTCAGATGCATGATACAAGGGCTTCAATGGGGCAGCCAAGGCCAGGGCCTCCTCGTGTCGTCACATGCTACAAGTGCAAGCAGACGGGGCACTACGCCGACAAGTGCACGCAGAGGCAGCTACCTCCACCACTACCTCGTCCTAACACAAACCAGGCAATGGTGCGCGCTCCCCCGCCTAAGGCCTTCAACTCCAACAACAGGCCTGTCGGGAGGACCGCAAGGGTGAATCATGTCAAGATCGACAAAGCTGAGGAAGCTCCTGACGTCGTTCTCGGTACATTTCCCGTAAACTCTATTCCAGCTAAAGTGTTGTTTGATACCGGAGCATCACATTCTTTCGTGTCAAAGATCTTTGCGACAGCAATTAAACTCCCTTTTGTTGGTTTGGGTTCCCCGCTAGTGGTCAACTCCCCTGGAGCAACTATGCAAACGTCCAAGATCAGTCACGAAAATCAAATTCTAATTGGAGGCCACATATTCCTTGCTTCTCTCATACTGCTTGGCAATTCTGACATTGACGTCATTCTTGGTATGGATTGGCTGAAGGCCAATAAAGCTAGAATTGACTGTGCTCAGAAGTCAATAACTCTGTCCCAACCTTCTAGCCAGATAATCTATTCTCCACATGAATCAAGTTCCATTCAGCTATGCACCCTCGATGCAAAACCACTACCTTCACTTGAAAATGTTCCGGTGGTTTGCGAATTCCCTGACGTCTTTCCAGAAGAGTTGCCAGGAATGCCTCCGGACAGAGCTGTTGAGTTCGTGATCGAACTTGAACCAGGTACTACTCCAATCTCTAAGCATCCCTACAAGATAGGAACTCCCGAGCTGAAGTTGTTGAAGGAACAAATTGATATGTACATGGAAAAAGGTTACATTCAACCTAGTTCCTCGGCTTGGGGTTGCCCAACTCTGTTCGTTGTGAAGAAGGATCACACAAAGAGACTCGTTGTTGACTATCGTCCTCTTAACGAGAAAACCATCAAAAACAAGTATCCAATTCCTCGTATCGATGATCTTTTTGATCAACTTGCTGGAGCCTCAATATTCTCCAAGTTGGACTTGAGAATGGGTTACCATCAAATAAAAATCAGAAAAGAGGATATTCCAAAGATAGCCTTCACCACTCGCTACGGTCTATATGAATTCACCGTCATGTCCTTTGGTCTCACCAATGCACCGGCGACCTTCTCTCGACTGATGAATTCTGTCTTCCATGAATACCTCGACAAGTTCGTTGTGGTATATCTTGATGACATTCTTGTCTACTCAAAATCCGAGGAAGAGCATGAAGAACACCTTCGTCTCACTCTCATGAAGCTTCGCGAGCATCGTCTTTATGCCAAGTTCTCCAAATGTGAGTTCTGGATTTCAGAAGTTGCTTACCTTGTTCATGTCATCTCTGCCAAGGGCATAGCCATTGATCTAGAAAAGGTTAAAGCAATTGTTGATTGGAAACCTCCAAAGACGGTGAAGCAAGTAAGAAGTTTTCTTGGCTTGGCTAGCTATTGTCGTCGTTTCGTCCCAAACTTCTCCAAGATTGCCAAACCTCTCACTGACCTCACAAAGAAGGACAACAAGTTCGTCTGGTCTCCACAATGTGATGAAAGTTTCAATCTCCTGAAGACTAAACTCACTTCTACACCAGTTCTGGTTAGCCCAGATCCTACCAAACCTTTCCAAATATTCTGTGATGCTTCCCTCCAAGGTCTAGGTGCAGTTCTTATGCAAGAACGTCAAGTTGTGGCTTATGCTTCACGTCAGTTGAACACACATGAGCTCAATTATCCCACTCATGACCTTGAACTTGCAGCAGTTGTGTTTGCCCTCAAGAAATGGAGACAATACTTGTTGGGTAATCGCACTGAAATCTTTTCCGATCATAAGAGTCTGAAGTACATCTTCACTCAACCAGATCTAAACCTCAGACAAAGGAGATGGATTGAAAAGATCAAAGACTTTGATCTTACCATTTCTTACACTCCAGGCAAGGCTAATGTTATGGCCGATGCTCTCAGTCGCAAGTCGTATTGCAATAATCTCATGATCATGGAAAGACAACCTCCTCTTCATGAAGAATTCCAGAAGCTCAACCTTGGTCTTGTTCCTCAAGACTATCTTGCAAACTTGACAGCCAGTCCAACTCTCGAGGACAAGATTCGTTCTGAACAACTTCGTGATGCTGAAATCAAGAAAATTGTAGAGTACATCAAAGGAGGCAATGAGAAATTTAAGTCCTTCTCAGTGGATGACAAGGGAGCTGTGTTCTTCGAAGGACGCATTGCAGTTCCTCAAATTCAAAGTCTCAAAGATGTCATTCTCAAGGAGGCTCATGAAACTCCTCTCTCCATACACCCTGGAAGTACAAAGATGTACCAGGATCTCAAGACACTGTATTGGTGGCCTAGCATGAAACGTGAAATTGCTCAATACGTTTCTGAATGCGACGTTTGTCAACGTGTAAAGGCAGTTCATCAGAAAACAGCCGGTCTTCTCCAACCTCTGAAAATCCCTGAGTGGAAGTGGGACATGATTGAAATGGACTTCGTCACTGGTTTTCCAAAGTCCAAGAGGGGCAACGATGCAATCTTCGTTGTCATTGATCGACTCACTAAAGTAGCTCACTTCTTTCCTGTCAAAGAGACAATCTCAGCTAGTCAGTTAGCAGAGCTCTACACAGCAAAGATTGTTCCTCTTCATGGTGTTCCATTGGAAATAAGCTCAGACCGTGGAAGCATCTTCACTTCTCATTTCTAGAAAAGCTTTCAAGAAGCCTTGGGCACCAAGCTTCTGTTCAGCACAGCCTACCATCCTCAGTCTCAAGGGCAAGTCGAAAGAGTCAATCAGATTCTCGAGGATATGCTCAGAGCATGTGGTCTCTCTTTTGGCATGAAATGGGAGGAATGTCTTCCATATGCTGAATTCTCCTACAACAACAGCTTCCAGGCAAGCCTAGGCATGGCACCATTTGAGGCTCTCTATGGCCGCAGATGCAGGAGTCCAATCAATTGGTCTGGAGCTGGTGAACGTTCACTCTTAGGCCCTGACATTGTTAAGGAGGCCGAAGAGAAAGTTCGCATCATTCGTGATAATCTGAGAATTGCTCAATCTCGTCAGAAGAGCTACTATGACAGCAAGCACAGGGACATGGTCTATGCAGCTGGAGACAAAGCATACCTCCGTGTAACTCCCCTCAGAGGCACTCATCGTTTTGGTGTCAAAGGAAAGCTTGCACCAAGATATATTGGTCCCTTCAACATTCTCTCAAGGCGTGCAGAAAATGTCTATCGTCTTGAACTTCCAGAAAAGCTATCCAAGGTGCATGATGTGTTTCACGTGTCACAGCTCAAGAGGTGCTTCAAAGATCCACGTTGTGCAATTGATCATGATTCCATTGATCTGCAAGAAGATCTATCTTATGAAGAGCATCCTGTTCGAATTCTCGATGAGACCGAGCGTCAAACTCGCAACAAGAGCACCAAGTTCTTAAAAGTGCAGTGGTCTCATCATTCCGATAAAGAGGCAACGTGGGAGACCGAAGAGGATCTTCGCAAGAAGTATCCGGACCTTTTCTCTTCTCAGTAGGAATCTCGGGGCGCGATTCCTTCAAGGGGGGGGGTGTTTTGTAACATCCCAAGTATGAAAAACAACCCTAGATGTTTGCTTTTTGTTTAAATTAAGTTTGCATCATTCCATAATAAGCATTGCATTTGTTTTCATTTGTTTTTCCATTTGAATTCCAAACAAAATTTCAAATCCTTGTTTCATACTTGTTCTGTTACAATTTTTTCAAATGAAACATTCGAATCAAACCATCCAATTGTTTCCAATAAACTTGAAATTCCAAACTTTAAATTTGCTTAAGTTTCAATAAGTCAATTATTGCAAATTTCACTCAAATCCATTTGAATTTCAAACAGAAACAAAAATTTAAAATTTTGAAAAATAAAACTTTGCACAACTGGGCTTTTGCAATAAATAACTAATAAAAATTATCCCCACAATTTTTCAACCCCCAAAACCCTATTTGAATTTTAAATAACAATTTCAAATCATTTGGCAATTTCAAATTTTTAGAAATAAGCCCACATACTTTTGAATCTTACTGTTTTGGTAATTCAATAAAAAATATTGCTAAAATACAAGCACCAAATCCTATTTCTTTTTCTCTTTTCTTTCGTACAAAAAAGAAAAGGTGAACAAAAAAAATAGAAGCAGAAACAGAAAACAAAAAAAAAGGGGGGGGAGGGCAGGCCAGCCAAGTGGGCTGAGCCCACCACACCCCCACGAGGCCAGCCCACCCCTCCTGCCTTCATCATCCTCCGTACGGAGGCACACATGGGAGGAGCTTGCTCCACGTCTCCTCCCCCCTCCTCCATAAAATCCCTCCGAGCGGCCAAACCCTAGTTCCTCCTCCCTCCTCCGTTCTCCTGCCGCCGCCGCCATTTTCCCCTCTCCCTTTTCTTCCCTCCTGCTCGCTGTTTTCTCTGAAGCTCCACCACCGCTGACAGAGGAGGAAGGCTGGTGATCGCCGCAGCTATGGCGCCCCTCCGAGCCGGCTAGCTGCGGGAACGGATCCCCCTCATCCTCCTCCTCCGCTTCCGCTTCCAGGGAGGAGCCCTGGAGCACCGAGTCGCCGCCGCCAAGCCTCCGATCGCCGCCGGCCAACACCGACTCCCTCTCCTTTCCCTGTCGCTGCTCCCGCTCGCTCGGGCCACGGTGAGCACACCCCTCGCCCTCTCCCCTCTCTCCTCTCCCCTCTCCCCACCCTCCTTCCCTCTGCACCCGCGCGCGAGCGCCCAGCACACGCCCAGCCCTCGAGCGCCTCGCCGGGTCGCCGTCCGTCGATCATCCTCGGCACCGTTCAGTTAACTGAACAAAAGTTCAGTTTCGTCAGCCTTAAGGCCGGGAGCCTTACCTCAAAATCCATCGCGTACGATACAGAACAAAAACGAGCAAGCAGCCCACTGGTAGCGTCCCATGCGCGCGCGCTGGAGGGCGCGGGATCGACTCCCCCCCCCCCCCCCCCCCGCGATTAAACACACTTTTTCTATTTTATTTTACAGATCCAGAAACTTTTCCTATTCGCACACAGGTCCTTGTGGTTCACAGATCCGTCCCTGTTAATATTTTTCCTAGTCCCTGTAATTTAATAAAATGGCAGAACACACCCTATACTTTGAAATTGCATAACTAATTCATTATAAATCCAAATTAAATAATTTAAATATTTTTTCCACACCAAATTAAATTCTCTACCTAAATATAAACTTTTTTTACTGTTTTGAATATTTTAAATTGATGAAATATTTGAATCCTTGTTTAATTCATTTAATTTTGCAAAATTCATAACTTGGGCATAAAAATTCCAAATTCAACAAATAAAATATGTTTTCTATACCAAATCAAATTCTCTACATGTTTAAACCATTTGCATACTGTTTTGAACCTTTCAAATGGTTTCAAAATTTCAAATTCACACAACTCTCTCAAATTTGGGCAAATTCATAACTAATTCAAATGGCACATATAAAATATGTTTTCCATTCAATTTTTATGTACTTTGCAAATATCAACTTTGTGTTCTGTTTTAAATAAATTAAATTGCTGAAAAACAACTGTTTCTTAATTAATGCATTTAAAATTGTCACATTAATAACTAATTCATTTTAATTCCTTTTTCAACAAATGAAATATGTTTTCCATCTAAAATTTTGTGTTCTTTCCAAATATGAATTTGGTTATCTATTTTGAACATTTAAAATTGGTGAAAACAACAAATGCTTGTGTAACTCATTTAAGAAGCCAAATTTCATAACTTAATAAATAAAATTCCAAACTTGGTAAACAACATATCAATTTGAAGCTAATGTTGTTTTCTTATTGTTTCCTTCATCCATGCATCATACTAATCAACTTTCACATGATGGTTGTTGGTAGATCACTTAATTCAACTTAAATTCTTGGACCTTTCTATATGCAACCCCAAATTGCATATGGGCCCCTTTAATTATGTTACCATGTCAACTAGTTTATCTTTGATGCATCAATTAACTTGTCATGCATCATCCCATGTTTGTGCATTATGCCATGTTATTGATTGTTTGTCTCTCTGCGTTGTTTGTTTGCTTCTTCTCGAATAGACGACGACGTTGAGACAGACGAGGTTTACGACACTACTTCAGAGGAGTTAGCTCAGTACCAGGCTACTGAGTTTGCAGGCAAGTATTCACTCATCTGAACCATCGTGTCCTTTCCACACGGGATACCGATACTTTCCGTTGTCTAATCTGCTAGCCTTAAGATTCGTTGCTTGTGTTCCGATCCTATCACATGTTATCCTGTAACCCTGATATAGCCTCACCTCCACACCTATAACCCCGTTGCTTGTTGCCTGTGTCTTACTAGCATGCTTAGGGTTGTTTATGCTCGAGTCTGTTGTCCGTTATTTCTGTTACCATATTTATTATGTTCTGGGGGCTCGATGTTTAAACAACAACCTGTTAATGTTTGAGGTAATGCTAATTTGATGATAAGGCACCGGCAGGAGGCCGGGTATGGTTTTGAGGCCTGCTAGTGTCGAACTCAGGAAAAGTTCTTGTCCTCTGGATCCATGTTGAGCGCGCTAACCGCATGTGGGAAGCGTGTATGGGCGCCCCCCGCAACTCTGATTCGATTCGCATCTCGTCCAAATCGCCACACTTAGTTCGGGCTTTCCATTTGATGCACGCATATGCAGGTACGAACCCTCGGCGCCAGGGTGGAACTTTTGTAGTCGGCATTTAGGGCGGCGTGGTCTTCCAGTGCTATGAGGGTCCCCCTTTTCTTCGTGGGGGCTCGATTAGCCGCGCACGCACATCACGTGGTTCTTTGGGCTTGATGCGAAGAAGAGTTGGGTTGTGTTGAGTGTTTCACTTGGTGGGTTTGATCCCCGTCTGGCGGGATATTCTTACGTGTACGGCCAAATTGGTGCACCCCTGCAGGGTTAAATCTTCTCGAGAAGACGTGTTGTCCGCGGTTATGGATGACTTGGTGATAGGGCTGGCTAATAAGGATTAGACAACTTACACCTAATTAATAATAACTTGACTAGTAATAGGCATATTATCACAATAACTTGAACCTTCATTAATCCAACTGTGTGAGTTATCCTCGGATTGCTTCTTTGGATAAGGGGCGAGATCCAGGATGGGTTCGTTTGAGGTTAGTGTAGTTGGTTCTGATACGCTATCTTATCCCCTTCTTTTAGCCGGATGTTGTAGCGTGTCTCTGTAGTTGGTTAGGCAGCCCGCTACCGCACTTTTGTATCACCTATCTTCCGTTGAACCCAAAGCATCTGTACTTGGTGTTGCCGGGTACACTTTGGTATCTTGTGCGTCTTGCTTGCCAGTACTCGTCTGTACTGACCCCTTTGGGGCTGCGTGTTCTGCAGACTATGTTTCCGAGGATCCCCATAGTGGCTACTACGTGGAGTATGACGAGGCTGCTGACGAGTAGATAGCGGACCGGGGCAGGATCCGAGACTTCGTGGATGGGCTCCGTCTTTTCGTTTCCGGCCTCTTAGGCCTATTTGGATCTTGTCTGTACTCAGACACTTTGGATGCTTCCGCTGTGATGTAATGATGACTTGTTGGGACATGTGTCCTCTGCATGATTGTATTTGCCCCTTATTTCTATTTCTTTGTGTCTTAGAGATTTGTTGTGATATCACTTGTTCAAATGCCGTTGACGTACCATGTGTGTATGCTATGAAGTACGTCAATGGAAGTAGTCGGATTTCTATGGGATGGTTTGCCCAGACGATGAATAGTAGAGGATGGTTGTCACACGTTTACGTGTTGGCCTACTCATATTGAGATGCGGGTGCTGGTATGCCCCGTAAGCCATTTATCTACTGTTTAGCGGACTGTGAGTATCCTCTAGAAGTCCGGGTGCGACAAACAATCTGAAATAAAAATGGCAGCCAGCAAACATGTAGTAGAACTGAATGTAAACGGTGTTTCAATGCTTAGAAACAAGGCCTAGGGATCATACTTTCACTAGTAGACACTCTCAATAATGATAACATAATTGAATGCATAAATATATCTCTTCACTACACTACTCCGAACCACTCTCCAGTCGGATAACAAACACCAATTCAATGCGTAGGGCTGTAACAACACTCCTCAAACTCGCATTCCCATGTCTAGTTAACCCCACACTATCAACTTGAGCACCCTAGAAGGTACTAGACAAACACCACAATTTCATAGGGTCATCCAACACAAGATATAAATATCATGCTAAACCACACGGTGCACACACTGTCACCTTTACACCGTGATCAAAGTGTCTACGGAGATCTCATAACAAAGCCACTAGAGTAGCATAACAGATGAAGATTAACATCTACTTATTCAACTAGATTACAAAGCTCATGATCACATAAAGATCACACCATGGGAGAGAGAGAGATGAAACACATAGCTACCAGTAGAGCCCTCAGCACCAGGGAAGAACTACTCCCTCCTTATTATAGGAGACAACAACGACGATGAAGATGGCGGTGGAGTCGAGGGAGATTGCTTCGGGGGCACTTCCCAGTCCCGCCAGGGTGCTAGAACAGAGATTACTGTCCCCCGAAACTTGTCGGCGGCGGCAGTGGAGCTACGGAACTTTTCGTGGAAAAAGGCTGATATCTTTAGGGTTTATACCTTGGGGGCATATATAGGCAAAAGGGTGATGGCGGTGGGCGCCCGAGGGGCCCACACCACCTCCCGGCGCGGCCAGGGGTCCACTCGCGCGGCCACATGGTGTGGAGGCTCCACGGCCCCCCTCCGTCTCTCCTTTGTACTTCCTTGACCCTCCAGGAATTCTAAGACTTTTGGCTTTCGAATCGTCCAATTCCGAGAATATTTCCAGAACAACTTTTCTAAAACTAAAAACAGCAGAAAACAGGAACTGGCTCTGTGGCGTCTTGTCAATAGGTTAGTCCCGGGAAATCGATAGAAAGGGCATAAAGTGTAAGGGAAACATGTAGCATATGGCATGAAAACAACATGGAACATCAGAAATTAAGGATACGTTTATGACGTATCAGCAGATAAGCACATTCTCTAGGAGAAATTTCCCTAGAAGTAAGGTTTTGTCGCACCCGGACTTCTAAAGGATACTCGCCGTTCCGTTGAACAGTAGTAGATTGGATTACGGGGCTTACCGGCACCCGCGTCCTCTTACGAGTAGGCCAACACACGTATGTGTGACAACCAACCCCTATCTGTTCAGCGTCGACGTAAACTATCCCATAGAAATCCAGATACTTCCATTGACGTACTTCAAAACATACACAAATGGTACGTCAACGGCATTGGAACAAGTGATATCACAACAGATCTCTACGACACAAAAGATTGAAATAAGTTGCAACGGGCCCTCACTAGGGCAGAGAGTAGCAAATACAATCATTCAGAGGGCACATGCCCCAACAATACATCATTACATCACAGCGGAAGCATTCAAAATGTCTGAGTACAGACAAGATCCAAATAGGCCTAAGAGGCCGGAAACAAAAAGACGGAGCCCATCCAGGAAGTCTCGGATCCTGCCCGGGTCCGCTATCTACTCGTCAGCAGTCTCGTCATACTCCACGTAGTAGCCACCATGGGGATCCTCGGAATCGTAGTCTGCGGAAACCACAGCCCCAAAGGGTTTAGTACATGAACGTACTGGCAAGCAAGACTCACAGTTCACCAAAGTGTAACCCGTCAACACCAACCACAGATGCTTTGGGTTCAACGGAAGGAAGGGGATATAAAATATGCTGCAACTGGCTGCTCTAACCAACTACAGAAACATACTACAACTTCCGGCTATCAGAAAGGAGATAAGATCGAGTATTGTAACCAACTGAAAGATAACTTCAAACAAACCCATCCTGCATCTCGCCCCTTATCCGAAGAAGCAATCCGAGGATAACTCACACAGTTGGATTAATGATGGTTCAGATTATTATGTCAATAAGCCTGTTACTAGTCAAGTTGTTAATCATAGGGTGTAAGGTTGTTAATCATTAGGTTTAAGTTGTCCTGAGTACTTGTTAGCCAGTACTTTCACCAAGTAATCCATAACCGCGGAAAACACGGCTTCTCGAGAAGATTATCCCTGCAGGGTTGCACCAATTTGGCCATACACGTATGAATAACCCGCCAGATGGGATGCCTCCCACCAAGCGGGGCACTCAACACAACTCAACTCTTCTTCGCATCAAGCCCAAAGCACCACGTGATGTGCGTGCGCGGCTAATCGAGCCCCACGAAGAAAAGGGGACCCTCATAGCACTGGAAGACCACGCCGCCCTAAATGCCGACTACAAAAGTTCCACCCTGGCCTGGGCTCGCAAGATCATGCATGCAGCAAATGGAAAGCCCGAACTACGTGTGGCGATTTGGACGAGATGCGAATCGAATCAAATTGAGGGGGGCGCCCATACTCGCTTCCCAAATGCGGTTAGTGCGCTCATCATGGATCAGTAGACAAGACCCTTTTCCTATTAGGGTCGACACTAGCAGGCCTCAAAACCACCCTGGGCCTCCTGCCGGTGCCTTATCATCAAATTTATTATTTAACAATAACATTAGCATGATTGATTGATTAAACATCGAGCCCCCAGAACATAATGAAATATAGTAACAGAAAGTAACGGGTAACGGACTCGAGCAAAACAACCTAAGCATGCTAGTAAGACACGGGCTCAAACAAAAGGTTATAGGTATGGAGGTGAGGCAATATCAGGGTTAAGGGATTCATGTGATAGGTTCGTAACAGAAACAACTAATCATAGGGCTAGCAGAAATAGACAACGGAAAAGTATCGGTATCCAATGTTGAAAGGAACACGATGGTTCATGTGAGTGATAACTTGCCTGCAAACCCAGTAGCCTGGTACTGAGCTAAATCCTTAGAAGGGGTGTCGTAAGTATCCGGTCTCAACGTCGTCGTTTATCCGAGAAGAGGCAAACAAACAATGCAGAAAGATAAACAATCAATAAGATGGCATAGGTGCACAAACATGGGATGATGCATGATAGTTTAATTGATGCATCCAAAAATAAACTAGTTGACAAGATAGAAACAGGATTAAATGGACCCACATGCAATTGGATTGCATATGAAAAGCCCATGAATTATGGTTGAATTAATTGTTTTACAACTACTCATCATATGAAAGTGGATTAGCATGATGCATGGATGAGGAAAACAGCAAAATAACAACAATAGAATCAAATAGAAATAAGGTTTACCAAGTTTAGAAATTCATTTATTAAGTGTTGGAATTTTGGTTACTTAAAGGTGTCACACAAGCATTTGTTGTTTTCACCAAGTTAAATTGTTCAAAAATAGATAACAAAGTTGATATTTGAAAAGAACACAATATTTTGGGTGGATTGCATGTTTCACTTGTTGAAAAAGGATTTCAAATAAATTATTTATGAATTAAACAAGTTTAAGCAAGAATTAAATGAATTTAATTCAAACATGAACTTATTTGAATTTTTTATTTGTTCAAAACATTAAAACAAATTCATATTTCAAAAGTTTATACTTTTATGGTTGGAAAACATATTTTATTTGTCTCAAAAGAATTTGTTTTGATTAAGTTATGAATTTAGCAATATTAAATGATTTAAACAAGGTTTAAATCATTTAACCAATTTTAATTATTCAAAACATGAAACAAATTTTATATTTGGAAAGGTGGTTTAATTTTGCATGGAAAACATATTTCATTTGTTGAAATTGGATTTAAAATGAGCAAGTTATTATTTTGGCAATTTTAAATGCAATAATTAAGAAACAGTTGTTTTCAGCAATTTAAATTATTCAAAATAGCAAACAAAATTTATATTTGGAAAGTACATGAAAAGTTGATTGGAAAACATATTACTTTGTGGAATTTGGAATTTTTATGAACAAGTTATGATTTTTGCAAGTTTAAGTGAATTTGACAAGTTTTCAAATTTTGCACCAATTTAAAATATTCAAAACAGTAAACAAATTTTATATTTGGATAGAACATTTAATTTGGGACAGAAAACATATTTAAAAAGTTAAAATTGGAGTTGGGATGAATTAATTATGCATTTTACAAATTAAGATACAAATCTGCCATTTTTACAATATTTAGGGACCTAGAAAGATTAACAGGGACTTGGAAAATATTTTACAGGGGTCTATATTTAATTACCAGGGGCATGGATGTGATTCTGCAGTTTGTTCTGGCTCTAGAAAAACAAAACAAAAAGTTGGTTTTAAATCGCAGGGGGTGGGGATCGAACCCACAACCCCCTGGTTGCGCAGCGAGTGGCTTAACCACTACGGTGGTGACTATGTGGTGACAGGAAGGCAAACGGGGGGGGGGGGGGGGTTTGAGGTGTGGCTGCGGTTTTCTGAATTTTTAACTGAATCGAACAGGTACTGCACCTCGACAGAACCATGGCCAGCGACGACAGGGTGATCGCCGGTGGGGGCGCCGTGGTGGAGGCGCGGTGTGGGGAAGGTGCGGTGCTCGGGAGAGGAGGGAGGCGAGAGGAAGGAAGGGGTGGGACGCACCTCGATGGCTCCCGATCGGCAGAGGAGCAGTGATCGGGTGGAGTCGGGGCAGCGATGCAGGGAGCGACGGCCGGCGATGGAGGGGATGGCGGCGGCGGCCTGGGCCGTATCCGGCGGTGAGGCCTACATCAATTTTGGAGCAGGAGGGGAGCCGGTTCCATTCCCGGGGACGGCAAGTCCTCGAGGTGACTGTGGTGTTGCCACTATGAGGAGGCAGTGAGGTGGTTCAATGCTTGGGTTTCAGAACAGAAGGGAATCGGGGGGAGAAGAGAGGAGAAACGGCGGCGCTAGGGCTAGAGGAGAGGGTCTAGGGCTAGCAAGCAGAGGGGGAGGTACTTATGGAGAGAGGAGCCATGGTACGGCTGCAAATCGAGGAGGGGAAAGAGGATCGTGTGGTGGTGACTGTGATCGTACTGTGATGACGACTGCTAGGAGGAAGACGACAACAGAAAAGAGGGGGTGGGCTAGAAGAGATGGGCTTGGGGGATAAGAAGAGAGATGGGCCATGCCCCTCTCCCTTGCTGGTTTTAATTATTTGTTATATTTATTTATTTTTGCAAAAAACCAAATGGAAGAAAAGGATGGGGTTTTAGGTCAATAAAATTTTGGGAAAATTATGGGTAGTTTAGTTTTTCAAATAGCAACTCAAAACTAACTTTGTTTTCCAAAGTTTTCAAATTTAATTGCTGTGTGTTAATAAAACCAAAATTGGGTGAATTTTAATATTAATTGAACATTAATGAAAACAAACATTTTAATAGGGTGACCCCTATGGTTTAATTTGATTAAATGGGTATAATTGTTTGGTGATTTTCATAAACTCCAGTTGGGTGCTGATTTGAAGATTTGATTTGAGTTTGAAAATGATTTGGAATTAGGAAGAAAATGGAGGGTTTTGAGTTAGGAGAATTTTATAAAAATGTGGGCGTGTTAGTTAGGTCAACCACAACCAATTACCAACTTGTTTTCTCCAAAATTTCAAATGTAAAATTGCTGTTTGGAAATGTTTCAAATTTGAACTAATTTTGGGTATTGATTGAGTTATTTAAAACAAAAATTTAATTAGGGTGATCATATGGCATAAAAGGAAACAAGTGAGCACAAAGGTGTTGGTTATTTCATAATTTCAAAAATGGGTACTGTTTGCAATTAAATGGTTTGAGTTTGAGTTTTGAATGCAATTTATATTAGGTGGATTATTAAATAACAAATAAGAGTTGAGCTTTTTATTATTTCATGGAAACAAATGGAAGTGTTAATTGAACCATTTTATTTGGAGAGTTTTGTTTTGCAATTTTCATAACTTCAACATGGTTGTTGTTTGGAAGAAAATCATAATTGAATCTGAAAAGGGTTTGGTTATTGGATGCATTTTTATAGAAACAACACAACAGTTTTGGAATCACAACTTTTATTGAAACAAATGATTGTTTTGATTTGAAATATCCTTTTGGAAATTGTAACATCACAAGGATGAAACAAAAGGTTTGAATTTTGGTTTGAAATTCAAATAGAAAACAAAGGGAAACAGATGAAAACAGTTGGAAAACAAGCAAAACAAATGCAATCAACATGATGCCATGATGCAAAACATAAAATAACAGAGAGCAAAACATTCTAAAGGCTATTTTTTCAGACTTGGGATGTTACAGCTTTGGAAAGAGAGAACACTTCCGCTAGGAGATGATCTCATTCGAGGTGGTGCTGTTCGAAAGTGTGTATCACGCAATATTCGGTCGTCCGACTTTCGCCAAATTCATGGCAAGGTCATGTTATATCTACAACAAGCTGAAGATTCCAGGGCCAAAAGGAGGAGTAATCACCATATCAAGAGAATTCAAGCTGGCAAACGAGCTGGAGAAAGGAAACACCCTTTGCGCCGAACATGTGATATGGAAGGAAGAGCTGAAGGAGCTGGCTAAAGAAGTATCACCGACAGAAATGCCGGCAGGAAAAGAAAGCCGGAAGCCGGCAGATAGTTTCAAGGCCTCGGGGAATACAAAGCAGATCATCCTGGAACCCAAAGATCCGACAAAGTTTGTCGTAGTGGGAATAGGAATGACTGACAAATAGGAAAGCTCGCACATCAAGTTCCTAAGTGAGAACTCAGACATTTTCGCATGGTGTCCTGCTGATATGCCAGGTGTTCCCAGGAAACTTGCTGAGCACCAACTTAAGGTTATCCCAGGATCAAAACCCGTCAAACAAGGTCTCTGTCGTTTTGATGGAAGAAGGCGGAAGGCTAGCACCAAATGAAGGTTATCCCAGGATCAAAACCCGTCAAACAAGGTCTCCATCATTTTGATGGAAGAAGGCAGAAGGCTATAGGCAAGGAAATTATCCGGCTTTTAGCAGCTGCTTTATCCCGGAAGTCATACATACTGATTGGTCTACAAACACAGTATTAGTCCCGAAGAAGGATAGTATTGTTCTTAGGATGTGTATAGATTACACCGGTCTGAACAAAGTGTGCCCAAAAGATAGGTTCACATTACCATGAATTGATCAAATAATAGATGACACAGCTAGCTCTAAGCTTTTATGCTTTTTGGACGCTTATTCCGGGGATCATCAAATTCGCATTAAAGAAGAATACCAAATAAAAACCTCTTTCATAACACCCTATAGAACATACTACTACATAACCATGCCTTTTGGCCTGAAGAACGCTGGCGCAACATACCAGCCTTGCATGCAAAGATGCTTGCATAGTCAAATTGGCAAAAATGTCCATGTTTATGTGGACGATATTGACGTTGTTTCCAAGGAAAAGCATACGCTCCTTGAAGATCTACGAGAAACCTTTGACAACCTCCACACTTACAAAATGAAGTTGAATCCATTAATGTGCATATTCGGGGTTCCCTCAGGAAAGCTTCTGGATTTTATCGTTTCTCACAGAGGAATAGAGGTAAACCCGGAAAATATCGAAGAAATCTTAAACATCAAAAGACCTACATGTCTAAAAGATGTCCAAAGAATGACGGGTTCTGCTGCCGCTGTAAGCAGGTTCATAAGCCCGCTTGGCGACAAAGCTCTGCCATTATACAAATTGTTGAAGAAATCCGACAAGTTTGAATGGACAGAAGAGGCGGACAAAGCATTAACCAAGTTGAAAGAAAGTTTGATGAAAGATCCGATTTTTGCATCCCCAAAAGACGAAGAAACCATGTTACTGTATCGTACAACAACTAACAGGGTTATTAGCGTAGTGATAATTGTGGAAAGACGGAAAGACGAGCAAAGTATTCCAGATCAGCACCCAGTGTACTACATCAGCGAGGTATTTTCCGAGTCAAAACAAAGGTATCCACATTATCAAAAGCTGGCGTATAGCGTATTTTTCTCATCTCGAAAACTCCGTCATTATTTCCAAGGACATTCCATAACAGTGGTAAGCAAAGAACCAATAGGTAATATTATAAACAATGCGGGCGCAACAGGCAGAGTAGCCAAATGGGGCATTGAACTTGCTGCATTTGACATTAAGTACCAACCCCGGACAGCAATCAAATCCCAGGTGTTGGCAGATTTCGTAGCTGATTGGATAGAAGCAATGGAAAACACACCAATGCCGGAGTAGGAATATTGGATCATGCATTTTGACAGATCCATAATGAAAGAAGGCGCTGACGCATGTGTGGTGCTCAAATCTCCAAAAGGCGACACAATAGAATATGTATTACAAATACACTTCAACGCAAGCAACAATATGGCAGAATACGAAGCATTGCTTCATGGCTTGCATATTGCAAAAGAAATAGGTGTCAAATGCATACTTTGCTATGGATACTCGGACTTAGTACAACATCAGCTGAACCAGACATGGGATGCAAAAATCCCCATAATGGCCGAATATTGGAGAACAGTTGACGAGTTCGCTATTTGCTTCCTAGGATTTGAAGTACATCACGTCAAAAGGGAAGAAAACTGGAATGCGGATGTTTTAGCCCGCATGGGATTGGAAAGGGTGAAAACTTTGCCACCTGGTGTATTCGTCCAGCATTTGTACGAACCATCAATAAAAGGTGGAGATGTGGATTATCCCCTAGTTTCCGAGTCAATAGATGTTCTGCTCATTAACCCGGATTGAAGAATTCCAAATTTAAACTTCTTAGTCGATCAGAAGTTCCCGGACGGAGCAGATGAAGTCATGCAAAGGCAGATAAAACACCGATGCAAAGGGTACATGGTAATCAATGGTTTCTTGTATAAACGCAGTACTATCGGAATTTTTTAGCGATGTATCTCGCCAGAAGAAGGACGACAAATTTTGCAAGAAATTCATGTCGGAGATTGCGGACATCATGCTCAGTCAAAAAGCATAGTTAAAAATGCATTACGTGTAGGGTTTTTCTGGCTCACAGCCAAGAAAGATGCGGAGCACATAGTGAATACATGTGCCAGATGCCAGTACTACGCCAAGCAGACAAATATGTCGGCTCAAGCACTCAAGACTATTCCCATAACATGGTAGTTTGCGGTCTGGGGCTAGATATGATGAGGCCATTCAAAACTGCAAGAGGCGGACTTACACATCTACTCGTTGTAGTGGATAAGTATAACAAGTGGGTGGAGGCACAACCCATCAAAAAACTTGACGGTGTGACTGCTAGAAATTTCAACATTGACATAGTCATGCGATATGGCGTTCCACATAGTCTAATCACGGATAATGGAAAAATTTCTCAATTGGAGAGTTGGCAAAATATTGCCGACAAACAAGAATTCGCCTAGATCTTGCATCTGTGGCACACCCACAATCCAATGGACATGTTGAACGAATGAATAGTTCAATCCTGCAAGGAATACGGCAAAGACTCGAAACTCCTCTTCATAGAGTAGCTGGAGCATGGATAGAAGAATTTCCTTCCGTGCTTTGGAGTATTCGAACAACGTCAAATAAATCAACAGGGCAAACAATTTTTTTCTTGGTCTATGGTGCAGAAGCAGTGCTTCCTACGGACATGATCCATGATAGCCCAAGAGTGCAGGCATACGATGACTCGGATGCCGAAAGTGCATGTCAGGGTGCCGTTGATCTCTTAGAAGAAGAACGAGAACTTGTGTTGCAAAGATCTGCAATTTATCAGCAAGGCTGCGGCGATATCATGGCCGGAAAATCAAACACCGATCTTTTAAAGAAGGTGATTTGGTGCTAAGATTGGTACATGATAGAACGCACAAGCTAGACCCCATCTAGGAAGGACCGTTTTTCATTAGCAAGGCTATGCAAAATGGGTCATATTATCTTGTAGATATTCGAGAAACGGACGAAAAATCCGAATCGCAAGAGGAAAAGAAGGATAGATGTAGAACTAGGAGAGACAAATAGGCCCTGGAGCATCCAGAAGTTATGTCCCTTCTACACTTAATTCAATTCTATGTAAACATCATTGAGATCATGAAATAAAGTTGTCGGAAATTCATGCATTTTGTTTTGTTTTGTCTTTATTGTTCAAAGCATGTTCCGTCATTTCTATTTCCCAATGATCTTTCAATTTGCTTCAATGCTAACCCGAATTTCGCATGCGTGCTCGGAGTTATAAAACTAAATTCTTTTGGCATAAGAAGGCTACAGAACGCCAGATTGTGCCTGCGTGTATGGAGTTCATAAATTCCTTATTATTCCTAAGTATTATCTGATTATTTGTTGTGTTGGGTCACTTGATTTAATAAGTAAAGTGCCAAAGTATAATCCATGATTACGAGTTTTGATTGATTGGTTTCTTAACCCAGTCACTTAGCGTGAAGATTGCATACTTTTGGAATCACTTTAACAGTAAGGAAAGTTAAAGCATACAAACCAGAGAACTTAGAAGAAAGGGAATTGAAACTCTAAAAACTTGCAAAGCTTAATTATACTTCAAAGGATAAGAACTTGTTCATACAAAAGATAGAATTCATTACAATTAAGTTTTACATTGTAAGAATAGTAATGCACCCTATTTGGCTAATGGCTTCACAGGCTGAGGCAGCATCCACGAAGTCCTCGTTGTCATCCTCGTCACTATCACACGGATTCTCCGAAGTTGATGGAATTTATTCCTCCGGATAGAATGTCGAAGTAGAGTACATCCGAGCTATCTTGGAGGCATGCCCCTTGATAGACTCTAATATTTCTGCCCTTTGTGTCTCGGTGTATCCTTGCGGAACACCGGTGGCGATGCGCCAAGACTTGGCGGTGGTGTAATGCATTTTCATAAGCCCTAAGGCCATGCGTACACCACCGCGGGCGGCGGATTTGATCCAGCTTTGCGTTGGTTTACTACCTCCGCAAAAGCCTCCGGGAGCCTGCTGGCTTCTGAGAACTCGCCAGCTTTGTCCGGAATGCACTTATCAATAAGCAACATTCTGACATTCTTCAGCTCGGTGACGTACGTCCTGAAAGCCCGGGTCCGGTCAATCCGAGTGATAAGAGGATTCCCCTCTATTAGTGAAAATTAGAAGAGATTAGAAAAACAGAAGGAAGAAAAAGAATGCATTATGCAAAACAAAAGTAAAACTTGGTAAAATTTCAAAAGCTTACCAAGGATCTTGTCCATTTCAGCGCCTTCCTCAAGGCGTTGATGAAGGGCAGTCTCAAGGTCTTGGATGGTCCTCCAATCCTTCTCTGCTTGCGAGGAAGCCCGAGACTTGGACAGGCCTAATTCCAGTTGGCTCTCCTCCAGGTCTTTCTAAATCTTTACGTTGATCTTGTAAAGTTCAGAGTTTTCCTCGCGGAGGTTCTCAGCATTGCCGACATCCTCAGCAATTTTCTTGGCCTTGGCCAAAGAGGCTACGAAGAAAAAGAAGCAAAGGGATTAAAACTCGGAAAAGTTCTTAGGAAAAATTGGAAAGTTCAGAATCAAAACAAGGAAGGAAAAAATATGCTTACCGACAGTCTCCTTCATTTGATTCTGAATTTCGGACATTTCCGAGTCCTTCTCATTCAGAATTCCAAGAAGAGATTTCACCTCTTGGTTTCTGATGGTCAGATTCTAAAAAACTTCCACGTTGATGGTTTTGGCAGTTTGCTGAAAAGCATATAAAGGAAAAGATTTGTTAAACCACGGTGTATTCCGAGAAGGAAATCCCCATATGGTGGATTCCGTCTTAGATAACCTGCCGAGGTGAGAAGATGTAATTATTCCGGACAATTAGCTCGCCTTTTGGACATGGACGAATCAAGGGCGATCGGGCGAAATACTTTTTTCCCACGGATGAATCTATCCGAGTTCATCAAAGCAGGCCTCTTGCTTTACCTTAAACTTCTCGTCAAAAGTTGGGATTGGCTCAACTTGGGGAGTCGTTGAAGGTCCGCCTTCTTCAAGTGTCGCCCTTTCCCGCGCATCCGTATCGGGCGCATCAGGCTAGCTAGACCGAAGGGGATAGATGGGTTCCTCTCGAGCAGCCGTGTTTTCATCACCAATTGCCACTCGAGTATCCGGGGCAGCTGCAGGGGATGGTTTAGGCCCCCTAAGGGGAACAATCTTAAGCTTCTTCCTGCCATTGCCATTCAAAGCGATAGGAGAAAGGCTAAAAAAGAGAGAAAACAAAGAAACCGATATAAAAAATCTGAGAAGAAGATATTCAAGAAAAGCGTACGAAAGAAAAATCCGAGTCCTACCTGGAGGTGGCGACGGTAACTCCGTCGAGGTCGATCACTTCTTGGCTCGAAGATTGGAAGCGGGCTTTTAGCTCCGCTAGTTCACCGTTAGAGGCAAGATGATCTTCTATGAGATCAAGAAGCTATAAAGAAATAAACCCGGATTAGTAAAAATCATCCGAGAAAGACAAATTTCGAAAAACTTCCCAAAAGGCGGAAATTGAAAGCATACCTTGGGAGAGGGAGTTTACACGTTGTACATTTGTAGAATTTCCTTGTGCTGATCACGAGTAGATACTAATTGGTTGACACTCTTTTTGAACTCCTTCTTTGACAAAGCCGACTTTGTCACCCTCATTGTGTCGTCGGGGCTCGATTACTCACAGAGAAGCCGACCGCCGTGATGAGCAAGAGGTTGAATCCTCCTTCCGAGCCAGAAAAGGACTGTGTCCGTGCCGGTTAGAGGAGACGAAGAAGAGACGAGTTTTGCTATCTGATACGTCATAAACGTATCCCTAATTTCTGATGCTCTATGATGATATTATGCCAATTGTTACATGTTTTCTCCCTTCTTTATGTCATTTTTATCGATTTTCTGGACTAACCTATTAACAAGATGCCACAAAGCCAGTTCCTTGTTTTTTGTTGTTTTTATTTTCAGAAAAGTCATTCTGGAAATATTCTCGGAATTAGAAAGTTCGAAGCCCGGAAGTCCTATTTTCCCCGGAAGCATCCAGAAGACCGAAGATGAGTCGAAAAGGGGCAGCAGGGGGGCCACACCATAGGGTGGCGCGCACCCTGACCTCCACCGCCTTTGCCCTTTCGCCTATTTAAGCCCCCCGGATGGAAAACCCTAAGCACCTGATCAAAATCCCCGAAAAAGTTCTGCAGCCCGCGTCACCGTCAACCCTAGATCGGGGGGTTCTGAAGCTGTTTCCAGCACCCTGCCGGAGAGGAGATCATCACCGGAGGCTTCTACATCACCATGCCTGCCTCCGGAGTGATGCGTGAGTAGTTCATCCTTGGACTACAGGTTCATAGTTGTAGCTAGATGGTTGTCTTCTCCTGATATGCCTGCATGTTTAGATCTCGTGAGCTGCCTATCATGATTGAGATTGATCTTATGTAATTCTATATGTTGTGTTTGCTGGGATCCGATGAATATTGATCTTATGCCAAGTTGATTATAGTCTTTATTTGCATATGGTATTTGTGATCTTGCATGCTTTCCATTGCTAGTGACTCCAAGAGGGAGTGTTTATGCTCGATAGTGGGTTCATGCCTCCTTGTTTGCTTTGCTCGAGTGACAAAAACGTGAAGGGGGAGGATGTGATGTTGTCATTAGGGAGAAAACAGCGGTGAGAGTGCCCGCGTGCATAATCATTTCTTACATTACACACTTTGTTTAATGCAATTATATGTTGCTTGCAACTTAATACCTAAGGGGGTTCGGATGATAACCTGAGGGTGGATTATTAGTCATAGATGCGGATGGGTGTCGGTCTATGTATCTTGTTGTAATGCCCACACTAAATACCATAGTAATCTTCATGTCATATTGTGCACTACGATGCAACCTCTATTTGTCAATTTCCCGGCTGTAATTTGTTCACCCAACATGCTATCTATTATGGAGAGACACCACTAGTGAACCTATGAACCCCGGTCCATTTTTCCACACTGTTAAACAAAGCACAACAATTTCCTGCTTTCTTTACTTACTACAAGCATACACTATTTTTCCACACTATACGTCTAATCTTTGTTTTCAGCAAGACCGGGGAGATTGACAACCTCACTGTACCGTTGGGGCAAAGTATTTTGGTTGTGTTGTGTGCAGGTTCCACGCTGTTGCTGACACCGGTGAAGCGCCAGCACCACCGTCAGTGGCATCAACCTTTCGAAGGTCGTCCTTCTCTTACTGTATTGATAACCTTGGTTCTTAACTAAGGGGAAAACTCCTACCGCTGTGCTCATCACACCCTCCTCTTGGGGTATCCCAACGAGTGCAAGATCTGCACCATCAAGAACTTTTTCTGGCACCATTGCCGGGGAGAAGGAAGTCTTCTGGCAAGGGGAGTCTCTCACTCTCAACCTCTTTATTTTGTTTATTGTCTTGTTTTTTTTTGCTTTTCTTTATCAAAAACACAAAAAAAATTAGTTCTTATTCTAGTTGTTATTTTTGCTTTATCATGCTTGCTATCAATGTTTGATGTCTTTGAAACTAGATCTTTTAGGCAAGGTGGGTTCACGGATGAACAACAAAAACATTATAAGGAACACCGCTTGTCACAAAAAGGGATACACTTATGGGAGCAAATTAATAAATTGCACGACTATGCTAAAAACTTGTGCTCTACTTATAATGTTACTTATTGCTTTGATAAATCTTGCTGCTGTAGGAGGCATAAACACCTCCCTTTTCAATGTGAGTATAATGATGATGTTACCATATTTTCTTATGTTAAGATAAATTATGAATTATATGATGTGGAACAAATTGAAGAATTTATTGCTTGGAAGGGTGCATTCGAAATTGCCTATTTGCTTGAAAGTATTGATGACACACCTTATAAATATGAGATTTATGCTATACTTGAATATTGCTTTGATAATTACAAGGATTGTAATTACTACATAATGGAATATCCTAATAAATTCTCTTAACCTAAGGAAGTAACTGATGCCTTGCAGGAGCCTATGGAAGAAGAAATTGCTAAATCTGAAAGCTCATTGGATGAAAAAGAGGAGGAGAGTGATGATCAAGAGGAGGAAGAATGGAGCTACCCATGTCTACCTCCCAATGATAGTAACTCTTTAACTAATACATTATTTGATGAAATTGATACTGTCTATACTTGTGACCTTGATACTACTATGAATGAAACTTGTGAGAATGATATTGCTACTGTTATTTGTGATAATCCATGCTACTTGGATAAATCTTATGATAATGCTCTTGATGATGGTCCTATGTTACTTGATGGTATAAATCATAATGCTACTGAAAATAGGATTGCTATAATGTGTCCTATACCTTTTAAGAGTGACCAATTATCTTGTTTTGATATTGCTAAAAGTGGGGGAAAAGAAGAGCTGATTTTAAATTTTGATCCCACTGTTTTTGAGCTTGATATGAATTGTGTGCTTTTAGACCATGACAAACATGCTTCATGTGATAATTATGTTGTTGAGTTTGTTCATGATGCTACTGAAAATTATTATGAGAGAGTAAAATATGGTTTTAGGAATTTTCATGTTACTAAAACACCTCTCTTTTTGTTGAAAGTTTTGAAGTTGCTCTTGTTCTACCTTCCCATGATTTCTAGTTTGAGCTTCTCTAATTTATTTATTTATAAGATTCCTATGCATAGGAAGTGGGTTAGACTTAAATTTGTTTTATACTTTATTCTTGATGCTCTCTTTTTCTTAATTCATATTTCTTATGTGAGCATCTTTGCTTTCTATGCCTAGCTGAAAGGCGTTAAAGAAAAGCGCTACCGGGAGACAACCCGTTTTATTTGTTGTTTTCAACCGTTTTTTTTGTGTGCTTTGCACCTGGGTGTTTTCTATTTCCTTAGAAACCCCGCTTTATATTTTCTTTTGAATTTTTGTTGAGCCAAGTAAAGGCTCTAGTAGAAAGTTGAGCCTATATTTTGGATTTCTGCGCAGGAAACAGATTTCTGATGTCCTCTGTTAATTCCGTTAAAAATCACAGAAAATACAAAATGACCTTAGTTTTTTTGTGCTTAATCCTGAGTTATATGCGCAACTTTTCTTACAATACCACTTTTTGATTTGATTAAAATAAGATTTTTTTAAAAAATTGATCTTTACCTGATGTTCTCTTTTGACAGATTTCTACCATTTATCGAATTTGCATCTTAATCTCTTTCTTTTGGTGTTCTTTTGAGAAAAAGAGTTTTGAAAAAAGTTGTGACAGTAGCTAATGTGTTTTTGAGTTTTATAATTGTGTTGAAACTGAACCATGTGAATTTATTATTTCAATTGCACTAACGTTGCTAATGAAGATTGTGAGAATTTTGATGCGAAGGAAGTTTTCAAGGGTCAAGAGAAGAGGATGATATGATATGATCAAGAAGAGTGAAAAGCCTAATCTTGGGGATGCCCCGGTGGTACATCCAAGAAATTCCAAGAAGACTCAAGCGTCTAAGCTTGAGGATGCCCACGGCATCCCCTTCTTCATCAACAAATTATCAGGTCACTTCTAGTGAAACTATATTTTTATTCGGTCGCATCTTATGTGGTTTACTTGGAGCGTCTTTTATTTTTGTTTTCAGTTTTATTTTGATTTTTCATTCAGTTTTTTTTACTTTCATAATAAGCTTGGTTGGACCGCAGCATTCTTTTATTGGAGAGTGACACGCTCCGCTTTTTCATGAGAATACGTTGTATTCTTAGTCTCTGTTTGGCTGCTGCATTTATTCAGCTCCAGTTTTGCATGCATCTCTTAGAGTTGTTAGTTTTAGTAGTATTATTTGAGTACTCTCATGTTTGCTTGCTGTATCATAAATAGTATTTTTGTTAAAGCATGTTTTGTATGGTGCTTGTTGGGAGAAAGAAAACTGCTGCTTGAAGTAGAATTTATAACAGTACTAGTAGAAGCTTGTATAGACTGTGGCTAGAACTTTTTCATGCCATGCTAAATGTTATTTTAGTTTTAAAGCCTTGTGGTTATTGAGTAGCATGATTATCCTCAAATAGCTGAGAGTGTTTAATATGTATTGAAAGATTCATGAGTTGTTCTTGTCATAGTAAAGCATCAATATATGGTATTCTCTTTCGAATGATTTATTTGGTTGACTTGGCGCATGCTCACACCATGTTTATGACTACAGACCAGTTACGAATAGCCTCCATGACCACTTAGTTTTTGAACTTGTGATATTGCTTATGTTTTAATTAATGATGCTTATGTCGCTATGCATGATTATGGCTCTTATGCTCTCTTGATTTGTCGCTCACAGTCTTTTGCTAGCCTCCATATGTACTGAGTATGAGCTCTACTCGTGCATCCAAACTAGCTTAAACCAAAGTTTTTCCCATTGTGTACACCATACCTACCTACATGTGGTATTTAACTGCCATTCCAAGTAAATTGCTCATGTGTTACCTTTAAAACCTTCAAAATTATTCCTGCTTTATGTTCCTGTTTTTGCTCATGAGGACGTAAATAGAGAATCTTTATCTCACTTGTTGATTGGATTTCACACCCTGGACTAGTGTCTTCATCCGCTTATCCAAATGATAGAAGAGCTGGCAGCGGGGTGCCCAACCCCAAATTAATACAAACAAATTCTCTTCACTATTATTGCCCCTGATTTATCAGTTAAAGCATAATTGTGTAAACAAAAGAGAAAGAGGGATGACCTTCTACACCAGTTGCGTCCTTCACCATGGGAGACGCTCTTGTGAATCCAGTTGACTTGTGACATACTGTATTTTCTGTTTACCATTCGTTGACATTAGCATACATCTCCCAAAATATAGACACTCCTCCACATTATGTGATAGTTGGCAGCCACCAGAGGATTCAGGTAGCCATGGCTTGTGAAAGATGGATGGGAGGAGTGTGATTGTTACTCTTCGTGATGCAAAGTAATTGCTATGCTTTATTTATCATGCCTGTGTTTAAAGTTTTATGATATTAGCGTGCATATGCTTTTACATTAGATTGATCAAGTTTATGTTAGTAGCATGTCACCTCAGAAATTATTGTTTTATCGTTTACCTACTCGAGGACGAGTAGGAACTAAGCTTGGGGATGCTTGATACGTCATAAACGTATCCCTAATTTCTGATGCTCCATGATGATATTATGCCAATTGCTACATGTTTTCTCCCTTCTTTATGTCATCTTTATCGATTTTCTGGACTAACCTATTAATAAGATGCCACATAACCAGTTCCCTATTTTCTGCTGTTTTTAGTTTCAGAAAAGTTGGTCTGGAAATATTCTTGGAATTGGAAAGTTTGAACCCCGGAAGTCCTATTTTCCCCGGAAGCATCCATAAGACTGACGAGGAGTCGAAGAGGGGCAGCAGGGGGGCCACACCATAGGGTGGCGAGGCCCCCTGGCTGCGCCAGCTATGGGTGTGGGGCCCCCTGGCCTCCACCGCCTTTGCCCTTTTGTCTATTTAAGCCCCCCCGGTATGAAAACCCTAAGCACCTGATCAAAATCCCCGAAAAAGTTCCGGAGCCGCCGTCACCATCAACCCCAGATCAGGGGGTTTCTGAAGCTATTTCCGGCACCGTGTCGGAGAGGAGATCATCACTGTAGGCTTCTACATCACCACGCCTGCCTCCAGGGTGATGCGTGAGTAGTTCATCCTTGGACTACGAGTTCGTAGTTGTAGCTAGATGGTGGTCTTCTCCTCATATGCCTCCATGTTTAGATCTCATGAGCTGCCTATCGTGATCGAGATTGATCTTATGTAATTCTATATGTTGTGTTTGCTGGGATTCGATGAATATCGACCTTATGCCAAGTTGATTATAGTATTTATTTGCATATGGTATTTGTGATCTTGCATGTTTTCGTTGCTAGTGGTTACTCTAGCCAAGTAGTTGCTAGTGAATCCAAGAGGGAGTATTTATGCTCGATAGTGGGTTCATGCCTCCTTGTTGCCTTGCTCGAGTGACAGAAACGTGAAGGGGGGATGTGATGTTGCCATTAGGGAGAAAACAGCGGTGAGAGTGCCCACATGCACAATCATTGCTTACATTACACACTTTGTTTAATGCAATTATTTGTTTCTTGCAACTTAATACCTAAGGTGGTTCGGATGATAACCTGAGGGTGGATTATTAGTCATAGATGCAGATGGATGTCGGTCTATGTATCTTGTTGTAATGCCCGCACTAAATACCATAGTAATCTTCATGTCATATTGTGCACTACGGTGCAACCTCTATTTGTCAATTGCCCAGCTATAATTTGTTAACCCAACATGCTATCTTTTATGGAAAGGCACCACTAGTGAACCTATGAACCCCAGTCCATTTTTCCACATTGTTAAACAAACCACAACAATTTCCTGCTTTCTTTACTTACTACAAGCATACACTGTTTTTCCACACTATACGTATAATCTTTGTTTTCAGCAAGACCAGTGAGATTGACAACCTCACTGTACCGTTGGGGCAAAGTATTTTGGTTGTGTTGTGTGGAGGTTCCACGTTGTTGCGGACACCGGTGAAGAGCCAGCACCACCGTTAGTGGCATCAACCTTCCGAAGGTCCTCCTTCTCCTACTGGATTGATAACCTTGGTTCTTAACTAATGGGAAAACTCCTACCGCTGTGCTCATCACACCCTCCTCTTGGGGTATCCCAACGAGTGCAAGATCTGCACAGTCACTATCCGCCTCTTGATTCGCATCAGGTCTAGAGGCAGAACCTGGACCGTGTCCAACGCCTAACTGTATTTGGGTGTGGCAGCGTAATTGATGAAAGGCGCAGTTCCCGTCTCCTTTCCAGGATAGGGAACGTCCGAGTGATGGAAGAACGAGCCCGTCCAGAATTTGACAAACTCGGAGGTTTTTATCTTTGTAAACCACTCCTCCCTAAACCTACGGAAATTGAAGGAGATGGTCCCACAAGTTGGAAGGATACCGTCAGTGGTATTGCGCTTAACGTTAAAGCAATACTGGAAGAAATCTAATCGGGGTTCTATCCCTAGATAACCCTCGAAAAGAGCCTGGAACCCAGCTATATACATAATAGATTTGGGTGGCAGGTTGTGAGGTTGAACTCCGTAGTGGTTGAGGACTTGCAGGAAGAACGCAGAAGGAGGAAAACTCGTACCTCGGGCGATATGGGAGGCCAAAACGACCCTTTCTCTGTCTTTTGGAGAAGGCTCAGAGTCTTATTCATCCATCCGCCATTTGTATTTGGCGATGAATCCGTCCTTCTCCATTGCGTTGAGGAGAGCCACTGCCACGTTGCAGTGACTCCAATTCCCGGAACCACCCACCTCTTCGTCTTTGCCTCCGGTGGAAATGACGGCTGCCGCGTTGTCACCGTCGCGAGCGGAAGATTCCCCCTCCTCAGTTTTGGGTAGGGAGGAGGAGGAGGAGTAGAGGACAGTGGTTGCATGGTTCTGGCGGCAGGGATAGAATCCCCGCCCGCCGGTGCGCTCTCAGAAATCTCCGGCACAACCGTGGAAGAACTCGGAGGTGCCACTGGAGCAGAGAGGGAGACTTTCTCCATCGCGGTGTCGAGGTTGGTGGCGATCTTGGTCGCGTGAGAAGGGCTTCCGGTAGCCATTCCGAGGCGGCGCAACCGTGCGATGGAGCACTGGCCACCGATGTTGAGGTCTCCGTTGAGGTTTGGACTTGGTTTGTTCTCCATTTCCTTTCGCTCGAAGCAGTGGAGTGGGCTCTGCGCTCTGGGAGGTTCGAGACGGAAGATGATGCGGAAGGATAACCCGAAGGCTCGAGGGGCTATTTATAGCCACTTTTGCGTCGAGATTCGTCCCAACGGCTCTTTTAAACATTGGATGACTGACACGTGTTTCGTCGGAAAACCCGGGAAACAAGGGGACGGGGTGATAATGGCTATCTCCTCGTTTCTCGCGCAGAATCTGTCAAAGATATGGTTTCAGTCTTTTGACTGAACCCAGACGTCTGTGACGTAAGCAAGATTTCACCTCTTGCGTCACAGTTTCCTTCTCTGCGAAGATTTGGAGAAGAAATGCCAGATTTTGGTAAATCCGAGTTTGGCATTAAAGACTTTTGTTGAAAGAAGAATCAAGACAAAATGCCGACATTTGTGAAAAGAATACGAACCCATGAGGGAAGGCGAAATGGAGTCTTAATTCTTCTTGGGGGCTACTGTCGGATATATGCCAAATAGGGGTATATCCTGCATTTGCCGAAGGCCGGATTACTAGGGTGGCCCACATGCAATGGAAAGGAGTCCATTGGGCGGCCCAGTAAGCTGACACGCAGGAAGCCGGATTCTAGAAGAACCCGGAACACGGCCCAGGCGTGGTGCGACTTGGAGGAGAAGCCGGATTCCCTACTTTCCAAGTTAGATGCTTTCCGTAGTCTTCTAGGTTTCTCCATGTAAGCCCTAGTCCGGCTATTTATATAAAGCCGGACGGGAGCAAGAGAAGGACATCAGATCACAAGTTAGCTAGAAGCTAACTCGCCGGGAAGTTCATCGTCGCCGAGTTAGCGAAACCATACTCACAATTGTACTCTGTATACTTCAGACTTTAGCCCTAATTTTAGTGAGATTGCAGAAGTAGGAACGCCACCTAGTCGTGACGCACCGAACCTGGGTAAAACCCGTGTTCTCGTTTCTAGTTCTTCCACACCCCCCCGCAGTTCTGCCAGTAGGCTTATGGCACCCCCGTCCATGATCCTTTCTACAAAGTCTCGACAACCAAGATGAAGGGGCTTTGAACTGAACTTGCTATTTCCAGGAAGACAATTGATGATGATGAGATCATCAGATAAATACTCAATGGTTTTGACGCCTCCTACAACTCCCTCGTGTCCTTGGTGAACGCCAACCCGAGCATGATGCTCTCTGATCTATTTGGTCAGCTCAACTCGCATGACATGAGGCATAAGATGTTGGCCGAAACAGGCCAATGCGCTGAATATTTTCTCTCTTCGGTGAACGTGGAGAGTTGTGGCCACGACGACTACATAAGTGGACGCCGCACTCTAGACCATGAACGTCGCGGTGAAAGGAGCTCGGATGGTGATCACTATAATTACAGGCGCCACTATAGAGGGGACATGGTCGTTCTCCTGAATGTGACCGTCGCGATGGCAGGCGCCATGATGGTGGTGACTACGGTGACCACGATCACCATGATCGTCGCAATGATGGAGGAGATCGTCGTGACCTCCATGCTGACTGGGGTGACCGCCGTGACAGGCGGGTTGACGGCCATGACAGGCGGGATAACGGAGGTGGACGTTCCTCTCTCGACCATGAACGTCGCGTATAAAGGCGCTCGGATGGTGATCGCTATGATTACATGAACCACTATGGAGGGGGACATGATCGCTCTCCTGAATGTGAACGTCGCGACGTCAGGCGCCATGATGATGGTGACCGCGGTGACCATGATCACCATGATCGCCGCAATGACGGAGGATACAGTCGTGACCGCCGTGCTGACTGGGGTGACCGCACGACAGGCGGGTTGATGGCCATGCGCCGCGATGGTGGTGGACGCCGTGAGCAAGGAGGCCGCCGCGATAGTGATGTCCAAGGCCGACGTCGAAATGGGCGCCGTGGACATGCCCCTACGACATATGTGGACTTTACATGCCAAATATGTAAAATACATGGCCACTCCACAAGTGATTGTTGGTGGCGTCGTGGATATGGTTCTGACTATGACGGTGGTGATCGTGATCATAAGAATGCTCTTTTTGCTTCCTACGTCGTCGACACCAACTGGTACTCGGACACTAGCGCGATTCATCACATCACCGGGGAGCTGACAAGCTCACTAAATGCGGAAAAATACAGTGGGTGTGACCATGTCCACACTGCAAACGGTAACGGTATGAAAATAAGTCATATTGGACATTCAACATTGCATACTCCCATGATTCATTACAACTTAAAAATGTCCTCCATGTTCCTAGTGCTTACATGAGTATTCTTTCCATTCATACACTGACACTTGAAAACAATGTATTCATTGAATTCCACCCTTGTTCTTTTTTATCAAGGATGAGGCCACAAGTAAAACACTATTTAAATGTCCCCGCCATGATAGACTCTACCCGCTAGTGCCCATCTCCACTGGATCACCAAAGTAAATCTTTGTCACAATAAAACAATGTTTATCCACATGGTATTGCCGTTTAGGACATCTTTCTTCATTTATATTTCAGCAAGTTCTTCAATTTTTTTTTTTTTTGGTATTCTCCTGAAATAAACCGCTACATTTGTGATCTTGTCAATTAGCCAAAAGCCACCAATTACGATACCCTGTTTCCGCCACTCTTATTACTGTTCGCTTGGAACAAGTATTCTCTGATGTATGAGGTCCTACTCGTGTATTTGTTGGCAAACATGCATATTATTTAATCTTTATAGATGATTTCAGTAAGTATACGTAGATTTATTTGCTCAAGAATAGATCTTAAGTTTATCAAATCTTTCTTAATTTTCAATCACTTGTTGAATACAAATTCGGTAGGAAAATAATAACTCTGCAAACTGATTTGGTTGCCGAATATGAAAAACTAAACAATTTCTTTCAGAACATTGGGATCACGCATCATGTCTTATGTCCACATGCTCATAAGAAATTGTTCCGCTGAGAGAAAACATCTTCACGTTGTAGAAGTTGGGCTTTCGTTACATGCAAATGCATCCATGCCATTTAAATTCTGGGATGAAGCATTCCTCACCGCAACCTTTCTCATTAATTAATTTACTTCCTAGCAAGGTCATACAGTTTGACATTCCTCTTGAACGTATTTTACACACCGAGCCCTAGATGATGCACATTGGCGCACGACTATGTAAGAAGAGTATGATGCTTTGCTCCAAAAAAAAACATGACGTCTTGTTCCTTCCAGCTCAAACAAAAATATTATTGACTGTAAGTAGGTCTATCGTATCAAAAAACATGCAGATGGTACTATTGACAGGTACAAAGCTCGCCTTGTAGCAAAGGGTTTCAAACAAAGGTATGTCATTGGCTATGAAGACAACTTTAGTCCTTTTGTTAAGACAACTACTAGTCGGATTGTACTAGCTATTTCAGTTTCACCATGATGGATTCTGTGACAGCAAGACGTGAAGAACACGTTTTTACATGGTGTTCTGGCACAGGAGGTTTACATGAGATAGCTACCAGGTTTTGCCCCACCCTGATACTCCTAATCATGTTTGCAGACTTGACAAAGCCTTATATGGATTAAAACAACCACCTCGGGCTTGATTTTCCCATCTTGGCTCCGAATTACATGATTTTGGTCTCATCCCTTCCAAGGCGGATACTTCTTTGTTTCTTTACAACTAGTCAGGTATCACCATATATTTTCTGATTTATGTTGATGATATCATAGTTACCAGCTCTCCTCCTAATCAAGCCATGTTTGCTTTGCTCCATGATCTCAATGATAATTTTGCTATTAAAGATCTTGGTGATTTACATTTTTTTCTTGGCCATTGACGTCAAACAACTTAGCGATGACTTACTATTGACACAGGGAGAGTATGCTACTGTCCGCTTTGACATGGCTGGGTTGCGTGGTTGCAAGGGATCACCCACACCTCTTTCCTCTAATGACAAGTTGTCTCTCGTGGAGAGGACGCCTCTAGGGCCTGAGTACATCACACAGTATCGTAACATTGTTGGCGTGATAATTTAGGTGCAACATATCTGTCCGCCAATCCTATTTTTCATGCACACACAAAGCATATTGAGACTGACTTTCATTTTGTGAGAGAAAGAGTAGTGGACAAGAACTTGAATATTTGTTTTGTTTCTATTCGAGATCAAAGATGCCGATGGCTTCACTAAACGTCCCCCTATCAAAAATCTGGATGAGTTTAAACGTAATCTCAAGGGTTTAGACATCTTAGGTTAAAGGGGGAGTGTTAAATATTTAAGATGGTAAGAACCCTGTACGCGACGGTAGAGGTTATTTCTACCACAATATAACACGTACATGAGGTCCCTCACGGGATCATCTTTCCTGCCAAACCTATTTCGCCTATAGCACTAGGTATACGTCGATACGTACGCGCTGCATGAGAATGACAGCATAGCTTTCTACGAGTAGGTACTTGTAGCCCAACTTTGTATCTCCGTCAAGCAATTAATGGAAAGAGTAGTCACTGCATGCCTAGCTACGTGGTGTAGGTACCGTCGAGTCTAGCGCGCACGAGGGGAATCGAAACGAGGCACGTGAGATGTGATGTCTGGTCGCTCGTCCAGCTTCACTTCTCATGGGCGGTCTGCTGACGGGTCCGCAGGATTTGCCTCCTGCAGGCACTATGCGCGAACGACTGGATCTCGCGGCTGGCGTGGCAGTGACCGGCCGTCGTCAGGCTGGATCGCAAGCAACGGATCCATCTGTTGAGCATTGACTACTTTGTCACACCAGTTGCTGGGTACTCTCATCGCCGGTAAACTTCACCATCGCAGTGCAGAAAGTACAGTACGTAGGTGGTGAACACGCCGTGCCCGTGCGTGACGTGCTGTGTGCCGCGCGGCCGCGCTGCGCCTACAACTAGGACGCAACAACCGAGGGTACGACGCGCGCGCACAGACCCTACACTCGCCACGAGCGCACGCCATGTCCACGGAGGCGCTCCTCCCAGTCCCAGGCGGCCGCGGGTCGGTGAGCCGGCGCCTGAGCATCGACGACGCGCTCGTGCAGCACGCGGGCGAGTTCGGGCGGTGGCAGCTGCGGCACTTCGTGCTGGTGTCGGCTGCGTGGGCGCTGCAGGCGCTCCACACCATGGTCATCATCTTCGCGGACCGCGATCCGGCCATGGCATGCGGGGCGGCGGATGGGCGGTGCGGCGACCGGTGCGCCGGTGCTGCGGCCGGGTGGTCCTGGGCGCAGGGGAGCGCGTCGTCGACGGTGGCCGAGTGGGGGCTCGTCTGCGGCGAGCGGTACAAGGTCGGGCTCGTCCAGGCCGTCTTCTTCGCCGGCTGCATGATCGGTACGTACGTCACTGCTCTGCTCGAATCAGTTATTGATCGGTTAAGATTCTTCCGCAGATCATCCAATTTCCTCTTTTCTAGTCCGTACCCATTTTTGGGTGGCTGTGTTGTTGGTCATGCCGTGATGGCAACGTGTAATCGGGGCCATGCACGTGGAGTATTCGTTCGTCGTAGTGGGTCGCCGTTGTAATCGGGGCGTTTTTCCTAAAGATCTTATTTTCGCCGGTTGTGTATCATGATAGTTTCTTTTCTGAGAAACACGGTACAACGCGCATACATTCACTCTATGAACACACACGCACACGCTACCCCTATGAGCATCTTCAAGAGACTGAGCCGGTAGGTCTTGAGATTGACGAAATCACCACAGACGTCTCGCTGTCGACGCGAATGTCGTCTCCCACCAAAAAAATATTTCGTCTAAATGCAACATAGCGTCAAATCTAGAGTTTAAACTCCGGTGGGCTAAAGATACAATTACTCTCCTAATCATCCAAGACCGATCGAGAAGTTCAGCTCTCACGTGCTGCCATGCACTTGGCTGTCGAGCTAAAAAGAGGCAAGCAGCTAGTACCACCATCAATTTCCATGTGCTCCAACTCCTGATGTATCCTCTTTTTACTACTCCTTCCGTTTCCACATATTTAACCCTTTTTTACCAAGCTAAAGCTAAGCAGTAGCATCTGAAGCTAGCTGCTACTTTCTACTCCCTCCGTTCGAAAATACTTTTTTTTTTTTAAAAAGGTTCGAAAATACTTAGCATCTATTATACACTTATTTGAAAGTCGAGTAATTCTGAACATTCTAGAGAAAAAAAATTGCAAGTCAAAGCCTGATCACATGCAGGCTGCAGGCAGGTTCCCGGGTTCTTGTGCGTTTTAAAACCGATCCGGCAGCATTGTACTCTTATCAAAACATTAATTATGCAAATAAAATAAAATAAAATTAGAATGCATAGTTGTCAGTTTCATTGATCTCATCTAAAGCACATTACTCATAGTAAGGAGAAATCTCGCTCGTTTAGATTAGTCTCAAGTCGATGTTCGCATTCTGGTCCTTAATTTTTAAGCTGCACGTGTTGTCACTTGCTGGAACCAGATACATGATCTTGGGGTCTTTTCGCCGATGCGAGAATCCCCCAGACTGATTCAGCCCATTTGTCTAATTCGGACTGATTCGAGGTCCCCTCGACAGTACAAGTCTTATCAATCAACAGTGACTAGTACATCATCAAAATCAATTTTTAGTACGGGCTATCCCCTCAATTGTGTCAGAGGTTGTTGCAACAGTGCAAAAACAAGTGGACTGGCTACCTCATATATAAATACGCCGATTAATTTGCGGACATGATCAGTAGTAGCTTACTGTTTGAAAGATATCATTAATTATTTCTCGTAAGAAAGAGGGTGCTGATTTTAAGACCTGTGTTGTCGGCGTCGCAGTGATGCATGTGGCTCTCGTGAAGTGTTCACTTCTTCATGTTCGTTGGAGCGCCCGTGCTCCTCCCATAATGGTCTTTAGCGCCTTCTCCATGCATCTGGTGAGATGCCTTCTGGTGCTCGGGGAGTGGCCAATTGGCCATAACCCTAATAATGTTGGTGTTTGTGTGGGCTCGGCTCACTTTTATCGGTTTTCATCCTGTTATTTGTTAATTAACCGAGTAATTCTCTTCTTAGGCTGGTCAGAATGGGGTGGAACATACACTAGTAACCTACACGTTTTTCTAGACTATGTTACTACCTCCACAATGGGAGGAACATATATGTAGTGTAATGCAACAATACATTTATTAGGCTATAGACTCATTGTTTCTTGGAGTGTGTGATGTTCCGGTAACTTAGCTAGTTACCACAAACACATCTCTCTTCATTAAATATGTGCCACATAAGCAAAGTTGTATTGAAGTGTGTGATGTTACTACTAAGTTCCTCCCCATTGTGACCAGCCTTATTAATCAATAAAATAGATATAACTACCTCGTTTCTCAAAAAAAAATGAAAAGATCATAATTAAGCACGGCGCATAGAATCTACAGCACCTATCATCTAGTGTTCCTTCTTTATTTCATATGTAGATAAACAAATTAAGAATTTAAATTGACTAGTCATAGTGGGGAGTATCATATATTGGTATCATGCATATGATACTAGTGTATGATACTGCCCCTATAATGTATAGTATCATATAGTAGTATCATATACACATCTCATTTATTGCTTTGTAGAATCCCAACATAAATATGTGTACAGGATTTACTTATTTTTAAAATATCTTGTTTTATGTGTTATGGTACCGTAACATAGGTCGATACGACTACAATCCCTCTCTTTATTAATTGTTGTGTCACATTAGATTTTTGCTAACATGGCATGCATGATACTACCTATGGTACCCTCACTATGGCTAGTCTGCTTGATAACATTTAATATGTCATGTTGATGGGTATGAGGGTAGCATGCGGTTATTAGAGGAAACAATAAAAATTTCGCAGGAGACCGAAAATAAACGGAATCGGCTAGAATGTTTCTTCAGGCCCCTCAAAACCCAGCAATGATGTCTTCAGAGCGATCCGTGAAACAAACTTAAATGCATTTCGGCTACGTTACAAGTACCCCCTCCGATTCATAAAAAGTGTCGCTCACTTAGTATGTCATGTTGATGGGTATAAGGGTAGCATGCGATTATTAGAGGAAACAATGAAAATTTCGTATGAGACCGAAAATAAGCGGAATCGGCTGGCATGTTTCTTCGGGCCTCTCAAAACCCAACAATGATATCTTCAGAGCGACTCGTGAAACAAGCTTAAATGCATTTCAGCTGCATTACAAGTAATCTCTCTGATCCATTAAAAGTGTCGCTCACTTAGTACAAAGTTTGTACAAATTTAGTACAAAATGACAAACACTTTTTATGGATCAGAGGGAGTATTTTTTGTTGACCTTGTATGCCTTTTCATCATTACTATTTCTAAGGACAATTAAATCACTTGGAGTAGTTCCGTGGTTAATTCTTCATGACTACAGTGAAATATGTCGCAACATGAACATTATCACTAGACTCATTAGTAACTTCCGGGAGATTTGATCTCATTGTAAATACAATGATATTGGCTATAAAGCGATACTAAGTAAGAGGGGTGAAGGAAGGTTAAGGGTCCATCTTGATTTTGCGGTTGCTTGCCCTTAACTAGGCTAGAATGTTTCTTTCGCAATTTGCGTCATTTCTCAAGCTTACGGTCAGATAATAAAAGCTCTATAAGGTTAAAATCTGAGATATGAAGCTATCTTCTTTTGGATGATACTAAAAACTATACAACGGCAAAATATCAGTTATGGAGCTTTTTGGGAGAGATGAGTAAACCTGGATAGACATGCACATAGAAGAGTTAAGGATAGACATGATCTTAGAGATGTGGCTACTGATTTTAAATCTACCATGGTACCTTTCCAAGGGCTCGAGTGTGTCACAATTTTGGTGGTATTCATCAAAAACTTGAAACATCGAGGAGAATTGAATTTTAGTCAGGAAAAATCAAATTACATCCTTCGGAATGAGGATGGAAAAATAACTGATCAAGTGGATAAGCTCCATGTGATGAGTACAATCTCATGTACTTTTTTTCTAATTTAGTTGTTAATAACATCGTCTCTTTCTCAACCTGAGCAATTACCAGAGCCAAGAATTTGCATATATAAAAGTGCGGTTTTATGGATTTGCCGAAAATTAGTGATCATGTCGGTTTTATGTGATCCCGTTGCGACGCGCGGGTATTCTGCTATTTAACGTGACCGATCGTGCCGTTTTTGTCAGGCGCGGGTGTGTTCGGGCACCTGCCAGACTCGTTCCTGGGCCGCAAGGGGTCCCTCCAGGTGGTCTGTGTCCTGAATGCTGTCTTCGGCCTCCTCACCGCGCTCTCTCCGAGCTACTGGGTCTACGTGGCCCTGCGCCTCCTCACAGGCTTCAGCACCGGCAGCGTCGGTACCTGCTCTTTCGTCCTCGCCACGGAGCCCATTGGGCCTTCCCACCGCGGCGCCGCCGGCATGTCCACCTTCTACTTCTACTCCGGTGGCATCGTGGCCCTCGCTGGAGTCGCCGCGCTGTCCCAGTCCTCCTGGCGGCTCCTCTACGTCGTCACCTCCCTCCCGTCCCTATTCTTCGTGCTTGTCGTCACGCCGTTCCTCTCCGAGTCACCACGCTGGCACCTCGTGCACCAGCGTCCTAACGATGCCATGCGCGTCCTGCGCGACATCGCGGCCACCAACGGCAAGAGTATACCAGACAACGTCACACTTAAGATGGATGATGAGGGCGAAGACATGGACGACACCGGAAGGAAGGTTGAGGATCCCACACCTTCGCCGTCCTCAGGTACGATCCTGGACGCATTCATGTCGCGGACGACACGGGGCAGGCTGGTGCTCTCGGTGTTCATCTACTTTCTTTGCTCGGTGGTGTACTTCGGGCTGAGCCTCAATGTGGTCAACCTCAAGACCAACATTTACGTCAGCGTCCTATTGAACTCGGTGGCCGAGATGCCGGCATACCTGCTCACAGCGCTGCTTCTCCGGCACTTTGGACGGAAGCCGCTCGGCATCGGCACGATGCTCCTCAGTGGCTTTTCCTGCACCGTAGGCAGTCTCGTTGCTGGCGCCGGTGCCATGGGGTAATTAAACTAAACCCTTCTTGTTTTCGCATATGCATGACATGATTTGGCAACCACTGTATTTTCTCTGACTGCATGCATGCAGGGTGGTGAGAATGGCGTGCGGGGTGGTGGGCATCTTCGGGATGGCGGGGACATACAACCTGTTAATTGTATACACCGCGGAACTATTCCCGACGGTGGTAAGGAATGCGGTGCTGGGGTGCGTGTCTCAGGCGGCGCAGATGGGGGCCATACTGGCGCCCATGGTGGTGGTGCTCGGGGAGCAGGTGCCGTTCGCGGTGTTTGGCGTGTCGGGGATCATCGGTGGGCTGCTGGTGTTCTACCTGCCGGAGACTATGAACAAGCCTTTATATGACACCATGGCCGGGCTGGAGAAAGGGGAGAGAGCATGGTCTACGTGCGAAGAGGAAGGTAACAAGTATATATGATAACAGTACAAGAAGATGTGTTGTTCATGTGACCATGCTGCGGAGAAGAGGGAACGGATCTACAAGAGGATATGTACTCCCTCCGTCCTAGAGTAAGTATCGTTGAAATGGATGTATCCAACTTCTATATACATCTAGCTACATCTATTTGAGCGGCACTTATTTTAAAGCGGAGGAAATACCTGTAATGTTTCACCTTTGTGTAAAATTTAATATTCGAGAATATACCTTTTGTATAATTCACTTGGTAATAAATCAAATTTGGCATTATCAGGTTCCTGTGACGGCTGCAACAAGATCCCTTTAAGAAACATGTATGGAGTGAACACTCGGAAATTGTTTTTTGGCCCTTGGGCACTAGTGCTCTATGTATTTAAAAGTTAAAAAATATTTCAAAGTTTTAAAATTTTCTGAAAACAAATTCGGACGTAGCTATCAGCGTATCCTATAAACCTACAAAATTTCATATTCAAATACAAAATAGTATGAGCTACAAAATAAATGACAAAATACTAAAATATAGAGATTTAAAAATAGGCATAACCAGATCGATACTTTTGTCATTTTTGTGTATTTCATAATATTTTGCATTTGGATATGAATTTCGCAGTAGGATACACCTATAGCTACGTCTAGATTTGTTTTCAGAATTTTCTGTAACTTATATATATTTTGTTCGAATTTTTTAAATAGGCAGGAGCACAGGTGCGAGGTGCACCAAATCCACTACAAGAAAGATGACATTTAGTCACCAAGCAATAGTCACGAAGCAGTTTGGTGGCTATATTTGTACCATCTATCACCAACAACCTAATAGTTTGGCTACTATTGCTTCACTGAACCTTTAGTCACAAAGGCCTGGTAACTAAAAATTGCTATTTAGTAACCAACAAATGCAATGTTGGTTTCTAAATACATTCAGAAACCAGATTTTTCTAACCACGAAGAAATCAAGAATATTGGTGAAAATAAATAATTAGAAACCAATAGTTAATCTCTAGTAACCAAGTATCTTGGTGACTAAAGGTCTATTCTCTAGTAGTGATCTCCAGTTGCAAACATTCAGATTTAAGAAGCTGGAGCAAACGAGTTCTAGCTATTCAACTTTTTGTTCATTGATAGATGACAACTATCAGCCTGTAATGTTACCACGTGGCAACTTCTGGTTGTGTTCACTCCTGAACAACTATAAGCCCGTGTGCTTGGCCAACATGGAAGTGAAAAGAGACATGTTTGGGCATTTGATGTCGTGTTAATTTTGCAGCCAACTGGAAGGAGAGTAGTTGTACATGTTACTCGAAAAATTGAAACCTACACTGTAAGTGGTTTTGGGACTATCCTATGCTCCCCTGCGCTGTCTAGTGATGCATTGATCTGCCTGATAATTGCTGGCCTACATGTAGTGGATCTGACGGCTGTTATGGCAGCCAGGCTGATATTTGCTGGCCTACGGGCCGATTTTATTACAAATATATCCATCTGCATAGTGATAATGTCAAAAATACCCACCACGAAATGCAATTGCCACATCGACCCTGGCAGGAAGACAGCAAAGCGACACGTGTCTCTCCCGCCAAAGCAATTCGCGGAATACTCATCCCGCCTCACCGAGTGGCGGAAGGCACCTACTTCGGCAGTTTTTGCATCAATAGTAGAGAACACACAATTTGTTTAGGCCAAAAAACACCTTTAGGCCCGGTTCTGCTACGAACTGGGGCTAAAGGCTGGGTTCCAGCGGCTGGGAACCGGAACTAGAGGTTCCTTCAGACCCGGTTTGTGTCTGAAACCGGAACTAGAGGTTCCTTCAGACCCAGTTTGTGTCTGGAACCGGAACTAGAAGTTTTCTAGGCAAAGGAGGCAATCTTTAGCCCCGGTTCGTGTGTGGAACCGGGGCTAAAGGTCCCTATCTATATATAAAACAACCAGCCTCACTCCCCTCCTTAGCCACTAACTCATTTTGGAGGGAGAAAGGTGTGAGAGGGTGTGTGCTGATTTTTTCCCCTCCTATGTATACAAGGTGCTCGATGCCCGGGAGAACGATGTCACTTCAGCTCGCACAAAAAAACATGGTTTAAGTTATCCGGTCCACACTTAATTAAGCTTTCTGCTCGTTCTTTCCTCCTCCGTCGAGGTACCAACTTTATCCTTTCATTTGTCGATGTAGAGTGGTCATTTCTGTAATGACGATGTTCTGAAATGTTTTTGATAATAATTATATAATGCAGATGAACCAGCAATGGATGTACGCTGACCGACGATCTCCCGAGTTCATGAAAGGCGTGGGTTATTTTCTCTATGTGGCCCAGTCAAACAAACGGAATAATTTTATGTGTTATCCATGTGTTGTATGTTGGAATCAGAAAGGAATACTCTTCCCACAGAGCTCTCCACATCCACCTATTTCAGCCCGGTTTCATGCCCGGCTATAATTGTTGGACCAAGCACGGGGAAAAAGGGGTTATGATGGAAAACAAAGAAGAAGAAGAGAATGATGAAAGCTATCATGATATGTTCCCCGAATACGGTACTAGTACTGGAATGAAGGAAATGATGAAGAAGAAGCAGAAGACAGGGGACCAGATGAGCCCATCGATGATCTTGGCTAGGCCATTACGGATGCGAAGGCAGAATGCGAAATTAAAAAGGTTAGGGTGACGTTCGATCATATGTTAAAGGATCACAAAACATTGTTCTATCCAAATTGCAAAGATGGCCATAAAAAGCTGAGTAGCACACTGGAATTGCTGCAATGGAAGGCAGAGAACGATTTGACTGATAGCGGATTTACAAAGTTGCTGCAAATAATGAAGAAGAAGATTCCAAGAAAGAATGAATTGCCCGACAGTCATACCAAGCAAAGAAGGTTGTTTGTCCCCTAGGATTAGAAGCGAAGAAGATACATGCCTGCATTAATGACTGCATCCTCTACCGCGGTGAGCAGTACGAGAATTTGGAAGCATGCCCTGTATGCACTGCATTGCGGTATAAGATCATACGAGACGACCCTGGCGATGTTGAGGGTGAGCACCCCAGAAAGAGGGTTCCTGCAAAGGTGATGTGGTATGCTCCAATAATACCACGACTGAAACGTTTGTTCAGAAACAAAGAGCATGCCAAGCTGTTGCGATGGCACATGGAAGACCGTAAGAAAGACGAGATGTTGAGACACTCCATTGATGGGTCGCAGTGGAGAAAAATCGAGAGAAAGTTACCGCGCTTTGTAGGTGATTCAAGGAACTTATGGTTTGTTCTAAGTATAGATGACATGAATCCATTTAGTGAGCAGAGCTGCAGCCATAGCACCTGGCATGTGACTCTATGTATCTATAACCTTCCTCCTTGGTTGTGCATGAAGCGTAAGTCACTATGATGTCAGTGCTCATCCAAGGCCCAAAGAAGCTGATACGTCTCCAACGTATCTATAATTTCTGATGCTCCATGATGATATTATGCCAATTGCTACATGTTTTCTCCCTTCTTTATGTTATTTTTACACGTTTTCCAGGACTAACCTATTAACAAGATGTCAAGTGCCAGTTCCCTGTTTTCTGCTGTTTTTTATTTCAGAAAAGTTGTTCTGGAAATATTCTCGGAATTGGACCCCACAAATCCCGAAGTTCCTATTTTCCCGGGAAGCATCCAGAAAACCGAAGAGGAGTCGAAGACGGGCACCAGGGGGCCCACACCATGGGGTGGCGCCCCCCATTGGCCGCGCCAGGGGGTGGTGTGGGGCTCCCAGAGCTCCACCGCTTTTGCCCTTTCGCCTATTTATTCCCCCCGGATGGAAAACCCTAGAGACCTGATAAAAAATCCCCGAAAACCTCCGCAGCCGCCATCGTCGTCAACCCTAGATCAGGGGGGTTCTGAAGCTGTCTCCCGGTACCCTACCGGAGAGGAGATCATCACCGGAGGCCTCTTCATCACCATGCCTGCCTCCGGAGTGATGCGTGAGTAGTTCATCCTTGGACTACGGGTCCATAGCAGTAGCTAGATGGTTGTCTTCTCCTCCTATGCCTCAATGTTTAGATCTCGTGAGCTACCTAACATGATCGAGATTGTTCTTATGTAACTCTATGTGCTGTGTTTCCTGGGATCCGATGAATATTGAACTTATGCCAAGTTGATTATAGTCTTTTACTGCATATGTAATTTGTGATCTGGCATGCTTTCCGTTGCTAGTGGTTGCTCTGGCCAAGTAGTTGCTAGTGACTCCAAGAGGGAGTATTTATGCTCGATAGTGGGTTCATGTCTCCTTTTCGCCTGTGCTCGAGTGACAGAAACGTGACGGGGGACGATGTGATGTTGCCACTAGGGAGAAAACAACGGTGTGAGTGCCCGTGTGTACAATCATTGCTTACATTACACATATTTCTTAATGCGATTATCTGTTACTTGCAACTTAATACCTAAGGGGAGTTCGTATGATAACCTGAGGGTGGATTATTAGTCATATATGCAGTTGGATTACGGTCTATGTATATTGTTGTAATGCCCGCACTAAATATCATAGTAGTCATCATGTCATGAATGTCCACTGCGGTGCAACCTTTATTTGTCAATTGCGTACGGATGATGTGGCGGTGCTTGAGAGGTTGGGGAAAGAACGATAAGGTGTGGCGTGGGGGTCGTGGTGCGTGCGCTTTTTTCGTTTTTGAGAATCGTTCGTGGTGTGTGTGTGTCTACGTGGTGATGGGGCTAGGGATGGGGCTGGAACTGCGGCAGGGGCAGGTGGGGGTCTAGCTGGGCCGTTGTGTGTAAGTGGGCTTCGGTCTAACACTAGCTCCTTCATTTTTTTCTTTTGTCCTTTTAATTTTACAAAACATTTTACCAATTGATATTTAAAATAGAAAAATGATTTGAAATAAAGTATTATTTTAAATTACAATGAGTGGTAAGTTGTGGTTAACTTAAATCATTTTTTCAAAACAAAGCCATGGTTTTAAACTTTAAGAGAATAATATTTCGGGTTACAAAATGCAACGATATGAATGATGGCATGTGATGCGCCAAAAAACAGAAAACTAATATAAGGTATTTTTTTCGAAAGGTTACACACATTGGCACATGCGATGTGGCTGGAAATAGTAGCCCGGGAGGTGAGTGTGCAGTTGTGACGTTAGTTTCGGCAGGAGTAGAGCATGCACGTGAAATTTACTTTGAAAAAAGGTGGTTTAGCGGAGCAAGTCTAGAAACCTTGTGAGTGAAACTTTATAGACATATTAATTTTTTTCATGTGAAAAATATAATGTTGTTAAATGTTTTACATTTTTAGTAATCACTAATGTTTCTAGATTACGTAGATAAGTTTCTACTTCTTAAGTTCCTTCATAAACTTGCACCATGATGTATGTTTGGAGCTTTCGATTTGTATTCATGATGTTCTTATGGTGCTGGCGTTATAGATATCACTTTTAATGCATTATCTAATTTGTCTCTCGTAATAAAATAGACACTTAGTGTCTCCCTTAATGTCTTTACAGAGGTACCAAGAGACATTATGGTGAGTGTCTTTAGTGAGGTGTCTCTATTGTTAATACATTCTCAAGAATGCCTCTTACAATGCCTTTACATGAAAAATAAGAGACATTGTGAAGGATGTCTCAAGGTAGATGTCTCTACGGTTAAGGCATTCACTAAAGTGTCTCTCTTAATGACTCTACAACAAATTTAATTAGGATTTAAGAGACACAGCTTGGAGTGCCTCTATGAAAGTGTCTCTACAGGGTCAGTTTTCTTGTAGTGCCTTGACGTGTTTACAACCAAACTATGTAATCAACGTGTATACGTAACTGATAACCGTTTATACATTAACGAATAATCATAGCCGTTAAGGCTAAATCTGTCTGTCTAAATAATCTTGATGACGTGGATCAACGTGGTGCCTCGAAAAACTCTCTTATATTGCTTTTAGTATATAAACGTAGTAGTCACAAACTCTTCACCCGTTGTTTTTTTTCTTTTCTATAGATTCGCAATCCGTGGCTACTTGATTACCTTGACGTGTTTACAACCAAACTATGTAATCAACGTGTATACGTAACTGATAACCGTTTATACATTAACGAATAATCATAGCCATTAAGGCTAAATCTGACTGTCTAAATAATGTTGATGATGTGGATCAACGTGGTGTCTCGAAAAACTCTCTTATATTGCTTTTAGTATATAATAGATAGATATACAGGTTGAACCAGATAGGATGGCTGTCTCCTCTGATCAGGTTGAAATGTGTGCATCTCTCTTTGTCGCTTCTTTCCCATGTGTTCCCTAAAGAGTAAGGTTCCGATGTTCTTCAAATATTTTACCGCATTCAAAATTAAATTGGATCAAGGCAAGCAACAGAAAACCACACTCAGAGCCAATGACATGATTGTGGCTACTTTTCAAGCCTCATGCTAGCATCTCCTAGCTGATTATGGGTGGATGGATACTTTGAAACCTTCTAATCTAATTGTTCATAATTTTGAGTCACTCCTCGGAATGCTAAGAAAAATGATGTATACCATCATTAGATTCTATAGCCTGAATTGTAAAAACTGATCCTAAATAGGAGAACTGACGTTGATATTAAAATAAGTACATGAATCCCTTTAATTAACCAAACCAGTGGAACATAATAATTGTTCATGATTTTGAATTTATTGTGGTTATGCAAGTGAAAAAAAGATGGTCTACTATATACTCCAGCTTATCATATAGGGAGTTGCTCATGATTTTGAATTTTTTGTGGTTATGCATTTGGTAAAAAGGAAAATCCCATCTGTCAGACTCTCTCATCGTTCAACAATATAAAATCACAACGCTACTTTTATATCAATATATAAAGTTTCAAATAGCTGCTCGCCTTCTGTCCTTCAGCAGCATACTATGATGATTTTTAGGACCAAAAGACATTAAGCAAAATGTACGAGGACCATCTTCAATCGAGGGAGCTTCAAGCCTGGTAACAATATTGTTATCGGTATTTGCCCAAGCATTTGTAACTTCCCCGTGAATGGCAGTCATGAACCTGAAGCATCGCATAATGAAGCACGGTGTCCACATATATGTACTAGCTCCTGCATCAGGTTGTCCACTTTTGAGTTCATTCATGTATGAAAAGGATCAGAAACGATTAATACTCCATTTTCTCGGGTCAAACTTTCACGAACTTGTAAAGAGATAAAGAGTGCATCAGGGTGTCTACTTTTGAGTTCATTCATATATGAAAAGGCTCAGAAATAATTTATACTCCATTTTCTCGAGTTAAATTTTCACGAACTTGTGAAGAGATAAAGAGTTCTGTAAAACAAGGCTGTTAAAATAAAAATACGATCAATAAATAAAATCACATGAAGAAGAGATGTTGGCAAGAATTAGGGGGTCTTGAATTGTCAAGAACGTACTTCTAAGGAAAACACATCATAACTTGATTAAAACAAGTGTTTACAGTTTTTCACACTAAACAGTACAAATCATCTCAAAGGTGGGGGAACGAAGGACCATCAGACTCGGAATGTTTCATCTTGCAAAATTCATATGTGAATTGAACGAGGAAATTATACCGGGTTGTAGTACTTATTAAGTACGAAGAACTTCGCGACAACTGTACAAGTGAGATCCGTCATCCCACGAATGATGTTCTCAAATTAATTAATTTCGTAACTGAGAATTTCACGTCACAGTTGTACCAACAAGAGATTTGTGCGTATTCGACGCAGATTTTCACTTTTCTGTTGCAACGCACGGGCATGTTTACTAGTACTTATAAAATTGGTCCAAGGAGTACCTTCGTTGGGCGTAGCAAATGGCCGAACGGGTGTCGGGCTACATGCTCAAGCGGCAATGTCGAGGGAACGACGACCTCTGCTGGCCCAAAGCAGCTGGTCCGAGGAGTCTTATGGACCCTCCGTGTCGGTGGAGATCAGAGGGTGCCCGGTGCCCAACAAGCAGAGTCGGAGGTGGTCGTCGGCGACTGCAACACGACTGAGCGCTTCCGGGGATGGCAGCTACGTTGACGAGACATCGAGGGGAGGAGCGGCGTTGTTTCAAGTCCACAAGGATGGTAGAGCTGGACGAACTACGGCTAGAGCGACGCCGTTGTCGCCTCTGTTGGGCTGGAAGTGAGGGGCAACTTTTGTCCGCAGACCGCCCCAAATATAAATCAAACGTAGGTCATGTTTGGGGGAAATCGGCCTGTTCCACACCCCCGATCTGTTGGGGAGTGACGTTGAGATGAGTTTTTTACCCAAACTGGTCCGCGAGTACCTAATGGGACCAAGAGGAGGGAGGCCGTTGGGTTTGCCCACTTTCGAATTTCCTCACGTTTAGATCGGGAAAGTAATTAATGCTGCATGTGACGTTACTACAGCAACAGCTAGTGATGACGTTTAGATGGGGAAAATTGTCTTAGAAACTAATTAATGCTGCATTCTTACGAAGATTTTGGAGGCAACAGGTGTGAGAGAGCCGAGAAGCAGAACCCACAGCACAGAGACCAGCAGGCGGTGCGAAGGACGCCCGCCGTAATCACGCGCCATCACTAGCTCTGCCCAATCACCGCGCCCGCACATGCATATATGACTCGCTCGTCCTCCTAGCCTACAAATAGAGCAGGAAAGCACACGACTCGCCGAGGTTTACGGTCAGGCAACACAGACACACAGTTAGTACTACGAATCAGCCATGTCCACCGAGGCGCTCCTGGCAGGCGGCGATGGCGGCTGCGCGGGGGTGACGTGTCGTCGCGTGAGCATCGACGACGCGCTGGCGCAGCACGCGGGGGAGTTCGGGCGGTGGCAGCTGCGGCACTTCGTGCTGGTGTCGGCGGCGTGGGCACTGGAGGCGCTGCACACCATGGTGATCATCTTCGCGGACCGGGAGCCGGACATGTCGTGCCCCGCGGGCGACGGGCGGTGCGGCGACCGGTGCGCCGGCGCCGCCGCCGGGTGGGAGTGGGACCACGGGAGCGGGTCGTCGACGGTGGCCGAGTGGGGGCTCGTGTGCGGCGAGCGGTACAAGGTCGGGCTCGTGCAGGCCATCTTCTTCGCCGGATGCATGGTCGGTACGTACCATAGGACGACGTCACTGCCTCTGTTTCTTACACACATCCTCTGTTTTGCTCTGTTCTCACCTTTGCTACTAGCGGTACTCGTATTGATTTCCGGCCGTGGCGGCGTAGTCGTACCAGTGTTTCTGTCGCGCCTTTCAATCCATGAAGAGAAATCCTCCCGTGCTAATTAGCGGAACCGTCTTAATTAGGTCCAGCCAGTCCGTTATCTGTTCCCCTCAAAATTTCTGTGGCCGTGCTGCCCGCTCTACTGCTGCTATATCTCCTCTGTGATTTCGCTTTCCATTCTGGAGGATTGTGCTTTTTTTTTCTTTGCATGCACGATCGTGATTTTTCTTCCCCAGCCTAACAACACGCTTCTGGCACAAGGTCTAAAGGTGCCAAGAACCAAAGGCCTGGTGTGCTGTCGCATGGCATGTCGATGGCGTCTTTTCTTGACGGCGCGACTTGTCGTGGCACCAACCAGCTTCCGATTTCGCCTTCTCGACGGCAGCTAGCCTCCTCAAGATCCGTCCGATGCAAGCGCCGTACACGTACATGACACTAGCGTTCAACCAGCCTGTGTCGACTAGCTCAGCGTCTGGACGAGAAATTAGCATAGAACTACCACTTTAGAAGTGGAATGTACCAAATGGTACCGATTTAGCGATATAGCACGTAAATCTACCACATTTTGTCCGGAAATTCGCAGAAAAGACTGATCCGTCTCTGAGCGCGAGTTGACACCAAAACTGACTAGTGGGGCCCACCAGTCAGGCTGACGTGGCCGGGAGAGACAAATTTTTTTTGTTGATGTGGACATGGGTCCCACCGAGATGAGGTGGCCCCACCTGTCAGGTACTTAAAAAAATAAAAACAAATCTGGGAACCGCACCCTTGTGCTGTGCCGGAGTCAACGATGAGCTGCGCGATATCAAAATAAAAACGATAAGCTGCACGGACGCGAGCGCTGCGGTGGGCCTGGATGCCAGGGGCGGAGACCACGCCGGTGGTGTGGCCGCCGGTGGCCGGTGGCCCCGTGCGAGCTCGCCGTCCGCTGGTTGGCCTGGATGCCAGGGGTGGAGACCATGGCCGCGGAGGCCGTCGCCAGTGCAAGCAAGGCCAGCTCGCCGACGGGCCGCGCGACGAGTACGTCGCCACCAGCGGCGCGGGCTTCGTGTCCACCACGGTCACCTGGAACTTGATGGAGGCCTTGGGCGTGCGGCTGCTCTGGATGTAGTGCATAAGCGCGGGGGCGTCCTGCGGGCTGAGGATCACGCCCGGGAACTCGAAGTGATCCGAGAGCTCCCTGAACGGGTCGTTCGTTAGGAACAGCGCGGCGCTCACGTTCGCTTGCTGCGCCGCAGATATCGCGGAGCCGAGGGAGTCTGTGGACGTGGCGTCGCAGAGCACGACCTTGTGGCGGTTCATGGAGAGCGCGGTGGAGTTGTCGCACGCGCCCAGGAACACGAGCCCGGCGTTACCGTTGCTGGTCGGCGACTTGCCGAGTCCCTGTTCGGAGAAGCCAGTGCAAGCAAGGCCAGCGGCATGGGCCTCGTCGTCAGGGCTGAGCTCGCATGGACGGCGCGGCTGCCGGCTCGCACGGGGCGCATCACGGGGCGCGGCCGCCGGCGAGCTCACACGGGGCGCAGCTCGAGCGGGGGGAAGCGGTCGCCGAGCTAGCACGGGGGCGCGGCTGCCGGTGAGCATGCGGGGCGAGGCCGGCGACGAGCTCGCACGGAGGGCGCATCGCGGGGCGCGGCCGCCGGCGCCGAGCTCGCACGGAGGGCGCGTCGCGGGGCGCGGCCGCCGGCGAGCTTGCACGGGGCGCATCACGAGCGGGGGAGGCCGTCGCCGAGCTCGCACGAGGGCGCGTCTGCCGGGGAGCATGCGGGGCGAGGCCGGCGCCGAGGTCGCACGGAGGGTGTTCGACGTCCGGCGAGCACGGGGCGCGGCCGCCAGCGACCTTGCACGGGGTGCAGCACGAGCGGGAGGAGGTCGTCGAGCTTGCACGGGGGGAGTGGCCGCCGGCGAGCACGCGGGGCGTGGCCCGCAGAGGTCGCACGGGCGCGGCTGCCGGCGAGCACGACGCGCATCACGGGGCGCAGCACGAGCGGGCGGGGGCGGCGGGGGGTCGCCGGTGAGCTCGACCCGCCCGAGGTCGCCGTCCGCGCCCTCGTCCCGCCTGAGATCGCCGGGATCGGCTCAGGCCACTCCGGCACCGTGGGGTTCGTGGGGTCGCCTCCGGCACGGCGGCGCTCGCGCTCCTCGTCCTTCTCGCCGCCGGGCCAACGCGCAGGACACGGGAGGAACGACAACTCCCTGCATCAGCACCGAGGCCAGCTAAGAAAGCTCCCAGATATTGTGAGGAAGACGACTCAGTTGACCAATCGGTCACAATTTTTTTTTTAATTTTTTAACTGGCTGACAAGTGGAGCCACCTCATCTTAGTGGGACCTATGTCCACCTCAACCAAAAAAAATTGTCTGTCCCGGCCACGTCAGCCTGACTGGTGGGCCCTGTTGTCAGTTTTAGTATCAAGTCGCGATCAATTCGCAATCAGTCTTTTCTGCGAATAGTTGGGCAAAATGTGGTAGATTTACGTGCTATATCACTAAATCGGTACCATTTGGTACATTCCACTTCTAAAGTGGTAGTTCTATGCTAATTTCTCGCGTCTGGACTGATGCCATGGATTACCACTACTAGTTGAGTAGGATAGTTGTACAGTAGTTTACTTACTTTCAGCCTTGTTTGACTCCCGCAGCATCGTTTTCTAGTCTTTTTTGAGCAACCACATATTTCATTAATCGAAGACCAAGTTACAATAAGCAACACACGTGGAAACTAAAAGACAAACTGGGATAAAATGATTATCCTGAATTTGCAGTAAAAACCCGAAAAGATCGAGAAATACAAAACGATCCCTAGGGTTTCCTGCAACCACCGTAGCGAGCGGCCGCCGTCCATCTCCAACGCCGCCAAGGCGAACGTTGAAAGAGACGCCGAGCCTCCAACATTGCAAGATCCGAGAAAGCACCATCGCCAACGAGGCTTTGTGAGTCGATGAACAGGCCCGCTGCACGCAGCAAGGCACATGTCGCTGTGGCACGTCGACCGGGGGACGTCCCCGTGCTGTCTTGGACCAAGATCTGTCGCCTCCCATCGACGAAGTCGGAGAGGAACGGCAAATCCACCACCTCCGGACCAACATCCTTGCTCCAGAAGAATCACCTCGCCCCGGCCGCCAACGCCGCCGCGAATAGCCACGAACGTCAGCGACACACCGAGAAACAGATCTCGCCAGATCTGAAGAACGACGAGAAGACCAATCTGCCGATCTGAAGGACCGAGCAGCACACGTTGCCATCAACTCCGAGACGCCGCCTTCGCCATGAAGATCGCCGCCGGTATGGGAGTGGAGCTGAGGCAGATTTATTTGCCCGGACGTCGCTCCCACCACCCCAACGACGCCCAAAGGAAACACTAGACAAACCGTAACTACAGACCGGCGCCGAAACACCATGGTCCCCACCTCCTCGCGTGGCCGGAGTGGCCAACGGAGGAGGCAGGGACCGGCGTTCTAGTCCTAAACTGTATCTCGAGCAGTACACTCCGTGCAGCCGCCGCCTTGTCACGAAGTGCTGTCTACTTGTCATTTCAATACTCAAATTAAGCTCGATCGCGGGACAGCTTTCTCTGGTTGCCCAGTATAATGAGTATGATATGATGGCTGTCAGTTTCGTTGATCCGACCTAAATCGTACTCTGCTACGTATTTCCAAGCCGTTTGGCAGTTTCTGCAACCAAGATATGCTTGGGATCTTTGGGCTGATCCAAGCATCCCGCGCGAGGACTGGTCCTGCATGCACGTGCCTGTGCTGCACAACAGAACAACTGTTGAAGCCTAATTAATTTGATTTGACGATAAATTAATTCGACGAGAAATTAAGGACTCAACGCTGGTTCTTTATTTTTGAAGGCTCTACCTATAATAGTTCAAAAGAGATCCTAAATACGGTCCATGTTTGTCATCTAGTTTAGTTTAATTTTATTTACATCATGTTGATGGGGTTGGGTGGCATGCAAGTATTACAGGAAAATATAGTAGTACTGATAGTTGGTAGGAGGATCAGGGTTAGCTGCAATCGCGAATATGCTTCTTCAGGCCTCCGTGGAAGTGGAGCGAGTGAGCGACTGGTCGTGGAAGACGGCGTGGCCCGACATGTCGGGTGGAGACGTGGAGTAGATTGACCTGCGTAGAGCCTAGGGTCTCTACGTGGCCATTCAAGCGGTGCGATTTTTTCTAGGCGCTACGAGAGCGCTATCCATCCATCTGTCGCCGGCACGCGTCCGTATCCGGCGACTAGAGAAACCTCCGACTCAACCGGATAACATGGGGAAAAAGTCTATTCTAAACCCCGAATCCGACGAAATAAACCCCAACATCAAAATCTTGTCGATTGCACCCTTAACTGAGCAATCCCGGTCTAAATCAAACCCTAAACCTGTTTGACGCAGCGGGAAAAAACATCCCAAGCTGGGATAACCGGTTGGTCTGACAGCGGGACCCACATACCATATTCATCTTTTTCCTTAGTTTCCTTCTTTTAGCATTCACTCGTAATTAGTCTCCGTTGTGGAACGAGATATCACGACGCCACCGTCAGCTGCCCTCTGCCTCGCCCTGATTCGGTGATTCATTAGCCGCTAGAGCTAGTCGCCTAGTCCGACTCCTTCCTGTGACTGTGCATCCCGAGCGGAGAGGATGAGAAGACGTCTGTGGCAGGAGTGGGCTGCGTGGACCAAAATTAGTACGCATTTTCTTTAATCTCAATCTTTGGTATACGAATACAGTTGATGAAGATCCCAGCGCCCCTCTGAAGGTGAGAGGTAGCAGCTCAACAACGCAAGGCTGGACACACATGGAGCGAGCTGGGTACATGTAGAATTTCGTTGGTAGCAGCGGGTTGCGGGCGTCTAGCAGGAAGCTGGGAGTGAGCACATGCGCGGGAACACACGGCCGGTGCGAATGGTGACGAGCCGCATGCACGCCAGCACTCTGAACCACATCTGATCTGGCTTCGGTTTGGGATTTGAGATTGGCAAAGTGACTAAGGTAGAAGAAGCATATGACATGTGGGTCGTCTTTGTCAACATGAGTGGAAATTTAGAATTTTAATATTCTTTTCCAAAAACCTGTTCAAGGTTCAATTTAGATCGGGATTGTATAGTTGAGGGTGCAATCGACGGGGATTTCGACTTGAGGGTTCGTTTCACCTAACCTCTGTAAATTCAGGGTTTAAAATGGACCTTTTCCTAACATGCGGGTCTGTGAGGAATTTGGACACGCAGTTTCCCGTTTTGGACACGATGATTCTAAGCGACGGAGGGCACAGGTTTCCGTGGCGAGCTACTCTTTTGCCTTGTTTACAATTTGATTCTAATATAATTAATTTTTTGTCAATCAGTTCATAATTTCGTTTCAGATTTGTAGTGCTACGCTGTTCGACATGTGAATTTGTGACCCTTTTTTTTTTATCATGTCATCATGTTTCGGCAGGCGCGGGCGTCTTTGGGCACTTATCGGACTCGTTCATGGGCCGAAAGGGCGCGCTCCAGATCGCCTGCTTCCTCAACGCCGTCTTCGGCCTCCTCACCGCGCTCGCGCCCAACTACTGGGCCTACGCGGCCATCCGCCTCCTCACGGGCTTCAGCTGCGGCAGCGTCGGCCTCTGCTGCTTTGTCCTCGCCACGGAGCCCATCGGGCCCTCCCGCCGCGGCATCGCAGGCATGTGCACCTTCTACTTCTTCTCCGGCGGCATTGCAGCCCTCGCCGGCATCGCCGCGTTGTTCCAGTCCTCCTGGCGTCTCCTCTACGTTGTCACCTCCCTTCCCTCCCTCGTATTCCTGCTCGCCGTCCTGCCATTCGTCTCCGAGTCCCCACGGTGGTACCTCGTGCGCCGGCGCACCCACGACGCCATGCGCGTCCTGCGCGACATCGCGGCCACCAACGGCAGGAATATCCCGGAAGGCGTCACCCTTAAGATCGACGACGAAGGCGAGGGCGTCGACGGCGGAAATTGTAAGGTCCAGGAGTCGTCTCCGGCGTCGTCAGGCTCGGTCATAGATGTGTTCCGCTCCAAGACGACGCGGGTCAGGCTGGTGCTGTCGGTGCTCATCAACCTCCTTTGCTCCGTGGTGTACTACGGGCTCAGCCTCAACGTGGTCAACCTCAAGACCAACCTGTACGTGAGCGTGGTCGTCAACTCGCTCGCCGAGATGCCCGCCTACCTGCTCACCGCGCTGCTCCTCGACCGCTTCGGCCGGAGGCCGCTTGCCATTGGCACCATGCTTCTCAGCGGCGCCTTCTGCACCGCCGGAAGCCTCATCTCGGGCGCCGGTGCCATGAGGTGACTAATAGATTATCATAAAGAGATTCTGTAACGTTATGTTCTAAGTTCTAACTGTTGCTGGCATGTACGCAGGGTGGTCAGGATGGCGTGCGGCGTGGTGGGTATCTTCGGGATGGCGGCGACGTACAACCTGTTATTCATATACACGGCGGAGCTGTTCCCGACGGCGGTGCGCAACGTGGCGCTAGGGTGCACCTCGCAGGCGTCGCAGATGGGGGCCATAGTGGCGCCGCTCGTGGTGGTGCTCGGGGAACAGGTGCCGTTCGCGGTATTTGGCGTGTCGGGGATCATCGGTGGCCTGCTGGTGTTCTACCTTCCAGAGACGATGAACAAGCCCCTGTATGATACCATGGCCGGCCTGGAGGAAGGAGAGAAGACCCTCTTGAAGTAAAGGCCGGGAAAGTGGATGAGGAAAACTCCAAATTTCACTTCATGCGCATCGTCATGCTGAAAGATGAACTACTCCAGATATGTTGCGGACGATGCATGAATCGCACAAGGTAGCGCGTGGCACTGTAGGTCTTTCTGTTTTGTATGAGCTCTTTAGAATGTCTTTTCTGGAACACTGTAGATTATGTCTTCTGTTGATAAATCAAAGGAGTTTTATCATCTCTAAGTTACCGAGAATTTTATATTTGAGCTAGTCATTTTGAACGTTAGTTTCTTAAATGCACAAACCGCTCACTAGAATAGAGCGATACTAGTACTCCCTCCGATCCGAATTAATGGTCGGAGGGCTAGCCAAAGTTTTGTCTAAGCCTTGTGTGAATGTGCGACCATTAATTCGGATCGGAGGTAGTATATAAAGACAGGTCAAAATCCTAATCTTGTGTGGCTTCTGCTTCAATACACCCCCCTCACCAAACTTAAACACAACAACGGCCGAGATCCCCTTCATAATTAAGGATACGATGGTATTTATGAAATCACTAGGTTTTTTTTACGAAATATTAAGTCGTATCTAGCCCTGTATAAGCCCGTAGGACCCAACTAAATATGTACGCATCGGTATAAGTACGAAATCTGTAGTGATGAGCATATGACCTTGTGGCTCACGTTCATGGTTGTTCCCATCCTCGACAAGGGTGCTACGACACGAGCGGGATCGTCTCTTAGTTCATCTTTCAGCCTATCCTAGTCTTCTCCAAAAGACGAGGTCTGATTTCCTTGCCAATTCACACCCAGCAGTCCGGCACTACTGACGAATGGAAGAACGCGGGGTACTCCATCCGTGCCCCGCCGTTGCTTGTCGGTGACAGGTGCGCGCGAACGTTGTGCGCTCGATGGCGAGAAATGGGACAGCGGCGCGGCGGCAGACCGGCATCTATCTGAAGCGCACGCTTGCCGTTAACATTCCATGACGGCTGACAGCCAGGCACAAGCAGCTAGGCAGATATCATGACGGCGACGACGAGGAACGAGCAGCTAACGAAGCACGTACTAGCTGGTAATCATAAGGCACTGAATGTGCTAGCTCGCTAGTTAGCACATTTCCATTACCGTTGGGTCTCAGATCCGACATCTCGATGGATGCTGAGTGCTAACCACTCCCGGTAGGGAGCACGCGCGTGCGCCGGCATTGCTGCTCGCGATGTTCACGACTGAAACCGTACGCATAGTCGTCTTCGCTCCCGGCGGCGTGCTTCTGCTGAATCACGTCTGAAAGCACGCCAAGCTCACCGCGAATTCGCCAGCCGGCACCGCCCCCTCCTAGCTAGATGCAGATCCTTGTTGCCTCGACCCCTGGTGCTGGACTGGGGTATACACTACATGGCTGGATATATGGGCTTCAGCGGGCCAACATAATTAATCCGCTTAATATTATTATTAGGGGTAACAGACCATCTTACCCCTTTGAGTTTGGGGGAGGGGGGGTTGTCACACCTGTGGAGGATTAATGGCAATGGAGGGTTGACAACCCATTTTCTTTGAGACCTCTCAACTAAAACGAACATATAATTAAACACATGTTTGTCCATTTCCAATGTGAAACCACAGCGGCAACGATCAGCTTTGAAGAACCGTTAGTCTTCTAGTCACATAAGTAATCGACCTATTGTTTACACCATTATAAACGTGGATAAGGTTTATGCCCCGATCTTCATGATTTGAACAACGAGGATGAACATGAGGAGGGGAAACATAAATAAATTCAAAGGTAAAAGAAAGATGGATACATGATACACTGCTGGAACGGATGAAAATACCTAGCGCATTCTTACGGACACTTGCACGCACTATGCTAACTCAAGCTCTAGCAAAAAAAAAAAAAAAAAAAAAAAAACTCGGCATAAAAGAATCCAACAAAGTAACACATTGTTAGTTTTTTCCGTGTCACCCGAAACACCGGTTACATTGCAAAGTGTTCACACAGTTACATCGTTATACACTTGGCAAACCTCTTTGACACGTGTCCCTTCATGCCACGTCTAACGGGGAAGTGACAGACGTGTGCCAAATATTCCATGAAAAAACACTCACACAAACATTTTTATCGTTATTGTTTGCGAAGAGTCTCCAGCCCACCTTTTCCCGCACTCTCTTTTCCGCTGATATTTCCTTCTCTCTTTTCCCGTATTTTCTTCTATCATCATGGCACCCCACCCCCTCTCCCGAATAAGGTGTTCCATCAGAAATTTCTAAACTTTAAAAAGAAAACCTCCTATTTTGAAGCAAATAAATCAATTTTGTAATAACTTGTTTTTTTTAGTTAATCGTGTGGCGAGGTCATAGTTTATTATTACACTAGTAGAACAAGGGTCTCTAGTCCCGGGCCGCAACAGACTTTAGTCCCGGATTTCAATCCGGGGCTATCCAATTGGGACTAGAGCCCCCCCATCTAGTCCCGGCTGGCCTCGAGCCGAAACAAAAAGCCATCCATGTGGCCGCACCGGTTGCTGCTGGCTGGAGGATTTTAGTCCCGGGCTGTAACACTAACCGTGACTAAAAGGTTTCCTGTAGCGGCAGGGTTTTCACCCGTTTCTCTGCCGCGGCAGGATTTGGGTTTTTATTCGTTTTGTGTTCCATTTCATTTCTCTTTCAAATTGTGTTTCATTTTTAATTTAAAACATGTTTTCATAAACATATTGTGCACGCAGATAGCATACATATATACAATTTCAAACATGTTTCAGTACACGTATATCGAGTTGAACTTTAATTCATCGTCCTCCACCTAAATCGAGTTCATCGTCCTCCACATAATGTTCTCATTTTTCATGAATGACCTCCATCAACAGAAATCCCGCCAATTCCTATTGAATTGCTCGTAGGCGCTCGTCTGGTAGGAGATTCTGGCGTATATCCATGATCTTTAATATAAGGAGATAAATATGGATAAGTTGAATGGAACTCAACATAATTAATATATGGTAATAAAATAAAACTATGAATATTGTTTACGTACTTGAAGCGTGTTTCTATCATGTTTCCGCTCAGTGGTCAACGACCGAATGTACTCGCAGACTAGAATCTACATAAATTAGTCCCCGGTGGCTGCCTCAAACCCTTCACCGATTTAAAAGTTAACTCATCTTTGAATGGACCTTCTGTGACCGATCTGAACCGTTTCCAACACCTACTCGGCAAGAAAACTGAACAAATGAGTTACTAATTAGTTAATATCAAAAAATGAACGAGAAATAGACCCATATAATGTGATAATAATTGAAATTACTTCTGGAGTATTGCTTTTATTTCTTTCCACTGATTGTGGCCCCTATTCAATGAGTCCTTGACTTCAACTTTGAACTTGTCAAGGTTAATATTTAGCAGAATCCAGTGAAATCCGCTGACGTTTACATAAGAAGACATAAATAACTCACCAATTGCACTTAACATCGAGTAAGCAAAAAAGAATGTGTATAAAGACAAAAACACTCACTAAAAGTTTTAAGGAAATAGTATTTTGGAAACAAAGTTGTGCTCAACTAAAAATGTGTACATGTCATTCTCCATGTCGTCAGGGTGATGCTTTAACACATGTTCATTGGCGATATATGGGTCAATGAACCCAAATTCAAAGGCACTCTTTCTTTTGCATTCGAGCATCTTCTATCTGCATAACAGCGTACAAAAGAATATAGCCAGGAAAATAAATTACATGCAATTAACGAGCTGAGCTATAGCTAGAGACTTAATTACAATAATAAATTACTTACAGAATATAGAAAGCGACGATAGATTTGTCGAGGGCGCGCATATTGTATAACTGAAAAATTCCAGCATTTCAATGTTTATCGAGTAAGATTTATAGTGATGCTCCGGTCTAACGTTGGCCGCAAACCATTTTTTCGAGTTCTTATTTTTTGTTTGCATAATGTACCAACTGTGGAGATTTCGCATATGTGTTGATAGCTTTTGTTCCTCCTTAGGACTGACCAGAGGATCCCCTTTGACAAATTGTCGTGCTATTTCAGCCATTGGCACATCTTCTAAGCCTAACATGGCACCAATAGACATACCCATTGATTCGGCTTGTTCTTTGGACTGCGATACAGTAATACCCATCTCTTTACATGCACTTGCCACTCTGGGGTCCTATAATTGGAAGTCCTTATCCATTTCGGCTATGAATTCCTTGTCGATTTCGGAATTCACAACGAGCGGGGGGGGGGGGGGGGGGGGGGCGATTGTTGTTTCTGCTCTCCGAGCTGGGGAATTTGTTTTCGAATATTTTTCTTTGTTGCAGCTCTTGGAATTTCGCGGTCATAGTCTAATCTCATATTCATCTTATAGTTGGGTGTTTGCTCAAGAAACCCCTTACCCATGCTACGTTTTTTTTCATCAAATACCTGTTTTGGCTCGGCCTTCTTCGGTGCAAAATGGGTCTTCACATGGAGAGCCACCTCCGCTGCGGTTTGCTCATCAGTCTTGTCATAAGGTCTTATAGGAAGAGGCTTTGCCTCTTTGGGTATCCTCGGCTGGTTTGGAGTAGCATACTTTCTCTTAGTACTACTAGAGACGTCGCAGGGCTGGCCATGCTCTTCGACTTTAGCCCCAGAGGTGGAATAAGGGGAGGCGTCGGCTGAGGCGTCGGAGTTGGAATAGAGAGAGGCGTTGGCTGAAGCGCCAGAGGTGAAATAGTGGGAGGCGTTGGCTGATGCGCCAGAGATCGAGTTGGACTTCGAGGTTTACCATCGGAGGAGGTGGGTGGACTTCGATTCCTTAGAGTCGGTGGCCTTAGAGCCGAGCCTGGAAAATTGATGTAATTATTTTTCCATAGAATGATTTGGCGCTTCACATCTCGAAGTTTCCTCATACCCCTCCACTAGGTGATCCACCGTTACACGAGCATAGCCAAGTGGAATCGGATTCCCATGGTGGAGTGCTCCAGGTAGAAAAGGTAAAGCAGTGCCAACTGATGGTGCAGATCGTACACTCGTTGACCCCAAGAGGAGGGTGTGATGAGCACAGCAGTAGGAAATTCCGCTTCGTTAAGAACCAATATTATCAATCCAGTAGGAGGAAGAGGACCTCCGGAAGGTTGATGCCACTGACGGTGGTGCTGGCGCTTCACCGGTGTCAGCAACAACGTGGAACCTACACACAACACAACCAAAATACTTTGTCCCAACGGTACAGTGAGGTTGTCAATCTCACCGGTCTTGCTGAAAACAAAGATTAGACGTATAGTGTGGAAAATTGTGTATGCTTGCAGTAAGTAAAGAAAGCAGGAAATAGGAGTAGTTTGTTTAACAGTGTAGGAAAATGGACCGGGGTTCATAGGTTCACTAGTGGTGTCTCTCCATAGAAGATAGCATGCTGGGTGAACATATTACAGCTGGGAAATTGACAAATAGAGGTTGCACCGTAGTGCACATTATTAACCTGATGACTACTGTGATATTTAGTGCGGGCATTACAACAATATATATATACCGAAATCCATCTGCATCTATGACTAATAACCCACCCTCAGGTTATCATACGAATCCCCTTAGGTATTAAGTTGGAAGCAACCGATAACTGCATTTAACAATGTGTGTAATGTAAGCAACGATTATGCACGCGGGCACTCTCACCGTTGTTTTATCACTAATGGCAACAACACATCCTCCCTCTTCACGTTTATTTCACTCGAGCAAGGCGAAGAGGAGGCATGAACCCACTATCAAGCATAAATACTCCCTCTTGGAGTCACTAGCAACTACTTGGCCAGAGCAACCACTAGCAATGGAAAGCATGCAAGATCACAAATAACATATGCAATAAAGACTATAATCAACTTGGCATAAGTTCAATATTCATCGGATCCCAGCAAACACAACATATAGAATTATATAAGATCAATCTCGATCATGATAGGCATCTCACAAGATCTAAACATGGAGGCATATGAGGAGAAGACAACCATCTAGCTACAGCCACAAAGTCGTAGTCCAAGGATGAACTACCCACGCATCACTCCGGAGGCAGGCATGGTGATGTAGAAGCCTCCGGTGATGATTTCCTCTTCGGTAGGGTGCCGGAAACAGCTTCAGGACCCCCCTGATCTAGGGTTGACGGTGACGGCGGCTGCGGAACTTTTCGCGGATTTTTGATCAGGTTTTTAGGGTTTCCATCTGGGGGGATTAAATAGGCGAAAGGGCAAAGTCGGTGGAGCTCCAGGGGCCCCACACCCATAGCTGGCGCGGCCAGGGGGCTGCGCCACCCTATGGTGTATGCCCTCTGGTGCCCGTCTTCGACTCTCCTCCGGTCTTCTGGACGCTTCCGGGGAAAATAAGCACTTCAGGCTTTGTGGGGTCCAATTCCAAGCATGTTTCCAGAACAACTTTTCTGAAACCAAAATCAGCAGAAAACAGGGAACTGGCACTTGGCATCTTGTTAATAGGCTAGTCCCGGAAAACGTATAAAAATGCTATAAATAAGGGAGAAAACAAGTAGCAATTGACATAATATGATCATGGAGCATCATAAATTATAGATACGTTGGAGACGTATCAAGCATCCCCAATCTTAGTTCCTACTCGTCCTGTGATCATGGAGTTTTTATTGAGTATAATTCTTATACCATGATAATACCTAGTGACTGCACAATCGAAAGCTATATTTTGGATGTCTTAAACCGTCCACCATAACAAGAGATCATAACGTTGACATCTGGCTATAATCTAGAGCGTGTAATGGAAATGAGATAGGTTAAGATTGGTACTTAACTCCTCCATATGATGGAGAGATACGCGCTCTGGACATTCTTAGTATTATCGATATCAACCAATCGTCTGGCCAGCCATAGTGATTTATCACAGGGACATCGGGGATATGGATTAGAAAGGAGGATGATACCTGTATGAGTTTTTATGTGTTACGATCAAAGAGTTTGATCAGACTAGATCACATAGACTCGCCCCATGGTATCATTGGTACCGTGAAGTTAATGGAATAAGTGAAATGAGTAACTTGTAAGGTTCCATCAATCTCCACGAACACACCGGAGCCAACACGGGCGTCCATGGCTTCGCCGTTGGTTATTGTTTGGTAAGTTCCTGAACATATATGTGTGTTATCGAGCCTTTATGGGTCACATGATTTAACCATGCTAACCTTTAACTGAGAGAATAAAGTTGTTGCTATTGGTTCTATTTATGTTATATGTCAATACATTGTCACAAAAACAAGTGCGCTCTCAACCGGAGAGGTTTCGAGGAAGTTGTTATAAGAGAGAAATACAATGTTAGGCATAATTTTATATGAGAGAAAACTTAGCACATGAGATGTCATGAGATGTTAAAAATATGTTCCTCACACCAGAATATAAGGTCGATGATTTTATCTATTGGGTTCGTTTCGGCCAAAACCAAGAAGGAGGGGGCGGGGGGATGCCGGAGGGGGATAGAATTTCCCCTATGGCCGCACCCACTAAGCGGGGGCTTCCAGGTGGGCCCCCAGGGCACCACAATGCGCATTGACATCCACCTATGCACATTCCTTGTTTTGGTTGAGAGAGAAAAAGGATAAACCAAAAGAAAAGAAAAAGGGAAGGAAGAGGTGGAGTTGGACTCCCATAGGAGTCCAATCAAAAATGGGCTAGGAGGAGGGGTGCGACCATCTCCTAAATTGTGGAATGGCTCATATGGTTGCACCGAATTGCAAGGAACAATGGATTGGAAGCCAGAGAATACATGAACTGTTTCCTAAATCGTGTAATGGAAAGGGATATAATCACAAGGGTGTAATTCCTTATGAAAAAATGACCTAAGAACTTAATGTTGTTGTTAGACTTTGCCTTAATATCACCCTTATTTTTATGGGTATGGCAACATATATAACCACAAGGGTGTAATTTCTGTTTGATATGGGCGTACCTAGCATTGGACCCACCCACCATAGAGAAAACCATCACATATATCTCGATGTATTCATTATAGAAGTGTATGACTAACAATAATTCATGCCGCCCTCGAGAATTCTTGTATTAATTTAAGTTAAATATTAGGTTTGTACCCTCTCACACATGAAGGATATATCCACTTTAAACCATATACACCTTTTCTAGTATTTCATATTTTGCAACTATAACGAAAACACTTATTCCTTATCAATCTTTCTAGCAATTGTTGTTTTCTTTGTGTCAATTAAGCTTTCGTTGGTTCGAAACTAATTACTTTTGAAAATGTGGTATAATCGACACCCCCACTACATACTTGTTGGTACCAGTACTTGATTGACAATTTTTGTTGATGTGTACTATTTCCTCATGATTTATAGTGTTTATACTTTGTTGTTTGAATACTATTTTTTATGGCATCAGTGAAATTCTTTAACCACCCTTTGATTTTAGGTATGTTAAATTCTATGCGACTATTTGTGCTAGTGTATGAGTGAACATGTACATCAGAGGGATCAAGTGATTCCCTAGTGTTGATGAGCTTATGAGAGACTGCAGAAGTGTCAGAAACCGTGACTCAAATCTTTGACACATATTCATAGGGCATTCTTACGGACCTCAAAAATGAATTGGGTGATTAACATGTATGCCTTACTTCTTCTATTTCTTACTTATGGATATGAAAATGGGATAAAATATGCAGTGGCATAATTACATAGGGTATGGGCTTACCATGTTGTCTCTCCACCCCCAAAAATTAAAAAAGACCGATGCCTATGGAAAGAATCACGAAGTCCTAAATAGTAGTTTCCTTTTATGCCAATTGTTAGGAGGCATCTCGAGATGACATTCGGAACATTACATATTTTACAATATTAACATGCATTATGTGTACCACTTATAGATTTTCCCATAAATCCTCCGCCTCAATATGCACTTAAATTCAATCTCTTCTTACTTAAAGTTAAGAACTACTAATAACTAGTGGGTAGCCTCACACGATATCTCCCTTTGGTTACCACACAATCTCTTTTAATTGCTTATTTTATTGCCTTTCATGTGGTTTCCCTTCTGCAGTCTTAAGTAGAACTACCTTTTTATGTTGCATCCTCGATAAGTGCATAGAAGGTTATATAAGTGCCATCTATAGTTTGAGAAAATAACTACTCCCTCTAAATACTAAATAAATTTATGTACTACCTCCGTTCCAATGAATAAGGTGCACAACATTTCAAGACAAACTTTGACCGAAAGATTTGAGTAACAATATCTTGCCTATATAGTGTAACTTTGACATTGTTAGATTCGTAGTGAACACTTTCTAATGATATTAATTTTATACCAAATACTATTATATATATGGATCAATTCTTGGTCAAAGGCAAATCTCGAAAAACGTGCGTGCCTTATTCATTGGAACAGAGGGAGTAGTATTTATATAGATTTGCACAACCCATGTTCATTCTGCAAGACAATTTTAACGGACCAGAGGGAGTAGTTTACCATGGTCCAATGGTTTGATGCTCTAACTTCCACACTGAATCTTGATACACATGTCTCATGCACGTGGGTGTTAACAATGGTGTAGGCACAGCGACACGATCGTACTTTGCCCCAGTTCATGCTTGTAAACACCATATCCTATCTTCGCCAAAAAAAGCGACCGACAGACGTGGTAGAGGTGCTTACAGTTGTCGGATTTTCCCATCTAGAAGAGGCATCGCCCGTCAACATCCCTGCTGCTCACATTTCTGGTTCAACCTTGAGTCAAAAAAGTAAGTTGATGGTCTTTTTATATGAATAGCTTAGCTAATTTCTCTTATGAAGATATAAATGAAATCAACATAATAAAAGACATCCTTAAACTAGGCGAAAATAAAGAAATAATGTATGTCCGAGGTCAAGCATAAGTTGGTCGGCTTCAAAGAACACACGCATCCGGATTTTGCTCCAAGACACACATCAGAATGCAGACGACCTGGGAGGAATGAGAGATCTCTTCCATAAGAAAGGATGGCACCGAATAAGATGAGTCGGTGTATGGCTGTACCGATGGCCTGTTTGGAAAGGGAGCTTCCCTCCACGATGAAGGAATACACCATCAAAGGAGGTGAGCATCTGGGTCACACTACCGGGGGAGTGCCAATGATCTTATAGGACGAATACCGTCCATGACTAGGCTATCAAGTCATTTGTCATCTTGAAGTATCATATCTTGCTACATTGCTACATGTATTCCTAATAAGTTACATTGTGATGTGGATGTCATGTGTTTTTAGTTTTATGTGTGACGAATTTGTGATGATCTTGATTTGTAATGTTGTGCAATTTTTTTTCATATGGAGTCTGGTGATGGCCATGTAATAATGTTTATTATAAAATAAATTTGTATTTGACACTAGAGCCAGTTTACATAATGAAACTAAATTGGAATCTCTCCATATTTCTTGTCCATTTTAAATGATCCATAGAGGATTTGAAGGAATCTCACGGGTAAGAATATATGTGCCCGAATTGACACTTTGATACGGTATAGGATATGGTATGTCAAATAGTTTTAAAAATTAATTAGCATGATCTGGTTTTAAACTGAATAATCCTTTTTTCGACCGAAAAGTTTAAGCTAATTTAGCACGATTATTAGTTAGTGAGTTGTCGAGTTCGTCCATTAAACGACAACTAAGTTACATAGTCATTGTATCGACTATAGAGTAAAACATTAGTAGGTTACTTAGCAATTGAAGCATGTGTGCACGACACCTTAGCCTTGCAATTGCATTAGTGCATCCATATATAAATCTACTTTGTTCATGTGGTCAATGTTATGTTATTTATTTTATTGTGTTACAATTACTTATTACTCTCTCTGTTCCGTAATATAAGATTTTTTTAGCAAACTAAACTAGCTTCCTAAAAAGGCTTACGTTATGTAATAGAGGGAGCATATGCGATTATGTTGAACTCGTTTTATCAAAAGAGAAGTATGATTTGCCGATTTATTTATACGCGTACCTATCTGACTAATTTTATTTCCGACCAACTCCATTTCGTTTCCATTCCGACTAGATATACCGGCATTCGAAACTGCAAATGGTCATTATCTGCTTCGTTGGAAGCAACGCTGCGCCTCCTGGCTAAGGCATCCCTTTCCTCTTGGCTAAGGCATCCCTTTCTCGCCTTAACGCTTCTCAGGCTACATACTGGCGCCAGCGGGAAAAAATTAAGCATTGTGTGCTGGGGGACGAAAACTCTCGTTACTTCCACCTCTGCGCCTCGGGTCGCCTCCACAAAACCAAATCAAGGTCCTCGACGACGACTCTGGCACCCCTCTTTTCTCCTACCAAGCTAAAGCCCATTTGCTTCACCAATTCTTCAGTGACCTTCTAGGTAAGCCAGTGCCCACTACCTCGACTCTGGACCTTCGCGGCCTCGTTGCCTCTACATCTCTTGACTCCTTCCAAGCTGCCTCCCTCGTTGAACCCTTCTCCTTAGCTGAGCTTCATACCGCCCTCTTCTCCATGAATGACTCTTCTAGCCCTGGCCCTGATGGTTTCGGCCCGACCTTCTTCAAGCGCTTCTGACAGCTTGTTAAGGACCCCATTGTCGCCTCGCTCAATGACTTCCACTCTCTCCAGGCCGACCTGCGGCCGATAAACAAGTTTCACATCATCCTCCTCCCAAAAAAACTGGGGCAAACCGGCCTGATAGCTTCCGCCCTATATCCCTCTAAAACACCTGTCTCAAATCCATAACCAAATGCCTCACCCTTCAGCTTCGCCCTCTTCTCCCCTTCCTCGTTCACCCGGATCAAACTAGTTTCATCGCAGGAATGTCCATTGCTGAAAACTTTGTCTACGCCGCGGACATCGTTCACTCTTGCCACAAACGCTCCTCCCCGGCTGCCGTCTTTAAGTTAGACTTCCGCAAAGCCTTTGAATCCATCAGTTGGGAGGCCCTTGATAGAATCCTCGAAGCCAAGGGCTTCCCGCCACTTTGGCAAGCTTGGATCTCCTACTTAAACCAGTCTAGCCAAACTGCCATCCTCCTCAATGGAATCCCGGGGAGGTGGATCCAGGCGCGGGGAGACCCCCTTTCCCCCTTCCTCTTCAACCTCGTCGCTGACGTTCTCCAACAACTTCTGCTCCAGGCCTCGCGGGGGGGGGGGGGGGGCTTCTCCTTCGCCCCCTTGTGGACTACCTCCCCTGCCCAATCCTGCAATATGCGGACAACACGCTTATCATCCTTCGCTCCATTCCTCAGCATGTCACCCATCTGAAAAACCTTCGTGATCACTTTTCTCAGGCCACTGGCCTTATCATAAACTTTCACAAAAGCACCTTCGTCCCCATTCAGACCGACGAGCACACTCTCACCCTCATGGCTGCCGCATTTGGGTGCCCCGTCTCATCATTTCCGCAAACATACCTCGGCCTCCCCCTTTCCCCTTCCAAAACCCGACTCTCCGACCTTTCTCCCATTATTTCCAAGTGCGACATCCACCTTGCTGGTTGGCGAGGGCGCTCTCTCCCGATTGGAGGCAGGCTTATACTTTTCATCTTGGTGATCACGGCGAAGTTTTCTCACGCCATGGCTGCGGGGCTCCTCCCTGCGGGGCTGTGGAGGCTATTGATCATCGTAGGCGCGCCTTCCTCCGGACCGGTGAAGAGTCTTGCAGCGGGGGCAACTGCAAAGTCGCTTGGGATGTCATTTGCTCCCATAAAAAGCTTGGTGGACTTGGTGTTCTTTCCCTTCCAAAACAGAAGTCCTCTCTCCTCTCCAAATTCATTCTCAAACTCCTCTCTCCCCATAATCCCCCTGGGCCTCCTGGTTTCGACGCCAATATGGCTGGGGACCTCGCCGCGACCTCGGTGCCGCTCACCGCCTTGACACCGCAGTCACCATTGGTAATGGGGTCTCGACTACTTTTTGGCTGGATACCTGGCACGGTGATCAGCCTCTCTCCGACAGGTTCCCCGCCCTTTTTTCCCACTCCACCAGGCCTCATGTTCAGGTGCTCCATGCTCTCTCTAATGGCCTCTATCTCGTCCCCAGACTCTCCTCCTGTGCGACCGCTGAAGCTACCCTTCGGGGTGAACTGGACGCCATAGTTTTGGAACCAGGAACCGCGGATACTCGACTCTGTCGATACTCACACGCTAAACCTTCAAACAAAGATTTATATGCTAATTTTTCCAGGCAGCTTCCTACTGACGAACATGCCACGAAGGTTTGGAGGAATGCAGCGCCACTCAAGTGCAAAATCTTCAGCTGGCTCACGCGCTGGAACCGTCTGCCAACGAACGAGCGTCGCCATCGTCACCAGCTCGCCTCCTTCCCGCTCTGTCTTCACTGCCGCGTCGACGAGGACACGGATCACCTGCTTGTCCTCTGCCCTCGCGCCCACGAGGTATGGGACTTCTTCTTCCCTGACGGGGGAGAAAGCATTCTGGGAGTCCATGACTTGTGGGATGCCCGCTGCAGCTCGTACGTCGACTCCACCATCTGCACCGCGATCTCCTGGAACATATGAAAGCGGCGGAATGCCTTCAGCTTCAACGGCATTGACGAGCCCCTGCCCATCACTGTTCGTCGGATCCTCGAAGATCTCCGCCTTTGGGCGTACAGATGTACCACCCCGGTTACGACTGGCCTTATTAATTTCTGGTGTATTCGGTTTGATCCCCCTTGAGTCTCCCCCACCCCCATGTAATCCTCTTCTCCTCCCTGTAACATCTTAAACCTTGCGCCTGCTCGGATGTGTGTTTCAATAAAAGTTCAGGCTGGCTCTAAGAGCCCGCCGTAGCCCAGGTCAAAAAAAAAATTATCTGCTTCGTTCTGATTCCGTTGAAAACAAGATGGCACCGGATATGATAACGGAAATATTTTGATCCGAATGAACCTGATTACATCCCTAGCTTTCGTTGTAAAATCGACTTGGTGTTGTTTCAGAATAGGGCCTCCGAATTGGACGGAATATTACCTTCAATTGAGCTTGCAAAATTAACTGCACTTAGTGGGGATGACTCTTATAGATATTATAGATTGCGTACAGACGGAACATAAATTGAAATGCATGGGACTGGGGGTGAGAACCGGCTATATTATGCTTCCGCGAGGGAACAGGAACATTATCTTTTGCCAACAACAGTACATAGAGGATAATTAGTTGCCTTATGGGCACGCACCAGGGTGGCTACACATGATTATTTAGGTATATTTATTTATTTTGTGTGACACGTCTGGATCTAGGTGGAGCGATTGCACGTAAGTCGTCAGCTTTCAGGATCACCTGAACCTACGCCCACCGCAGCTGCCCTCCCTCTGGCAATAGAAGAAGGCGGCCGCGACCGGAACACCGAGGCCGTAACACTCCGCCATGTCCCGCGTGATGAAGTTGGAGCGCCACCCTGGTGCATCGATCGTCTCCCGCGCCGCCTGCCGGAACACCACGAAGGCGATACGGTGGATCCCCGCCGTCGGCTGCGGCTTCTCGTACGCCACCACCTCAGTTCCTGCACACGACAACTCACAGTTAGCAAATGTTCAGGAAATCATACGGCTGTTGGGGAGGATAATTGACACGATGCATATAGTCTGTGAATTAATTTCTTACCACGGCTCACGTCACATCCTTCTGGTATGTCTGTGACCAACCTATAGTATGCAAGAAATTAAACCGAAGCAGTTAGCTTAATTGGCAGTAAGTATATATATTCCGAAATGGTTACACGAAAATCGGAGGCGATAAAGCTATGGCCAGCATGCACGTACCAATGGAGGTACTCCCTGTGGGAAGGGTTGCTTGGGGTAGGTGCATCGGGGTCTACCATCACCTGGTAACAAATAAGACATGCATGGCACACATACTATCATTCATGATGAAGGCACACGCGTAGACAAATATGGATGCATGGAGTAACAGTAACTGTGTGTAGCAACTTCGATTAAAACAAACGAGGCGCGTGCATGCATACATGATAAATTAAGCAAATGCCATACGTGCATTCATGAGTACGTATGAACACAGCTCCATCGCAGCGTATAAACAAACGAGGTCTGTATTTGAGTAATGCATACTTATATGCGTTTAACCACTCACCAGTGTGTAGAGTGATCCGGATTGTCCTGTGATCTTCACTGTCGGCTGGTTCGCCACCTGCGACGGCCTCAGCTCGGACCCGTTGGTGATCTCGCGGTTGCTGTACAGCACCCTCAGCCGCGCTGACATGTCGAAGTAGTCCACCACGTCGCCGACGACCCCCCCGACGATCAGCGGATCCCTCGACATGCTCGCCGCCGGCCGCGCCTGTTACTACTCAAGCTGAATAATTGCTTATGTTTTAGTCGCGTACGTGGCTAGCCAGTACTGCTACGTGTTAAGCTTGGTGGTGTGCGGTATATGCAACGGTGCACTGCTATTTGTAGGCCTGGAGCTTCCAAAGAATTCCTCATGCATTCTCAATGTTGACTACAATTCGGAAGATACGACACGTCTGCCTTTTACCCGATCCTAGGCTAATCATAAACTTCAAAGATTTTTAGATGTGACATCGTGGAACCTGTTGCCGCCCCCTGATCTCTGATCGGACGGCTCAAGTGTTGCCGCCAGAGTTTGGATTGGGATCGGACGACTGTTGGAGCTTCGGAAGACTTGATACCATTCTCGTCCTTTTGGGGACTTCAACTTGGAATCTAACTTTCTGTAAAGCTCCATCTCAATCCTTCATACCTAGTAGATATAAAGTAGACAAATACATATGCCCTTTGGTTGGAGTTATAATCTGTACCTCCCTCTCAACAAAATCTGAATCTGCGGTAAAAAATATGAACTTAGAGCATGTCTAACAGGACCCGTAAATTTTCGCCCTCTAAATCGCGTGTAGAGGGCCCTGTATAGGAAATCTAGGAAAATCCGTGCTCAGTTTTTCGAGTTCGTCTAGCAGTCCCCTTATATCCGCCCCGTATGTTTAAATTCGAACTACGCGGGAGAGAAGATAAAGCTTGATTTCATTCATTGATCAGATCACCATTGTACAAGAACTGCTAGAACATGAAATCTAACCTAACTAGTCGAGGAAGACGACGGGGCCGGAAGCCTCCATCGCCTTGAAGGCCTCGACGTCGGCGACGGCCTTCGCCTCCTCCTCCGCTTCCGCCCGCGCCCGCGCCTCTGCTTCTTGCTTCGAAAGCTCGAGCGCCGCCGCGAAGGCGGCCTCCTCCTCCTCCTCTGTCGCCGGTGCGGCCTCCTCCTCCTCTGTCGCCGCGCTTCCTCCTCCGCTGCCGCTTGCGCCGTCGCCGCCGCGCTTGCACTGCTGCAGCAGCTCCCTCTCCGCGAGCCATTTCTCGAATTTGCGGCCGCTCATCGGCCGCGGCGGCGGGTCGACGCTGTAGTATCTTCCTCCGGGGGCGTAGTCCTTCAGCGTCTCCGGCATGGCGTGCGGCCACGCCACGTACTTCCACACGCTGCGGCGGCTCCCTGCAACGGAGTGTTTGCAGTGGAGCCGCCACGCCTCCTCGAGCGTCTCCGGCTCGCGGCGGCGCTTGGAGCGTGCGGTGGAGGAGCCGGAGGCGTCGGGGGAGCTCATCGCGGTGGAGGAGCGGAGAATGCGGCGGCGGCGCGTGAGTAATTTCTCGCCGGAGCTGCGAATGCGGCGACGGCGCGCGGCGGAGCTAGGGTTGCGGGTGGGGGGTTGGACCCCCACCCCAACCCTCACCCTCTATATGTACGGGGCGGAGGGGGCGGTGGAGCAGGCCCCGTAAAATTTTGTTACGGGCCAGGCGGCATACGGGGCCTGCTAGACGGACGTTTTGGCCCGCGCCCCGTATGCCGCCGGAATTTTACGGGGCGCTCGCGGTTTACGGGTCCTGTTAGACATGCTCTTAGCTGCAGGTTGTATTGCCCGTGATTGTAATCCTGCTGATTAAGTAATGAACCTCTTGTTTTCCCGCAAAAAGAGAGAGAGAGAGAGACCTCTTACAAGACACGTCCAATATATATATGAAAGAAGCCATGCAAAACACATTCCTTGCCAACGAATTAGCCCTAGGTGTCAGCACAGGCCGTGTGGTAGAGGGAATGTAAAATAATGCCACAACTTTTACTTCATAAGTCATTAACAAAACCATTGCTATAAAACTAAAATATTGAAAAATTCACAACCATTGAGGAGCCTACAAATTCAAACTTGCTGATTAACCTAGATGCTATACAGTGATCATCATCGCACTCAGTACGGGAGGGAGCCTATTTGCCGTGTGCAAAAGACAGACGGCGAAATAATGCACGGTAACAAGCTCTTTGATGTGTGCCGAATATCGTGGCACACGACAAAGGTGCTAAGTAGGCCCCACTATTACTTGATGACGGAAACGAACGGTGCTCCCCTCGGGATCGCTCTTTGCCTTGTGTTTAAACAAGGCATGAGAAGACCTTTTTCTTTACCGTGTGTTTGCACGCGGGAAAGCCCGTCTCTTTGCCGTGTGTAAACACACTGTAGAGAGAGACCAAATCTGGATTTTTTTGTCACTCTTTGTAGTGTGCCGACACACGAAAAAGAGGAAGGGTGTGCAAACATACGGCAAAGAGCAACCAAATCTTGCATTTCTTGTCACTCTTTGATGTGTGTTTGCACATTATGGCAAAAGGTGACCAAAAATGCCAGATTGCACAGGTTGGCACCACGTGTCCTCTTTGCCGTATGAAAACATATGAAAAAGAGGTTTGGTATGGCACCATCCAGATTTCGGTGGGATTCCCACCCTTCCGAGTCCCGTTTTAGCGAAATGCTAACCCCGCTGGAGAAAAGTTAAAATTTCCGACATGACCAGTGTCGAAAAGGCTAGATGATATTTCACAAACGTATCTATAATTTCTGACGTTCAATGTTGTTTTCAGGACATTTACTACGTGTTTTCTATACACTTTATATCATTTTTATAGATTTACTGGGACTAACCTATTAACAAGATGCCACGGCGTCAGTTCCTGTTTTCTAATGTTTTTTGTTTCAGAAAAGTTGTTCTGGAAATATTCTCGGAATTGGACGAAACAAAATCCCATGGTCCTATTTTTTTTGTCACGCACACGGAGTCCGGAAGAGATCCGGAGGGGGGCCACAGGGTGGCCACACCATAGGGCGCCCCCTTGGTCGCGCCACCAGGTGGTGTGGGCCCCCTGGCCACCCAGCGACATCTCTCTTTCGCCTATTTATACTCCTTCTTGGGAAAACCCTAAATACCCGAGCCTTCATCCACGAAAAGTTCTGTAGCCGCCGTCATCCTCAACCCTAGTTCGGGAGAGTTCTGAAGCTCTCCCGGCACCCTGCCAGGAGGGGAAATCATCACCGGAGGGCTCTTCTTTACCATGCCTGCCTCCAGAGTGATGCGTGAGTAGTTCCTCCTTGGACTACGGGTCCATAGCAGTAGCTAGATGGTTGTCTTCTCCTCTTTATGCCACCATGTTTAGATCTTGTAAGCTACCTAACATGATCAAGATCATCTATTCGTAATGCAACATGGTTTGTTTGCTGGGATCCGAAGAATACTGAATGCTATCACAAGTTGATTATCAATCTATCATGTTTATGTTATTTATGATCTTGCATGCTCTCCGTTACTAGTAGATGCTCTAGCCAAGTTATTGTTTGTAATTCCAAGAGGGAGTATTTATGCTTGATAGTGGGTTCATGCCTCCTTTGCATCTGTGCTCGAGTGACAGAAACGTGACGGATGGGGGATGTGTTGTTGCCATTAGGGAGAAAACAATAATGCTTTGTCTAAGGATAATTTAACTATTTACATTACGCACTTTACTTAATGCAATCATCTGTTGCTTGCAACTTAATACCTGAAGTCTGCTTGGATTACGTTCTGATGGTGGATTATTAGCCATAGATGCAGTTGGATAACGGTCTATGTATCATGTTGTAATGCCCGCATAAATCTCATAGTAATCATCATGTATTGCATATGCACTATGATGCAACCTTTATATCTGTCAATTGCCCAGCTGTAATTTGTTTACGCAGCATGTTATCTATATGTTTTGGAGAGACACCACTACTGAACTGTGGACCCCGGTCCATTCATTTACACTGATAATACAACCTACTGCAAGCACTGTTCTTTTTACTGTAATCATTGTTCTCATTTCTTTCACTGCAAACAAGTACCATTTTCCACATTATACATCTAATCCTTTGTGTTAGCAAAACCGGTGAGATTGACAACCTCACTGTTTCGTTGGGGCAAAGTATCTTGGTTGTGTCGTGTGCAGATTCCACGTTGCTGCTGAGCCTCGTAGTGCGCCGTGCCAACATCAGCTGTCAACAACCTTCAGAAGTGATTTCTTTCTCCTATTGGTCGATTCAACCTTGGTTTCTTTCTGAGGAAAACTTGCTGCTGCACTCTTCATACCTTCCTCTTGGGGTCTCCCAACGAACGTGTGTCCACACGCCATCAGTAGACAAGTGAAACTTTCTTGCCTGTGTTAGGGTCGGCCATAGAAACATGGGAAACCAACAACTACCCCAACTCTTTACAAGATTTCCTCCGGTTCGGCCGAAGTGGAAGTTTCGAGATATAAGTCCAGAAACCCACTAGGGAGATAGTAGTGCTAGTGAAGACGGTCACAACCCGGAGTGAGGTCTTGCCCATCTACAACCTCCAATACACTTTTACACATATGGTATGGAACCAACTAGGTTTTGGTGAGATTTCGTTGCTCCGGACCCCGCTTCGGTGAAACACTAACCCCACTGGAGAAAATCCAAACTTTTAGTCTATCCCCATGACCGGCGTCAAAAGGGGATAGAGAAATGAAACTTTTTGCTTAATTGTGTCAAGTTAGGCCGTAGGAACATGGGAAACAAAGATCTTCCCCAACTCTACACAAGATTCCGTCCGGTTCGTCCGAAGTGGGAGTTTCGAGCTATAAGTCCAGAAACTCGCTATAGAGATAGTGATGCCGGTAAAGCCGGTCACACCCCAGAGTAGGATATGTGCCATATACAACCTCCAACATGCTTGTACATATACGGTATGGCACCACCTAGTTTTAATGGGATTCCGACGCTTTGGAGCCCCACTACGGCGAAACACTAGCCCCGCTGGAGAAAAATCAAACTTTTCGTCTACCCCCCATGACTAGCATCGAAAGGGGAAGATAAATTATATTACTATAAATAGATAAATAAAATAGAATTGATTACAAGAAGATAAAGTAATTTTAAAAAATAAAAATAAATGTTTGCCTTACTGTGGTTAAAGACACGACAAAGAGCTTGTCTTTGCCGTGTGTTTGCACACGGTAAAGATTTAATCTTTGCCGTGTGCAAACATACGACAAAGAGTGACAGTGGGCCTATTACAGAAATCATCCTATAAGATCTTTGTTGTGTGTTTGCGCACGTTGATTATTTAATATTTCTCATGTGCGACACTCGGCAAACACCTGGTGTAACTACGCCGCTTGCACGAACGTTTGGGAGGACACATGTTCCATCGTCTTTGTCATGTGATTTTATTTGCATTTGCCGTTTAGACTTCTTTTCCGTGTGTTTCTTTTAGTGCGACACCGTGTGTTTTTCTTTGCCATGTGTCCAATATCCAACACATGGCGAAGCTCCACGCACACGGGAACGAGTCGATCTCCCGTAGTGAGTACATGTAATAGTTCTTTCAATGCCACAATTGTCATTTTTAATGGTCCAACCGAACTGCCTAAATAAACCCCTTCACATGTAGGACGAATAGGAAACCGTTAGACGTAAGTACATGATATCCCAATTTAGCCGAGGGTCGGATCACCGTTGAATATTTTAGATTTCTTTCGAATAACCTTATAGTTGACGGTGAACCGTCAGCAATCGCTAGTCGCCTACGATCGGTTTCCCATCATTCTTATAGTTTTTGCGCATGGTAAAAATCCAATGGGGAACATGTTGGGTTTTTTTCCCACCTGCCGCCTATGGTACCTTAACGACATTTATAGATGTCAGTTCCCTATTGGGTATTTTGTTTCCGACGGTTTTTGTTGCCCGACGGTTTACTTGACATAAAACGGTGTATTGGACCCGTCAGAGTTAGCTATAGTCAAGAGGGAGAAGCAACCCGACCGTTTCTACCATTAGCAACAACGTAAACACAAACTTAATTGAGAGGCCAACCAATATGTACTGTCAGTTTATAAATTTACTTATGATCACAAGTCTTTGTCATCGTGTTCTATATCTGAGATGTTTCATGCACCCATGGGGCATTCACCACCTTTAGGGATTGCTTTTAACAAGTGAAATGTAATTCATGACAACAATAATATTAGAGGATAAACATCCCATATACACAACCACACATGAATCAAGAACATATAATGATTAGAATAATCTCCTGAAGTATAAAACTCATCTACAAAATATCAAACACAAAAAAGAAATAAGATGTAATGGTCCAAACATTTTGCATAGCTAAAATTTCCCCCCAAAAAAACAGAAATTATCTTTTTTGCCATCAATAATCTTCACCATCATCACCATAATTATCATAACTCCCAACATAATCTTCATGGTAATGCTCATCATCATTGCCGTAGCCATCATCATCACCCTCGTAATAATCATATTCTTGATCATCTCCCTTGTTGCCATATATGTGTTCCTCATCATCATTAATATCCTGGCCTTCTCACCAACAAAAATTCCACGAGTATTACTTTCCTTAAGAAATATCCATGAAAGTACATCATTAAAAAATTCAGAAGAATCAAAAGCACATTATAGCAACCACAATTTTTTTTTACAAAATTTTGTTTATTAGGGAGGCTTGGCTCATATATAAAATAACACAAGTTGTGCTCTAACAGCAAGTGACATCAAAAGAGGTACATTGTTTTTATCCAAGAAACATATACCACTAATAGATATTGATGCCAATGACAAACATGTCGCATTGTGTAGGTTTGTTGCCTGAGAGCGCCGCAATTTTGACATAAACAAAATAAGATCCACACGACTTAGATTCTGAAGGTGGTCTTCAGAGAGTTCTCTCATACGTTCAAAATGTAACTATAATTTTTTTTATTGTTCCATGCTTGTTTTTTATGAATTCTACATGTTTCTATTATAATCTATATTATTTTGGGCCATTTTTCTGGACTAACCTATTTATAAGATGCCCAGTGTCAGCTTCTGCTTTCTGCTGTCTTTTTGTTTCAGAAAAGTTCCGAAGAAAATATTTATGAAAATTCCTGAAAATCCATGGAGGCTAGTTTTTTACCCGGAACAAAGATAAAGTCCAAAGATCATCCGGAGAGGGGGGGACCGCAGCTCCCAGGCGGCAAGAGGGCGCGGGTGGGCCCCTAGCCATGCCCCTACCTGCTTTCTCAACTAGGGCCACCCCAAGGTGTCTCTTCGCCTATAAAATGCCTAATGGCCTAAAAATCCTGAGGCGGTGCTTATTTTCCATGAAACCCATCAAGATCCGCCGTCACCTCGAAAGCCCAATCTAGAGCTTCTCGAGCCTTGCTCTAGTACCCTGCCGAAAGGGGGAATCGTCACCAGAGGCCTCTTCATCGCCATGATTGCCTTTGGAGTAATGCGTGAGTAGTTCATCCTTGGACTATGGATCCATAGAAGTAGCTAGATGGTTGTCTCATCTCCTTGTGCTACCGTGTTTAGATCTTGTGAGCTTACTAACATGATCAAAATCACTAGTATGTAATTGCTACATGTTGTGTTTGCTAGGATCATCGATGAATTGTGAAGTTATGATCATATTGTTTATTTTTCTTATATGATCTTGATACTTTATTTGTGTTAATGTTCTATTATATTCTCGCATGATATCCCGTGTGTGTGATTTTTTTTACCAAGTAGTTGCATCCATATACAAGAGAGAGTTTGGTACTAGATAGTAGTTTCATGCCTCCTCCGATCCTGGGCATGAGTGACAGAAAATTCTAAGTGCGAGGATGTGTTGTTGCCAGTAAGGGTTAAAAGTGGTGTTTACTTGTACTTATTGATTATAAATATTGGTTACACTATGTATTGTGCTTCCAATTATTCGTTTCTTTTCCAACTTAATACAAGAGAGATGCATGGTTGATAGCGGTCTCAAGGTGGATTATTAGTTATAGATGCATGCTAGATAGCGGTCTATATATATTTGACGTAATTCCTATATGATTAGTGCAATGAAATTTATCTTATCATAATAGCATTATTATGCCCTCATTATTTGCCAATTTTCCATCTGTAATTTGTTCATCCAACATTTTTACTGTTTTATGGAGAGACACCACTAGTGAAACTATGGCCCCCGGTCCATTCTATTACATTGTTTACAACCTCGTTTACTTGCTCTTAATCATTAATTGCTCTCTGTTCGTTTTTGTTTTCACTAATTCCAAATACACCATATATTTAATTATCTCGTTAACAACAAGACGGAAAGATTGAAAACCTTCCTGTAAAGTTGGGAACGAAAGGGAGGTAGTCTTATGTGCAGATCCACGCCTGTCAACACACTTAGTTGCTGGCGTCTTGCTGAATGTCTTTTGTAGTCCTACTGGATTGATAATATTGGTTTCTAACTGAGGTAAGTTTACTACTGTTCTACATCATACCTTCCTATTGGGATTTTTCAACGGGTTTGTTGTTAAACATACATAAGAAGACCGTCTCTCGTCAACGATTCCAGGCATCCGTGAATTTTTGATGCCCTTGGCAGGGACTTCAAACTTTCAACTAGTGGAGTTTGACAATTACATTGTCTCTCTTTTGTTTTTTTTCTTGTTTCTTTACTTTTTATTTAGTCTTTTTTCATTTGCTTGTTTTCTCTAAAATATCAAATACAAAAAATAGTATTTGAGTTTCTATCCTTTTACTTGTTTCGTTAGCTTTTCATTATTTTTGCTTTGATAGTATGTGTATCTCTACTCCTTGTGTTATGTCACCTGCAATTTAGGTTCTCACCTTCAAACAAAGAGGTGGAGAAAATTTAAATAATTCTTGGTATAGAATTAGTGATGCCAAACATAGATCCACTAAAAAGGAATTCAATTACTGTTCTTCTCAGAAATTTTTATGTTGATATTAATAATTGGTATATATATGTTCTAGACACTTCAATGTTATATAAAGTCTAGTCGGAACCCCTTCTATTTATGACACTAAAACTAAAATTACTTTGCACAGATTATAGAAAGGTTGGACACTATGAAGAGAATTATGCCAATTATGAATAAGATAAAATGAGATTGATAAAAGGTTCATGAGTGTATTGGTAAAGTTTATACTACTAAAACTAATGTCACTAAAAGAATGAAGACTTTGGAAACTATTAAAACTAAGGATAACCAGCCTTGAATAATAGATAAAATTGAGGAATTAATTGATACTTTGGGAACAACCTTATCTTCACTTAAAGCTAAAAGGGTAGAAACTCTAGTAGATAAGGGACCCAAGTTTATGTATGTGCCATATATTCCCCAACCAAATTTTGATACACATTTTTCTAATGGTAAAGAAAATCAAGAAATTAGATAAACCCATGTTTTAGACAGGACTAAGCATAACTTTCGTGTTGTTAACAAGATGCGTTGTTGGCACCTAGATGAAGATCTTTTGAAGTCCTACTGGATTGGTAACCTTGGTTTCTAAATGAGATAAGTTTATTGATGTGCTAATCATACCTTTCTCTTGGGGTTTCCCAACAGGTGTTGTCAAACTAGACCAACAACTAGATTTCTGGTTTCACTGCTATGGAGAGAAGAAACATACATAAGAAGACTGTCTCTCGTCAACGACTCTAGGCATCAATCCCTCCTGGTCCTGTGACCAACAGGAAGAATGTGCTTTTTGTGACACATTTCCCCCCAAAATACTGTATGCTAAGATTTTTGTGACAACATTCCACCAAAAAAACCCACAAACATAGCTCGTATAAGAGGTAACACAAATAAAGATATCAATCTGTCAAAACAGAATAGCCTGTAGAGATCTGCTTCAAAGAGGTACTTTCGTGGCTCCGAACAACAAGTTTGAGATAGATTAATAAATCTATCAATCATACTTTTACTCTCAAAAACTATTCAGAATCATATCACATTCTGATATTCAAGATTTTTTCCGCTGAAGCACACAAAAACTATTTTTGGACAACAACAAAAACATAAAAACTCCAAGAACTACGGGCTTTTCTTGGCAAGAATCGAAAATAAAAGGTTATACATTAGTTGATACAGAATTGAAAACAGCCAATACCCTATAAATAACAAAATACAACTGAAAAACATGGTTTTGCCTCTTATAAGTGATTTTCTTTAATGTCTTTTAGCCAGGAAAAGTGTAGATTTCAAGATACACACATAAGAACAAGAATTGGAACACATAAGGGAGAATCAAGAAGCATATATAAAGCACATTTAAGTCTAACCATCTTCCTATGCATATGGAACTTGTAAACAAATAATTCGTGAAGCACAAAGCAGCTAGCATAGGAAGGCAAAATAAGTGCAACTTCAAAACTTTGGACATAAAGAGAGGAAACTTGATATTGTTATGATATTTTTTAGTTCCATCATGATTAAACTTAATTGTCACATAAATCATGCTTTTTATGATCTACATAAACATAATTATTATTGTTCTCCAAAATAGTGGGATCATCATTAGCTAAAATCATGTCCTCTCGAACCCCAATTTTGATAATATTATGGCAAGAATGAGAACTCTCCAAACTTGTGGGATTATTGCTAGATAAAGTCAAGACCTCTCCAAATCCACTTTCGTCGTTGTAATCATCATAAACATGAGGCATTTTATAATCATAGTAAATATTCTCTTTATCATATAAAGGAGGCATATAATCATACTCAATTTTCTCCTTCAAGGTAGGTGGACTAAAAAGTTCATTCTCATTTCAAACATATAATGATAGGAATCATATTTTCATCCCCTAGATTAAAGATTTTCATATCGCTAGCATAAATAACATTCAAAGAACGCATACAAACAAAATTACTACTATCATGATTAATATGCAAATAATAAATTTCTGTAGCCTTTTAAAATCTTAATCAAGCACTTCATGATCAATGTTAAGAGAAATTTTATGAATTTCATAAAGCTCACTCATAATTTTGTTGTTTTCTTCCATAAGCCAAAATAGTAAAATAAAAACAAGAAACAGTAAGATATAATTGCAAGATCTAAAGAAGACACCTTCAAGCACTGAACTCCACAACAACATCGCCAGAACAGAGCTTCAATGATGAGGTGCTAGTGCCTCTTATCTCACCTTCCTAGAAACGACGCCAAAAAAGAGATTGATGTCTACTACGCACTTGTTGACTCTGTCGGGCCTCCAAGCATAGAGGTTTGTAGAAAAGCATCAAGTATTTGTTAAGTGAATGACTAAAGATTATCGAACACAAGGAGATGTATATTGAAAATTATCCCTCTCAAACAATCCTGCAATTAAGATACACAAAGTTTCTCTTAAGTGAATGACTAAATTTAATACAACACTAGTTTGGAGAAGAGATGATAAATTACGGTCAATATGGATGGTAAAACAAGGTTACGTAAATCTGTAATGAAAATGGAAATAAGGTGACAAGTAGAAAAAATAAAAGTAAACGGTGTTTCAATTCTTGGAAACAAGGTCTAGGGATCATACTTTCACTAGTGAAAAATCTCTATAATATTAACATAATTAAACACATGATAACCCCTCCAAAATCATGTATGATAAACGTTACTCGGAGATTACTCTTATTATGGATCAAAACAGGATGAGATTTGCAGAGGGATACAAAAGCACACCTTAAAGTTTGTATTCCTCATCCATGTATACCCCATTCTGTCACTTTGATTATTGATACGTCCAGAACGTATCTATAATTTTTTATGGTTTTATGCTACTTTTATGCTTTGGATAATTGTTTTTATATTAAGTTTATGATTTATTTGGACTAACCTACTAATAGTTGCAAAAGTGCACAATGTTCTTGTTTTACACTTTGATGTGTAGGAATTATCAAAAATACAAGAGGAAGCCTTATTGGACTCGAATTGGGACTTCCCTGAAATCTTTCTGAAAAAGTATTTTTAATGATTGTCACGTTACGGGTCGAAAACTACGTCAAATGGAAAAAGTGCGGGCGTGAAAGTTGTGAGGAATTTTGCGAGAAATGCCATAGACATAAAGTTTACCCAATCTGAAAAAGCCCATTTTACCGCAGCCCTAGATGGGATGACGGAAATCCGTGAGACTATATAAAGGGGGGAAACCTAGGTCATGGGAGACATCCCATACCACGAATTTCCAGCCACCAAAGACACATTTTTGACTCCCCCATGGATACCATCTCCATGGGGGAGGGCTCCCATGACCATGGAGGAAGAGAGCTAAGGGGCGGCGCTCCCCCATGATGCCGGCGGCGCAGGGAAGGAGTCCCTACGCCACCGCCGGTGCCGTCCTGCGCCCCGCGCTGTCCTCTCCACCGTCTTCACCGCCATATCCATCGCTAATTCCTCCTTGTATACAGTAGTTCATCCTCGCACACACCTCTGTACCGCCCTATGTAAACATGGTGGTTAACGTTATAAATTATTTTCACATGATCTATTGCATCTATGTCATGTTTGTGTAGATCCCTTTTGTCATATGATTGATTGTTGAATCTCTATGGATGGTTTGAGCTTTAGATTAAATTTGTTACAATCCTATGGTGCCCAACATATGTTTATGCTCGCATGAATCACATCATAGGGTTTGTAGTATATGGAGAAAGCTGGAGGGAGGGTTGCTTGAGTGACAGAAACATGAGCCTCAATCTAGTGATTAAAGCATATGTGATAAAGAGGACCTGTTGATCTTAATGCTATGACTAGGTATTTTTACCTTAATGTATCTTCTAGTTGTTACATATGTTTGCTAGAGTTCCAATCATAATTACTTGCAATCATTGGATAGTGAGATCTTGTTAGCTTTGCCTCTCCCACATAAAAGATGAATATAAAACATGTATTTGACTATTTGATCATGGACAAATCCATCACAATTACCACCACTTTTCCACACTGATGGTACTGTTAGTTTATGGTTACTTAGTATATTTTATTGCTGCAGCACTAACATTTACTTTCTTCTATTTATTATCTTGCAAACTATCTTTCATACCCATATTATTGCTCTAGTATTATTTCCTAGATACTGCAAAATGTTTAGTGTGCGTAGAATTGTATTAGTGGTTGATACAACTCGAGAGAATACTTATCATACCTTTAGCTCCTCGTTGTGTTACACACAATCTCCTATACTTGTGGGATATCAAGACCTTTTCTGGCGCCGTTGCCGGGGAGCCATAGCGTGGGAGAATATTCTTGTGTGCACTTGTTTGCTTTGTCTCTGAGTAGTTTTTACTTTCAGTTGTAAGTTGTTTTCTATCTTGAACACTTGTACTTCTTATATAAAAACGTTTTCAAAAAGAGAGTGACTGGAAAAAGGCGTAATGGTTTAGTGGGGGTCGAATTTGAATACTTGTGTTAATGCCTATGAAACTAAAGCAAATTTTTGCATGGAAGATTCTCAGCTAAAAACTTGTATATATTGTAAATATTATGTATATACATCTGTACATAAAAAATAAAGTTCTAACATTAGTCTCTAGTTATTTGAAAGTGAAAAAGTTTGGTTTACTACGCAGAAACATATTTGTTGTGCTTCACCGTATAACCTGTTTAAAATCACCAGGACATTATTTGTATCTGAAAAATTTTGTGCATAAATATGAGCCTCGTACCTAACTTCCATTAGTTCTGACTTTTCTAATTTGAGTTATGTAGCTATCTCGAAAAAAATCGGTTTTAACTGACTTATTAATTTTTGGCAGATTTCCTGTGCTTTACCTTAAAAAATCGTGATAAATCTCAGAATAGTATTTTGATCTGAAATTTTTTGTGCATAAATCTGATATTATGATCTTTCTTTCATTAGTTTTAAGTTTTTTTATTTGATCTAAGTAACTATATCATTGACTTTCATCTTTATAGGTTGTTCAGTTTTCGCAGATTTTTTTTATTCCATATTGTACCTAGTGTTCTTGGTTTCCTTAGTTTTTCGACGGACAATGGAAATTTTATAGGAAACCCGGTATATAAAGTGGATAATGTTTAATAAATATCATTAAACTTGCCAATACTTGAACATGAGTGGATTTTATTTAATGAGTACTACCCCTACTAATGAATTTTGTGATGTTTTATGTGGACATAGCTTATAATATGTAATCAATATGGTGATATGAGATGAACAAAAAGACGCAAAATATAAAGCTTGGGGATGTTTAGGTGCATCCCAAGAACATATTCAAGAATATACAATCATCTAAGCTTGGGGATTCCCGAGTCATCCCCCTATCCATCAACAAAAATGAGGTTGTCTCGTTCATGATCTATATTACCCTTTTCACATGATATGTATTGTCTTAACATGTATTTTAATTTGCTTTCATTTATTTTTGGGTTTCTTTTCTGTTACTATGAAGTTTAGTTCTTTTTTAGCCTCTGTTATTTTCGTTTCTAAAAAAAATAAAGTACCAAGTTTTACGCATTTAGTTTTAATTGATGCATCTTTAAGGGCATTTTCTGTTTTCAGCATTTACTGCTCACTGTATGATTTTTCATATTTTACTGAAACTCAAAAACTCACAAAAAATTAACTGATTTTTTTCATCTAACTCTCTGCATGCACAAAAATTGGCAAAAAATTATGGAATGTTTAAGGGAACCTAATAAATACATTTTCCAGCTGCTGTTTTTCTGGACGGATTCTAAATTTTGTTGTAAGAGTGGCCTCTTTGCATTTTCATTTGATTCTTTTTGGGTCTTACCTTTCATATATAAGTTGGTCACTTAAGCAACCTTTCTTTAATTCAAAAACAAAAAAATTATTTGGTATAATAGCATCACTTTGGGAATATTATCAGGCCTAGCTGAAAGGCGTTAAAGAAAAACACTTTTTGGGACATAACCCATGTTTTTATTTTTGCAATGTTTTCTTCTGTTTCTCTGAGTCAAGGTGTTTATTACTTCTGTAGCAATTCCTTTGTATCTTTACTTTCTCGTATTTGTTTTTCCAAGTAAATTCTCTAGTGAAAAGTTAGTGCTAGATTTGGATTTCTGTGCAGAAACAGATTTTTTCCGTCCACTGTTTAATTCGTATAAAATTCAAGAAAAATCAAAATGACCTGAAAAATTTTGTGCTTAATCCTCAGCTATTTCCGAAACTTTTTCTAGTTTAGGTTTTTTGATTTGAGCAACGTAAGTGCCTCGAAAAAATTCGTCTTTACAGACTGTTCTGGTTTTGACAGATTCTGCCTTTTTACTTTGCATTCTCTCTTTTACTATGTTGATTGGATTTCTTTGCTACATAAAATATCAGTAGCTATAGATAATGTTTAGAAAGTATTGATAATGCTTGTTTCCATGTAGAACTGTGAGTTTTTGATTATTCACTAACCCTCTAATGAGAATTACTTCGAGTTTGGTGTGAAGGAAGTTTTCAAGGGTCAAGAGAATATGATGATATAATGTGATCAAGAAGAGTGAAAAGCCTAAGATTGGGAATACCCCCGTGGTTCATCCCAGCAAATTTCAAGAAGACTCAAGCGTCTAAGCTTGGGGATGCCCAAGGCATCCCCTTCTTCATCAACAACTTATCAGGTCACTTCTAGGAAACTATATTTTTATTCGTTCACATCATATGCACTTTACTTGGAGCGCATGTTTTCTTTTATTTTCCTTGCTGCAATAAACTTAGTTGGAACCTAACATTCTTGTATGGGATATAGACATACTCCGCTTTTTCATATGAATACTTGTATTCCTAACATACTCGTATTCTTCGTTTTTCTTCTAGCTGCTGCAACTCCTCTTTTTTTAGCTCCTATTTTTCATGCATATCTTATTCAGAGCTATTAGTTCTTCTAGAGTAGTGTTACTCTATTGTTTCATTGATATATCATTAGTAGAGTCTTTGTTTAAATGAAGTGATGGTATTGGAAAGCAATAAAATATCTCATGCTTATAACGGTGCAAATAGAAGCTTGTTTAGACTGTGGCTAGACTTTATCATGTCATGTTGGATATTATTTTAATTCTATGCTTAGTAGCTATTGATGTAGCATGACTTATATCAAACATTAGAGAGTGCTTAATGTTTCATTAAAAGAATCATGAGTTGTTTTTATTACATCGAAGCATAATATTTTGGTATTCTCCTTTGAATGATTTATTTGGTTGACTTGGCGCATGCTTACACCATGTTATGACTACAAACCAGTCACCTTTAGCCTCTATGATCATTTAGTTTTTGACTTGTAATACCATCTATGCTTTGATTAATAATGTTTTTGTCGATGTGCATGATTATGGCCATTATTGCTCTCTTAATTTGTCACTCCCAATCTTTTGCTAGCCTCCACCTATACCTCCTGCATCCAACTCCCAAAAACAAAAGTTTGCCAAATGTGTCCAACATACCTACCTACGTGTGGTATTCAACCGCCACTCCAAAGTAATTTTCTCACGTGCTACCTTTAAAACCTTCAAAATTATACCTGTTTTATGCCCCTGTTTTAGCTCACGAGGAAGTAGTTTAAAGTTTATTGTGGTTTATATAAAGCAAGGTTCTTCTCCCCCTTTCACCAGATGAGTATGGAATATGTGCTCATCTAAATTTGCAGAGAGCTGGTGCCAGTTAATATAACCAAAAAGGCACTTCCCCATGGATTGATGAAAGTTGGTGAGTACCCGTGGATACGGCTTGCCCTGGTTGTGAAAAGAATGGTGGGGGGAAGTGCCAAACTAAATAAACAACGGAAACCACTCTCAAAAGTCTAAAAACTTTTTCTTGGCATGAGTTATGATAAGTTTTTCATTACAATTCGTTGACATAAACACACACCTCTCTACATTTTTTATTTTTAATACCTCTGTTTTAATAAAATAAAAGCTCTAGCACATGAGTTCATCTGTGCTTTCCTCTCCGAAGGGCCTTTCTTTTACTTTTATGTTGAGTGTTCATATTCTAACTTTATGGACAATTGCGAAAGCAGAATTGTCATTCTAGGTTTAATGTGCATCAGTCCCAAAGATTATTATTGATTGATTCATTATATGTCATTACATGTTCTCAAATTATTTGTTTCTAGTCACCACTTGAACTTTGAAGGTGTCCTGGTATTTATGTTTTGCTCCACCTTGAAGGACAAGCGGAATACCACTTTGCTATGTTTTTGTTATGCTCGAAACAAACGTATAAATTTCAAGTGTATTATTACTCATGATCTTTTGTTTGTTTTACTTTTCATGTTGCAACATGGTTGCTAAGTTTCATTGTTAGAATTATATCTATCATGCATATGTTTAGAATACTTTGATCTCAACTTGCAATGCTTTTACAAATAATGATGATCAAGATTATGTTTGTAGCATGTCACCTCAAAAATGATCTTTGTATCGTTTTACCTACTCGAGGATGGGTAGGAACTAAGCTTGGGGATGTTGATACATCCAAAATGTATATTTAATTTTTGATGGTTTCATGCTACCTTTATGCTTTTGATAATTGTTTTTTATATTAACACTAGTGGAAACAGGGCGATTTGTCCCGGGTCGTAAGGGCCAGTTGTCCCGGTTGTGCAACCGGGATGGGCTAGCCGGGACAAATGGCCCTCCCCCATTGGTCCCGGTTGTGCCAGGACCCGGGATGGTAAGGATGGCCCACATGGCGAACCTGGGCCAGGGAGTTCGTCCCGGTTCGTTTTAGGGACCGGGGTGGATACCTTTTTTGAAAAAAAATATATTCCGCCAATTTTCCCCTGCCGCGGCAGGTTTTTTTTTGTTTCGTTTTTTGGGCTCCTGTCTCGCAATCCCCAACCGGCCTCCCCTTCCCCAACCGCGTCCAGGCCCACGTCTTTAATTAAGCCCACTGGCCACATTTTTGGTCAAAAGGGCCCACTGGCCCGCGTCTTTTATTATATTCGGTCAACGGTTCGCAGGGGTCAAAAGGGGCCACTGGCTAGCGGCCTAGTGGCTGGCTCGCCCGGTCCCTTAAATCAAGACCACAGGGACGGTCAAAGGGCCCACTGCCGCCTCGTCTTCCTACCCCCTCCACTTCCCCACGCGCGGCCAGCTGCAACCGCCGCCACGCCTCGGCTCCCCCCACCCCCGCATTTATGGCCGCCTGCAACCGCCGCCACGTTCCGGCCGCCGGTTGGCATGCCAGCCTCCCCCGGGTCCTTTTTAAAGGGCCCCCGCCGCCCGTACATCCCATTCACCCCGGCCGCGCCCCAGCCAAAGCAACCCTAGCCACCATGTCCCGCTGGTTCAAGCGCCCCAGGAACGACCACGAGGCCGGTTCCTCGAGCGGCGCGCGCTCCGGCGTTCCACCGCCGCCGGCGGAGGCCTTCGGCTTCGGCCCGGGAGGCGTCCGCATCGGCGGGCAGCCGCGCGTCCCCGCTCCGCCTCCGGCGTCACGCACGCTGCCCCGTGCCGCGCCCAAGGGCAAGCGCTTCCGCCGGTACGTCCGGAAGGAGGAGGCCGAGTGGCACTGGGAACGCGCCACGCCGGTGTTCTGGCCGGACGTCCACCTTCCGGACGGCTGACACCTGAACCCGCAGCGCATCCCCGTGCCGCCGGCCCCGTCCAGCAGCGAGGCCTTGGGCGAGGAGATCGACCGTCGGCGCGCGCTCCTGCCGGCCCGCCTCCTCAGGGACCGCGCGTACGCGCGGAGCTCCCCCTACTGGGCCACCTGGCTCCAGCAGGAGCACGAGCAGCGCTGCCGCTCCTACATCCCCACAGCCGAGGAGGTGAGCACCGAAGACTACCCCGCGCCACCGCCGGGGAGGGAGCCGGAGCTTTGGCTCCTGGAGGACGACATCGCCGACAATGTCGTCGAGGAGGACGACCCCGAGCTCCAGGCCGGCTTGGAGGAGGCCTACGAGGCCTCCCGCCGCTCCCTCGTCGAGGACGAGGTCAAGCGGTGGGAGGCGGTCCTGGCCGCCGCCGCCGCCGACGGCGCAGCCATGCCGCCCCCTTCGGCGCCTGCCCCTTGGTGGCAGACCATGTACGCCGACATGGAGGCCTCCGAGGACCAGCCGCCGCCGCAGCCGGTCCCCCCGGCCTGGAGTACGGCATGTCCTGGGCCTGGACCGGCGGCGTATGGTCGCCGGAGGAGCTGCCGCCGCCGCCGAAGCTGCCGCCGCCGCACGCGCCCCCGATGCCTCCGCAGCCGCCGGCGGGCCCGCCCCAGCCGCTTGCCCACCTGTGGCAGCCACCCCCTACCACTGCATCTCCTCCGACGAGGAGGAGTAGGCCGGCGCCGGTGCGCCCCCCCCTAGACTAAGCTACCCACCACCCCCCAAGAAAACGGCCGCGCTGCCGCCCCCTATATGCAAGCACGGCCGGTCGCCTGTGACCGCGCCGCCCCCCTTTGTAAGCACGGCCCCCGGGCCTTTTTTTAATATATATTTGTGTTGAACCACCGCGTTGTCCCTAGTTCAACCCCGCCGGCAGAACCAACGCCGGCGGGATCTTCCTACCCGTTCCCGCTGCCGGCAGGGCTTCGCCATGGCTAGTCTGCTGTCCTGGGTGGTGGCTCGGCCTGGGGTTAGGGCCGAGATATTTATACAACTGGGCCTCTAGTCCCGGCCCGTGTCACCAACCGGAACTAGAGGTACCCCCTTTGGTCCCGGTTGGTAGCACGGCCCGGGACCAAAACTTTTTTCGAAATTTGCTGCCCCTGCGCGCCCAAATTTTTTAGCGCCAAAATTTGAAAAATGTTTAAGATTGCACATTAAATAACTTCTACATACTTTCGAATTTGACAAAAATTCCAACATGAAAAGTGCTAGAATTTGCATAACTAATTCAAATCCATTTTTATTTCAACTAAATAATTATTCTAACTATTGAAACTATTAATTATTTTACTATTTGCATATAATTTGAATATAAATATCTTATAATTTTTGTTTTCTCTTGTGATCTTCCGATTGAGTCCAGATCATACAAGGCATCCGGGTGATTTATATTCCGTCGATGAACCCAAGAATAGTGCTCCGGGCAATTTTGCTGCAACTTTATATAAAGTTCGACATCTTTTCAAAACATACTATGGTGGAATTTATTTGATATTTTGATCTCAAGAACCTTCAGTACCTGGCAACACGGAAGACCTACATTGCAGGAGTGTATGCATTAGCAGCTTGCCAAAGTAACCGCACAGGTGCAACCCTTTACGTCATTTGAACTCCAAGGTAGTTAGCTTTGAAGTCTGGAGGACATGTCCTTCACATAGAATCTCTGCATTTCTATTATTCTTACTACTTCCTCTGCGAGGTTCACTGTTGGTAACATCGTTCTGAACCAGAAAGTGCTCAAGGAAGGTTTATCATGCAGCTTTGCTCGCAAAATAAGCTCAACTTGCTCCAGGATGGTATCGGTACTATCACTTCGAAGTGTGCCTGCAATATCTGCGCAGAATATATGACGCCCATAAAGCAAAGCCCATATGGCTGCACACAGGGCTGGTTACAGCGGCCCCTTGTGCAAAGCACATCTCAATGGACGATACGGAGGAGAGAGAAACAGAAAAGTGCGTGGGTGGCCGCTGGTTGAGATGATAATGAAGTCAGGCTGGTCATAGTTGTCAAGCACTCAATGCTTGCCAGCTTTTGACCGGTCAATACAAATTATTGGTCAAACTTGCACCTACTCCGTTCATAATCACAGAATAGGTATAAATATCATTTTGGCTAACAAAATCTCGTTTATTATTACAGAATATTTGTGAACACTTTTTCAATAGAACTATGATCATGTATTCCACGTTTACTATTACACTTCTCCAACAACATCCATGTTAGTCTTCTGAAATTTCTGCGTGTAGAGATGGTCCATGAACCCTTGTCCCTTGCTTATGATCGCTTCGGCCGTAACCATGGAGCATCTTCATTATTTAACGGGATGGTGGGGTCAGCTTTCACTGTGAAGGGTGGAATTTCAACAAACTTATTATAATCTTCTGACATGTCTGTCGTGTCCTCGATTCCCACGATGTTTCTTTTTCCTGAGAGAACTATGTGACGCTTCGGCTCATCGTATGATGAATTTGTTTTCTTATTTTTTCTTTTCTTCGGTCTGGAAGACATGTCCTTCACATAGAAGACCTGAGCCACATCATTGGCTAGGACGAATGGTTCGTCATTGTAACCAATATTGTTGAGATCCACTGTTGTCATTCCATAAAGCGGGTCTACCTTTACCCCTTCTCCATTCAGGTTGACCCATTTGCACTTGAACAAAGGGACCTTAAAAGAAGGTCCATAGTCAAGTTCCTATATCTCCTCTATGTAACCATAGTATGTGTCATTTTTTCCATTCTCGTTTGTTGTATCAAAGCGGACACCACTGTTTTGGTTGGTGCTCTTCTTATCTTGGGAGCTCGTGTAAAATGTATTCCCATTTATCTCGTACCCTTGAAAACTCCCAATAGTCGACGATGGTGACCCTGCCAACATGTACAACTGATCTTCAACAGTGGTGTCATTTATAAGATGTGTTTGCAACCAACTTCCGAAAGTCTCCATGTGTTCGCGTTTAATCCATGAGTCATCCTTCCCCGGGTTTGCAGACCGTACAATATTCTTGTGTTCCTCGACATACGTAGCCATGAACATAGAATTTTGTGGAATTGTGTAGTGTGATTTGGTCAAAGAATGCCCGTCCCTAGGTATCATTGTTTTCTTTCCCAGCGTTCCTTTTCCCCTCAGTCTCCCCTCATGCCGCGATTCAGGAACACCAATTGTCTTAAGGTCAGGAATAAAGTCAACACAGAACCCAATGACCTCCTCTGTTCCATAGCCCTTCGAGATGCTTCCTTCTTGCCTAGCACGGTTATGAACATATTTCTTCAAGACTCCCATGAACCTCTCAAAGGGGAACATATTGTGTAGAAATACCGGACCGAGAATATGAATCTCTTCACATAGGTGAACCAGGAGATGAGTCATAATGTTGAAGAAGGATGGTGGGAACACCAACTCAAAACTAACAAGACACTGGACCACATCCCTCTGTAATCTTGTCAGAATTTCTGGATCAATTACCTTCTGAGATATTGCATTCATGAATGCACATAGCTTCACAATGGGTACTCGAACATTTTCCGGTAGAAGCCCCCTCAATGCAATCGAAAACAACTGCGTCATAATCACGTGGCAGTCATGAGACTTCAGGTTTTGGAATTTTTTCTCTGCCATGTTTATTATCCCCTTTATATTCGACGAGAAGCCAGACAGAACCTTGATACTGTAAAGGACTTCAAAGAATATTTCCTTCTCTGCTTTAGTAAGAGCGTAGCTGCTTAAGTAATGGCGCCCTCTATTTGTGTGCTTGTTGCTTGGGTATTTCATACGTTGCTGGTCCTCCCGTGCTTCTGGCGTATCTTTGGACTTCCCATACACGCCCAGGAAGCATAGCAGATTGACACAAAGATTCTTTGTCACGTGCATCACGTCGATCGAAGACCGGACCTCTAAAACTTTCCAATAGGGTAGCTCCCAAAATATAGATTTCTTCTTCCACATGGGTGCGCCCTTATCAGGGCCGTACGGAACTGGTTGGCTGCCAGCAGCCTTACCAAAGATTACTTCTAGGTCCTTGACCATATCGAATATATCATTACCACTACGCAGCTCAGGCTTCTTCCGGTTATCTGCCTCACCTCTGAAATGCTTTCCTCCTTTCTTTCTAACGGGATGCTTGATCGGAAGAAATCTACGATGCCCCAGGTATACAGCTTTTTTACATTTATCCAAAAAAACACTGTCAGTATTATCTAAACAGTGTGTGCATGCATTGTATCCCTTGTTTGTATGTCCGGAAATGTTACTAAGAGCAGGCCAATCATTGATGGTTACGAAAAGCAACGCCCGTAGGTCAAATGGCTTTTGTTCGTCCTCATCCCACACACGTACACCTGGTTTGCCCCACAATTGTAAGAGTTCTTCCACTAATGGCCTTAGATACACATCAATGTCGTTGCCAGGTTGCCTCGGGCCTTGGATGAGAACTGGCATCATAATGAACTTGCGCTTCATGAACAACCAAGGAGGAAGGTTGTACATACATAGAGTTACATGCCAAGTGCTACGACTGGAGCTCTGCTCCCCAAAAGGATTAAAGCCATCTGTACTTAGACCAAACCATAAGTTTCTCGCCTCTCCTGCAAAGTCTAGGAAGTCTCTCTCGATCTTTCTCCACTGCGATCCATCGGTGGGGTGCCTTAACTTTCCGTCTTTCTTACGGTCTTCTTTGTGCCATCGCAACAACCTAGCATGCTCTTTGTTTCTAAACAGACGTTTCAGTCGTGATATTATAGGAGCATACCACATCACCTTAGCAGGAACCCTCTTACGCGGGGGCTCGCCGTCAACATCACCAGGGTCATCTGCTCTGATCTTATACCGCAGTGCAGTGCATATCGGACATTCATCCAAATTCTCGTACTTCTCACCACGGAAGAGGATGCAGTCATTAATGCATGCATGTATCTTCTGCACATCTAATCCTAGAGGACAGAGAGCTTTCTTTGCTTCGTACGTACTCTCAGGCAATTCGTTATCCTTTGGAAGTTTTGGCTTCATGAGTTGAAGTAAACTCTCAAATGCCTTGTCAGTCACACCGTTCTGTGCCTTCCATTTCAGCAACTCTAGTGTGGTACCGAGCTTTGTGCTACCATCTTCGCAATTTGGGTACAACAATTTTTTGTGATCCTGTAACATGTTGTCCAGCTACAACCTCTCCAATTTGTTTTCACAGTCTTCCCTTGCATCAGCAATAACTCGGCCAAGATCATCATCGGGCTCTTCTGATGCCTGTTCTTGATCACCTCCTTCTTCTCCATTCTCTTCCATTGCAGTATCGTCGTATTCAGGGAACAAAGGATCTTCTTCTTCTTCTTCATCGTCTTCCATCACAACCCCTCTTTCTCCATGCTTCGTCCAACAATTATAGCTGGGCATGAAACCTCTCCGAAGTAGATGGCCGTGAATAATTCTTTCGGAAGAGTGCTCTCTGACGTTCCGACAATCAACACATGGGCAACACATGAAGCCATTATCTTTGTTCGCCTGAGCTATAGCAAGAAATGCATTCAGGCCTGCCATATACTCGGAAGTGCGTCGGTCACCATATACATCCATCGCTGCCGTGCATCCAGCTGCATCGTATAATTAAGTTTATCAAAATACATTACAATAACATATTAATACGACAAATACTACTTTTTTATGTATCAGTTACAGATGAAAAAGATAAGTTTGTTAACCTCGGTCGAAGATACCATTTTCAGTGAGCTTATGTGCGGCTCGGGAATTTCGTCGAACACCTCGTGTGCATAGTAAAATAAAACACACTAACACCACACTCTCTCACACCTCCAAGCAAAAAAAAAGATGGAAGGGGGGAGGGGCTGGGGCAGTATATATAGGGGAAGGGGGGCATTGGTCCCGGTTCGTGGACTGAACCGGGACAAATGTTCATGCGCGTGCCACGTGGCATGTGTCTAGGCATTGGTCCCGGTCCGTGGCACGAGCCGGGACCGATATGTCCCCCACGAACCGGGACCAATGCCCCCAGGCGATTCCTGTTGCCCCGGGCGCACGAACCGGGACCAAAGCATCGCATTTGTCCCGGATTCGGTTGCAACCGGGACAGCTGCCCCCTGGCCCCCTGGACGAGAGGGGTTGTTTCCACTAGTGTAAGTTTATGATTTATTTGGACTAACCTACAAATAGTTGAAAAAGTGCACAATGTTCTTGTTTTACACATTGATTTGTAGGAATTATCAAAAATACAAGAGGAAACCTTATTGGAGTCGAATTGGGACTTTCCTGAAATCTATCTGAAAAGTCTTTTTAAAGATTGTCATGTTACGGGTCGAAGACAACGTCAAAATGGAAAAATTGCACCGTGCAAGTTGTGGGGAATTTTGCGGCGAACGTCGTAGACATAAAGTTTGGCCCAATCCGGGTCCGGACGGCCGAGAAAAGTCCGATTTACCGCAACCCTTGATGGGAAGACGGAAATCCGTGAGACTACATAAAGGGAGGAAACCTAGGTCGTGGGAGACATTCCATTCCACAAATTTCCGGCCACCAAAACCACGTTTTTGCCTCCCCAATGGATTCCATCTCCATGGCATAGGGATCCCAAGACCATGCAGGAAGTGGGCTAAGAGGCGGCGCTCCCCCATGATGACGGCGGCGCAGGGAAGGAGTCCCTGCATGCGCCACCGCCGGCTCCGCCCTGCGCCCCGTGCTATCGTCTCCACCGTCTTCACCGCCATATCCATCGCCAATTCCTCCTTGTATACAGTGGTTCATCCTTCCACACACCTCTGTACCATCCTATGTAAATATGGTGTTTGACATTATAAATTATTTGCATATAATCTACTGCATCTATGTCATGGTTGTGTAAACCACTTTTGTCGTATGATTGATTGTTGAATCTCTTTGGATGGTTTAAGATTTATATTGAATTTTTACAATCCTATGGTTCCCATCATATATTTATGCGTGCACGGATCACGTCATAGGGTTTGTAGTATGTGGACAAAACTAAAAGGAGGGATGCTTGAGTGACAGAAACATGAGTGCCAATCTAGTGATTAAAGAATATGGGATAAAGAGGATCTTTTGATCTTAATGCTATGATTGGGTATTTTTTTTCCTTACTGTATCTTCTAGTAGTTACAGATGTTTGCTAGAGTTCCAATAATAAGTACTTGCAATCATTGGATAGTGAGAGCTTGTTAACTTTGCCTCTCCCACATCAAAGATGAATATCAACCTTGTATTTGACTATTTGATCATGGAAAAATCCATCACAATAACCACCACTTTTCCACACTCATGGTACTATTAGTTTATGGTTACTTAGTATATTTTATTGCTGCAGCACTAACATTTACTTTCTTGTATTTATTACTTCCAAAGGTATCTCTCATACCCGTATTATTGCTCTAGTATTATTTCCTAGATACTGTAAAACGTTTAGTGTGCGTAGAGTTGTATCAATGGTTGATAGAACTCGAGAGAATACTTATCCTACCTTTAGCTCCTCGTTGGGTTCGACACTCTTACTTATCGAAAAGGCTACACATGATCCCCTATACTTGTGGGATATCAAGTATCCATAGATCGTAGTAACAAACACCTCTTGAATAATGTCTCTCCAATATATCGACGATACTCACTGTCACAACAATACATAAAAATTATACTAAATTCAAGAATTAATAAACCTTATAATTTTATTATTCAATCCAACAAATAATACCGAACTCATGATCAATATGCCTCTAATATATTATCCATAGAGTATCCAATGGGGCTACGGAAATTATACTATACATCAACCAAGTGAGAAATATCTTATCTAATACATAAATGAAAAGAGGGGGAAACATCGTATGATTCAGTTACATTAACATAGCTCATGACCACAATGAAGATCACACCATGGGAGAGAGATATAACCACATAGATACTAGCACAAGTTCTCAGCCACGAGCGGGGACTACTCCCACATCATCATAGAGGCAACAACATCTATGAAGATGGCACCAGAGATCAATCCCCATCCTGGCAGGGTGCCGGAAAGGGACCTTCTGAGAACCCCTCCCCCCGCCCCGAACTACGATTTTTTATGGCGACGAAGCTCTGTATCATATTTGTGAAAATCCTCGGGGGGTCACGTTTTTTCCTAGGGACAAATAAATAGGCCAAATTATTTCGCGAGAGGATGGACGAGGTACCCACACCACCCCCACTGCAGCACCCCTCCATCCATGACTGGATCGCGTGGGGCTGTTGCGGGCCTCCCCTGGAATCGCCATTCTGGCTCCGATAGTCTTTCAAAAAGGTAGAATTTCTACAATGTTTTGAGATTTTTTTTCAAGCACTTTTATTTTTGGACCTTTTTTGGAAATGCAGAGACAAAGAAACATAAACTAACACTAGTCACTAGATTAATAGGCTAGTCCAATAAATGCTATAAAACCATAGTAAAACATGTAGAAATGATATAAAAGTAGCATGAAACATCCAAAAATTATAGATATGTTTCTTAGTGTTTGGTTTTGGTCCTCCGACCGTGACAATACGATGGCTGCAAAGATGCTGAGTGAAACGAGCATAAGGTTCCCCTAACTCCTGATCCACCTTATTGATGGCGGTTTTGTTGGCTATGTTGAGGGTGGTAAATCATGTGCTTGCTGCTCTGTTGGAGTGGCAGATCTGGTTCTTTGTGGTTTTCATCCTCTAATTTAATCGTGTCTCGGTAAGTTGATTTCTTCTCCGAATGATGAGGTTCGGCCTGTTTTGGGTTCGTCGTAGAGCATGTGAACCTATTTCTCATAAGATTTGTCTCTCTACATCTCTAATCGATGTCTAGTATTTTTCATAGCTCTCTTCTCCCAGACAATGATTAATTTCTCATATCACTATCAGTGGAATCTTCTAACTATGATAAGTAACTTCCTAGCTACCACAGTAAAATCATTCCCTAGCTTCGATATAGTACATAGGTCTAGAGGCATCATCGAGCTTTGCACATGGCAACACTTCCGACGAGTGCAGTTGGAATTGTTGGTTAACCTATGAGTTTTCAACAGAAAACAAATAAAAGTCATAAAATGCCTAGTCAAAATAACGTTAAGGAGGAGGCCAAGGAACCAACGTTCGGGACCTCCTCATACGCTAACTCACGCGCCCTGATCAGGGGTGCCAAAACAAATCGATGGGTTGGTCCCTCGTCGCCTACGCCATATAAGGACAGGGGAAGATGGTAGCGATGGATTACCTGTGTTAACCATATGCAAATTCTCCTCCCCGAGATCCCCAAAACTCTACTGATCTAGAGAGGCTCAGCAGCAACGGGAAAATCAAACTATACCCCTCTTGTGCCAGGGCAGTTCCGATGGAGACCGGATGGGATCAGGACCTTTCCCAACCTCCTTGTTGATCAAGCCTGCATAGAGCGGGCTAAGATGTCTAGAAGTGTTGGATCTAGTAATGATCTCTAAATCCTTCTGTTTTGATCCCCTTTTGGTGTTCTAGTTTTTTGGATGCCACATTTCTTCTGAACTAGATTAGTTCTAGATTGTTTTTAAAGTCTAAGAGAAATATGGTGTCTATTTCTCCAATGTTTACTTTTATTTTTCTTCTAGGATAACCATGCAAGAGTTTGAAGACTACATAGCAGCGCCGCAGGACGGGACGTCCTTCTAGCATGCATGCACACAGTGACATATGCGATGACATTTGCAAGATTCTCCTCGTTGCTTAGAATTTTAAAAAAAATCTCGCGACTACTAATTCAATTCATGATCTGTTTTCATCGTTTGATTTTTTGTGAGAAGATATCTGAAACTAGATCCCGCCATTTAAAAAAATACACCATAGTGTGTGCATCTATATTAAGGTGTAAGGTGAATTTACAAAGATGAGTATAAGTGCATAAATATACCGAGAGGATACAACTAACTCCACCAACATACACAAAACCATCAAGATAGGAACAACTAAACCACCTTCACCCAAGTTTTCGAGCTGCAGTAGCCACCCGCCTTTGAAGGCGGGATCACAGAATTCACTAATGCAACATGGCAGGGGACATTCCACATGCTTCTCTCTTCCCAGATCTATGTCCACATATAGACGTCGTCACCGAAGAAGACACAAGTGCCTCTCCCGGGCTTATTTGAAAGACCGTTGCCACCACCGCATGGAGCTGAAGCGTTAGAGGGCCACAGTTTCCTGACCAAGCAAATAGATTTGATAAATGACCAACAATTTGAACCCTCCATGCGCTCCCCGTTGGAACATGAGCCATCACCATTAGAGCCGGGAAGTCGTATTATGGTGTGAGAACAACGCTACCACCTCGACATCCTCCCAACACTAGTGGAAAAGGGCCCTTTCGTCTGGGCCATTAGTCCTGGCCATGGACCGGGCCGGGACTAAAGGTCCGGACACACCATCCCGAAAATGCCGCAGCTCACGGCACCCTCCCGGCCCGTTAGGTCCCAATAGTCCTGGGTTGTATCTCAAACCGGGACTAATGGGCTAGCCCTATATATATGGCAGTCCCTCCCCCTCTCTCTTGTTTTTTTTCTTGTGAGAGGTGGTGTAGGTTTGTGCTAGTTTTTGTTTTCATATGCACTAGAGGTGTTCGGTGAAATGCCTATTAGATCGACGCCACTTGTTTTCACACAAGACAAACATGATATGAGGTTCCCGAGCCACACTTAAGCTTCCTCATCTTTGTTTCCAAGTGTCTCAAAAGGTTAGCAACTATTTTCTCGTTTAGACCGCGCGGTACTGATTTTAGCATCGCGGTTGCATTTGATATATTGTTCTACGATGCAGATGAGTCATCCATGGATGTACAGTGACCGACGCTCTGCCGCTTACAGAGAAGGTGTGAATTCTTTTCGCCTTGCGGCCGAGGCAAATAAGCGGCGGGACGGCTTTCTGATTTGTCCATGTGTTGACTGTAGGAATGAGAAGGATCACACTTCCCCAAGAGTAATTCAGAGCCACCTGCTTTGGTCCGGTTTCATGTACGGCTATAATATTTGCACCAAGCACGAAGAATGATGGGTTATGATGGAATACGATGATGAAGAAGAGTATGATTACATAACTACCAATCTGTGTTCCCTGAATACGCTGATACCGCAATGGAAGACAATGAAGAAGAAGGGGGTGCAGAACGGGCACCAGATGAGCCCGCTAATGATCTTGGTCGGGTCATTTCTGATGCAAGGCGAGGCTGCAACACAAAAAAGGAGGGATTGCAGTTTGATCAGATGTTACAGGACCACGAAAATTGTTGTATCCAACTTGTGAAGATGGCCAGAAGAAGCTGGGTAGCACATTGGAATTGGTGAAGTGGAAGGCAGAGACCAGTGTGACAGACTCGTCATTTGGAAAGTTGCTGGTACTACTGAAGAAAATGCTTCAAAGAAATAACGAATTTCCCGTCAGCATGTAAGAAGCAAAGAAGCTTGTCTACCCTCTAGGATTAGACGTGCAGAAGATACATGCATGCCCTAATGACTGCATCGTCTACAGCGGTGATAAGTACGATAATATGGATAAATGCCCGGTATGCAATGCATTGCGGTATAAGATCAGAAAAGATGACCCTGGTGATGTTGAGGGCGAGCCACCCAGGAAGAGGGTTCCTGCCAAGGTGATGTGGTATGCTCCTATAATATCACGATTGAAACGGCTGTTCATAAACAAAGAGCATGCCAAGTTGTTGTGATGCCACATGGAAGACCGTCAGAAAGACAACAAGTTGAGGCACCCTGCTGATGGTCGACAGTGGAGAAAAATCGAGAGAGAGTTCAAGGACTTTGCAGGTGACGTAAACAACTTATGGATTGGTCTAAGTATAGATGGAATGAACCCTTTCGGGGAGCAGAGCTGCAGTAACAGCACCCGGACCGTGACCCTCTATATCTACAACCTTCCTCCTTGTTGTGCATGAAGCGGAAGTTCATTATGATGCCAGTGCTCATCCAAGGCCTGAAGCAACCCGGCAACGACATTGATGTGTACCTAAAAGGCCATTAGTCGATGAACTTATGCAGTTGTTGGCGAAACCAGGTGTAAGTGTGTGGGATGAGCACAAACAGGAGCCATTTGACCTACGAGCATTGCTTTTCGTAACCATCAATGATTGGTCTGCTCTTAGTAACATTTCAGGACAAACGAACAAGGGATATAATGTATGCACACACTGTTTGGATCAAACAGAAAGTATATATCTCGGTAAATGTAGGAAGAATATGTACCTGTACAACCGCAGTTTTCTTCCGACCAGGCATTCCTTAGAGAAAAAGGCAAGCATTTCGATGGCAAGGCAGAAACCCGGAAGAAGCCTGCCTCCCGTACTGGTGCTGAAGTATTTGGTATGGTCAAAGATTTAAATGTAATATTTTGAAAGGGTCCTAGCAGCCAACCTGTTCCAAACGGCGCTGATAAGCACGCACCCATGTGGAAGAAGAAATCTATATTTTAGGAGCTACCCTCTTGGGAAGTCTATGAGGTCTGCTCTGCAATCGACGTGATGCACCTGACGAAGAATCTTTGCGTGAATATTCTAGGCTTTGTATGAGAAGTCAAAAGATACACCGGAAGTGCGGGAGGACCAGGAACAACGTGAAGCACGAGACGACATGCATCCAGGGTAGTTTCAAGGTCCTGCCAGCTACGCTATTACCAAGGAAGAGAAGGAAATATTTTTTGAAGTCCTTTTCAGTATCAAGGTCCCGTGTGGCTTTTCGTCGAATATAAAGGGAATAGAAAATATGAAAGATAAAAATTTCCAGAACCTAAAGGCTCATGATTGCCACGTGCTTATGACGCAATTGCTTCTAGTTGCATTGAAAGGAATTCTACCGGGAAATTTTTGACTGACCATTGTGAAGATATGTGCATTCCTCAATGCAATTTTCAGAAGGTAATCGATCTATTAGGGTTACAGATTGATGTGGTCCAAGTACATATAAAGACACTAACAAGCTTTCCCGATGAGACGATGGAGAACATTTTAAGATTTCTAACGTAGCAAGATTTCTGTAAGCACGTACTATTTACTTACAACTTCAGGTGAGGGTCTTACTCTGTTGTGTGTCCATTCACTTTTGCTCTCACTCAATGTTAAGTGTAATTGATGAGTCACTGACTATATATAAATGTGTGCAACTTCCACTGGATTCTGCTAGATATACAAATTGATAAGGGAATATCTGAAGTCTATGACCCATTATCGAGAAACATGGAATAGTTCTGCAGCATGCAGGAGATGCTCCAGAGGTAATTTCAATCATTCTCGCACTATATTGGTCTCTTTCGATGATTTCCTGAGATATCAAGTAATGAATAATGCATTCATTCATTTTCCTTGCTGGGCAGGGTGTGGAAGCAGTTCAGGAGTGTGACTGAGTATCTCTCTCATGAGGAGTTGACGTTTAAGAGGGCCTCGGGGGCCTCGGAAAGTAGTGAGAGTGTATGCGCACATCTCTTTACTTTCTAGTTTTTCAATACAATTATGATGCTACATTATTATGTTGATTGGATTATATTCTCATAAAGTGCGCACAGCAGCCACCGAGGACGCATCTATCTGGATACTATGTTTGCGAGTTAATTCGCATGTTTAGCTCTGAGCAGAAATATTATAGAGTCGACATAAGCATTACGTTCATAACTTTATTTTATTACCGTCACTTTTTTTTATCATGATTGATATTAATATTGATCTCCTTTTCTTCTATAGTTCGAGGCCATGCGGGATAGGTGGTGGCTGACATTGGTAAACCCCAAGAGAAAGGTTATGAAGAGTGTAGCGGGAAGTTTTCCCTCAGAAAAGAAACCAAGGTTGAATCGCCCAGTAGGAGGAAAAGCAATCTCTAAAGGTTGATGCAGCTGAGATGGCAGGGCGCACTACCGGTTCAGCAGCAATGTGGAACCTACACAACACAATCAAATTACTTTGCCCCAACGTAGCAGTGAGGTTGTCAATCTCACCGGTATTGCTGAACACAAAGAGGTTAAACGTATGGTGTGGAAAGCAGTATGAAAGCAGTAGGTGTTTTATCAGTATAAGGAAAATGGACCGGGGTCCACAGTTCACTAGTGGTGTCTCTCCATGAAAGATAAATAACATGTGTGGTGAACAAATTACAACTGGGAAATTGACAGAAATGAAGGCTGCACCATAGTGCATATGCAAGACATAAAGATTACTACGTGATTCATGCGGGCATTACAACAAAATACATAGAACGTCATCCAACTGCATCTATGTCTAATAATCCGCCCTCCGAATATCACCGAACAAACGTTGAGTATTAAGTTGCAAGCAAAATATTATCGCCGTAAGCAAAGTGTGTAATGTAAACAATGTAAACTAGGTAAACACCGTTGTTTTCTCCCTAATGGCAATAACACGTGCTCCATACGTCACGTTTCTGTCACTCGAGCACAAATAAAAAGGAGGCATGAACCCACTATCGATCATAAATACTCCCTCTTGGAGTTACTAGCATCTACTTGGACAAAGCATCTACTAATAACGGAGAGCATAGAAGATCATAAATAACATGTGCATGAAGATAACATGATATATTGATAATCAGAAGACATAGCATTCAACATTCATCAGATCCCAGCAAACACAACATGTAGCACTACATAAAGATGAACTTGATCATGTTAGGCAGCTCACAAGATCTAAACATGAGGTACAAAGTGGAGAGAACAACCATCTAGCTACTTCTATGGACCCGTAGTCCAGGGATGAACTACTCACGCATTAATTCGGAGGAGGGCATGGTGGTGTAGACCCCTCCGGTGATGAATTCCCCACCCGGAAGGGTGCCAGGGAGAGCTCCAGAACCCTCCCGATCTCGAGATGACGATAACGGCGACCTCGGGTGTTTTTCGAGACAAAGTAGGATATATTTAGGGTTTACGTCTCGGGGGGTATAAATAGGCGAAATGGCAAAGGCGGTGGAGGCCGGGGGGGGGGCCCACACCACCCCATGGCGCGGCCAAGGGGGCGCGCCGCCCTATGGTGTGGGGCCCCTGAGGCCCCCTCCGGGTCTTTTTGGGACTCCGTGTAACCTTCGGGAATTCTTAGATTTCCGGGCTTCGAATTTTCCAATTCCGAGAGTATTTCGAGAACAACTTTTCTGAAACTAAAAACAGCATAAAACAAAGAACTAGCTTTGTGGCATCTTGTCGATAGGTTAGTACAGAAAATCGATAAAAATGACATAAAGTGTATAGCAAACATGTGGGAAACAATAAGAAAACAACATGGAACATCAGAAATTAAGGATATATTTAAGACGTATCAACATCCCTAAGCTTAGTTCCTACTCGTCCTCGAGTAGGTAAATGATAAAAACACATAATTTCTAAGGTGACATGCTACCAACATAAACTTGATCATCAATAATGTAAAAGCATCAGTAAGTTGAGATCATATAACTTAAATACAAGCATGATAAATAGAACTTTAATAATAAAGCATAGAAATCACCTTGCATCATGAGAAGTAACTCAAATATAAGATCATGAATAACAATGCAAAGAAAGATATATGTTTGTTTCAAGTATAGAGAAAACATGTCAAAGTGATATTTCGCTAGTCCTTAAGAGTGGGGAAAAACATAAATGTCAGGTACCTTCAAAGTTCATGAGGAAGACTAGAACGAATAATTAGAGAAGAAGAATTAACACATCATGAATCAATTAATAATGTTGCTATGACAAATACACATAAAACTCAGAATGGCAACTATGCTCTCTCAACTGTGCATAAAGTTAGAAGATGGAGACTCAACATAAAAGTAAAAGAAAGGCCCTTCGCAGAGGGAAGCATGGATCACTCATGTTCTATAGCTTTTATTTGATTAAACAGAGGTATGAAACCTTGACACTCCTCCCAACCATCTTTAACAAACCATGGCTAACCGAATCCTCGGGTGCCTACCAATAATCACATACCCTAGATGAGTGTTTATATTTTAAGAGAGGCGTATGATTATGTCAACAAATGGTAAACAGAAAATACAGTACGTCACAAGACAACTAGACTTCACAAGAGTGGCTCCCACAGAAGGACGCATCTGGGTAGAAGGTCATCCCTCTTTCTCTTTTGTTTACACAATTATGCTTTGACTGATAAATCAGGGGCGAAAATAGTGATGAGAATTTGTGTTATTAATTTGGGGCTGGGCACCCCGCTGCCAACTCTTCTATCATTCTATAAGCAGATGAAGCCACTAGTCCAGGGTGTGAAAGTCCAATCAACAACTGAGATAAAGATTCTCTATTTACGTCCTCATGAGCTAAAACAGGAGCACAAAACATGAGTAATTTTGAAAGTTTTAAAGGTAACACATGAGCAATTTACTTCGGAGTGGCGGTTAAATACAACATGTAGGTAGGTATGGTTGGCACAATGGGAAAACTTTGGTTTTTTGGTAGTTGGATGCACGAGTAGAGCTCATACTCAGTACAGGTGGAGGCTAGCAAAAGACTAGGAGCGACAAATTAAGAGAGCATAAGAGCCATAATCATGCATAGCGACATAAACATCATTAATCAAAGAATAAGTGGTACCACAAGTTCAAAAACTAAATGATCATGGAGGCTATTCGTGACTGTTTCATAGTCGTAAACATGGTGTGAGCATGTGCCAAGTCAACCAAATAAAACATTCAAAGGAGAACACCACAAATTTATGCTTCAATATGACAAGAACAACTCATGATTCTTTTAGTGGCACATTAAACACTCATGAGGCTAATTATGCTACTAAATAAGCACAAGGCTTTAGAACTAAAATAACATCTAGAATGATATGAAAAAGTCTAGCCACAGTCTATACAAGCTTCTACTTGCACCGTTAAAAATTCTACCACAAGCAGCAGTTTCTTTTCCCAACAAGCACCATACAAAACATTATTTAAAAAACACTATAAATGCTACATCAAGCAAACATGATAAGACTCACATAACACTACTAAAACTAACAGCTCTGAACAAGAGATGCAATGAAAATGAGAGTTAAACAGGAAATTTTGCAGCAGCTAGAAGAAAAACTAAGAATACTAGAATAACGAGTATTCAAACGAAAAAGCGGAGCGTGCCTCTCTCCCAAACAAAGAATGCTAGGATCCAACTATATTATTGCAGCAAGGAAAACTATATAAAACAAAGTAAAACAAAAGAAAAACAAACACACGCTCCAAGTAAACTTCATATGATGTGACCGAATAAAAATATAGTTTCACGAGAAGTGACCTGATAGATAGTTGATGAAGAAGGGGATGCCTTGGGAATCCCTGATGTCTACGCACGCTTCTATTCTTGTAGATAGTGTTGGGTGTAACACCTGGGGTGTTACCTGTTTGTTTTGTTTGCATCATATGCATCACATTGCATTGCACCATGTTTGCATCACCACTGGAAATTTCAAAACAATTTAAACTTTCACCCTTGCTCAAAATTCCCAATTTCAAACTTGCAAACTAAATCACTCAGTTGTTTTTCAATAATTTGAAGTTGTTTTAATCCAATTGCTTGTTAATAAATTTTTTTCCATGTTATCAAAACCCTAATGGCAAATTGAATTTCAAATAAAATCATAGTTGTTATGATCCAAAATTGAGGTTTAAAAAATTTAATTCTTGCAAAACAATTTTTTCAATAATGTTTGCATAAGGGTTTGAACTTATTAAATGGAATTTGCCTATTTCCAAAATTTCCCAAATCAAACATTGTTTGAATTTCACCTAAAACCTCTAAACCAAATTAAATATTCAAAATTGTGAAACAATGTTTAACTTTTGCCTTAATTATTTGTTTTGGAAAATTATCACAAATAAAGCCTAAAAGAACAACCCTAACCCTTCTCTATTTCCCTCTTTTATTCTTTACAAAAAAAATCAACCAATAGGAAAAATAAAAATAACAGCCAAGGAGAGGGGCAGACCAGCCCAAACCCCTTTCTTTTCGTTCTCCCCCCAGCCCATCTATTCTTTCTGGCCCACCCCCTCCATCTGTCGCTTTCGTCTACCTGTCGTCAGCAGTACGATCATCCTCAGCACCCTCCGATCGATCCCCACCCCCTGGATGCCATGCCGTACTAGGTTGAGCTCGCCTTATAACCGCTACCACCCCTCTGCCCTAGCACGCCCTAGCTCCTTCCCCCTCCTAGCGCCGCCGTCTACCCTTCCTTCCCCCCCCAAAGCCTCTGTTTCTGAAAAACCTGAACACCACCGTAGACCACCACCTCCTCCCTCAGCTCCGATCGCCCTGGCCACCTCGAGGAGCCTCCGAGGAGGAAAATGGAGCCGCGGCACCCTCCTGCGTCTCCCCGTGCCCACGCCGTCTGCTGGGATGGACCACGGCGGCCGCGCCGTCGCCGAAGAGAGGCCCTCTGCCACTGCCTGTCGGCAGTCGTCGTCGACTAACAGAACCACGGTGAGCAGCGCCTCCTTCTTCCCCTCGCCTCCTTCTCTCTGCCCTCGTGGCACACTTGCACCCACACATCCACATGCCGCACCGCGAGGCACGCCCGCCGCCGCGGAGGCCGTCCGTGCTCAGCACCGATCGTCTCATCGTCGTTCGTTTCTAAATCTCGGTGTTGAAAATTCAGTTAGCAGCAGTCTTTTGCCTCATATTCAGTCAGCCACCGTATCTGAACAAACAGCAGCAGAGGCGTACTGGTTGCGTTCCGTTCCGCGCGAGCGACGCGTCCCGGGGTCGAATCCCGCGGGCGCAATTCCCCCCCCCCCCTTTTTGCAATTCCACCGCGCGCGCGCAGGCCCACTGGGCAGTCACTCCCTGTGCCACGCTGGCCCGTGGCCCACAGTCAGTGGCTGCAGTTGGGTCAACACGCGGTAACAAAAACTTTTCTGCACATTTCTTTTAAAATCTAAGTCCCTAAAAATAACAAATTGGTCCCCTGTTTTAATCTGCTAATAACTTCTAAAATATGAATCCAAATCAAAAACTCTAAACATGTTTATTGCTTTAAATAAAATTGTCTATCTAATGGTACCATTTGTTTACTGTTTTGAAATTCCAAAATGCAATTTAAATTTGAATTCAAACAAATCAATTGCAAATTTCTAAAATCAATAACTAATTCATTATTAATCCAATAAATGCAAATAAAATATGTTTTCCATGCCATTTCAAATAACCTTTTCAAATATAACTTTTGTTTCCTGTTTTGAAATTTCAAAATGCATTGAAAATTCAAATTTGAATAATTCAAATGTAATTTGCAATAATTCATAAATAATTCATACTAATTCCAATTAAGACAAATAAAACATGTTTTTCATACCATTTTGAATATCCTGTCCAAATATAAAATCTGTTTCATTGTTTGAATAATTTAAATTGCCTAAATAATTTAATACTTGTTTAATTCATTTAAATTTGATAAAATCATAACTTGATCGAAATAAAATAATTTTGAACATGCAAAATATGTTTTCAAACCATCAAAGTGTGAACTTTTCAAATGTGAGTTTGAACTTATGTTTTGAATAAATAAAATTCAAATAATACTCAAACTTGTTTTAAATTCAATTAAAACTTGTTTAATATTGTTTAATTCATAATTAAATTATCCTAATTCCAATTTCAATGTTTGAAACATGTAATCCAACTAAAATTTGAAGTTCTTTTCAAATATAAACTTTGCTATTTGTTTTGAACACTTTAACTTGATGAAAACAACAATTGTTTGTGTGACACCCTTAAGGAACCAAAGTTTTCTAACTTAATAAATAAATTTCTAAAATTGGTAAACCTTATTTCCAATTGATCCTATTGTTGTTATTTTGTTGTTTTCCTCATCCATGCATCATACTAAACCACTTTCACCTGATGATTAGTTGGAAAACAATTGTTTCAACCATAATTCATGGGCTTTTCATATGCAACTCAAATTGCATGTGGGTCCATTTAAATTTGTTTATCTTGTCACCTAGTTTATTTCTATGCATCCATTAAACTGTCATGCATCCATATCTTGATCATGCTGGATCTTTTGCCGTAGTAGTAATTGTTGCATCCGGTGTTTGTTCGAGGTTCATTGCTTCTCCCCGGATAGGACGTTGAGATGATGTGAGCAACGACAAGTTCTGCTACCTTGCGGGATCTCATGCAAGTATACTCACTTGCTGCCAAATGGCTGCCTTTCATCACTTGTTACCGATACTCTCCGTTGTTCTGTTCTGCTATCCTTAGTAGTAGTTGTTTCTGTTACGAACCCATCACATGAATCCCTTAACCTTGATATTGCCTCACCTCCATACCTATAACCATTGCTTGTTGCCCGTGTCTTACTATCATGCTTAGGGTTGTTTTGCTCGAGTTTGTTACCCGTTACTTTCTGTTACTACTCTATTATGTTCTGGGGGCTCGAGGTTAATCAATCAATCAATCCTGTTAATGCTAATGGTAATAATAATTTGATGATAAGGCACCGACAGGAGGCCCTTTGTGGTTTTGAGGCCTGCTAGTGTCGACCCTAATAGGAAAAGGGTCTTGTCTACTGATCCATGATGAGCGCACTACCCGCATGTGGGAAGCGAGTATGGGCGCCCCCCTCAATTTGACTCGATTCGCATCTCGTCCAAATCGCCTCATTTAGTTCGGGTTTTCCATTTGCTGCATGCATGATCTTGCGAGCCCTTGGATCCCGGGTGGAACTTTCGTAGTCGGCATATAGGGGGACACGGTCTTAGAGTGCTATGAGGGTCCCTTTTCTTCGGGGCTCGATTAGCCGTGCGCCCAAGGTTCTTTGGGCTTGATGCGAAGAAGAGTTGAGTTGTGTAGAGTACCTCGCTTGGTGGGGTGATCTCCCATCTGGCGGGTTATTCTTGCGTGTACGGCTAAATTGGTGCAACCCTACAGGGATAATCTTCTCGAGAAGCTGTGTTTTCCGCGGTTATGGATTACTTGGTGAAAGTACTGGCTAACAAGTACTCAGGACAACTTAAACCTATTGATTAACCATATTACACCCAATGATTAACAACTTGACTAGTAATAGGCTTATTGACACAATAATCTGAACCATCATTAATCCAACTGTGTGAGTTATCCTCGGATTGCTTCTTCGGATAAGGGGCGAGATCCAGGATGGGTTTGTTTGAAGTTATCTTTCAGTTGGTTACAATACTCGATCTTATCTTCTTTCTGTTAGCCGGAAGTTGTAGTATCTCTCTGTAGTTGGTTAGTGCAGCCTGCTGTCGCCTATTTGCAATAAACCCTTCCTTTCCGTTGATCCCAAAGTATTTGTATCTTGTGATGACTGGCTACGCCGGTATCTTGTGAGTATGGTTTATCCACTTGCCAGTACTTAACCGTACTGACCCACGAATCCTTTTTCGTGGCTGCATATTCAAAATTGCAGTCAACAGGTTTGAAGTCTGACGATGTTAGCTTGGGAATCCCTCCGGCTTGGCCTGGGCAGGGATTGGACGCTCTCGGTTATCTTCAGGACTCTTAGTCCAATTTGTATCTTGTCCGTAGACGGACGATACGTTGTTTCTTCCGCTGTTATTTGGATCTTTGTGTTGTATCAGTTGTATCCCTGGCTCGTTTGAGTCATCTTGTATCTATCTGTTTCTGTTGTAATTGTGGATTATTCGTGAACTGTTGTAATGTTATCACAAGTGGCAACCTGGGATCGGTTATTATGTGGATTTTGGCGGGAATGCTGAAATCTGCATAGTGCCCGATCTCGGGGTGTCACAAATGGTATCAGAGCCTTGGTTCCGATTCCCGAGATTGTTTCGATACGAATGGTTATCGAAGCAACGGGTCCGCAAAGCCTGTAGGTTAACCTAGCTAACGATCGTTGTTTCTAGAATGTTAAAAACTATTTCTGCTAAACTATTTTAGAAAAACATCTCGATAGGATTCTTGTTTTCTCCTTATCCCTATTCTATTTCCCCTCCCATCTTATTTGTTTTGGAGTTTTTTCCCCCTTGTCTACCTTTCAAAGTATTAGGATCCTACGTGGGTGGACGTTTTCTGAGCCTTTAACCTAATAGGTCCGATCATCGGAAGATTCGTGGTGGAAGAACATCGTCGTCACTCCGAGCAAGAATCTCTTGTTAGTGGTGTCGAGAAACCCTTGTTAGCGGTGTCGAGGAGATCAAACGGAAGCACGAAGAATCGATAGTCGAACTTCTTTCCCCTCCCGGGTTTGCATGTGGATTGCGAGGGCGCAATCCCTTGTTAGTGGTGTCGTCTGTAACACCTGGGGTGTTACCTGTTTGTTTTGTTTGCATCATATGCATCACATTGCATTGCACCATGTTTGCATCACCACTGGAAATTTCAAAACAAATTAAACTTTCACCCTTGCTCAAAATTCCCAATTTCAAACTTGCAAACTAAATCACTCAGTTGTTTTTCAATAATTTGAAGTTGTTTTAATCCAATTGCTTGTTAATAAATTTTTTTCCATGTTATCAAAACCCTAATGGCAAATTGAATTTCAAATAAAATCATAGTTGTTATGATCCAAAATTGAGGTTTAAAAAATTAAATTCTTGCAAAACAAATTTTTCAATAATGTTTGCATAAGGGTTTGAACTTATTAAATGGAATTTGCCTATTTCCAAAATTTCCCAAATCAAACATTGTTTGAATTTCACCTAAAACCTCTAAACCAAATTAAATATTCAAAATTGTGAAACAATGTTTAACTTTTGCCTTAATTATTTGTTTTGGAAAATTATCACAAATAAACCCTAAAAGAACAACCCTAACCCTTCTCTATTTCCCTCTTTTATTCTTTACAAAAAAAAAATCAACCAATAGGAAAAATAAAAATAACAGCCAAGTAGAGGGGCAGACCAGCCCAAACCCCTTTCTTTTCTTTCTCCCCCCAGCCCATCTATTCTTTCTGGCCCACCCCCTCCATCTGTCGCTTTCGTCTACCTGTCGTCAGCAGTACGATCATCCTCAGCACCCTCCGATCGATCCCCACCCCCTGGATGCCATGTCGTACTAGGTTGAGCTCGTCTTATAACCGCTACCACCCCTCTGCCCTAGCACGCCCTAGCTCCTTCCCCCTCCTAGCGCCGCCGTCTACCCTTCCTTCCCCCCCAAAGCCTCTGTTTCTGAAAAACCTGAACACCACCGTAGACCACCACCTCCTCCCTCAGCTCCGATCGCCCTGGCCACCTCGAGGAGCCTCCGAGGAGGAAAATGGAGCCGCGGCACCCTCCTGCGTCTCCCCGTGCCCACGCCGTCTGCTGGGATGGACCACGGCGGCCGCGCCGTCGCCGGAGAGAGGCCCTCTGCCACTGCCTGTCGGCAGTCGTCGTCGACTAACAGAACCACGGTGAGCAGCGCCTCCTTCTTCCCCTCGCCTCCTTCTCTCTGCCCTCGTGGCACACTTGCACCCACACATCCACATGCCGCACCGCGAGGCACGCCCGCCGCCGCGGAGGCCGTCCGTGCTCAGCACCGATCGTCTCGTCGTCGTTCGTTTCTGAATCTCGGTGTTGAAAATTCAGTTAGCAGCAGTATTTTGCCTCATATTCAGTCAGCCACCGTATCTGAACAAACAGCAGCAGAGGCGTACTGGTTGCGTTCCGTTCCGCGCGAGCGACGCGTCCCGGGGTCGAATCCCGCGGGCGCAATTCCCCCCCCCCTTTTTGCAATTCCACCGCGCGCGCGCAGGCCCACTGGGCAGTCACTCCCTGTGCCACGCTGGCCCGTGGCCCACAGTCAGTGGCTGCAGTTGGGTCAACACGCGGTAACAAAAACTTTTCTGCACATTTCTTTTAAAATCTAAGTCCCTAAAAATAACAAATTGGTCCCCTGTTTTAATCTGCTAATAACTTCTAAAATATGAATCCAAATCAAAAATTCTAAACATGTTTATTGCTTTAAATAAAATTGTCTATCTAATGGTACCATTTGTTTACTGTTTTGAAATTCCAAAATGCAATTTAAATTTGAATTCAAACAAATCAATTGCAAATTTCTAAAATCAATAACTAATTCATTATTAATCCAATAAATGCAAATAAAATATGTTTTCCATGCCATTTCAAATAACCTTTTCAAATATAACTTTTGTTTCCTGTTTTGAAATTTCAAAATGCATTTAAAATTCAAATTTGAATAATTCAAATGTAATTTGCAATAATTCATAAATAATTCATACTAATTCCAATTAAGACAAATAAAACATGTTTTTCATACCATTTTGAATATCCTATCCAAATATAAAATCTGTTTCATTGTTTGAATAATTTAAATTGCCTAAATAATTTAATACTTGTTTAATTCATTTAAATTTGATAAAATCATAACTTGATCGAAATAAAATAATTTTGAACATGCAAAATATGTTTTCAAACCATCAAAGTGTGAACTTTTCAAATGTGAGTTTGAACTTATGTTTTGAATAAATAAAATTCAAATAATACTCAAACTTGTTTTAAATTCAATTAAAACTTGTTTAATATTGTTTAATTCATAATTAAATTATCCTAATTCCAATTTCAATGTTTGAAACATGTAATCCAACTAAAATTTGAAGTTCTTTTAAAATATAAACTTTGCTATTTGTTTTGAACACTTTAACTTGATGAAAACAACAATTGTTTGTGTGACACCCTTAAGGAACCAAAGTTTTCTAACTTAATAAATAAATTTCTAAAATTGGTAAACCTTATTTCCAATTGATCCTATTGTTGTTATTTTGTTGTTTTCCTCATCCATGCATCATACTAAACCACTTTCACCTGATGATTAGTTGGAAAACAATTGTTTCAACCATAATTCATGGGCTTTTCATATGCAACTCAAATTGCATGTGGGTCCATTTAAATTTGTTTATCTTGTCACCTAGTTTATTACTATGCATCCATTAAACTGTCATGCATCCATATCTTGATCATGCTGGATCTTTTGCCGTAGTAGTAATTGTTGCATCCGGTGTTTGTTCGAGGTTCATTGCTTCTCCCCGGATAGGACGTTGAGATGATGTGAGCAACGACAAGTTCTGCTACCTTGCGGGATCTCAGGCAAGTATACTCACTTGCTGCCAAATGGCTGCCTTTCATCACTTGTTACCGATACTCTCCGTTGTTCTGTTCTGCTATCCTTAGTAGTAGTTGTTTCTGTTATGAACCCATCACATGAATCCCTTAACCTTGATATTGCCTCACCTCCATACCTATAACCATTGCTTGTTGCCCGTGTCTTACTATCATGCTTAGGGTTGTTTTGCTCGAGTCTGTTACCCGTTACTTTCTGTTACTACTCTATTATGTTCTGGGGGCTCGAGGTTAATCAATCAATCAATCCTGTTAATGCTAATGGTAATAATAATTTGATGATAAGGCACCGGCAGGAGGCCCTTTGTGGTTTTGAGGCCTGCTAGTGTCGACCCTAATAGGAAAAGGGTCTTGTGTACTGATCCATGATGAGCGCACTACCCGCATGTGGGAAGCGAGTATGGGCGCCCCCCTCAATTTGACTCGATTCGCATCTCGTCCAAATCGCCTCATTTAGTTCGGGTTTTCCATTTGCTGCATGCATGATCTTGCGAGCCCTTGGATCCCGGGTGGAACTTTCGTAGTCGGCATATAGGGGGACACGGTCTTAGAGTGCTATGAGGGTCCCTTTTCTTCGGGGCTCGATTAGCCGTGCGCCCAAGGTTCTTTGGGCTTGATGCGAAGAAGAGTTGAGTTGTGTAGAGTACCTCGCTTGGTGGGGTGATCTCCCATCTGGCGGGTTATTCTTGCGTGTACGGCTAAATTGGTGCAACCCTGCAGGGATAATCTTCTCGAGAAGCCGTGTTTTCCGCGGTTATGGATTACTTGGTGAAAGTACTGGCTAACAAGTACTCAGGACAACTTAAACCTAATGATTAACCATATTACACCCAATGATTAACAACTTGACTAGTAATAGGCTTATTGACACAATAATCTGAACCATCATTAATCCAACTGTGTGAGTTATCCTCGGATTGCTTCTTCGGATAAGGGGCGAGATCCAGGATGGGTTTGTTTGAAGTTATCTTTCAGTTGGTTACAATACTCGATCTTATCTTCTTTCTGTTAGCCGGAAGTTGTAGTATCTCTCTGTAGTTGGTTAGTGCAGCCTGCTGTCGCCTATTTGCAATAAACCCTTCCTTTCCGTTGATCCCAAAGTATTTGTATCTTGTGATGACTGGCTACGCCGGTATCTTGTGAGTATGGTTTATCCACTTGCCAGTACTTAACCGTACTGACCCACGAATCCTTTTTCGTGGCTGCATATTCAAAATTGCAGTCAACAGGTTTGAAGTCTGACGATGTTAGCTTGGGAATCCCTCCGGCTTGGCCTGGGCAGGGATTGGACGCTCTCGGTTATCTTCAGGACTCTTAGTCCAATTTGTATCTTGTCCGTAGACGGACGATACATTGTTTCTTCCGCTGTTATTTGGATCTTTGTGTTGTATCAGTTGTATCACTGGCTCGTTTGAGTCATATTATATCTATCTGTTTCTGTTGTAATTGTGGATTATTCGTGAACTGTTGTAATGTTATCACAAGTGGCAACCTGGGATCGGTTATTATGTGGATTTTGGCGGGAATGCTGAAATTTGCATAGTGCCCGATCTCGGGGCGTCACATTGGGCCTCCAAGTGCTGAGGTTTGTAGAACGGCAGCAAGTTTCCCTTAAGTGGATTACCCAAGGTTTATCGAACTCAAGGAGGTACAGGTCAAAGATATCCCTCTCAAGCAAGCAACCCTGCAATTAAGACAAAAGAAGTCTCTTGTGTCCCCAACACACCTAATACAATTGTCGGTTTTATAGGTGCACTAGTTCGGCGAAGAGAGAGTAAAATGCAAGTAATATGGATGATAATAAGTGATAATAGCAATCTGAAATAAAAATGGCAGCAAGCACACATGTAGAAGAACAGGCGGAAATGGTGTTTCAATGCTTGGAAATAAGGCCTAGGGATCCTACTTTCACTAGAGGACACTCTCAACAATGATCACATAATTGAATAACTAGATATCTTCTCTTCACTATGCTACTCTTAACCACTCTTCGGTCGAATAACAACACTAATCCATGCGTAGGGCTTTAACAGCACTCCTCAGAGTAAGCACTTTCCCAACCAAGTAACTCCCATGTTATCACCATGGGACCCAGATGGTTCCGCGCAAACACCACAATTTCATAGGGTTATCCATCACAAAATATTAACATAATTCTAAACCACACGGTGCACACACTGTCACCTTTACACCGTGATCAAAGCGTTTACGAAGATATCATAACAAATAACGAACACTAATCATTGCGTAGGGCTGCAAAAAGCATTCCTTAAAGTAAGCATTCCCATGTCCAGTTAACCCCACGTTGTCACTATGAGCGCCCTAGAAGGTACTAGAAAAACACCACAATTCATAGAGGAGACACACACGATGTGCACACTATCAACTTCACACTGCGGGACAAGGTGACTCCAAATTTCATATTAATAAAGCACTTGAGTAGCAAAAGATGAAGATTAACATCTACGAATTCAAAAGATTTCAAAGCTCATGATCACATATAGATCCCACCATGGGAGAGAGAGATGAACCACATAGCTACCGGTAGAGCCCTCGGCCTCGGGGGAGAACTACTCCCTCCTCATCATAAGAGACAGCAACGGCGATGGAGATGGCGGTGGAGTCGATGAAGATGGTTCTGGGGGCACTTCCCCGTCTCGGCAGGGTGCCAGAACAGAGATCTGTCCCCCGAAACTTGTCAGTGCCGATGGCGGAGCTACAAATGTATTTTGTGGAAAAGGTCGATTCAATTAGGGTTTATACCTATGGGAGTATATATAGGCGAAAGGGCGATGCCGCCACCCCATGGTGTGCCACCCTGTGACCCCCTCCGGGGCTCTTCGGGACTTTTGGATGCTTCCGGGGAAAATAGGAACTTTTGGACTCGTGGGATTCAATTCCGAGAATATTTCCAGAACAACTTTTCTGAAATAAAAAACAGCAGGAAACAGGGAACTGGCACTTGGCATCTTGTTAATAGGTTAGTCCTAGAAAACGTAAGAAAGCGTAGGAAAACATACGGAAAACATGTAGCAATTGGCATAATATCAACATGGAACATCAGAAATTATAGATACGTTGGAGACGTATCAACCATCCCCAATCTTAGTTCCTACTCATCCTCGAGGTGACATGCTACCACACAGTCTTGATCATAATATGTAAAGTAGAGCATGTAAACTGGGATCAAATGAACTAAAGTTGTGATCTATATTTGATATCAACAAGTAATGCATAAACAAATAAGAAGAAAGAAGCAAAACTTTTAATGAATCAATACTAAAAGACTATCAACCATGCAAAGTTTATTAGAGATGATTTAAGCTTTCAAGAACAATAATATCATGCACGTCAAACGATCTTCACAACCCCTGTTAGGATCAAGTCAAGCTTTCCACACGATGCAATGCTTGAATCTTAAACTATTTGCGCACTAAAAATAAGCAAGTGTTCTGCGTTGGTACCTGGCACCGGGATGTTATGGCTAATAGAACATTATGGGGGGTTTGGAAGGTCATTGAAAGAAAGGCTCACAAAGCTGAAAGTGGTCATTAGACAAGAGAAAGTCTTACAACCGAAGCTATGCAAGGAGTAGGGATTGCCACACAACGGATGCACACAGAGCTATAAGTGTATGAAAGCTCTCCAATGGAACTTGTGGGGGTGCATCCAACTTGATTTCTCACGAAGACCTAGAGCTCATTTGAGGAGGCTCATCATTGGAATATACAAGCCAAGTTCTATAATGTAAAGTTCCCCACATAGTTATGCATGAATGATAATATGAAAACTCTCTCTAAACTGAAGTATTGGTGATAAACATGAAGCACAAGTGTGGTATAAAGGGTAGTGATGCACCCCCTCTCTCTTTATTCTCTCTTTGGCCCTTTTTTCTTTTTGGGCATTTTCATTTTATTTTATTTTTTTTATTTTATATATCCTCACCGGTAGGGGAAACATTCTATATTACAATGAATCATCACACTTTTAGTACTCATAACTCATAAAGAAATATCTCTGATGTCTCTAACTGCATGCTCCTGCCAGTGTAGCAGTATGCATAAATAACCATGAAGCTCATCATCAAGTAACATAATGGAGGTGGATGTTGTGCAGCAATATATCTCGGAATGGCTATGGAAATGCCATGATAGGTAGGTATGGTGGTTGTTTTGACGAAGAATATATGGGCTTATGTGTAGGAGAACAAACTCCTACCACAGGATTTGGATGCACTGGCGAAGTTTGCACCCACTCTCAATGTGAGAAAGGGCAATGCACAATACCGAAGAGGCTAGAAAATATGGATGGTGGAAGTGCCAGGAACGGCAACATAGACTCACGAGTTACAAGGTTGCAGAAAGAAAATCATCTTACAAGGCACAATGCAAATCACTCCAAGAGGGTTCGTGGCAGTGACAAGTCACTGTTAGCCACCCCGACTGTAGCGCGTAACAAAAGGCCGATCAGAAATGTATCACTCGTAGAAATCAAATACAATTGTTTCTATCAGCTGGTAATTTAAGTGTGGCACAATTTCAAGTTTATTAGACCTACCATTAAAATTTTATACTTACTAGTCCTTCCTGTTTATCCATTAAGCAAATTAATATTTCAAAACAACAACAGTGATTCAAGTGAAGCAGTTTAGTGATCTACAAGACCATGAAATTTTGTCCACTATACCAACTATCACAATAGCATTCCTATTTCCAAGAAAACACACATATGAGAATCACCTAACTACAAAATCTAACAGCTCTGAACAAGAGATGCATGAAAACAAAGGAAAAACGCAATACTAGCAAAAAGTGAACACTCACAGAACAATAAGAATGAAAACTAGAGTGTTCTAAGCAATGAAAACGGACCGTGTCTCTCTCCCACACAAGTATGATAAGATCCAACCATAAACACAGCAAATAAAACTAAACAAACAGAAAGCAAAAATAAAATACGCTCCAAGTGAAGCACAAAAGATGTGACCGAATAAAAATATAGTTTCACTAGAAGTGACCTGATAATTTGTCAATGAAGAAGGGGATGCCTTGGGCATCCCCAAGCTTAGATGCTTGAGTCTTCTTGGAATTTGCTGGGATGTACCACCGGGGCATCCCCAAGCTTAGGCTCTTCACTCTTCTTGATCACATCATATCATCCTCTTCTCTTGACCCTTGAAAACTTCCTTCACACCAAACTTCTCACAATCTTCATTAGCAACGTTAGTGCAATTGAAATAATAAATTCACATGGTTCAGTTTCAACACAATCCTAACACTAATAAACACATTAGCTAATTGAACAACTTCTTTTTAAACTCTTTTTCTCAAAAGAACATAAAAAAAAGAGATTAAGAGGCAAATGCAATTATTGGCAGAAATCTGTCAAAACAGGACAGCAGGTAAAGATGATTTTTTTCGAAAATCTTAGGTTGCTCAAATCAAAAAGTGGTCAACTAAGACACGTTCCGTATAAAGCCCAAGATTATTCAGAAAAAAACTCAGGACATTTTGAATTTTCTGTGATTTTATACGAATATAACAGTGGATAGCAGAAATCTGTTTCCTGCGCAGAAATCCGAAATATAGCCTCAACTTTCCACTAGAGGTTTTACTTGGCTCAACAAAAACACAAAATAAAAGATAAATCGGGGTTGCTAAGGAAATACAAAACACCCAGGTGTAAAGAAAACAAAATAAAACAAAGGAAAACTGGTTGAAAACGGAGAAATAAAACGGGTTGTCTCCCGGTAGCGCTTTTCTTTAAAGCCTTTTAGCTAGGCACAATGATTTTTAACAGATGCTCAGATAAGAATAAGAGTTAAGAACAATAAAAGAACATCAAGAAAAAAATATAAAATACATTTAAGTCTAACCCACTTCCTATGGAAAAGAATCTTGTAGAAAAACAAGTCAACGAAGCACAAAATGACTAGCATAGGAAGACAAATTAAGTGCAACTTCAAAAATTTCAACATAAAGAGGGGAAACTTAATATTGTTGAGATGCATAAAACCATGTTTCCCTCTCTCATAATAACTTTCAGTAGCATGATGAATAAAATTAACAATATAACTATCACATAAAACATTCTTATCGTGAGCCACATGCATAAAAGAATTAATACTCTCCACATAAGCATAGTCATTCTTATTAATAGTACTGGGAGAAAATTCAACAAAATAGCTATCATTATTATTTTCATCAGCATAATCATCAAATATAGGAGGCATAATATCATCAAAATATATTTTCTCCTCAATAGTAGGTGGACTGAAAATATCATATTCATCATTGTAATCATCATATATAGGAAGAATAATATCATCATAAGCAATAGAATAGTTATCCTCCAAAATGTGTTCATTTGTAAACATATCATCATTTTTACTAGGAGGATATGTATCAAGCATATAATCATCAGTACCAAAAGATTTTCAAACACATCATCCAAGAGTTTAGGGCATTCTATATCATCATTTTCAATATCAAAAGTAGTGTGCTTTTCCCAATCATGATAACTACTATATGTAACAAGCATAGGCTCATCATCAAAGAAAATTTTCTATTCCGTGCTTGGGGAACTAAAAAGATCATTTTCATATAAACTAGATTCCCCAAGCTTGGACTTTTCCATATCATTAGCAATAATGGTGTTCAAAGAATTCATACTAATAACATTGCTATTAGCATGGAAATAAAGGTCCATAGGTTTTTTAATTTTCTCTTCAAACACTTCATGTCCCAACTCAAGATAAATATTATAAAGCTCTCTCATTTTTTTTTCCATTAAGCCTAACTAGTAAGAATAAAAAAAGGAACAAGTAAAAACAAGCCTAACTAGTGAAAACAAGAAACAAAAAGATATAATTGCAGAATCTAAAGGAAATAACTTCGAGCTCTCACACCCGAGGATGTGGGTACCTTTTACCTTACCTCCCCATCAACAACGCCAAAAAGGAGCTTGATGTCTACGCACTCTTCTATTCTTGTAGACAGTGTTGGGCCTCCAAGTGCAGAGGTTTGTAGAACAGCAGCAAGTTTCCCTTAAGTGGATTACTCAAGGTTTGTCGAACTCAAAGGGGTAGAGGTCAAAGATATCCCTCTCAAGCAACCCTGCAATTAAGATACAAGAAGTCTCCTGTGTCCCCAACACACCTACTACAATGGTCGGTTGTATAGGTGCACTAGTACGGCGAAGAGAGAGTAAAATGCAAGTAATATGGATGATAATAAGTGATAATAGCAATCTGAAAAAATAAAAATGGCAGCAAGCAAACATGTAGCAGAACAGGCGGAAAATGGTGTTTCAATGCTTGCAAATAAGGCCTACGGATCCTACTTTCACTAGAGGACACTCTCAACAACGATCACATAATTGAATAACTAGATATCTTCTCTTCACTATGCTACTCTTAACCACTCTCCGGTCGAATAACAACACCAATCCATGCGTAGGGCTTTAACAACACTCCTCACAGTAAGCAATTCCCAACCAAGTAACCCCCATGCTATCACCATGGGACCCAGATCGTTCTGCGCAAACACCACAATTTCATAGGGTTATCCAACACAAAATATAAATATAATGCTAAACCACACGGTGCACACACTGTCACCTTTACACCATGATCAAAGCATTTACGAAGATCTCATAACAAATAACGAACATTAATAAATGCGTAGGGCTGCAAAAAGCATTCCTTAAAGTAAGCATTCCCATGTCTAGTTAACACCACGCTGTCACTATGAGCACCCTAGAAGGTACTAGACAAACACCACAATTCATAGAGGAGAAACACACGATGTGCACACTGTCACCTTCAAACCGCGGGACAAGGTGACTCCAAAGTTCATATTAATAAAGCACTTGAGTAGAAAAAGATGAAGAGTAACATCTACAAATTAAAATATATTACAAAGCTCATGATCACATATAGGTCACACCATGGGAGAGAGAGATGAACCACATAGCTACCGGTAGAGCCCTCAGCCTCGGGGGAGAACTACTCCCTCCTCATCATAGGAGATAGCAACAGCGATGGAGATGGTGGTGGAGTCGATGGAGATGGTTCTGGGGGCACTTCCCCATCCCGGCAGGGTGCCAGAACAGAGATTTGTCCCCCGAAACTTGACGGCGGCGGCGGAGCTACGGATGTATTTTGTGGAAAAGGTCGATTCTTTTAGGGTTTATGCCTCGGGGAGTATATATAGGCGAAAGGGCGATTCTGGGAGGTGGACAGGGGGCCCACACCCTAGGTGGCGCGGCCAGGGGGACCCGCGCCACCCCATGGTGTGTCCATCCTGTGGCCCCCCTCCGGGGCTCTTCGGAACTTCAGGATTCGTGGGTCCAATTCCAAGAATATTTCCAGAACAAATTTTCTAAAATAAAAACCGATAGAAAACAGGAAACTGGCACTTGGCATCTTGTTAATAGGCTAGTCCCGGAAAACGTAAGAAAACGTAGGAAAATATACGGAAAACATGTAGCAATTGGCATAATATCAACATGGCACATCAGAAATTATAGATACGTTGGATACGTATCAATCCCCAAGCTTAGATGCTTGAGTCTTCTAAAAATATGCTTGGATGAACCACGGGGGCATCCCCAAGCTTTGGCCTTGCACTCTTCTTGATCACATATATCACCTCTTCTCTTGACCCTTGAAAACTTCCTGCACACCACACTCAAACAGTAATTCACATTAGAGGGTTAGTGCAACAATTAAAAATACATTGGTTCTGTATGCCACAAGTGTTATTGATACTTTGAAAAATTAGCTACATCCACTTATGTTTTGTGAAGCAAAGAAATCCACTTGACATCGCAAAAGAGCAAATGCAAGAAAAATGGCAGAATCTGTCAAAACCAGAACAGTCGGTAAAGACGAATTTTTTCGAGGCACTTACGTTGCTCAGATAGAAAAACTTAAAGAACGAAAAGTTGCTAAATTAGCCTAGGAATGAGAACAAGAAATTTCAGGTCATTACGATTTTTATATGACTAGAAAAAATGCCCGTGTGTTGCTACGGGTTCGCGAAGACAAAACACATGCACGAGTACAGTTCTGGCGACAAGCATGGCCATGCTGAAGCATGGTTCGCTAGAGATCCTGGCCAACACGGTCGTGGTTGCGCCAGGCCACATTCTCAGGGCTAAGGGAAGCGGCGACACGTCCCAAACTCGGTGGCCGCAAGATGACCGAGAAACCTCACGGATATGTGTGATTAAGGTTTCGCTAGACCAAAGGAGAGAGACTGTCGTGAGAGCGCAGAGATCAAGGTCGAGGTGTTGGAGGAACATTGTCCAATGTGCAGCTGATGATTGTAGGTCATGGAATCAACGGAAGGTGGGATGACATCAAGGTAAATGGAGAGGCCGGAACGTGCGCCAAGATGGAGCCGGGGTGGCGGCATTCAGCAACCAGACGGTGGTGGGAGCAGCAAGACAGTTCACCTGGGGTCCAATGCGAAGTCGGCGCGGTTGGCACAAGCGTCGGTTAGCTAGAGATTTTTTTTCCTTCTAGGTCATAGGAACCTCACCACCGAGATTACAAAATGTAAAATGGCATGGCGTATTGTAAGAATTGGTTATGATTTTTTTGGTCAAAGGTTTTCATCGAGAATATGTTTTGTGGATAATACTAAATCAAAATTTTATGTTGTGCTGAATTTTTATTTTGTGGGTAATAGTAATATTTTTGGATTTTACTTGTGGGCAATAATTTGCCAAATTTAATTTAGAGAAAATTGATCCTTTAAATTCAATTCCAATACATAATCCTATATTCAGTATATAGTTAAAGATAACAAGTCATAATATACATTTTTTTTCTTTGTGTTATGAAACAACTATCATTGTTATTATCTCTGCATACGCTACACACCAGAATTGATCTCATCAAGAGCACACACTATTGTATCTGCCAGCGGTAACATACATGATTATGCATGTGATACCTTCGTTACAACTACAATAATCAAAATTAATAATCATGAAGCAAGCATGAACGCAGTGAACAGCGTCCAGCTAGCGCAGTAGCCATCATAACCCACGGCAGCCAGTAGCAAACACTGACACACATGAGAACCGGAGAAGAGAATGCATGGATCGAGAAGGGACTCACCCAACTGAGAGCGGAATTTTTTAATATTTCTTTGGAAATCCCAAACGGAAGGGAGGGAGTTTATATGGGGCGATTCCTATTCGAGTACGAGAGTTTGGTTCGAATTTGTTTGCGACGTTTCGGAGTTCCGTTGACCTACGTATCGGATTGGGAGACTTAGGTACGAACCGTTTTATTTACTTAAGCGGTGGCAGGTTATGTAATATTTACAGACAAATAGGGGCAATGATAAAATAGACGAAAAATTGGCAAGAAGCCTTAATGCTTTTATTAGTAGGTATAGATTTATACGATTGTTTACAGTGGACAGAAGAAATCTGTTTCCTGGGCACTACTGAAACATGAAAAGAAAGATACAAAGGAGTTGCTACAGAAGTATACAACCCCTTGACTCAAAGAAAACGGAAAAAAAACAAAGCAAAAAATAAAACCATTGGTTATCTCCCAAGAAGTGCTTTTCTTTAACGCCTTTTAGCTACGCCGAGAAAACTGGAATCAAGTATTTTCAAGTGGAGAAGCATCCAAATTGTAACTTGTTCGAATAACGGAATCAAAAGTCAACTTCATTCTCTTTCTAGGAAAGTGTTCCATACCTTTCTTGAGTGGGAACTGAAATTTAATATTCCCTTCTTTCATATCAATAAGAGAACCAACAGTTCTAAGAAAAGGTCTTCCCAAAACAATTGGACAAGAAGCATTGCATTCAATATTCAAGACAACAAAATCCACGGGGACAAGAGTAATATTAACCATGATAAGAACATCATATCCTCTCCCCAAAGGTTTCTTTCTAACATTATCAATAAGACGAATATCCAAATAACAAGGTTCCAATGGTGGCAAATCAAGAATATCATAGAGTTTCCTGGGCATAACCGAGATACTAGAACCAATATCACATAGAGCATTACAATCAAATTCATTCACTTTCATTTTAATAATATGTTCCCAACCATTATCTAGCTTCCTAGGGATAGAGGCTTCACATCTTAATTCATCCTCTCTAATTTGCATGAGAGCATTTGTAATATGTTTTGTGAAAGCCATATTTATAGCACTAGCATTAGGACAACTAGCAAGCTTTTGTAAGAACTTAATCACTTCAGTTATGTTGCAATCATAAGAGTCAAGATCATTTTTATCAAATATAATGGGACCATTGTCTCCCATGTTTCTAAAATTTCAGCACTTTTATCAGGAACATTTTTAGCAGTTTCATGCAGTTTTGCATTACTAATAGAAGAAGTGGGATTGTTTCCAACACCAATTACTTTACCATTGATGGTAGAAGGTTTTATAGCATGAGAAGCTTCAGTTTTACTACTGGTGGTAATGGTGCAAACATTAGCTATGTTATTCTTTCTAGCTATTTCATGTTCTTTTCCCCATCTAGCATGCAATTCAGCTAACATCCTAACATTATCATCAATTCGAATTTTGATGGCATTTAAAGTTTTACTTTCTTCAACATCATGAGGCATAACCTTTAGTTTCAGAAAATCAACATCAAGAGCAAGACTATCAACTTTAGAAGCAAGAACATCAATTTTGCCAAATTTTTCCTCAACGGATTTATTAAAAGCAGTTTGTGTACTAATAATTTTTTTAAGCATGTGGTCAAGATCAGTGGGAAATTTTTTATTGTTGTAGGAATTACCATAAGAATTACCATAAGCATTGCTATTATTGGGAGGATATGGCCTATAATTGTTGCTGCCAAAATTATTCCTATAAGCATTGGTGCTGAAATTATTATTTTTATTGAAGTTCACATCAACATGCTCTTCTTGAGCAACCAAAGAGGCTAAATGAACATTAGTTGGATCAATAAGAGCATGGGCATTCACAAGCATAGACATAATAGCATCAAGTCTTTCATTCAAAGAGGAGGCTTCTTCAACATAATTTACCTTCTTACCAGTTGTAGCTCTCTCAGTGTGCCACTCAAAATGATTTACCATCATATCATCAAGAAGCTTTTGTTGCTGCCCCCAATGTAATGGACATAAAGGTTCCTCCAGCAGCTGAATCCAGAAGGTTTCTGGAAGAAAAATTTAGACCTGCATAAAAGGTTTGGATGATCGTCCAAGTAGTTAGTCCATGACTGGGACAATTCTTTACTAAAGATTTCATTCTTTCCCAAGCTTTAGCAACATGCTCAGTATCCAGTTGCTTAAAATTCATAATGCTACTTCTTAAAGATATAATCTTAGCAGGAGGATAATATTTTCCAATGAAAGCATCTTTACACTTAGTCCAAGAATCAATACTATTTCTAGGCAAATATAGCAACCATTCTTTAGTTCTCCCTCTCAAAGAGAAAGAAAACAATTTCAGTTTAACAATATCTCCATCTACATCTGTATATTTTTTCCTCTCACATAGTTCAACAAGATTATTAAGATGGGCAGCAACATCATCAGTACTAACACCAGAAAATTGCTCTCTCATAACAAGGTTTAACAGGGCAGGTTTTATCTCATAAAATCAGAAGTAGGAGTAGTTGGAGCAATAGGTGTGCCAATGAAATCATTGTTGTTGGTGCTAGTAAAGTCACACAACTTAGTGTTCTCAGAGTAGTCATTTTAACAAGACTAAAAACAGGATTAAAACTACAGCTAGAATAGGAACTAAAATTTTTGTGTTTTTGATAAAGAGAAGCAAACAAGACAAAATAAAATAAACTAAGAAAAACAAAAACAAAGTAAAGAGATTTGAAGTGAGAGACTCCCCTTGAAGAAATTCTCTTCCTCCCCGGCAACGGCGCCAGAAAATTTGTTGGTGGCTGACGTTGGTAAACCCCAGGAGAAAGGTTGTGAAGAGTGCAGCGACAAGTTTTCCCTCAGAAAAGAAACCAAGATTGAATCGACCAGTGGGAGGACAAGCAATCTCCGAAGGTTGATGCAGCTGAGATGGCAGGGCGCATCACCGGTTCAGTAGCAACGTGGAACCTACACAACACAATCAAATTACTTTTCCCCAATGTAGCCGTGAGGTTGTCAATCTCACCGGTTTTGCTGAACACAAAGAGGTTAAACGTATGGTGTGGAAAACGGCAGGAAAACAGTAGGAACAATATAAAAGCAGTATGAAAGCAGTAGGTGTTTTATCAGTATGAGGAAAATAGACCGGGGTCCACAATTCACTAGAGGTGTCTCTCCGTGAAAGATAAATAACATGTGTGGTGAACAAATTACAGCTGGGCAATTGACAGAAATGAAGGCTGCACCGTAGTGCATATGCAAGACATAAATATTACTATGTGATTCATGCGAGCATTACAACAAAATACACAGACCATCATTGATGACCCACAAGTATAGGGGGTGTATCGTAGTACTTTCGATAAATAAGAGTGTCGAAACCAACGAGGAGCAGAAGGTGTTGACAAGCAGTTTCGGTGAAGGAATAGCTGTAAATACTGAAAGATAGATTTTTAGGGGTTTTGGATATTGCAGATAAATAAAGTGCGAGTAAATAAAATGAAGTAATAATAATTGCAGCAAGTGTCCCAATCCTTTCTTCAGCAAAGGACAAGCCGATCGGTTTACTTATGATTAACAAACGTTCTAGGGGACACACAGGAGGTTCCTGTCAAGTGCTTTTGTTTCATGCCGTTGAATAATCTTTAGTGTTTTGATAAGTGTTCTGTGAGTGATCCTATGATAATGTACCGTCCCATCCAAGACTAATACATACTTGTGATTATACCCCTTGCAAGCATCCGCAACTACAAGAAAGTAATTAAGAAATAAATCTAACCACAACTTTAAACTCCGGCATCCTACGCTCCCTCGTCTAATGGTTTCGTAACGGGGGTTTAGGTTTCTGTCACTCCGGCAAGCCCACAATTAGTAGCCAAATACACGATGCATTCCCCTAGGCCCATAAATGGTGAAGTATCATCTAGTCGACGTTCACATGACACCACTAGAAGAATAACACCACAACTTAAATATCAAACCATTAAATATTACTCAACATTACTTCACTACTACCAACTTGACTTCTCCCAAGTCCTCAAGAACAACACGAACTACTCACAAGATATCATATGGATCATAATCAGAGGTGATATAATGGATGATAACAATCTGGTCATAAAGTGCTAACACCGATAAATCTCACAAGCATCAACTAGTAACAAGTAATCCACACCAGGAGAGAGATCTAATGTAAAACAACGATAGAGGCCCCTAATTATTACAGCGGGATGACGGTGGATAATGAGGGTGATGGTTCTGGTGGTGATGATGATGATGACGACGATCTTGATGATGCCCGGAGTGATGACGGTGACGATGGCGATGATTTCCCCTCTCCGGAGAGGAATTTCCCCGGCAGAGTTCTCCCTGCCAGAGAGCTTTTCTCTCTCAGGTGTTTTCCGCCCCGAGGCGGCGGCGGAATAATTCTTCGATGGTGGTCCGGGGCTTAGGGTTCCCCTGAGGGTCCATTACGCAAAAGACCTCGACCAGAGGTTGGCCAAGGTGGCCACACCACCTGGTGGCACGGCCAGGGGCGCGCCACCCCATGGTGTGGGCCCCTGGTGGCCCCTCTGGCTCCCCTTCTGGCTGGACTCCTCCTCTAAACTTCTAAGACACCCCCGGTGTCCTCCTTCTTCTTCTGATCTTCTGAAATATGGTATCTCGACGGTGCCTTTTCCATCAGATTTCTGGTCCCGGTGTTTATTCTCCAAAAATTATGAAACATGCAAAATAAGATAAAATAACATAAGGGATGCATCATAACATGAAATATATCGATGAATAACAGAAAATTATGATATAAAGTAGTGATGCAAAATGGACGTATCAACTCACCCCAAGCTTAGACCTCGCTTGTCCCCAAGAGAAACTAAACTCAGTAAACATGACCACATGTTTATGGAGTGAAGAGTCGATAAATAAAATACGGACACGAAGCATCACATTTATCTATGCACCAATCATTATAGACAGCAACTTCCTCTCATATAACTTAACTTGAAACGAGTAATGGGAGTCACAAAAAAAGATGCAAAAGAGAGAATCAAAATTGGTGATGGCAAACTTCGTTCTTGGTCAGAGAACATGTAATGATATCATACTCATCTTAGGTGAAGTCTTTATAACAAGGATTATATTGTAGAGCCTAACATGTTTAATTATAACAATCCTTTTACAATGATTCATAGCTTTCAAAGTAATATTCATTCAGATAATAAAGCATGTGCTAAACAAAGAAGGATAGAAAACATGATTGAATAAATCAACATATAGATGGTGAGATCACAACAACTCAAATGCTTGCTGGAGACAGAAAGGAATGGATTTACTGACTCAACATAAAAGTAAAGGATACGCCCTTCACAGAGGGAAGCGTGGATCACTCATGTGCTAGAGCTTTTATTTTGTAAAATAGAGGTATGAAATGGTTGACACTCCTCCCAACCTTTCTTACACAAACCATGGCTAACCGAATCCTCGGGTGCCTGCCAACAATCACATACCCTGGAGGAGTGTCGAAATTTTGAGAGAGGTGTATGTTTATGTCAACGAATGGCAAACAGAAAATACAGTACGTCACAAGCCAACTAGACCTCACAAGAGCGGACCCCATTGAAGGACGCAACTGGTATAGAAGGTCATCCCTCTTTCTCTTTTGTTTACACAATTGTGCTTTGACTGATAAATCAGGGGCAAAAAGAGTGAAGAGAAATTGTATTATTATTTGGGGCTGGGAACCCCGCTGCCAGCTCTTCTAGCATTTGGATAAGCGGATGAAGCTAGTAGTCCAGGTGTGTGAGTCCAATAACCAAGTGAGATAAAGATTCTCTATTTGCGTCCTCATGAGCTAAAACAGGAACACAAAATAGGGATAATTTTGAAGGTTTTGAAGGTAACACTTGAGCAATTTACTTGGAGTGGCGGTGAAATACCACATGTAGGAAGGTATGGTGGACACAAATGTAAAGGTATTGGGGCTCAAGGTTTGGATGCACGAGAAGCATTCCTCTCAGTACAGGGTTTTTGGCTAGCAAGGCTGGGTAGCAAGCATAAGGGTTGAGGGAAAACAAACAAATATACATATGATGAAACCAATCATGCAATCTTCATTGAAAGCCCAAGCGATATTAACTTGTGAATACTAAGTTTATGAGCTAAAAGGCAACTTCCTCTTTCTTATACTAGCATCTCAAAATATTATTTCTACTGACCCAAGCTAAACTTGCCAAAACCAACTAGATTAACTTGATGATCTCTAGAGTGACACCAAATACTAACAACAAGCTGAACCATATGACAAAAATTGAAAACTAAAATAAAGTGTGCAGAAAGTAAATGATGAAACTTCTCATTAATATTTCAAACCGGCAACTCACACGAAGGGATACAACAATAACCAACTAAGGAGAGATACTTCCATACTGCAAACCATCCTATATGATAACTTCTCTACTCATGATATGACTCTACTGAAAAAGTAAAAAGATGAAAGATAGTGGTGTGATACCACGGCACTCCCCCAAGCTTGGAAGAAGCCAAGGGGATGCCAATACCAATGACGACTCAATTCTTCGGTGGTGGTGGTGAATCCTTCTCGATGAGCTTATCAATTGATTTCTTTAGATCTTCAATTGCTAAGATGAGCATACGCATCACCTCCGTATTGTGATCAATACAGTTTGCATGCCTGTCAGACTGTGAATCCCAGCCACCAAGATTTTCCCCCACTCTACCTTAGGTTGAGAGCTTCCTTCATCTGCACGGTTAGAACGATCCATATTCCATCAAGAAGGCAAATCTTCCTCGGGTACCCTCCTAGATTGATACTCATGAATTAAAGTACGAAAAGGTTTCTTTATGCCTGAAAGGGGTTTCCTTGAAGCTAAGCAGTGACGTGGGGCCTTCCCTCGGTGCTCATCCTTGTTGTTTGCTTGCGAGGTTTTGCAACCACTCCAATGCTTGCGATGGTGGCTTGTGGATGCACTCGTGGGTCTTCTTCTACATCCCCTTCAGATCCACTCTCGATCTCCTCCTCCGGCTTAGGGTCTTGGAGATCATCTTCCTTTGGTCCCTTCCCCTTGTTGTTGTTGGCGGAGACCATGATGCTTTAAAAAATGAAAACAGATCCTGGCAGGAAGCAACTCGAAACAGAAACACGACGAGAAAATGATATACGGACCTCGGGGGGTCCGGGGAGTTATATAGCAAAAATATATGTAAAGAAAGGAAAGTCCAGGTCAAAAATGAGTCGGAGAGGGGCTCCGGGGCGCCCACACCATAGCCTGGCGCGGACAAGGGTGGGCCCGCGCCACCTCATGGTGTGGTGCCTCCGGGCACCTTCTCCAACTCTTCTTCGGCTCGGTATTTTTCATATTTTCCAAAAACAGTAAAAATAAAAGTTGGAAGATGTTTCGCGAAAGTTTTCTTACCAAAACTGATACTTACTTCGAAAACTGACTCTGCAGTTTCTGAAATATGCTTCTTAATAAATTCCTCCAGGTTCATGGCTCGAATACAATCAAAATTTCATTATAAGGATCTCCAGAAAAATAATGCTTGAGTCTTTGGCCATTCACCACTTGTGAAGTGTTGTCTTCAAGGGAAACAATTTTAATTTCCCCCGAACTATATACCTCTTCGATAAAAAAAAGGTCATTTCCATCTCAAGAGTAATTTTCCTGCAAAAAATGTAAGACGAGACCTATACAATAGCACTTTCTCACCAACATGAAACTCTCTTTTAATAATTTTCTTATCGTGCCACCTTTTAACTTTCTCTTTAAAGAGCTTAGCATTTTCATATGCTTCACTCATCCATTCATCTAAAGAACTTAAGTCAAGCAACCTTTTCTCACGAGCAAGTTTAAAATCTCTATTTAGGTCTCTCACTGCCCAATAATCTTTGTGTTCTAATTCTAGGGGCAAGTGACAAGCTTTTCCATAAACCATTTTATAAGGAGACCTTCCCATGGGATTTTTAAAGCAGTTCTATAAGCCCACATGGCATCATTTAATTTCTTAGCCCAATTTTTCTAGATTTGTTAACAGTCTTTTGCAAGATAGATTTGATTTCTCTATTTGATAATTCTACTTTCCCACTCGTTTGAGGATGCTAGGGTGAGGCAATTCTATGGTTAACATCATATTTAGCAAGAGTCTTTCTAAAACCACCATGAATAAAATGAGAATCCCCATCAGTCATAAGATATCTAGGCACACCAAACCTAGGGAAAATAATGTCTTTAAGCATTTTTAATGAGGTTTCACCATCAGCACTTTTAGTAGGTACAGCTTCTACCCATTTAGTAACATAATCAACAGCAACAATAATATGAGTGTAGCCTTGTGAAGGAGGGAAAGGACCCATAAAGTCAAAACCCCAACAAACAAACGGTTAAATAACAAGAGAATAATTCATAGCCATTTCATTACGTCTAGAAATATTTGCAACCCTTTAACATTGATCACAAGATAAAACAAACTTTCTAGCATCTTCAAAGAGAGTAGGCCAATAAAAACCTGATTGTAGAACCTTATGTGTAGTTCTATCTCCAGCGTGATCTCCTCCATAAGCACTACTATGACATTTTGTCAATATCTCTCGTTGTTCATTTTCAGGAACACATCTTCGCATAATACCATCAACACCTTCTTTATATAAGTGTGGGTCATCCCAAAAATAATGCGTCAAATCATAGAAGAATTTTCTTCTTTGCTGAGCTCTAAAGGTAGGAGGCAAATACTTGGAAACAATCAAGTTAGCATAATCAGCATACCATGGGCTGTCTTGAGAGATCACTTTTATTGCAGCCGACTATTCATTAGGAAAACTATCATTAACAGGAATAGGATCATCAAAGATATTTTCTAATCTAGACAAATTATCAGCAACAGGATTTTCAGCACCCATCCTATCCACAATATGTAAATCAAACTCTTGTAGGAGAAGCACCCATCTAATAAGCCTAGGATTAGCATATTTCTTTTCCATAAGGTACTTAATAGCAACATGATCAATATGAATAGTAACGTTAGAATCAACAATATACTGCCTAAATTTATCACAAGCAAAAACTACAGCTAGGAACTCTTTCTCAGTGGTAGCATAATTCTTTTGAGCAGCATCAAGAGTTTTACTAGCATAATGAATAACATTTAACTTCTTATCTACCCATTGTCCAAGAACAGCACCTACAACATAATCACTAGCATCGAACATAATTTCAAATGGTAAATTCCAATCAGGAGGTTGAACAATATGGGCAGATATTAAAGCCTTCTTTAAAATTTCAAAAGCTCCTTTGGAATCTTCATAAAAAAAAAGGTACATCCTTTTGAAGAAGATTAGTAAGAGGCTTTGATATTTTAGCGAACTCATTAATAAACCTTCTATAGAAACCAGCATCACCAAGAATACTACGAATACCTTTGACATCCCTGGGACAGGGCATTTTCTCAATTACTTTAACTTCAGCTCTATGAACTTCAATACCTCTTTCAGAAATTTTATGTCGAAGAACAATTCCTTCATTAACCATAAAATGGCATTTCTCCCAATTAAGAACAAGATTAGTCTCCTCACATCTCTGCAAAACTTTATCAAGATTCTGCAAACAATTATCAAAAGAAGTTCCATAGACGGAGAAATCGTCCATGAAGACTTCCACAATTTCTTCAAAAAAAAACATGAAAGATAGCAGACATGCATCTTTGAAAAGTAGCAGAGCATTACATAAACCAAAAGGCATACGTCAATAAGCATAGGATCCAAAAGGAAAAGTGAAAGTTGTTTTCTCTTGATCAGGCTTCCTAACAGCAATTTGAGAGATAAGTTCCTAAAATCAATACACATCCGATAACCAACCACTACTCTTTGAGGAATAAGTTCATTATTTTCATTTGGCGTAACAGTCATCCCTCCTTTCTTAGGGACACAATGCACAAGACTAACCCATCTACTATCAGCAATAGGATAAATAATACCAGCATCAAGGAGTTTTAATACCTCATTTCTTACCACATCCTTCATCTTAGAATTTAAACGCGTTGATGTTGAACAACTGGCTTTGCATCAGGTTCAATATTAATAGCATGCTGACATATAGTAGGAGAAATCCCTTTTACATCATCAAGAGTATAACCAATAGCACCTCTGTGTTTCCTCAATATTCCACTAATCTCTCCTCTTCTTTACTAGAAAGTTTAGAACTAATAATAACAGGATATAATTTCTTATCATCAATATCAGCATATTTAAGATTGAGGCAAAGTCTTTAAATCAAAAACAGGATCTGCCTTGGGTGGTAATGTGGTACCCAAGTCTTCCACCAGTAAATTATGTTTCAGCATCGCTGGCTGATGTAGGAAAATCTCGTCAATTTCATTTCTTTCTTCCATAAAGACATCACTTTCGTGGTATTCCATGTATTGTTGCAAAGGATTCTTAGGAGCAAGAGCAATAGCAGCCAATTGTTCAACTCTATAATTCTCATTAGGTAATTCAGCTTCATAAGGTGCTTTAGCAAATTTGGAGAAATTAAATTCATAAGACACTCCATCAAACTTTGTAAGGATTTTCTCCTTTTGTACAATCTATAACAGCACCACAAGTGTTTAATAAAGGTCTACCAAATATAATAGGACAAGTGATACGTCGAAAATGTATCTCCTTTTCCGAACACTTTTCTTATTGTTTTCCTCTAAACTTGTGTGTTTTGGATACAACTAACACGGACTAACGCTGTTTTCAGCAGAATTACCTTGGTGTCTTGTTTTTGTGCAGAAAAATCAACATTAGGGAAAATGCCCAAAAAAGAGCCGATTGATGTTTTCACCCCAGAAGACCTCGGGAGCCATAAGGGGGCCAGGAGAGGAGCCAGAGGGTGGCCACACCCCCCTGGCGCGTGTCCCCCTGGCCGCGCCAGCATAGGGTGTGGGCCCCCAGAGCCCCCCTCGGACTCCCCTTTCGACTACAAGTAGCCTCCAACCCTAAAACCTGAGGGGGTACGTCATATTCCACAGAAACACAAAAGAGCGCCGCCACCGTCCCGAACCTCGATTCAGGGATCAGAAGTTCCTGTTGTGGCACCCTGCCGGGACGGGGAAGTGGAGGAGATCATCCCCATCGTCATCACCAACGCCTCTCCATCGACCATCCATGTTTCCCCATCAATGTGTGAGTAATTCCCCGTTGTAGGCTGAAGGGGGTGGTAGGGATTGCATGAGATCGTTCACGTAATAATGCCATGATTGTTAGGGCATAGTGCCTAGTATCCCCGAAGTGACAGAAATTGGGACAACCGGAGGGGATGGCTGCGATGTGAGGATCACATGTGTTCACAGAGAGTTAATGCTTTTCTCTAGTGTTTTATTAAAAGGAACACCTTAATTACCAGTAGTTCCCTTGATGCCCCACTGACACGGGTGGTAGTACAAAAGATGTTGTGCAAGTTGTCATTGCGAGCACGTACGACTATTTACGGAACGCATGCCTATGGTTACTTAGTGCTTGGATGCTTTATCATATTTATCTGCAATGCCCTGACATGATCATTATTAGAACTTTCTTATCCATGCAACGCCCGTTCATCCATCCCTATGCCTACAGTATTTAATCCCACTATTTACTTCAATCACTACTGCTGCTGTTTTCATCTCACTGCTGCTATTATTTCACTACTACTGCTATAAAATTGCTACTACTAATAAACCACTGCGAACAAAAGTACTTTCAGGTGCAGGTGAATTGAGAACTCACTTGTTAAGGTTCACAAATATTCTTTGGCTCCCCTTGTGTCGAATCAATAAATTTGAGTTTTACTTCCCTCGAAGACTGTTGTGATCCCCTATACTTGTGGGTCATCAAGACTATTTTCTGGCGCCGTCGCCGGGGAGCATAGCTTTATTTGCAAGCTCACCGGAGAGTATTATTATCTACTTCCATCATTAATCATGGGTAAGCCTCATGATGGAAAGTTTCCTATATTACCATCCACTACAAGAAGAGGTACAACTCTGAACACCTCTGTTGCTCTTGATTCACCGTCTGTTATGAGTAAGCTACTTACACCACCACATGTTACACATGCTACTTCTGATCAATCTGAAAATCCTTCTGATACTTTTGATGATGCTTCTAATGTGCTTGATGAGAGTGGTTCTCTCGGTCCTTTCTTAGATGCTACTACTGCTAAAGCTAAAAATATTGCAAACACTGAAACTCATGATAAAAATCCTGTTACTCCTGCTTTTTCACCTGAGTTTAGAGAGAACCCTAGTGATGATTTAGATGATGCTTATATTGAACTGAGTGATGATCTTATTGATGAAATACATGCTATGAAGGATAAATATGCCGCTATACTTCTTATGGAAAGTCATGCTGTTAGATATAAATTATCTCCTGATACTAAGTTTCCCACTTCTCCTATTAATATTAGGGATAACGATTATGATTTCTCTCTTGATTTATCTTATATATCTATTGTTGAGAAAGAACCTTTTGTGGAACTGAAAATGAAAGTGCTATGAATAATATGAATGAGCTCTCCTCGTTGAGTAGTTTATTCTCGGATGATCTTAAGAATCGTAGCTACTTTGTTGTTAAAATATTCCCTTTCTCATTAAAGGATGAAGCTAAAACTTGGTTTAACAATTTGTCTCCTGGATCTATTGATAGTCCTATTGGTTTGGTTAATGCTTTCTTTCAGAAATATTTTCCTGCTAGTGCTCAACATGCTGCTTTACAAAATATATTTAATTACAAGCAATTGGAAGAAGAGAAATTGTCTGTATCTTGGGCAAGGTTCTGTTATTTAGTAAGGGCTACACCTGTGCATAAGCTAGAAGATAATAAAATTCTTGATATATTCTATAATGGACTAACTATTGAATCTAGGACATACCTGGATAGTTGTGCTGGCTGTGTTTTCAGGCAAAGAACTCCAGAAGAAGCTGAGGAATTAATGGCTAAAATAAGCCAAAATCATGATGATTCGACTATGGTTGATCCTGAACCGACCCCCTACTCCAGTACCTACACCAACACCAACACCCAAGAAGAGGGGAATGATTGAATTAAATGATGAAGTGATGAGAGAAGCCAAGAAATCTCTTAAAGAGAGGGGTATTAAATCTGAAGATGTGAAGGATCTTCCACCTATAGAAGAATTATGTAAGCCAATCCCTCACTCACCATCCATTGAGGTACACTCTCTCCAATATTTTGATAGTAGAGATATTCCCTATAGAAAACCTCCTGATCAATCCTTAGATGAGTTTGATAATTATGTCATTAAGCAAGATAATTTTAATAGGAGAGTGCAGAACCACCTTATGAAAAACTCTAGAGCTATTAATGATTTGCATGGTATTATAGAAAGAACCTCTAATGATGTTAAAATGCTTGTTAAACATTTTCAAATGGTTCAAACTCAAATTGATCAACTTGCTAAAATCAATATCATGATATATCATGCTAAACTCTAGAGCTATTAATGATTTGCATGGTATTATAGGAGAGTACTCTTTTCTCGTTCCCATGATATAACATCCTTGTGATCATATCACGTGCTTGAAAGTGGTGTCGACGTGATATCACCGAGAGGGCCTAGAGTATATCTCTCCGTTATTTTGGATAGATAAATCCAACTCTTGATCCATGATCCTCAACTAATACTTTCCAAATACCTAAAGGCACCTTTATAGTCACCCTGTTACGGTGTGACGTTTGATGACATCAAAGCACCCTTCCGGAATCAGTGATTGACATGATCTCATGGTCTAAGGAATAAGTTACTTCATATGTTTGATATAACAATGTAAACTTAATGACTTGATTGCATTGCTATATTAATTTTGGGTATATGTTCATCACATCATTCTTCTAATGACATGACACCGTTATTAACAACATCCAATGTTCATGACCAGGAAACCTTGATCATCTATTAATCAACGAGTTAGTTAAAAGAGAGGCTTTACAAGGAACCATTGTTTTTTTATTAAACACACATGTATCAACGTTTCCGGTTAATACAATTCTAGCATGAGAAATAAACATTCATCATAAACAAGGAATAAGATAATAACCATTTTATTATTTTCTCTCGGGCATATTCCCTTCACGTTATGCATGTTTTCCTGATGTTTTCACTCTGATTACTGAAGTTATGCATGTTTTCACCACCCATACTTTTGTTTTCTTTGGTTATTCTTTCATTGGAGTGTCATACAACCTCTGTAGTTCTGGTTTTGGTTTTGTTTTCCATGTTTTCACTTTCGTTTTCCCGGTTTTTATTAATTATTAAAATTTTGGAAATACCTCAAAAATAAAGTTTCTCAAAAAATTCCAGAAAAATTATAATATTTTTTACGTCAAAAATGAGGCAGAAAGCCAGCTGGAAGACCCCAGGGGGACCCACCAGGAAGGCACACCCCAGGGTGGCGCGGCCAGCGCCCTGGTGGCGCCAGCACATGGTGTGGGGCCCCCTGGCCCTCCACTTACTCTCTCCACTGCCAAAGTCTTCTCTCGCACCACCAAAGATGAAAAAATTTCCTGGATCCCGTTTTCTTGCTGTTCTTCCTCTAGATTTTCGATCTCCCTCTTCAACCCATCATTTGTGCTGATTTTAGGTGTGTTTGATCTCCGGTATGTGACTCCTCCGATGATCCAAGTAGAATTTTGTTTAGTGAAGTATTTCTTGAGTATTTTGCCACAGTAGGTGACAGCTTATGTGAGTTTGCATTCTTGATTTGAGTAGAAATAATATAGTTTTGATGTATGTTTAGCTCTCATATAAGTCCCTATGGTAGTTTCCACCTTATAGTTGCTCAAAATTAATTTTCATGATGATTGTTGAAAAATTTCAGAGATGGATAGTTACAACTTTGTTGAGATATTTAGGAGTGATGCTCCTAGAAGTACAAGGCCATCACGCTCGTCTACTTCAGCAAGGCCATCATATAATGAAGACGTTATGGCGTCAACTATTAATGATGCAGAAGATGACGGTATCATTTACCCATCTAGTTTTCCTTGTCATACATTTTTCAGAAGTGAAGGTCTTTTAGATGATTTTCTTATGCTTATTGAGAGAGTTGGTCTCACCAACTCTATGGAGGATGAAATCCCTCAGTATGCCACACTCACAAAAGCTTTTGTTAAAAGTTCTAAATTTCAGAACACTCAATATGGTCCAAATGTTGCATTCATGTTATATAGTAGTCCTGTGTCTTTGTCCTTGGTGGAATTTTGTGCTATTATAGGTATCAACGCCACCGGGACGGCGAGTCTAGGGGATCTATCGAGAGATAACCAACGATGACGGTCGTTCATCCCAGCGTGGGAAGATAAGGAACATTCAACTTCCTGATCTTAGATACTTTACTTACTATATTGGTACTAGTATTCTTGGTAGGGAGAACACTAGCAATGTTTCTAGTTATCAACTTGCTTTCATTGATGCTGCACTGAACCGTAGCACGAAGTATAACCTTGGTGCACTTGTTGCATGCCGCCTTGCCGCTGCTGGGCCTATTTTTGGTGGCATTATTTCTACATGTGTCGCAGCCGCTTTGCATGTTTCCATTGATCCTAAAGATAAAATTATTGCTCCACATAGGCTTAACCTTGCTGTTATGAAATCCCATCAGTTTGTCACTTCTAACTCTACTAATGAACATTTAATATATAGAGTTTTATATATGGATGGAGAAGAGCGAAAAGTTACTTTGCCGCAGCCTGTTTTATTTAAGATTGACATGTCACCATGGTCGCTCTCCAAGGAGCAAGTAGACGAGCATCTGAGTACCATGGAGTTTTATCGGCAGCAGGAGAGGTGAGACGCGCATCCCGAGGACCACACCACGCAGTACACTGGTGCATCCTCGAGCACATATCAGGAGGAACCTTCCTCCTCGGCGTATTACGGGGGAGGCACCTCTTGGTTCCCTTGGTGATTTATCTCCACTTAGGCCAAAAGCCTAAGCTTAGGGGAGGTATACCGACATCACACTCATTTATATATCATGTTCGGTCGGTTCTTTGTATATCCATGTTTATCATTTCTTTCGTTTGTTTTTGTTTCTCTTTGTTTCTTTCGTTTGTTTTTGTTTCTTTCGCTTCTCTTTGTTTTTATTGTTTTGTTTTCGCTTTCTAAAACAAAAAAGACCAAAAATATTTCTGTTTCTCTCTATTTGTTTCTTTAGTTGGTTTGCTTTATTCTTTTAGTTGCAGTTTAATATTCAAAAACCCAAAAATGTTTTTTTTGGTTTGTTTGTTTGCTTTCTTTTGTTCTTATTTCATTTTGAAATACCAAAAAGATTTTTGCTTTGTTTGCTTGCTCTCTTTATGTTCATGCTTTAATTGAAAAACCCAAAAATATTTGTTGTTCTTCTTTGGTTTTGTAAAGTTTGTTGCAGAGTTCAACAGTCGTCCGTGATTCCATTGGATCTTGGTTTTCATTATATATTATTCGAGCCACAAGTGAAGAGCAATAATGACGATATACGTCAATTCAAGTTGTGATGAGAGGCTGGTATGAATTCTATTTGGTTTCATTTTTGTACATATATCCATCTATGTGAGCATGCTTAGTTTGTTCGTATAAGATATATGTGACTTAATGGTTGTTTAATAGTTCGTGCTCTCTCATGTTTTGCTCCAATGTATTAATAGTAAATGACCTGTCGCACAAATATTTGTTCGCATTGTTTTATTCATAGAAAGGTATGGTATTGTGGTAGCCTCCTCTGACTGTTTCATTTGAATCGACTTGGCACATGCTCACGCATGTTAAGACTGAAAACAAAAGGTCAATATGCCTTGATGATTTATTTTGCCTCAGAGTTCTAGTATCAATTTTATGCCTCGGTTAATTTTACTTTGTCGCAAACATGATTATGATAGTTGCTGCTCTCTTGATTTTTGCTCCATGTCTATTGCTAGCCTTCACCTGTACTGAGTATGAGCTCTACTCGTGCATCCAAATCCCTGAAAACCAAAGTTTTCCAAATGTTTCCACCATACCTACCTATATGTGGTATTTAACCGCTACTCCAAGTAAATTGCTCATGTGCTACCTTTAAAACCTGCTAAAAATTATTCCTGTTTTGTGCCCCTGTTTTAGCTCACGAGGACGTAAATAGAGAATCTTTATCTCACTTGTTGATTGGATTTCACACCATGGACTAGTGGCTTCATCCACTTATACAAATGATAGAAGAGCTGGCAGCGGGGTGCCCAGCCCCAAATTAATACACACAAATTCTATTCACTCTTTTTGCTCCTGATTTATCAGTCAAAGCATAATTCTGTAAACAAAAGAGAAAGAGGGATGACCTTCTACACCAGTTGCTTCCTTCACCATGGGATCCGCTCTTGTGAATCTAGTTGGCTTGTGACGTACTGTATTGTCTGTTTACCATTCGTTGACATAAGCATACACCTCTCCCAAAATGTTTTCAATATCTCTGTTTAATAAAATAAAAAGCTCTAGCACATGAGTGATCCATGCTTCCCTCTACGAAGGGCCTTTCTTTTACTTTTATGTTGAGTCTCCGCCATATTCTTTGAGCACTTTCTTGAGAGCATAATTATCATGCTTAGTGTGATGTATTTGTCCCAAAGTACGGTCGATTGTGATATAACTTTGATACTTGTATCTTTGATATCTTTACTTCTAGTCTTCCTTTGAACTTCAGAGGTGCCCTAGCATTTATGTTTTGCCCCACACTTAAGGGCAAGTGAGATACCACTTTATCAGATCCTATTATGAATATTTCAATCTTGCAAATAGTTATGCTTCATGTTGTTTATTGTTAATATGTTGTTATCTCTTCATGGTTTGCATCGCTATTAAGTGACAGTATCTTGCATGTATCTTCTCATGAGCATAATTAAGTATTTGATCACATAGTGAGTATATTTACATCATATGAAAGAAATGTGTTCATAAAAGTCTTTTATCGCACTCAGTTGTCACTGAATTGCTTGAGGACAAGCAGTAAGCTAATCTTGGGGGAGTTGATACGTCGAAAACGTATCTCTTTTTCGAACACTTTTCTTATTGTTTTCCTCTAAAATTGTGTGTTTTGGATACAACTAACACAGACTAACGTTGTTTTCAGCAGAATTACCTTGGTGTCTTGTTTTTGTGCAGAAAAATCAACTTTCGGGAAAATGCCCAAAAAAGAGCCCATTGATGTTTTCACCCCGGAAGACCCCGGGAGCCAGAAGGGGGCCAGGAGAGGAGCTAGAGGGTGGCCACACCCCCATGGCGCGGGCCCCCTGGCCACGCCAGCATAGGGTGTGGGCCCCCCATAGCCCCCCTCGGACTCCCCTTTCGACTACAAGTAGCCTCCAACCCTAAAACCCGAGGGGGTACGTCATATTCCATAGAAACACAACAGAGCGCCGCCGCCGTCCCGGACCTCGATTCAGGGATCAGAAGTTACTGTTCTGGCACCCTGCCGGGACGGGGAAGTGGAGGAGATCATCGCCATCGTCATCACCAACGCCTCTCCATCGAGCATCCATGTTCCCCCATCCATGTGTGAGTGATTCCCCGTTGTAGGATGAAGGGGATGGTAGGGATTTGATGAGATCGTTCATGTAATAATGCCGTTATTGTTAGGGCATAGTGCCTTGTATCCTCTATTAGTGCTATTGACATTGTTGCAACTTGTTATGCTTAATGCTTGCCACTTTGGGCCCGAGTGCCACGATCTCAGATCTGAACATGTTACTGAATCACGATGATAATCATTGTTTCTTGATCATACCTGCAAGTTGTTTACACGTATCATTGTCCGGAACCCGAGGCCCCGAAGTGACAGAAATTGGGACAACCGGAGGGGTTGGCTGTGATGTGAGGATCACATGTGTTAACAGAGTGTTAACGCTTTGCTCCAGTGTTTTATTAAAAGGAACACCTTAATTACTAGTAGTTCCCTTGAGGCCCCGCTGACACAGGATGGTAAGACAAAAGATGTTGTGCAAGTTCTCATTGCGAGCACGTACGACTATTTACGAAACACATGCCTATGGTTACTTAGTGCTTGGATTCTTTATCATATTTATCTGCAATGCCCATGACATGATCACTACTAGAACTTTCTTATCCATGCAACGCCCGTTCATCCATCTCTATGCCTACAGTATTTAATCCCGATATTTACTTGAATCACTGCTGATGTTGTTTTCATCTCACAAGAACCAATTTCATGCATGATTTCTTCATAAAGCTCATAAGGAATAGCACTAGAACTAGCACCAATATCACACAAGCCATAATAGCAATGATCACCTATCCTAACATATAGCACAGGAACACTAGGTTTCGTAGAAATACTAGGATAAGAGACAATATTAGAAGCATCTTCACAAAATATAATGTGTCTCTCTTCTACATTTTCAGAAAACAAGGTCCTTTACTATTGCTACTGTAGGTTCTACAGTTATTTGTTCCTCGGGTTCTACAGGTTTCCTTGCACTTTTATTAACCACACTAGCTAACATAGAATGTTCTTTACCTTAGCAGGGAAAGGCATTTTCTCAATATAAGGTTCAGGCACAATAGAATCAACGATATGAACTTCTATATCTCTAGCAGCAACACAATCAAAAATATCTTTATAAGGTGCATGGTACTTATCCCATTCCTTTTTGCGAATATCAATATAAGAAGCAAAGGCCTTATATAAGTTTGCAGCAACTTGAGAATCAAGACCATAAACAATACTAACATTATGAAAATCATAGGATGACATAAAAGTTTTAATGCATTCATAATCATAATTTATACCTGACTTTCTACCTTTGTCATTCTCCCATCCTTTAGGCTTTTCTTGAATACGATCAAGAAGATCCCATTTAGCTTCATCCTTCATACGTGTAAATGATCCAGAACAAGAAGCATCCAATAAATCGTTATGATGACGAGAAAGCCTTACATAGAAATTATTGATAACAATATTACTAGGGAGCTCATGAATGGGGAATTTGAGCATTAGTAACTTCAATCTTCCCCATGCTTGGGCAATACTCTCTCCGTCATGAGGAAAAAAATTATATATATAATTCCGATCTCTATGAATTTCACTGGGAGGATAGAATTTAGAATAAAAGAGAGGCACAATTTCCTCCCATCCAATAGTCTGGCTATTTTTCAGCAGTTTGAACCATTCAGCGGCTCGGCCTGTCAATGATATAGAGAATAATTTCCTCTTCACTTGGCCCATTGTAATACATGCACACTTGAACAACTCGCATAATTCATGTAAAAAGAGCACATGATCACCAGGATGGACAGTTCCATCACCTGAATAGCAGTTATTCATAACATGTTTAAAAATCTTTATAGGTATTTTATAAGGATCCAAATCATCAGCCGGTGGGTCACTTACTACCATAGCAGTGGAAGCAGTGCCCGCAAATAAGGACTCAAAAGTAGATCCAAACATAGTGTAATAAAGCAGTAGACGGTAATAAAAATGACACTTACAGCGGAAGCTTCCTTTATAAATTCCACTTCCCAATAGCGCTTCTCTCCCCGACAGCGGTGCCAGAAAATAGTCTTGATGACCCACAAGTATAGGGGGTGCATCGTAGTACTTTAACCCAACGAGGAGCAGAAGGTGTTGACAAGCAGTTTCGATGAAGGAATAACTGTAAATACTGAAAGATAGATTTGTAGGGGTTTTTATATTGTAGATAAATAAAGTGCGAGTAAATAAAATGCAGTAATAGTAATTGCAGCAAGTGGCCCAATCCTTTCTTCAGCAAAGGACAAGCCGGTGGGTATACTTATGATTAACAAACGTTCTCGAGGACACACGAGAGGTTTCTGTCAAGTGCTTTTGTTTCATGCCGCTGAATAAACTTTAGTGTTGATATAAGTGTTGTGCGGGTGAACCTATGATAATGTACCGTCCCATCCAATACTAATACATACTTGTGAGTATACCCCTTGCAAGCATCCACAACTACAAGAAAGTAATTAAGAAATAAATCTAACCACAGCTTTAAACTCCGAGATCCTACGCTCCTCGTGTAATGGTTTCCTAACGGGGGTTTAGCTTTCTGTCACTCCAGAAACCCCACAATTAGTACCCAAATACATGATGCATTCCCCTAGGCCCATAAATGGTGAAGTATCATGTAGTCGATGTTCACATGACACCACTAGAAGAATAACACCACAACTTAAATATCAAACCATTAAATATCACTCAACATTACTTCACTACTAACAACTTGACTTCTTCCATGTCCTCAAGAAAAACACGAACTACTCACAAGACATCATATGGATCATAATCAGAGGTGATATGATGGATGATAACAATCTGGTCATAAAGTGCTAACACCGATAAATCTCACAAGCATCAACTACTAACAAGTAATCCACACAGGGAGAGAGATGTAATGTAAAACAACGATAGAGGCCCCTAATTGTTACAGCGGGATGACGGTGGATGATGAGGGTGATGGTGCTGGTGGTGATGATGATGATGATGACGATCTTGATGATGCCCGGAGTGACGACGGTGACGATGGCGATGATTTCCCCTCTCTGGAGAGGAATTTCCCCGACATATTTCTCCCTGCTAGAGAGCTTTCATCTCTCGGGTGTTTTCCGCCCCGAGGCGGCGGCAGAATAATTCTTCGATGGTGGTCTGGGGCTTAGGGTTCCCTAGGGGTCAAGTACACGAAAGACCTCGACCAGAGGTGGGCCAGGGTGGCCACACCACCTGGTAGCGCGGCCAGGGGGCACGCTACCCCATGGTGTGAGCCCCTGGTGGCCCCCCTCTAGCTCCTCTTCTGGCTGGACTCCTCCTCTAAACTTCTAAGACACACCCCCGGTCTCCCCCTTCTTCTTCTGATCTTCTGAAATATGGTATCTCGACGGTGCTTTTTTCCATCAGATTTCTGGTCCCGGTGTTTATTATCCAAAGATTATGAAACATGCAAAATAAGATTAAATAACATAAGGGATGCATCATAACATGAAAAATATCGATGAATAGCAGCAAATTATGACATAAAATAGTGATGCAAAATGGGCGTATCAGTCATCCAACTGTATCTATGTCTAATAATCCATCCTCCCAGTATCATCCGAACAAACGTTGGGTATTAAGTTGCAAGCAACAGATTATCGCCGTAAGCAAAGTGTGTAATATAAACAATGTAAACTAGGTAAACACCGTTGTTTTATCCCTAATGGCAAGAGCACATCCTCCATCCGTCACGTTTCTATCACTCGAAGACAGATGCAAAGGAGGCATGAACCCACTATCGAGCATAAATACTCCCCCTTGGAGTTACTAGCATCTACTTGGCCAGAGCATCTACTAATAACAGAGGGAATGCAAGATCATAAATAACATATGCATGAAGATAACATGATAGATTGATAATCAGAAGACATAGCATTCAACATTCATCAAATCCAAGCAAACACAACATGTAGCATTACATAAAGATGATCTTGATCATGTTAAGTAGCTCACAAGATCTAAACATGAGGTACATAGTGGAGAGAACAACCATCTAGCTACTGCTATGGACCTGTAGTCCAGGGATGAACTACTCACGCATCACTTCGGAGGAGGGCATGGTGGTGTAGACCCCTCCCGGCAGAGTGCCGGGGAGAGCTCCGAACCCTCCCGATCTCGAGATGACGATGACGGCGGCCTCAGGTGTTTTTCGGAACGAAGTGGGATATATTTAGGGTTTACGTCTTGGGTAGTACAAATAGGTGAAAGGGCAAAGGCGGTGGAGGCCGGCGGGGCCCACACCACCCCATGGCGCGGCCAGGGGGCGCGCCGCCCTATGGTGTGGGCCCCTGAGGCCCTCCTCCGGGTCTCTTCGGGACTTCGTGGAACCTTCGGGAATTCTAGGACTTCCGGGCTTCGAATTTTCCGATTCCTAGAATATTTCCAAAACAACTTTTCTGAAACTAAAAACAGTAGAGAACAGGGAACTGGCTCTGTGGCATCTTGTCAATAGGTTAGTCCGGAAAATCGATAAAAATGACATAAAGTGTATAGCAAACATGTGGGAAACAATAAGAAAAGAACATGGAACATCAGAAATTAAGGGTACGTTTATGACGTATCAATAGGCTACTACCAGAGCAATGCCTGATAGGAATTGCAGAGTATATGGCGGGTTTTATGATGAAAAATATGATAGACAACACCAGACTATTTAGTGTAAATAGTCGCTCCTACTGATGATCCCCGTGTAATCGAATAAACGGGTGATACATCCATTTTGCATCACTGTTTTATATTGTTATTTTCTGTTATTCATTGATATATTTCATTTTATTATGCATCACTTATGTTATTTTATCTTATTTTGCATGTTTCATAATTTTTGGAGAATAAACACCGGAACCAGAAATCCGATGGAAAAAATCACCGTCGAGATACCCTATTTCAGAAGATCAGAAGAAGAGCGGGGGATACCGGAGGAGTCATAGAAGTTCCGAGGGGGAAGTGAGCCATAAGGGCACCCGGTGAGGGGCCACCTGGGTCCCACACCACCAGGCGGAGCCCCCCTTGGCTGCGCCTAGGGGTGGTGTGGCCCCCCTGGCCCACTCCCGGGCGCCCCCTTTCGTGTACTGGACCCCCAGGGAACCCTAATCCCAATTTTTTTTTCAAAGAATTATTCTGCCACCGCCTCGGGGTGGAAAACACCAGAGGGAGAAAAGCTCTCCGTCAGGGAGAAATCTGACGGGAAAATTCCTCCCCGGAGAGGGCAAATCAGTGCCATCATCACCGTCATCGCTCCGGCTATCATCAAGATCGTAATCGTCATCATCACCACCACCAGCACCATTACCCTCATCATCACCTTCAACCCGCTATAAAAATTAGGGGTCTCTATCGTTGTTTTGCATTAGATCTCTCTCCTGGTGTGGATTACTTGTTAGTAGTTGATGCTTGTGAGATTTATCGGTGTTAGCACTTTATGACCAGATTGTTATTATCCATTATATCACCTCTGATTATGATCCATATGATGTCTCGTGAGTAGTTCGTTTAGTTCTTGAGGACATGGGAGAAGTCATGATGTTAGTAGTGAAATTATGTTAAAGTAATATCTCGTGGTTCGATATTAGTTCTGGTGCTATTCTTCTAGTGGTGTCATGTGAACGTCGACTACATGATACCTCAACTTTATGGGCCTAGGAGGATGCATTATGTATTTGGCTACTAATTGTGGGGTTGTCGGAGTGACGGAAACGTAAACCCCCGTTAGGTAACCAATGCACGAGGGAGTGTAGGATCCCGGAGTTTTAAGGTTGTGGTTAGATTTATCTTAATTATTTTCTTGCATTTTCGGATGCTTACGAGGGGTATAATCACAAGTATGTCTTAGTCCTAGTTGGGCGGTGCATTATCATATTTTTACCCACACAACACTTCACGAACCAATAAATATTAATCAACCGTAATGAAGTGAAAGCACTTGACGAAATTCCCATGTGTCCTCGAGAACGTTTGGTAATCATTAGTAATACAACCAGCTTGTCCTTTGCTCTAAAAAGGATTGGGCCACTCGCTGCAATATTATTTACTGCACTTTATTTACTCGACTTTATTTATCTTCTATGTCAAAAATCACCAAAAAACCCATTTGCTAGTGTTAAAGTGAATCCTCTATCCAACCTGCTTGTCAACACCTTCTGCTCCTCGTTGGGTTCGAGACTCTTCCCCTATACTTGTCGGTCACCAAGACTATTTTCTGGCGCCGTTGTCGGGGGAGTGAAGTACTATTGGTAAGTGGAAATGGTAAGAGAAACTTTTACTGTGAGTGCTATTTTTATTTCTGTCTGCTGTTTTATTTCATTATGGAGAATACCTTTGGTTCTATGTTTAGGGGTACTTCTACCGTTACTACTAGGGTAGTAGGTGACCTGTTATCTACTGAATTAGATCCTTATAAAATACCTATGAAAATTGTTGGACATGTTATGGATAACTGCTATTACAGAGATGGAACTGTCCATCCCGGTGATCATTTTCTCTTTATACATGAATTATGCGAGTTATTCGGGTGTGCAGGTATTACAATGGATCAAGTTAAAAGGAAATTATTTTCTTTTATCACTGAAAGGAGGAGCCGCTGAATGGTTCAAATTACTGGAGAATGGTGAATCTATTGGATGGGAGGAAATTGTTCCTCTCTTTTATTCTAAATTTTAACCTCCTAGTGAGATTCATATAGAGAGGAATCATATATACAATTTCTGGCCTCATGATGGAGAGAGTATTGCCCAAGCGCGGGGGAGAATGAAGTTATTAATGCTCAAACGTCCCGTTCATGAACTCCCGCGTAATATTGTTATCAATAATTTTTATGCAAGACTTTCTCTTCATGATAAGGATTCATTGGATGCTTCTTGTTCTAGATCATTCACACATATGAAGGAAGAAGCTAAATGAGATCTTCTTGACCGTATTCAAGAGAACACTGAAGGATGGGAGAACGACAAAAGTAGAAACTCAGGTATAAAATATTATTATGGATGCATTAAATCTTTTATGGGATCCGATGATTTCTATAATGTTAGTGCTGTTTGTGGTCTTGATTCTCACATCTTTGAAAACTGTCTTAAAGATTTTGCCTCCTATCTTGATATTCCTAAGAAGGAATTTAGCAAGTACCATGCACCTTATAAAGATAATGTTCTTCTACTAAAATAGAAGTGCATGGTGTTAATCCTGCTGTTCCTGAGCCTTATGTAGACAAAATTTCTTTCCCTGCTAAGCTGAAAGAACACTCTATTGTGGCTAGTGTGGTTAATAAGAGTAATAAGAAATCTATTGAACCTGATGAACAAATAACTGTTGAACCTGCTATAGCAATAGTAAAAGATATTTTTTGTGGAAATGTAGAGGATGAATATATTGTATTCTGTGATGATGCTTCTAATATGGTTTCCCATCCTCATAAACCTAAGAAAACTAGTGTTCATGTGCTTTCTGCTAAAATTAGTGATCATTGCTATTATGGTTTGTGTGATATTGGTGCTAGTTCTAGTGCTATTCCTTATGAGATCTATAGAGAAATTATGCATGAAATTGGTTCTTGTGAGCTTGAAGATATTGATTTGGTTATTCAACTTGCTAATAGATAAAATGTCTTTCCGATTGGTATTGTTAGAGATGTGGAAGTTTTGTGTGGTAAGACCAAATATACCACTGATTTTCTAGTACTTGGTAAGGCTGCTAGTAAAACTTGTCCTATTATTTTTGGTAGACCTTTCTTGAACACTTGTGGTGCTATTATAGATTGTAAGAGGGAGAACATATTGACTAAATTTGATGGAAAATCTTATGAGTTCAATTTCTCCAAATTTGCTATAGCACCTTATGAATCTAAATTGCCTGATGAGAATTTTAAACTTGAACAACTTGCTTCTATTGCTCTTGCTCCTAACAATGCTTCGCAGCAATATATGGAGGACCCCGAAAGTGAGGTATTTATGGAAGAGAGAAATGAGATTGACGATATTCTTCTTCGTCAACCGGTGATACTGAGACATATTTTACCTGTGGAAGACTTGGGTACCACATTACCACCCAAGGAGGATCCTGTTTTTGATTTAAAACCTTTGCCTGATGATCTTAAATATGCTTATATTGATGATAAGAAAATATATCGTGTTATTATTAGTGCTAAACTTTCAGGTGAAGAAGAGGAAAGATTATTGGGAATTCTGAAGATACAGCGTGAGCTATTGGCTATACTCTTGATGATTTGAAGGGTATTTATCCTACTATATGTCAGCATGCTATTAATATTGAGCCTGACGCAAAGCCAGTAATTGAACATCAACGCCGTTTAATTCCTAAGATGGAGGAAGTGGTAAGAAATGAGGTATTAAAACTTCTTGATGCGGGTATTATTTTTCCTATTGCTGATAGTAGATGGGTGAGCCCTGCGCATTGTGTCCCTAAGATGGGAGGAATGACTGTTGTACCTAATCAAAACAATGAGCTTATTCCACAAAGAGTAGTAGTTGGTTATAGAATGTGCATTTATTTTAGAAAGGTTAATAAAGTTACTAAGAAAGATCATTATCATTTACCCTTTATTGATCAAATGCTAGAGAGGTTGTCAAAGAAAACTCATTTTTGCTTTCTTGATGGTTATTCTCGGTTTTCTCAAATTGCTGTTAGGGAAAAAGATCAAGAGAAAACAACCTTTACTTGTCCTTATGGTACTTATGCTTATAGACGTATGCCTTTTGGTTTGTGTAATGCTCCTGCTACGTTTCAAAGATGCTTGTGTGCTATTTTTCATAGTTTTTGTGAGGAGATTGTGGAAGTATTCATGGACGATTTCTCCGTCTATGGAACTTCTTTTGATAATTGTTTGCACAACCTTGATAAAGTTTTGCAGATATGTGAGGAAACTAATCTTGTTCTTAATTGGGAGAAATGCCACTTTATGGTAAATGAAGTAATTGTTCTTGGACATAAAATTTCTGAAAGAGGTATTGAAGTTGACAGAGCTAAAGTGGAAGCCATAGAGAAAATGCCCTGTCCTAGGGATGTTAAAGTTATTCGTAGTGTTCTTGGTCATGCTTGTTTTTATAGGAGGTTTATTAAAGATTTCTCTAAAATATCAAAGCCTCTTACTAATCTTCTTCAAAAAGATGTACCATTTGTTTTTGATGATGATTTGAAGGAAGCTTTTGAAACTTTAAAGAAGGCTTTAAATACTGCTCCTATTGTTCAACCACCTGATTGGAATTTACCTTTTGAATTTATGTGTGATGCTAGTGATTTTGCTGTAGGTGTTGTTCTTGGACATCGCGTAGATAAGAAGTTGAATGTTATTCATTATGCTAGTAAGACTCTTGATGCTGCTCAAAAGAATTATGCTACTAGTTTTTGCAAGTGATAAGTTTAGACCTTATATTGTTGACTCAAAGTTTAGTATTCATACTGATCATGCTGCTATTAGATACCTTATGGAAAAGAAAGATGCTAAGCCTAGGCTTATTAGATGGGAGTTGCTTTTACAAGATTTTGATTTGCATATTGTGGATAGGAAGGGTGCTAAAAATCCTGTTGCTGATAACTTGTCTACGTTGGAAAACATTTCTTTTGACCCTATTGTTGTTAATGATAGTTTTCCAAATGAACGGTTGCCTGCAATAAAAGCAAAATCCCAAGATAGTTCATGGTATGCTGATTATGCTAACTTTATTGTTTCAAAGTATTTGCCTCCAACATTTACACCTCAACAAAGAATAAAATTATTCTATGAGTTGAGGCATTATTTTTGGGATGACCCACATTTATGTAAAGGAGTAGATGGTATTATGAGAAGATGTGTTCCAGATCATGAACAACATGAAATATTGAAGAAGTGCCATGGTAGTGCTTATGGAGGACATCCCGCTGGAGATAGAACCGCAGAAGGTTCTACAATCAGGTTTTTATTGGCCTACTCTCTTTAAATATGCACGTAAATTTATTTTATCTTGCGATGAATGTCAAAGAGTTGGAAATATTTCTAGACGTAATCAAATGCCTATGAGTTATTCTCTTGTTATTGAACCTTTTGATTGTTGGGGATTTGACTTTATGGGTCCTTTTCCTCCTTCGAATGGCTATACTCATATTCTTGTTGATGTTTATTATGTTACACAGTGGGTAGAAGCTATACCTACAAAAAGTGCTCATGGTGAGACCTCTTTAAAAATGCTTAAAGATATTATTTTCTCTAGGTTTGGTGTGCCTAGTATCTTATGACTGATGGAGGTTCTCATTTTATTCATGGTGATTTTAGAAAAACCCTTGCTAAATATGATGTTAATCATAGAATTGCCTCAGCTCATCATCCTCAAACCAGTGGGCAAGTAGAATTATCAAACAGAGAAATTAAATATATCTAGCAAAAGACTGTTGATAAATCTAGGAAGAATTGGTCTAATAAGTTGAATGATGCTTTATGGGCTTATAGAACTGCTTATAAAAATCATATGGGTATGTCTCCTTATAAAATGGTTTATGGAAAAGCTTGTCACTTTCCTTTAGAATTAGAACACAAAGCTTATTGGGCAGTAAAAGAATTAAATAAAGATTTTAAACTTGCTGGTAAGAAAAGAATGCTTGATTTGAATCATCTACATGAATGGAGATGTGAAGCTTATGAAAATGGTAAGATATTTAAAGAGAAAGTTAAACAATGGCATGATAAAAGAATCCTTAAAAGAGAGTTTCATGTTGGTGAGAAAGTTCTATTGTATCGGTCTCATCTCAGATTTTTTTTAGGAAAATTACTCTCCAGATGGGAAGGACCGTCTATTATTGAAGAAGTGTATCGTTCGGGTGCAATCAAAATTGCTTCCCTCAAAGATAAAACTACAGAAGTGGTAAATGGGCAAAGACTCAAACATTATATTTCTGAGGATTCTTATGATGAAGATGTTGATGTTATTCAAGTAATGACTCCGGAGAAGTTCATTAGAGGGAAGACTCCAGAATCTGTAGAGTCTGTTTTTGAATAGGTAACAGTTCTGTTAAGAAAAAGTTCGCGGAATACCTATTAAGCTATATTTATTGGTTTTTGGAAAATATTAAAAATACAGAGCCGAAGGAGAGTCGGAGACGGTGCCCGAGGGCACCATACCATGCCTCGGCGCGGGCCCACCCTTGGCCGCACCTGGCTATGGTGTGGGCGCCCTTGAGCCCCTCTACGACTCGTTTTTGACCTGGACTTTCCTTTCTTTATGCATATTTTTGCTATATAACCCCCCGGACCCCCCCTCCCCCGAGGTCCGTATATCGTTTTCTCGTCGTGTTTCTGTTTCGAGCTGTTTCTGCCAGGTCACATCTTCAGATCTAGAGCCACAATGTCCTCTTCTGGACCTCCCAAAGACAGTTTCTTTGCGGACGTCGTCAACCCATACATGAACGAGTTGAAGATGCATCCCAAAGAGTTGCTGCTCAATGATGGGGAGGTGCAGATTGAAGATGTTCGGGGCCCTAAAGGAGAAGGCAGTCTGGAAACTAGGATGGAGAGATGGAGCAAGAAGTCTTTAGGTACAAGAAGATGGCAGAGCGTAAAGTTGACATCATCCACAGGATAAAGATAGAATAGATCGCTCAGTATAAGAAGGAGACTTTAAAGCTTTGGGAGGAGATCTTCTCACTCACTGAGACCACCAACAAATTGCAAGCACAACTCTACGATGTGCAGAATCAGAACTGTGAGTATGAGAACAGGTTTAGACGTATAAACTCTGCTGCTAGTTTCAGGATATTGGAGACCAAGATATCATTTGTGTATGGAGATCCTTTACCTTGGAAGTCTGATGATGAGAAGGACTCACCGCCATCACCAAATAATTGATTCGTCATTGGTATTGGCATCCCCTTGGCTTGTTCCAAGCTTGGGGGAGTGTCGCGGTATCACACCTTTATCTTTCCCCCTTTTTTAAACCTTTTAGTAGATTCATATCATGAGTAGATAAAATATCATATAGGATGGTTTGCAGTCTAGATGTGTCACTCTTTAGTTGGTTATCGTTGTATCCCTTGGTTTGAATTTCCGTAATGAAATATTAATGAGAAGTTTCATCATCTACTTTCTCTACTTTATTTTAGTTTGCAATTTTTGTTATGTGGTTGATTTTGTTATTAGTATTGGTATCAATTTTGGAGCTTCAAGTTAATCTAGTTGGTTTTGGCAATCTTAGCATTGGTCAGTAGCAACAATACGTTGAGACTTAAGTAGAAATGAGGGAGTTGCATGTAGATACATTATTCCATGATCTTTCTTTCTTGTTAGCTTATAAGCTTTGTATTCTCAAATAAGTTTGTTTTATACATTTAAGGAATATTGCATGATTGGCTTTATCATATATGTTTTTGTTTGTTTTACCTCAATTCTTATGCTTGCTACCCAACCTTGCTAGCCAAAAACCTGTACTGAGAGGAATGCTTCTCATGCATCCAAACCTTGAACCCCAAAACCATGCTATTTGTGTCCACCATACCTACCTATATGTGGTATTTCACCGCCACTCCAAGTAAATTGCTTGTGTGCTACCTTTAAACCTTGAAAATTTCACCTGTTTTGTACCCTGTTTTAGCTCATGAGGACGCAAATGGAGAATCTTTATATCAATTGTTGATTGGATTTCACACCCTGGACTAGTGGCTTCATCCTATTATCCAAATGCTAGAAGAGCTGACAGCGGGGTTCCCAGCCCCAAATAATAATACAATTTTTTTTCACTATTTTTCCCCCTGATTTATCAGTCAAAGCATAATTGTGTAAACAAAAGAGAAACATGAATGACCTTCTATACCAGTTGTGTCCTTCAATGGGATCCGCTCTTGTGTAGTCTAGTTGGCTTGTGACATACTGTATCTTCTGTTTGCCATTCGTTGACATAAGCATACACCTCTCTAAAAATTAGACACTCCCCCATGGTATGTGATTGTTCGCACGCACCCGAAGATTCGGTTAGCCATGGTTTGTGTAAGAAAGGTTGGGAGGAGTGTCGACCATTTTATACCTATGTTTAACAAAATAAAAGCTCTAGCACATGAGTGATCCATGCTTCCCTCTGCGAAGGGCCTATCTTTTACCTTTATGCTGAGTCAGTAAACCTACTCCTTTCGGCCTTAAGCAAGCTTTTGAGTTGTTCTGATCCATCCATTCATATGTTGATTTACTCAACCATGTTCTTTATTCTTCCTTGTTTGTACAAATGCTTTTATCTGTTTGAATACCACTTTGAAAGTTACCAATGTCTGCAAAGAGACCGTTATAATTGAGCATGATAAACTCTGCAATATAAGCTCTAGTATAAAGACTCTGATCGAAACATAAGTACATAGTTAATTGTTCTCTGACCAAGAACGAAGTTTCCTTTACCAATTTTGATTTACTTTTTGCACCTTTATTGTTCCTCTACTTGTTTCAAGTTTGATTATATGAGAGAAAGTTGCTGTCTAAAATGACTTGTTCTTTGTTAGATGTGATGCCTCTTGTCGGTATTTTATTTATCGACACCTCAATCCATAAACCTGTGGTCATGTTTACTGAGTTCAGTTTCGCATGGGGACAAGCGAGGTCTAAGCTTGGGAGGAGTTGATAGGTCCATTTTGCATCAATGCTTTATATTGTTATTTTCTGTTATTCATCGATTTTATTTCATGTTATGATGCATCACTTATGTTATTTTATCTTATTTTGCATGTTTCATAATTTTTGGAGAATAAACACTGGAACCAGAAATCTGATGGAAAAAGCACCGTTGAGATACCCTATTTCAGAAGGTCAGAAGAAGAGGGGGATACCGGAGGAGTCTTAGAAGTTCCAAGGAGGAAGTGAGCTAGAAGGGCACTCGGAGTGGGGACACCTGGGGCCCACACCACCAGGCAGCCCCCCTTGGCCGCGCCTGGGGGTGGTGTGGCCCCTTGGACCACTCCCGGGCGGCCCCTTTCGCGTACTTTACCCCCAGGGAACCCTAAGCCCAAAAACATTATTGAAGAATTATTCCGCCGCCTCCTCGGGGCGGAAAACACCAGAGAAAGAAAATCTCTCCAGTAGGGAGAAATCTGCCGGGGAAATTCCTCCCCGGAGAGGGGAAATCATCGTCATCGTCACCGTCATCGCTCCGGGCATCATTAATATCGTCATCGACATCATCATCACCAGCACCATCACCCTCATCATCCACCTTATTCCCGTTGTAACAATTAGGGGTCTCTATCGTTGTTTTACATTAGATCTCTCTCCCGGTGTGGATTACTTGTTAGTAGTTGATGCTTGTGAGATTTATCAGTGTTAGCACTTTATGACCAGATTGTTATTATCCATTATATCACCTCTGATTATGATCCATATGATGTCTCGTGAATAGTTCGTTTAGTTCTTGAGGACATGGTTGAAGTCATGATGTTAGTAGTGAAATTATGTTGAAGTAATATCTCGTGGTTCGGTATTTAAGTTGTGGTGCTATTCTTCTAGTGGTGTCATGTGAACGTCGACTACATGATACTTCACCTTTATGGGTCTAGGAGGATGCATAGTGTATTTGGCTACTAATTGTGGGGCTGCCGAACTGACAGAAACCTAAAACCCCGTTAGAAAACCAATGCACGAGGGAGTGTAGGATCCCGGAGTTTTAATGATGTGGTTAGATTTATCTTAATTATTTTCTTGTATTTGCGGATGCTTACGAGGGGTATAATCACAAGTATGTATTAGTCCTAGTTGGGCGGTGCATTAGCATAGGTTCACCCACACAACACTTCACGAACCAATAAATATTAATTAACCGTAATGAAGCGAAAACACTTGACGAAATTATCATGTGTCATCGAGAACGTTTGGTAATCATTAGTAATACAACCGACTTTTCCTTTGCTCTAAAAAGGATCGGACCACTCGCTGTAATATTATTGACTGCACTTTATTTACTAGTACTTTATTTATCTGCTATATAAAAAACCACCAAAAACCCGTTTGCTAGTGTTTACAGTTAATCCTCTATCCAATCTGCTTGTCAACATATTCTGTTCCTCGTTGGGTTCGACACTGTTATTTATCGAAAGTACTACGATACACCCCCTATACTTGTGGGTCATCAACGGTCACTAGTCCCGCTAATTGTGTGATCTCCATGTAACTATATCAATATTGTGTATATTTGTATGCTCAATCGTAATACAAGTTATCTTATATGCTCAATCGAATAGACGGGCCCTAGTCCCGGTAGTTATGTACGGTATATATGTAGCACCGTAGAGAAATGAAGAAAGAAATAAATAAAATAAAACAAAGAATTCTCTGCCGTGGCACAGAAAGTGCCCAAATTTCTACCGCTGCAGAGAATCAATAGTCGCGGCCCGTTATACAGGCCGGGACTAAAGCGTGTGCGTACAGCCCGCTCTGCGGCGACCACGTGAAGGGTCATTGATCCTAGCCCGTAACAGGTCCGAGACTAAAGGTTGAGCCTTTAGTCCCGCCTGACGTGTCTCGGTTAGTCAACCGGGACTAATGGCTCTCATGAGCCGGGACAATCCCGTCTCCACTAGTGCAAGATAATATTACCTACAAAGAAGTAGAATCTTCTCCCACTTGACTGCGTGGAGCCAAATACGTTGCATCTCTGAAGGAGGGCCTCCAAAATCTGGGGTAGATCTACAAGCACGTCATCGTGAGGGCACACCTTCGGATGAGCTCTAAGATGTCAACAAAGAATATTGTAATTAGGAGACGAGGGACAAAAGGATTACAGAGGTCCATTCTACACTAATTGAAGACCGTATGATGCTACTTTTTGTATAATGATATAACCTAAGAATATTGTAACACTTGAATACGCACTCTCTTGTCGTGCATAACATTTGATGGATATCAACATGCATAAAATTATCAACCTATTTCTTACAGTGGAAATTGCAAATCGTTAATTTTTGCAAAAATAGTACTCCCTCCGATCCATATTAATAGGTGCTGAAGTGGATGTATCTAGACATGTTTTATTGCTAGATACATCCACTTCAGCACCTATTAATATGGATCGGAGGGAGTATATAAATCTGATGACTGATACGACAAAAAAATTCGTCGAAACATAAGAGCGTGGATCTAGCTTTGAATCCCTCGCGGAGGCCTCTTTGCAAAAAAATAAAATAATAATAATAAGTATCTGAAGTACTCCGTTTCATCATTGTGAAAAAAATGAACATAGCTCGATCGTGTGGGGTTAATGATACCTTCGCAACCGGCCGATTCAATACGGAGATATTTGACTTGCTACATCTGTCACCCGCTACCAGATTTTCTGCTTTCTTGACCACTTGACCACTACTAGACCATACACATCCAGCTTTACATGTACAGGACTCTTCCTATCGCCGCACATTCTTGAATACCGAACCGCCGAGCGCCGAGGAAAGCTAGCCACGGACCTGCGAATTTGCATACGCGTACGCACAGCACGTGAGCACGTCCGTTGCCGACAGAAGTCGGCCAGACAATACCACACGCGGGCTATAGGCAGGCTACAGATTCAAATCCACCAATAATCTCAGATGAATAAGCTAGATGGCGACTGCCGGGGAGAATGATTAGACCGACCATCAGCAGAGAAAAACGAAATGATTTGATCGGATCAGCGCGACCGAGAAGCAGGGCGGTCCTGAGATTCCAGGGACCCGGGACGTGGGCCCCTCAGTTCAAGTAGACATACATATAGGTATGTTGCTGAAATCGAAATCACATAGAGAAACGAGACACATCTTTTTATTCTCTCCATTCATTTTTATAAGTCATTTTAGTTTTGGCCACATACATGAGTGAACGTTGACACATTTTATATGTACATTCACTCATTTTGCTATGTATGTGGTCAAAATTAAAATAGTAAGTAGTGTGTCTTATAAAAGTGGATGGAGGAAGTACGTGAAAACCACTCGCGGGAAAAGAAAAACCACGGACACACGAAGACATACTTTATTATGCAGTAATATTACAACTTTGATATACCGTAATGTTTTCCGTATATTTTAGATGCAAAATAATCAACGATGGAATTAATGTCAATCTCATCCAATAACTTCTTTTTATGCGTTGTCGGTCCATTTAGTCTCTCTTATGACACTATAGATCTCAATTAGTATTTTTTTAATAATTTCAACTTTGAAAAGTTTCTTTCAGCTGCTGTCACGGGCATAGTAAATAAGATGTGATAAACAACATACATATTAGGATAGGAATCTGATTCTCTGAGAAACTAAAACATCTCCCTAGCTGACATTATTCTATCTTGCAACGTCCACTGTATAACTCTTAACTCAAAAATTAGATCTAATTGTTGTAGATATCACATTTCTTATCTAGAGAGAAGTATTTGTAAATGTAGTGTAACTATTTAATTGAAGAACCATCCATTGATTTCAAATTTGTTGAACTCATTAAAAATTCAAATATACTTCTCAACGAATGTAGTTCTTCAAATATACTCTTCAATTGCCATATCTACGGCAATGAATCACAAAATCAATTAAGTTGTGGCGTATGAGCGATGGCGGAAGCATACAAGTCGATGGCCGATGTGATCCGATCCTAAATACTTATATTTACGCGGCGGACACAGAGTCTCGAGTCGATCATCTATTCGTCTGGCCAGCCGTGCTCCCCTGATTCTCCGAGTAGGAGTAGTTGCGAGCCAGCCTTGAGGCTCAATTGCTCGTGTAGAGCTTTTCAATTACTTGGGACGATTTTATTAAGATATTAATTGATTTATTTACAGGAAAAGCTACGTCCTGCCGAGAAGAGAGAGCGCTGCTGGGCTAAAGATGTTCAGCCATGTATGTTTGGCGCGCGCCGCAACATATGATGTGTACGTACGATTGGAACGTGAGACGTGGACGCCGAGCATGCAGCAACTGCTCCGATCCCCCGCGTGATGGTGATCTGCCGACACACACGCGCGATGCATTCCGTGTGCCGGGGCCCGTCTAGCGTGAGAATAACGGCAGTACGTGGATCATACGTTATCACACAACTGACAACTGTTCCAAAGAGAGAGACAGAAAAGGTCGTACGTAGGTGAACACATTATTTACGCCATCAGGTTACGTTGTGCAGATACATGTATAATGGTTGGTTATAGTTATAATTTTAAACTTGCCACGGAATTAAGATGTGGTACAATAAAAAACATGATGTGTGAATCGCAAAAAAAAAAAACATGATGTGTGGTTTATTTGTTTGTCTTATCTCTAGTAACATGATGCTTCTAAATCCTAGTTTTAAAAACCGAATCGAACAGACGGTCCGACCGAAAAAAACCGAGAACCGAAGCCTTGTCCGGTTTTTTAACAAGTATCGGTCTTTTAGTAAAAAACCAGAAAAATAAATTGAAAATGGGGCATAAACAAGGAATTGAACCCTTAATCTTGACTAAAGGTCCACTACAAGCTCAATAACCATCTATGCTAGCGCCAATTTATAATAATTTATAGCATTGCATCAAATATTATTTGTACTTATTTGTTTCGAGGTCAAACTTTTGAAAAATAGCTTAAATATTCCGGTTTTTTGTCGCAAATGAACCGATGAACCGACGGTCCGACCAGTGAAAACCTAAACCAACAACCACGCCTGTTCGATTACCGGTTCGGTTTTTTAAACTATGGTCTAAATATGTGGTGAGAGATATTATCGCGAAGAGATCGTCTATTTTTTTTTTGTTAATTAGGAAAAGCCGGGTCTTGTTTTTTACTTTCTCTTTCTTTCACTTTAGCATTTATCATATGGTGCACTTCTAAGATAGAGCCACGATAGGGAGCCGGTGCATGCATGTGCGCATGCGAACCGCGCTGAGGTCGCACCTGACAGGGCCCACCAGGAGACTGCTGTTGCGGGGCCGGCTGCAGTTCTGCGGAAGTTGGGCGCGTGCTCCGATAAAGCAGTTGTGGCCTCTCACGTACTATGTGGGGATGCGTGTGTGCCGCTGGTTGGCCAGGGAGAAAAGAGCCCCCCCCCCCCCCACGTTCGGTCCGTATACTGGGATCTCTAGAGCCAGCCAGAAGGCAACACGTGGCGGCTTCCGCTGCAGCGGCGGGACCAGCACTGGATCCAAGGACGATTCGAGTTCTGGAGGGTGCGAGAAAAGAGAAAGGGGCAGTGATTTCTTCTGTGCCTAGCTGGGTGACAGCAAAAGCAATAGAAAAAGAAAAAGAAACAGCCAAAGCTGCATGCGGGGAAGGACGGCAGAGGAGGAGTCCCAAGACGAGCGGAATTGGTCTTGGCCAGCGCTGGGTGCCGATTGGTGGACAGACTAGGGTAGCCACTGAGGCGATGCCACGTGGCGAGTTGGAGCTGGGGATTTGTCTGTCAGGTGCTACCGCTCCAGCAGTGGGCCCTGATGACAGATCCCGGTCTGTTGCTCCCACCACACTTTTAGGCACGGATGGTGGTGCAAAAGTGGCGCATGCGACTAGGGTTTGTTCAGTGGGGGAGTTGCGCACCTACGCTTCTCAGCCTCGAGGTGCTAGGGATCTGGAGTTTAAGGCGGGTCCGTCCGCGACCGTTGCTGATGAGGTGGCCCCACCAGGAGTCGACCAGCCTGTGTCCTTGTCTAGTGGTTTGGATGGCACGAAGGGAGCCACCGTCGATGAGACGGGCCTCTCGTCACCACCCCTAGTAGACTTTACCACGTGTGGATCCGTCACGAGATCGCTGACACACTGTAGCCCGGTGATGTCAGCTAACATTGCCACCTTGGACAAGGATGATCTGGAGGAGTTTTTTGAAGTCTCACTCTGTACGCACGTAGACACAGTGGGGGACACGCAGGATTCGTTGCCTCAAGGTGAGGAACATGAGGTGGTCTCCAGAAGAAGTGAGGGAGTGGAGCCTTTTGTCATGATCCGCACAGAAGTCCCCCCTTCTGAGAGTATTCAACTCTCCAGACTGAAGACGTTTTGTGCGAACCTGTTGAAAAAGCTGGCACCCCCACTGTTGCGTGAGGTGTCATCTATTGCCGAGGTCGTTCCTTGCACCCCGCGCAGGCATACGCGTAGCTCGAGCGTGCCTTGCTCAACAAGCAAACCCCTCAAGAAAGCATCGGCAGCTGAGAATGTGCTCCTCAAGGCCCTAGAGTGGTCCCCGACAATATGGTGGTTGATGACAAGGCATTGCAGGATTTCCGAGACCTATTTGACTCACCGATGAAGGATGATCATCTGAGAGTGGTCGCTTCTATCTTCGGCACGGAGATGCCACCACTTGGAGCACTACAGGAGAGGAGCAGCCCGGTGGTATGTGTGCACTGAGGAGAGGGTGTGCGTTCACACCCAGGATGGAGGTTTTTAGATGTCTTAATTATTTAGGAATAGACATCCTGATCTGGAACCCTCGCGGCCTGAATGGGCCCGCTAAGAAAACTGCCGTGAGAGAGTTTGTGGAGTCCCTTCATGTAAATTTGGTGTGTCTGCAGGAGACTAAATTAAATTTGGTTGACCGCTTCACGATCTTGCAATGCCTTGGCCCGTCTTTCGATGGCTTCGCCTCCCTGCCAGCCATTGAAACCAGAGGTGGAATTCTACTTGCCTGGGATACTACGGTTCTTAATATCTCTCATATCAGCATGGATGCACACACATTGACAGGTGAGGTCAAGACAAAGGAGAATAAAAGCTCGTGGTTGTCAGTAGTTTATGGGCCGCAAACGGACACAGAGAAAATTCAGTTCCTTCGAGAGCTGGCGGAGAGACGCCAGCTATGTCCTGCGTCGTGGATTGTAGTGGGAGATTTCAATATGATTCTCGCAGCTGATGAGAAGAATAACGCAAACCTGAATAGGAACATGATGAGTCGATTCAGGACTTTTGTCCACACACACGAGCTGCGGGACCTTTACTAACACGGCAGGTTGTACACTTGGAGCAATGAGAGAGCAATCCCCACGATGACACGCATTGACAGAGCTTTGGCCTCTGTCGATTGGAGCATCCTCTACCCGGATTGTATATTGCAGGCGTTGTCTAGTAACATCTCGGATCACACCCCCTTACACCTTTCTCTTAGTGCGGTGGTGAGGCCGAAGCGGAGATTCAGGTTCGAGTTGTTTTGGCTGAAACTCGAAGGCTTTGAGGACGCAGTTAAGGAGGGATGGGTGTGCGATGTGGCTATTGTGGACCCATTCAAACGCCTTGATGCACTGTATAGGAACCTTGCATCCTATCTCCAATCGTGGGGACAGAAAAAGGTTGGAAACATCAAGATTAGTTTGGCTATTGCTAACACAATCATCCTGAGATTAGATTCGGCCCAGGATAGGAGGCAGCTATCTCAGGGGGAACTGTGGCTGAGGCGCAGGTTGAAGCTCGCAATTCTTGGACTCTCTTCCTTAGAACGCACCATGGCTAGGCATAGATCAAGGATGAGAAGGCTGAAAGAGGGAGATACTAACACTAGGTTGTTCCACGCCGTTGCTAATGGTAGAAGATCCAAGAATTTTATCCCCGTGTTGAGAGTTGGAGACACACTGGTCACTGACCAATCCCAGAAAGAGGATGTCTTTTTCCAGGCCTTTCAGGGACTGTTGGGATCAATGCGGACAAGGGAGCATACTACGGATCTGGATTACATTGGCATCCGAAGCAATGATTTACAGGAGTTGGATGGTTTGTTTTCTGAGGATGAGGTCTCGGAATCCATCAAGGAGTTACCTTCGGATAGAGCCCCGGGGCCAGATGGTTTTATAGGAGGTTTCTACCACAGAGCGTGGCATATCATTAAACCAGACATCATGGAAGCTCTTCAGAAACTCGCAGTTGGAGATGGGAGAGGCTTCTCCAAGCTTAATAAGGCTCTAATTACTTTGATCCCCAAAAAGCAGGATGCCATTGAGACAGGTGACTTCAGGCCTATCAGTCTTGTGCACAGTTTTTCCAAGTTGTTCTCCAAACTTCTTGCCAACCGGTTGTGAACAAAGCTGGGCGCACTTGTCCGAACCAGTCAGCTTTTGTGAAGGGTAGGAGTCTGCATGATAACTTTATCCTGGTAAGACAAGTGGCCAGGAAAATCAACATGAGGCGGGAGAAAGGCGTACTTGTCAAACTGGATATCTCAAGGGCCTTTGATTCACTGTCGTGGGATTTCCTGTTGGATTCTCAGATAGAAAAGGTTTAGCGAATGGTGGTGCAAAATAATCGCTATCCTTCTTAACACAGCTAGTACAAAGGTTGTGGTCAATGGAGTCCCAGGTCGGAAGATTTGTCATGCCCGGGGATTGCGTCAAGGAGATCCTATATCGCCTATGCTTTTTGTTCTGACGATGGAGGTTATCACTCTCTTGATAAAAAAGGCGGTGGAGCAACATCTGTTCTCCCCGCTAGGAGGTTGCACGACATTGCAACGTGTGTCGGTCTATGCGGATGACGTAGTCCTTTTTGTCAAGCCCTTGGAGTCAGAACTTTTGGCTACTCAACAAATCTTGAATCTGTTTGAAGAGGCTTCCGGACTGAAAGTAAATTACGCAAAAACGTCGGCAACGCTCATCCGCGGAGAGGAGGTGAATGAGGTTCTAGTTGCTCGGGAGATGGGATGCACGATAACTAAATTCCCAATCAGATACATGGGGCTACAGTTGGCCCTGCGACCCTTAACAAAGAATGAATGGCAGCCATTGTTGGACCAGGTGTTGAGGTGTGTGCCAGCTTGGCAGCATGGTTTGATCGCGAGAGCTGGACGGCTTACCCTGGTTAAGTCTGTCGTGGCTGCAAGACATGTTCATCAGTTGTTAGTTGTGGAGGCACCATGTTGGCTGCTGGAGAAGATAAACAAATGGATGATAGGATTCTTTTGGTCAGGTTCAGAAAATGCACGAGGTGGTCAGTGTTTAGTGGCCTGGGAAAATGTTTGCAAGCCATACTGCTACGTAGGTTTAGGAGTGAAGAACTTGGAAACACAAGGCCTAGCACTACGAGTTAGATGGGAGTGGTTGAGGAGGACGGATGATTCTAGGCCTTGGAAAGGTTTGCCCATGTTGAAGGACACGATGGCGGTAGAGGTCTTTGACAACTTAGTCCGGATACAGGTAGGAGATGGGAAGAAAACACTTTTCTGGAAGGATAGATGGATCGGAGGAGTGGTAATCCAGGAGATCGCCCCTCTACTTCGAGCGGCAGTAATTTCGAGAATTCCTAACAACAGGACGGTGAAGGAAGCATTGACTGACAACCGATGGATCTCGGATGTCAGAGCAACCTGGACGACCGAGTTGGCCGCACAATGTGTCAGGCTATGGATTGCTATACGGGGGTTCCGAGAGATGAGTTGAGAGAAGACCAGTTTTCTGGGCCTTTGGCTGCGACTGGCAGTTATTCGGCTAGCGCCACGTATAAAGCCTTAATGCAGGGGCATATCAGATTCCCGCTAGCCAAAGGAGTGTGGAAGTGTTGGGCGCCGGCCAAGTGCAAGACTTTCATGTGGCTTGCACTTTAGTACAGAATCTGGACTTCAGATAGGAGGGCGAGGCACGGACTGCAAGATCATCCGGACAATTGCAAATTGTGCCTGCAAGAGGTGGAGACCACCGATCATATCCTGGTGCAATGTGTATTTGCTAGGCAGGTTTGGTGGAGGTGTGCAGGCCATTTGAGGGTTCAAATCCCCATACCCACCGGGACGGTTTCGTTGGAAGACTGGTGGCTAGAAGTCCGTGGAAGATTCCGTGAGAAGCAAAGGAAGTCCGTGGACTCCTTGATTACTCTTGTTGCTTGGATGCTGTGGAAACAACGCAATTCAAGAGTGTTCGAAAATGTGAGCCAGATTTGTAATGAGGAGACTTTGGCTGCGAGAGTCATGGAGGAATTGAGCCGTTGGATCGAGGCGGGAGCGGGAGTCGGAGTTATCCTTCGCGAGTAGTTAGTATGGGGTGGTGGCGGAGTTGAGTGGAGTGTGTGCGATAGCATCGTGGTAACGTTTGCTGTTGTAAATCCTTGTATGTTTCAACTCTCTCTTCTATAAAAATTTGGTATGCAATTGCATACCCTCGAAAAAAAAGATAGAGCCATTGTACACACTTAAGCTCCCCAAACAGGTTTTTTTTTGACATTTAAGCTCCCTAGACAGTTGAAACAACGAAACGACGATTCACAAGCACAAGTTCCACGTCAACACAACCTCTGCTCGAATTAGAATGTGTTTTTTTATTTTAGAAATTGGAGCATGCACTAGTAGGATAAGGTTTATAGCCACCGGCTTAGCGCTGGCGAACACGTTTTGGTGTTGGCTAGTGCTATTACCGCTGGCGAAGCAGAAACCGTGTTCGTCAACGCTAAGTTAGTACCGCTGGCGAGGCAGCAACCGGGTTCGCCAGCGCTAACGGTGGCCTCCCCACCCCCGCGCAGCACAAGATACCGCTGGCGAACAGGGTGATAACATCGCCAGCGGTAAGCACTGTACCGCTAGCGAACATGTGGTATGGTTCGCCAGCGGTATTTCGTCTACTACTGCTGGCCAACCACTATTTTGGTTCCCCAGCGGTAAAATTTGAAATTTGAAATTTTTCGCTCCACACACACACACCCCCCTGGACCGTTTTTTTTTTTACTTTTCTAAAGCAGAAACGAAAATGAGAAAATGTTCAAAAAATAAATTTCTTTAATATGTGGGTAGAGTGTACTGTCTAGTTGATATAGAAAATTTGAAATACTTCATTTGACCTTTTATGCAAAATTCAAAAATAAAACGTAAAACAGCCATAACTTTTGCATACGACGTCAAAAAAACGTGTTTAATATATCAAAAAAATCGTGAGCAAATTTCCAGTCCAACCTCACTCGCCTTCGGCATGTGAGGTTTTTACAGAATCGGCAAATACCAAAAGGAAAAAAAAGTTATTTGAGACAGACTAAATTTTTCTACATAATCAAATTAATTTAAAAAATTCAAAATTCAAAAAATGAAAAAATGTTTTTTTAGAAATGATAATAAGGATGTCATATTTGGATTCCTCGTATTCTTATGACCAATTTAGACATATCATTTGTCGAATTTGGAATTACGGATTTATAGATATGGTGCAATAGTTAAGAGGATTGATAGTACTATATTTACAAGAAATAATGAGGTGTTCCTAGGTAGAGTAGTGGGATGGAACCAAGAAGTTAAGAGTGCTCTGGTGGGAGGATGGGTGACCGAGCGGGAAGTGGATATTTAAAATTGAAATAAAACAAAAAAAAAAGGGAAAAAAATCTACACCGTTATTTAAGGTTCCCCAAATTAAACTGTTTTAAAATTTTGAAAAAAAAATAATGCGAAAAAAATTTATTTCGAATTTTTAAAATTTCAAACTTACCGCTGGCGAACAAGACCGGTGTTCGCCAGCGGTAACTAGATAGCGCTGGCGAACAGGACTTGTTCGCCAGCGGTAACCTCTTACCACTGGCGGGTTACTGCTGGCGAACACCTGTTCGCCAGCGGTAGCATTATTTTGTACGTCACTGGTAAGCCTTTTCCTACTAGTGATGTGCCCCGGCCTCTGTATCAGGACGATGCACACAGCCGGATTTTATTAAAGGATAAAAAAAGAGTATCCAGGTTCGAGCAAATTACAAATCAGGAGTAGCTTAATGTGGCCACAAAATTAAGCCACTCAAAAACAAAGAACTTATGCATCTAATCGTCTAGAACGAAGCCACTCGGCATGGCTGTAAATAGCCCGCACGACCGCCATCATCCGGGCACAACCTGTATCCATAGGACCTCGCTGATCGAAAGGGAGGAGGTAGGACCACATCTTAATAAAATAAACCGTCTTGTTTACAACCTGCAAGAAGTGAACATTGTTTTGCTTGTTAAAAACCACATCATTACGATAATTCCAAATACTTCAAAGGAAAGCAGCGGCTCCAATGCGAATTCGGGCCTTTGTTTTCTTATCAATACCATTTAACCAACTACCAAACATATTCGTAATGCTAGTCGGAGGATAAATGCTAAAAGTAAAGTGAATGAGGCGCCAAATATCTCGAGCAAAAGGACAAGATATAAACAAATGTTTTACAGACTCATCTATATCGCAGAAAACACATTTCTTAGATCCTATCCATTTTCTTTTAATCAGGTTGTCTTTGGTAAGAATAAATTTTCTATTAAGAAACCAAAAAAAGATTTTAATCTTTAGTGGTATCTTTAGTTTCCACAAGTATTTACGTAAGAATACAGTGGACCCATGAAGCATATCTGTATCTCCTCGCCACGTAGAACGATTTGACAATAAACACACCATCCGTGGATAGGCGCCACCTGAATACATCCGGCTCATTTGTCAGAGATACACCCATTAACCTCTCAACCAAATGCAGCCAAAGATCTCTCCGTTGCCCCAAAATAGGTCTCCGAAAATTAACATTTAGAGAGTTATGAGATAGCACGTTTGCTACTCACTGGTAGAAAATAGGGCTGTAGTCCCGGTTCGCCAGGGCCTGTAGTCCCGACCCAGCAACCGGGACTAGCAATGCGCGACTAAAGACCCCCCCCTATAGTCCCGCCATTTACGGACCGGGACTAAAGGCCCGTCCACGTGGGCGCTAGGGATCCGTCGCGGCGGAGGCCCTTTAGTCCCGGTTCTTGTGGCCAACCGGGACTGAAAACCTGAGCAGGTTTAGGGTTTTAGGCCCCCTAAACCTGGTTCCTTTTTAATTTGTTTTGTTTTATTTCTTTTATATTTTATTTTGTGTTTTATTTTAATTTTGATGAAGTTTCAGTACACATATATATATATATATATTTTACGATACTATATACATGCATATATATATATGAAATTTCAAACAAGGAGAATTCAATAGGAATATATAATATATATTCAATATCGGGTGACCATATATACAACCTCGAACAAGTTTCCATATTACACAATTAAGATGGATGACCATACACAAATTCGAACAATTAATTAGATAGCTTATGCGTATAATAGTCATCATCGGTGGACGCATGGTACTCTCCTTCCTTATCGATGACATGCCTAAGGAAAAATCCTGCTATTTCCTCTTGAATTGGTCGGAAGCGAGCTTCTGGAGTAAGCGCCCTCCGCAAGTTATTGAGACCCCTCCGCGTGGCCTCGTCCTTCTTCCTCTCAGAGATTTCTTTCCGTATGTTCTCACAGACATAGTATCCACATAGACCGGTCCCCGGTGGCTGCTTATCCACTCCTTTGACCACATTTTTAAATTTTAGCTCATTTTTGAATCCACCGACATGTCCAAGTGAGAACTGTCTCCAAACTCTACATCGCAAATAAAATTAAATGAAAAAGGGAGTTATTAGCTTAGGAAATGAACAAAAGAGACCGATCGATATAGAGCGCAAATGATTGAAAAATAATTACCTTTGCATCATTTTTCTCATGTTGATCCAAAGATCTGTATTTGAATTCATAGAGTCAAAGATCAAAACTATGGAGTCCTGAAGATCAATTTTTAGCAGAATCCAGTGGAACCCGCGGACACGTTAGATGCACAGTCATACATAACTTATCGATTAGACATACCATGCATGGAGTAAACAAAAGAGAATGGGAACATGGGAGAAACACTCACCCAAAAAGGTAAGGAAATAGAATATATCTTTTGGATTCATGCTTTTTAAAAAATTTGTACAAGTCTTTCTCCACTTCTTTGGGGTGACGTTCTAACATAGTTCCATTAATGATTTGTGGGTCAATGAACCCAACATCATGGATGAGTCTTATTTTGCATTCCCAAATCTTCAATCTGCATAATAGCGTACGCAACAATATAGTTAGGACAATATATATATATATAGTGTAGGCAATGAAGAACGAGATGACGTAGAAATAAATCACTTACAGAACGTAGCAACTCAGGATAGATTTGTCGAGCTCACGCAGATTGAACAGCTGGAACAATTCACTCATCTCAACTGTTACAGAGTACTTTTTAGTGTGATGCTCCTCTGTATAATCCACATACACAAATTCTTTGTCGGTCCATGTTATGAAATGTTTGTACCAACGTAGCAGAGCTTGCATTAGTGGTGGTAGATCCTTTTCCTTCGCAGGCTCGACGAGAGGCCCTTTCTTCTCATATTGTAATCCTACCTCAGCCACTGGCGCATCGTCTAGGCCTAAAAAGAGACGAAGAGATATACCGGCCTCGGACGCATTTTGCATGGCAGTAGGTACAGTCAATCCCATTTCTGCCACAGCATTTATGACCTCGGGGTCCTGTTCCGGAGCGGCTTTCACTATGAGCGGGGGGATCGATTTTTTACTCTGCATCCCGAGCTGGGCAACTTGTTTCCCGCTTTTTTTCATTTTTCCTTTTCCTTTCTCCTCCTCCACTATTTTTGCTTTCTCTTTCTCCTCCTCCAATATTCCTGCTTGCGCACGAAGTTCATTATCATAGTCTTTAGGCAAATTCTTCTCGGCTTGGGACGGTGTCGACAAAAAACCCGTAGCCCAATAGTCTACAATCGGAGGGAATACTTCCTTGGGCTCAGGCTCCTTTAGCGCCTTCAGTCGGCCAATCCATTTGTCAACGTCAGCCTTCACGGCCAATTTGGTTTCAGCATCACTAAGTTCCCAAGGCCTTGGGGGGAGAGGCTTCAGTGATGGCTCCGGTACCTGTGTGGTCTTAGCTACATAAGGCTCCGGGTTAATAGACCAAGAGCAGGTTCCCTTGCTGTCCGCCTGCCTCTGTTTCTTCGCTGGAGGAGGAATGGAGGGCGACGTCTGCTTATCCTCCGGAGGAGGAATGGGGGCGACGTCTGCTTTTCCTCCGGAGGAGGAATGGGGGGAGACGGCTGCTTTTCCTCCGGAGGAGGAATGGGGGGAGACGACTGCTTTTCCTCCGGAGGAGGAATCGTGGGCGACGGCTGCTTAACCGCCGGAGGAGGAATCGTGGGCGACGGCATCTTTTCCGCCGGAGACTGCGTCGAATGGCGTGAAGGAGGCGTAGGTGAACCAGCAGCACCACCACCACCACCACCAGCACCTGCACCATCGGAGGGGGGTGGACTTGTTAGCCTTGGCGTCTCGCCTGGAAACACTATGTACTTCTTTTTCCATAGAATGAACTGGCGCTTGACATCTCCAAGTCTTCTCTCCCCTTCGGGTGTAGATATGTCAATCTCCAGGTCCTCAAACGCTTGGACTATGTCTTCCACCGTGACTCGAGCATAGCCATATGGAATGGGGTTGTTGTGATGGAGTGCTCCAGGTGTATAGGGTAAAGCACTGCCGGTAGCTACCTTCATGGAAATGTTCCCCACGGGATAATGCAGATCACATTCTTTCATCTCCTTTACATCATCCACGGGGTAGTGAGGCTCCGGTGCACGACTCTCGATCATCGGTGCATTAGCACCTGCAGTCGGGGCCTCCGTGGAAGCCACGCTGCTTCTCCGCTGATGCTGGCTTCCGAGAACCGCTGCATGTTCTTCATGGGGCCCTGCAGCCGCCGCTTTTTCTTTCTCAAGTATTCCCGCCACGATCTTCTTCAACTCATTAAATTCCGCTGCAAGATTCGACAGTTGATCTGCGGCCCGGTCCGTACCTCTCTTACGGCTTCTGTAACAGTACGGGTCACCCTCTTGGGAAAACCCTACTTTCCACGGCAATCTGCCTTTGCCTCGTACATGTCCTCCGTGTTCAGGATTCCCGAGGGCATGGGTCAGTTGGTCTCTCTCTCTGTTGAACGTGATCACGCCCTGTTGAGCTGAGGTCATTGCGTCAACAAGGTCTTTTGTGGGAGCAAACTTTTTCTGCCGGTGAACACACTCCCCTGTCTCCGGGTCTAGCGATCCCCCATGCCCGTACCACCACATTTTGGCTCTTTCGTCCCATCCCTCTGTACCTAGACGGATTCCTCTTGCCCTCAGGCCGTCCTCCATTGCCTGCCACTTAGGCGCCGAAACGCGGTATCCTCCTGGCCCCATAACATGATGGTACTGTTTCTTTTCCGCATTAGCCTTATTTTTTGCCGACATTTCCTTGAAATACTCCGATTTATGTTGCGTCACAAATTCTGTCCAATCATCTCTCAGTTTCTCATGTTGTCCAGTGAAAATCGGAGTCTTGCCCTTGCTGACATATTCACGGAACAATTTTTTCTTGAAGTTCCGGAATGCTTCGGCCATCTTCTGAAAAGCGAACTCTTTGACTATCCTCCTCCTCTCACGTCCACCCGGAACGTCCTGACCGAATTCATCTTTTTTGTTGTATTCCGGAGGTAGAATGAAATGTGCAATAAGCTTTCTAAACATAATCTTTTTCGTTCTCTTGTCGACATAAGTGAAACTAACACGTGCTTTCTTTGGCTCCTTCCATTCCTGGACGGTGATCGGGACGGTGTCTCTAACAATGACTCCGCATTGGTTGATAAACTTTGTGGTGTGCTGTAGGGGCTTGCCGATTACACTGACTGATTCGATGGTATATGTTTCTCCATCTTTCATCGACTTGGATTTGCCACGCTTTGTCATACTAGATCCGGCCGAGGGCTAAAATAAGAAAGAGAGTCGCGCGCGTTAGTGCATATGTATTCACATTTCAGTAAGTTTGTATCACGAAAGTCCCAATGTATATATATATACCTCGCCGGAGGTGGTTGTTCTTTGCAATTGGAGATCGTCGTTTGTCGACGGTTGACCTCCGTCATCAATGTCCATTCCTTCAGCTCCTTGATCATCGACAATGTCCGTTCCTTCACCTGTTTCATCATCGACAATGTCCGTTCCTCCACGTTCTTGATCATCAAGGTTCAGATAAGAAGAGACTACATCGTCTTGTTGCTCATCTTCTGGGCCCGGCACATAATGGGTCTGGTTGGCTATCATGCCGTATATAATACCTTCAGCCTCCTGCTCTGTATACGGCAAGGCTCCATTGTCCGCCATATGTCACTCCTGCAGACATGCATGCATATAGTAAAAATTAATTAAGTATATAGGAGACTTAGCAAATATTACACCCTCTATCTCAAATTGTCCGCCATATGTCACTCCGGTGGAAGAACGATGACCACCGGAGGGGGAAAACCATACTTTAGAGGTGTGTCGAAGATTAGTTTCTCAAATGACTTGGAGAACCCCATAGCTACGTTGCATTTGCTTTTCTGGTCAATTTGGTATATTACACTTAATATTCTGAATTTATTGAATTAAAACTTATTTTCATTATTTTTTTGACTTAGGAATATTTAGGGTTAGTAGAATTAGCAAATATTAGTACAAATATATTTTTAGGGTTAGTAGACTTAGGGTTAGCACTTTGCAAAAAAAGAGTGCAGCCCAACTTTTGACTTAGGAATTTTTTTTGACTTAGGATTTATTTTAACTTAGTAGGAAATTTTTTGACTTAGGAATTTTTTTGATTCAGGATTTATTTTAACTTTGCAAAAAAAGAGTGCAGCCCAAGTTTTTTTTTTTTGAGAATCCGAGTGCAGCCCAAGAGCGTTTTTTTTTCTCTCCCGCAGGCCGTGACGTCAGCGTGACGTCAGCGTCTCTGTTTCCTCCTCCTCCGGCGAGGGCCACGGCGCAACTCTCCTCTCTCCCCCGCGAGCACGGCCACGGCCACTCGGCCACGCACCACGGCACGGCCACGGCCACGGCCACGGGCACGGGCACGGCCACGGCCACGCACCACGGCACGGGCACGGCCACGGCCACGGCCACGGCCACGGCACGGCCACGGCACGGCCACGGCACGGGCATGGCCAAGCACGCACGCACGGGCACGGCCAAACCCTAAACAGATCCTCCGGCGGGGGCCACGGCCGTCGTCGTCGTTTCCGATCGTCGTGCACGGTCCAGAGATCCTCAAGAACGCACGGGCGGGCACCTACCGGAGACAGAATCGGCGAGGGCGGCGGGCAGCAACCGGAGACGGAATCGGTGGGGGCGACGGGCAGCAACCGGAGACGGAATCGGCGAGGGCGGCGCGGAGAAGACGAGATGTGTTTGGGAATTTTTGGGGGCAGAGAATATATAGGGGCAGCCTTTAGTCCCGGTTGGGGACACCAACCGCGACTAAAGGCCCCCCCGCGGACCTTTAGTCCCGGTTGGTGTCCCCAACCGGGACTAAAGGGGTATTTTTTTCGCGGCGTTTTCGTTCCCGCGCGGAAAGAGCCTTTAGTCCCGGTTCGTGACGGTAACCGCGACTAAAGGTGGTTTTTCAAATACTTTTCCTTTTTCCAATCTTAAAGTACAAATAATATATCAGAAAATTTTGAAAAATAAAACTAATTCTTTTTAAAATCTTAAAAATACAAATAATATATCAGAAAATTCAGAAAAATAAAACTAATCATAAAGATTCACACACATCTTGAATATATATATAGATAAAAAAGGCAGTACATAATGGCTAGAGTGGATCTAAACCTAAACGGAGAGCATAGATGCATGATCTGATATCTGCTAGTCATACTCCTGCCTAGGCCTATAGTACATGTACTCGTAGTCGTCGTAGTCGCCGCCGCCGTCGTCGTCACTATCGTCTGACGGTGCTCTGCACTCCCTCGGAGGATCACGACTCCAGGACTGGGCCTGAGGGTAGCGCAGGCGGGGGATATCGCCGGCCCTGATGTAGTCCATGACGCTCTGTAGAGTCCGGCCGGACCACCATAGCCGACGACCGGCATCGTGAAAGTTCCCAGGAGGCAGGCCGTCCTCCTCATACCTGGCGAGCGCCCTCTCACGCCGATTGATGAAGAAGGCATCCCAAGTATGCTGGTTATCGGGATGCCAACTGGGATTCCTCCGCTGCTCCGGCGTGAGCTCGTGATAGTAGTGGTTCGTGATGGCCGCCCGACGCGCCACACCTTCAGGAAGAGGAGGGACCGGCACTCCTCCGGCGCTCAGCATCCAACCGGCGGGAACGTTGTAGCCGCACGGGCAGGGGTAGTTCGAGGCGGAAAGTGCCTCCGCCTGGATGAATGTTAGAGTGGGTATGGTAGAAGCCATGAGAGAGAGTGGTGAGTTTGTATGTGTTTATGCCAATGGTGTGGCAATGCATATATACATATATATAGCGAGAAGAAAACATCCCTTTAGTCCCGGTTGGGGACACCAACCGGGACTAAATGGGTTAGGGTTTCGTTTGGACCAATCAGATAGAATCACACGGATCGTGTGTTTCTTTAAAGCGCTTGTGACTCGTTGGATCCGGGGTGTGTTTCTTTCGATCTGTTGTGAGCCGTTCGATCAGGGCTACGGTGTGTTTCTTTCGAGCTGTTGTGAGCCGTTGGATGAGGTGGTTTCTTAACCGTTGGATCAAAACCCTAGCACAACACTTTGTGAGCCAGAGGACCCTATATATAGCCCACCTTCATACACCGGTCAGTTCATCGAGCAAATACAAAACATCCGGATTCACCATCATACGTCCTGCCGTGCATTTGGTATGCATATTGCACCCAGTAGCCACGGTGGGGCTGTATGATGGCGATATCGATTGTTTTGTTCTACATCCCCCTTTAAGGTTTGATACATCATATATTCAGTTTATCGAGCAAGTACAAAACATCCGGATTCGCCATCATACGTCCTACCGTGCATTTGGTCTGCATATTGCACCGAGTAGCCACGGTAGGGCTGTATGATGGTGATACCGATTGTTTTGTTCTACACCCCCCCCTTTAACACATCCATCCATGCTATGGGTCAGTGTTCACTTTGAGCTCGGTTAGTAATGTGCAACTATTTGCTTGGTTCTCTTAGGGTGGCGCGTGGCGCGGGAGTTGCGACGCGTGGCGCGGGAGTTGTGACGCGTGGCCAGGAGGGTGCGGTATAAACTGTCGCGTCTCGAGCGCGTCTTCTCCTGTCCACGCACCGTCGCGCTTCCACCATGCCTCCGAGGAGGAACAGCACCACCGGCTTTCGCGGCGTCCGAGCATGGCAGAACGGAATGTTCAGCGCAGATATCCGCTGGGGGGACGACCGCATCCCCCTCGGCTCCTTTGCGACGGCGGCGGAGGCCGCCCGCGCCTGGGACGCGGCGGCCTGGCGCCTCAATCGCCCGCGTTCGCTGATGAACTTCAACGACTGCCACACCGTCTGGGAAGCGGAGGCAAGGGCGCCGAAGCCGCAGATCGTCACTGCCGCCGACCACCTCCACCTCCGTCACCTTGCGTTTCAGGGCCTAGTCGACGCCAGGGAAGAACGCGTCGTCCGCGAGTATTACCGGAACAACCCGGGGGAGGAGAGCGCCGACGAGGAGCTCTGGCAGACCCGCGCGGCTGAGCGGGCGGAGCGCCGCCTCGAACGCCACCTCGCGGTAGATGCCGCTCGGGAGGCGAGGATGAGGGCGCTGCAAGAGCTTCGTCGGGCCGACCGCGCCGGCGAAGTCTGGGCCTCCGACGATCCGAGGTGGGGGCCTATCTCGGACATACCATCATGCACCTCCGACGACGACGAGGAGGTCACCGACGAGTTCGCCGACGTCGATGACCCGGAGGAGGTCACCGACGAGTTCCCCGACGACGACGACGAGGAGTAGTGTTCGTATGTTCTCTCTTTTCAATAAAAGAATTTGTATTCCGCAAGGTTCGTATGTTCGTATGTTTTCTGTTTTTAATAAAAGTTATGAAATCAGATATTTTATCTCACAAAGTTTTGAGACATTTAAGTAACTTTCTGTTTTCCATGCTTTCCACTCGTTTTCTCAAATATTTTGCAAAGGAGTTAGTCTTAAACACATCAGAGATAATATAATTCACATGATCCATTCAAAAAAGTTTTTGGTACACAATAAATTATTACACATCAATTCTTCCCTTGTGTCCCTGCTTTCTTACGATCTGGCCGTATCCATGGAGCATCCTCATCATTTAACTTAATGCTTGGGTCAGTGTTGACTTTGAAGGGCGGAATTTCACCAAACATATTATAATCTTCTGACATGTCTGTCTTGTCCTCCACTCCCACGATGTTTCTTTTCCCTGAAAGAACAATGTGGCGCTTTGGATCATCACATGATGTACTGATCGTTTTATTATCTTTCCGTTTCCTCGGTTTGCTACTCATGTCCTTCAAATAGAAAACCTGAGCGGCATCTTTGGCTAGGACGAATGGTTCGTCAAGGTAACCAAGATTGTCGAAATCCACCATTGTCATTCCGTATTGCTCGTCCACCTTTACCCCACCTCCTGTTAGCTTGAACCATTTGCACCGGAACAAAGGGACCTTAAAGGAGGGTCCATAGTCAAGTTCCCATATCTCCTCTATGTAACCATAATATGTGACCTTTTGCCCAATCTCGGTTGCTGCATCAAAGCGGACACCACTGTTTTGGTTGGTGCTCTTTTTATCTTGGGAGATCGTGTAAAATGTATTCCCATTAATCTCGTACCCTTGGAAAGTCGTTATAGTCGAAGATGGTGTCTTGGCCAACATGTACAGCTGATCTCCAACATCATTGTCATTCATTAAATGTTTTCGCAACCAACTGCCGAAAGTCTCCATGTGGGCCTTTCTAATCCATGATTCAGGCTTTCCCGGGTTGTTCGAGCGTAAAATATTCTTGTGTTGCTCGAAGTACGGAGCCACCAAGCTCGAATTTTGCAGAACTGTGTAGTGTGCTTCAGTCATAGAATGACCGTCCATACATATCGTTGATTTCCTTCCGATCGTGCCTCTTCCACTTAGTCTCCCCTCGTGCCGCGATTGAGGAATACCAATCGGCTTAAGGTCAGGAACATAGTCAATACAGAACTCAATTACCTCCTCATTTCCATAGCCCTTTACGATGCTTCCTTCTGGCCTAGCACGGTTACGAACATATTTCTTTAATACTCCCATAAACCTCTCGAAGGGGAACATATTGTGTAGAAATACAGGACCGAGAATGGAAATCTCTTCGACTAGGTGGACCAGGAGGTGCGTCATAATATTGAAGAAGGATGGTGGAAACAGCAACTCGAAACTGACAAGACATTGGACCACATCGTTCTGTAACCGTGGTAGATCTTCTGGACTGATTACCTTCTGAGAGATTGCATTGAGGAATGCACACAGCTTCACAATGGCTACTCGAACATTTTCCTGTAGGAGGCCCCTCAAAGCAATCGGAAGCAATTGCGTCATAATCACGTGGCAGTCGTGAGACTTCAGGTTTTGGAACTTTTTGTCCGCCATGTTTATTATTCCCTTTATATTCGACGAGAAGCCAGACGGGACCTTCATACTGCTCAGGCATTCAAAAAAAATGACCTTCTCTTCTTTCGTAAGAGCGTAGCTGGCACGACCTTGAAACCATTCCGGATGCCGGTCATCTGGGTCTTTCAAAAGTTGCTGATCCCGCCGTGCTTCCTTTGTATCCTTTGTCTTCCCATACACGCCCAAGAAGCTTAGCAGGTTCACGCAAACATTCTTCGTAACATGCATCACGTCGATTGCAGAGCGGACATCTAGGACTTTCCAATACTGTAGCTCCCAAAATATCGATTTCTTTTTCCACATGGGTACGTGCCCGTCAACTCCCTGCGGAACTGATTGTCCGCCAGGTCGACCCTTTCCAAAGATGACATTCAAATCCTTGACCATATCAAATATCTCAGCTCCAGTACGTTCCGCAGACTTCGGCCGGTGATCTGCCTTGCCATTGAAATGCTTGCCTTTCTTTCTTACGTTATGATTTCGGGGAAGAAATCGACGATGACCCAGGTACACGTTCTTCCTACAATTATCCAAAAATACACTTTCAGTCTCATGTAAGCAGTGCGTGCATGCTTTGTATCCCTTATTTGACTGTCCCGAAAGGTTACTGAGAGAAGGCCAATCGTTGATGGTTACAAAAAGCAACGCTCGTAGGTTAAATTCCTCTTCTTTGTGCTCATCCCACACAGGTACACCAGGTCTGCCCCACAATTGTAAAAGTTCATCAACTAATGGCCTTAGGTACACATCGATGTCGTTGCCGGGTTGCTTCGAACCTTGGATGAGCACTGGCATCATAATGAACTTCCGCTTCATGCACAACCAAGGAGGAAGGTTGTAGATGCATAGAGTCACGGGCCAGGTGCTATGGCTGGAGCTCTGCTCGCCAAAAGGATTCATGCCATCAGTACTTAGACCAAATCTTATGTTCCTTGCGTCAGCTGCAAAATCTTTGAACTCTCTGTCGATCTTTCTCCATTGCGTTCCATCAGCGGGGTGTCTCAACTCCCCGTCGGACTTACGGTTCTCTTTGTGCCATCGCAACAACTTGGCATGCTCTTTGTTCATGAACAGGCGTTTCAGCCGAGGTATTATAGGAGCATACCACATCACCTTGGCGGGAACCCTCTTCCTGGGTTTCTCGCCCTCAACATCGTCACCAGGGTCATCGCCTCTGATCTTATAACGCAATGCAGTGCATACAGGGCATTCATTCAAATCCTCGTATGCACCGCGGTAGAGGACGCAGTCGTTAATGCATGCATGTATCTTCAGAATCTCTAAACCTAGAGGGCACACAACCTTCTTTGCTTCGTACGTACTGGCGGGCAACTCGTTATTCTTCGGAAATATATTCTTCAACATTTTCAGCAAATTTTCAAATGATGAGTCAGCTACACCTTCCTGTGCCTTCCATTTCAGCAAATCAAGTGTGCAGCCCAGCTTTTTCAGACTATTGTCGCATCCTGGGTACAGCGACTTCGTGTGATCCTCTAACATGCGATCCAAATTCTCCCTCTCCTTGTCAGTTTCGCAGCGTCTCCGTGCATCAGCAATGGTCCGACCAAGATCATCAGCGGGCTCATCATGTGCCTCTTCTTCACCTTCACCAAACCCTTCCCCACCTTCAGCATCATCCTCCATGAAGGTATCACCGAAAGCGTCATGATAGTTGAAATCCATATCATCCTCTTCTTCATCTTCTTCCATTCTAACCCCTCTTTCTCCATGCTTGGTCCAACAATTATAGCTTGGCATGAAACCGTGCCGAAGCAGGTGCATGTGAACGACTCTTGAGGAGGAGTGACCCTTCTCATTCTTACATTCAGCACATGGACAGATAATAAAACCTCGCTGCTTGTTCGCATTTGCCACTACGAGGAAATCTTTCAAACCCGTAGTGAACTCGCCGGAGAGTCGGTTACCGTACATCCATTGCCGATTCATCTGCATTATTATTATATAAAGTATATAATTAACCATCATGCATTTGTTAAACTAACTAGCTGGAAATAATACAAATCATGAAAGGGTTCAAGTTGCTAACCGCGACCGCGGAGGTAAAATAAATGAAAACGCTCAAGTGCGGCTCGGACACTTAATATCATGTGTGTTTCATGCTATCGGGCATTTCATCGAACACCTAGTGTGTATAGTAGGAACCAAAAGCATACCCACCACCCCTTGTGAATGTTGTGAGAGCAGAAGTGACACCAAATGTGGCTAAGTGCAGCGAGCTGAGTTCTATATATAGGGATGGGCCTTTAGTCCCGGTTCACCTGGACAACCGCGGCTAAAGGCCGTGGGGCCAGACAGATGACATATTAGCCCCGGTTGGTCTGGACAACCGGGACTAAAGCCCCTCCCCTCCGACAGCTGTGGACCGAGCGCGCTGGGCCCAGACTATTGGTCGCGGGTCTCGTCCTGAACCGCGACTAAAGACCCCTATGGTCGCGGGCCGATTATTTTGGGGACTAATGGGGGCGTACCGAAGGCCTATTTTCTACCAGTGACTGTAACATTTTTATGGGAAGCAATATTAAATAGGGTAGGATATTGTTGTGATAACGGTTCATCACCTACCCAAATATCCTCCCAAAACCTCACATTTTGACTATCTCCCAACGAGAACACACCTCGGAAGAAGAAATCCTGCTTTAATCTCATGATACCCTTCCAAAACGGCGAAATTATAATGTGTGTGATACAATCATGTGTTATTTATGCATGCATGCTAGCTACTAGCTAGCACGACATCTCAACAGAGAGTGGATTTTTTACCATACACGTGTGGATACTGTTGATTATTGGTGCTTGCAGATTCATGTTGCGTTTTTTATTTTTTTTGTCAAAACTTGTCAAGTTTTAGAATGTCACGTAATGTTTCCCCAGAGTTTATTCTAGCTATGTCAGGTTATTATTATTTTTTTTTTCGAAGAACTTGCATGAACGCTCAGTATTAGATGGTCACTTGATGCATGCACGGCTGACTATATATTTTCGTTCGTGTATACATCTTGTTAGATAATCCAACGAAATATATGGTCGATTACCCAAGAATAAATGGACAGGGACCCCACCAAAATCCAGATAACTTCTATATCTCCACCAAGATTCAAGAACGGAGAGAATTAAAAAACGCATGAAACCAAGCAACGTCTTGCTAGATGGTGAAATTGGAGATGAACCAAGTAATATAAAATTCTTGAATGGCGTGGCTCTTCGGTGGCAAAGAGCAACAAGAAAGTACTCCCTCTGTCTCATATTAATTGTCTCGAAGTTGGATAAAAATGGAGGTTCTTCGGAGGGAGTACAAGAACATTTTTTGGTATGTTAGAGTGTCTCCGATCAAGGTCCCTAAATTGGTTTTATTTGTCCATCTGGACAGCCTGGACACTACGGGGAACAAAATAACTACCTAATCATGGTCCCTAAACCGATTTTATTTGTCCAAAAATCTGTCAGTTTCAAAACTCAATCTGCATGTGGAGTGATTTTGGGGTAGGATAAGCTTGTCCGGGCTGTCCGCATGTATCATCTTTTCACTCTCTTTTTCTTTCTTTTGTCTTTCATATATTCTTCTCTCTCCTTCTTCACCAATCATATGCATGTGACTGTATAATTTTGCTGAGCTTTAAAATACAATTGTCGGAGTAGACCACCTTTGGGGTTGTCCGCAGATATGTCCTCAGACACTATTGGGGGCCAAATTTGGCTATCATGGTTACATATGCTCCTTAGCATGCTAAAACATGTTATAATATGATATTGGGGGAGTAGTAAATAACTCTGGCTATAGATATTCACCTACTATGGAGTAATAATTAAATTGTGCATAGAGACATTGTTCCTTGAAACAGGCTTTCGCTCCGCTTTATAAATAAAACAACAACAAACAGACACACGGCACAAACGGCACGTCACACACACGCAAGGCTGGATACAAAGGTGATAAGGACAACTACACCACCCCCAAACACTACTATAGCAAAGCTAAGGCTGGTGCCAACCGGGGCGGTAGCGCGGGGCGGTAGGGGCGCTACCGCCCGGTGGCGGGCGAGAGGAGGCGGTAGGGGCGGGCGGTAGGCGGCGGCGGGCGGTGGCGCTGCCGCCCGGGCTATAGCCCGTGTCGCCCGGCCTACCGCCCGCGCTAGCGAGGCGATAGCGCCCGCGCCGGGCGAGAGTGAGGGGCGATAGCGGGGCGACGCGGTGCCAATGGGGGCGATAGGCCGGGCGATAGTGGGGAGAGAGAATCTTATAGCCCGGGCTATAGCCCGTGCACTGGCACCGTGCCCGTGAGAGTGGCGTGAGAGTGGTGAGAGAAGGTGACGTGGCGGGGGCTATAGCCCGTGAATAGTGGGCGGTGGCACACCGGGGTGCGCCATGCCTGTTAGGCCGCGCCTAACAAAATAGCCGTGGCGCACCACGCTCCCGTGCGCCACGCCTATTTTTTTTACCCGTGACACACCACCTGTTTGGTGCGTCATGGCTATGTTGCGCCACGGCTATTTTTTGGTGCTTCACCGCTATCGATTTCAAATTTCAATAAAAGAGGGAAGGACAGATCCATATCTGGATCTGGCCGCCCAAATGTTTTAAATTTCAAAAAAGAAATGTTCTATGTGGCGAGGAGGTGGTGGTGGCCGGTGAGGAGGTGGTGGTGGCCAGCGAGGAGGTGGTTGTGGAGGTGGCCGAAGAGGAGAGCGGCGCCGTCGGTGAGGAGGTGTCGTCGCCGGTGAGCACGGTGGTCCGGTGAGCTCCTCGTCAGAGATGTGGCGATGGAGGATGGCCGGAGGTGGCCTCAAGGACGTGGTTGTGGTGAGGGAGATGGAGGGAGAAGAAGAGAGAAATAATGTAGGGAGAGGGAGAAGAAGAGAGAAAGAATGGAGTGAGAGGGAGGGAGAAGAAGAGAGAAAAAATGGAGAAGAAAGGAGAAGGGGTATATATAGGTGGGGGCTATCCCGGGTCCGAAATTCAAATATCCGGCCCAGACTTGCCGTGGCGCACCAAACATGTGGTGCGCCATGGCTATTTTTTATTTTATAGGAAAAAATTATCTATTTGAATTATCTTTTTTTTTCTTTTGGAATTTGCCGATTTTAAGAATCTCAAAGGAATTTACTTTTTGAACTGTTTACCATTTTCATTTTTGTTTTACAAAATTCCAAAGGCGGTCCACGGAGGGAGGGGAGTGAAAAAGTTTGATAGTCGTGGCGCACCACATGTTTGGTGTGCCACGCCTATGTTACACACCCGTGGTGTCGAGACATCGTAGTAGTTTTCATAGACTGGGGTGCCATGAGACTACGGTAGAGACGTGGGGTAACGGGATAGCGTAGTAAACACAGAACACGGGATTTACCCAGGTTCGGTACGTCGCGACAGTACGGCGTACCTACTCCTGCACTTCTCACTATGAGGGACTAAAGCCCGTATAATAAGGTTACAATGTAAGGGAATAGATCTAGCTACTCGACGAGGATGAACTTCCCGGCGAGTTGCGCAGGGCTTAAGCTAGAACCTAGAACCTTGGACTAAAGGAACTTATTGAACTTATCTCCCGTCCGGCTTTATATAATAGCCGGATTAGGGCTTACAGAACCAGAAACCTAGAAGACTACGTTTAACTTGTAACTTGGAAAGTAAGGAATCCGTCTTCTCCTCCAAGCCAGATCACGCGGGCCGTGATCCGGGTTCTTCTAGAATCCGGCTTCTACGCGTCGGACTACTGGGCCGCCCAATGGACCTAAGCCCATTACCTTGCAGGCCACCCTGGTAGTCCAGCTCTTTTGTCTACCATCTTCTATACCCCTATTCGGTATATATCCGACAGTAGCCCCCAGGAAGGATCAAAACTCTGAAACTCCGCCTTTCGTCAAATACATTTTGTCCGGGAAACTTGATTCAGCAGTCTTGATTCTTTCTTCTTTCCTTTCAAAGGAGATGGTAACATAAAACTCGGAACTCTGAAAATCCGGCTTTTCTTCTCGCGATCCTTCGCGGAAAAGGAACACGTGACATCAGCGCTTTAATCATGCTGACGCAAGCGCCGCTTGGTTTCACGCGGGAAACCCTGCAACGTATCTCTGACAGATTCTCACGAGAAACGAGGAGATAGCCATCATTCCTCTGTCGTTCCGTTTCCCGGATTTTCCGGCGAGCGACACGCGTCAAACATCCAACGGTCAAAAGAGCCGTTGGCGCGTATCTAGAGGGTTTTCAGGCTATAAATAGCCGTCTCCTTCCTCCTCGAAAATCTTTCCTCACCCCTTCTGCCCACGCCATTGACGCAAACGCGAGCACGAGAGCTTAGAACGAATCCTTACCCCGACGAGCCCTTCGCACGCCGGAGCGCTCCGTCACCGCCGAAAACGATGGCCTCTCCGTCGTCCTCACCGGCCCGTGCCTCCATTAACGAGCCTTTGGGCGACCTGGATCCACAGCTGGGGTCGCCCAAGCATGCCGGCGGCGGGCCGGAAAGAACCACGGCATCCGCGGCGGGCGGGGGAAACGCTTTCGCCGCCGCGGACGTAGCGGGTCCAAGCACGACAACATCCCCGCCGTTCACACGGGAAGCGGCGGAGGTCAAGACTCACTCTCGTGGCACTGAGCGCTTCTCCGCCGGATCTGACGAAGAAGCAGAATTTGTCGGAATTTGGAATCAGAGTGATACTTCACTCGTCCTCCTTCGTCGGATGTCAAGGGACGGTTTAATAGTTAAAGGCAAATGGCGGATCTCGAAGAATGAGCCAGAGCCCAAGCCAAAGGAAGGTGAACGCGTCCTCCTCACTTCTCATATCACGAGAGGTATGGGTTTCCCTCCTTCCGCCTTTTTCCTAGACGTCCTCAATTTCTATGGTGTCCAACCCCACAATATCTCTCCAAATTCCATCCTCCAATTAGCTAGTTTCCAAGCTCTTTTCGAAGGGTATCTTGGAATAACTCCCAATTTAGACTTCTGGCATTATTGTTTCGAGGTAAAACACAATATCACAAACGGTGTCTCACCCATCTGCGGTACCATATCTTTTATCCTTAGAAACTTTAGGGAAGAATGGTACCCCAGGATAAGAATGCCGAAACCTGACCAATCTTGGCTAGGTTCTTTCTTTTATCATCAAGACATTCCGTTCCCCAACAAAGAAACCGGACTTCCTCCCTTCGTTAATTCTGCTGCCATTCCTCATGAAAATTGGACACTTGAAATAACAGAGGATTTGCCTGAAAGCCTGATGAAAATAAAGCGTCGCATTGCCAAACTTTCTTCTTCTCAACCACCTTTGGTTTGGAAGGATATCGTGTTATGCTGGTTTGGTCGTCGCGTACAACCTTTATCCCTTCGTTCCCGACTTCTTTGTGAGTACACGGGACCGGAAGATAGCATGAGAGGCACTGATAGATCCTTTAGCAAGAAGGATTTTGTCGAACGCCTTCATCAGATAGTTGCCGCTAATAGCCAGGTTGAAGAGAGTCTAGCCATATATCATGCGGAAAATCTGGTTCCTAAGGTACTTTTCTTCCCTTGTTTCTGAGTTTCCTCATATTATCTTCTCTCTTTAACATACTGCTGATTCTTTCCTAGTTTGACGAACTTGGAGAATATGATCTTGCTTCTGATGCTGAAATCAGCCAATTATACGCCGAGTTTTACAACACCCAAAAGCGCAAGAGGCAAACTACCATCAAAGAAGAATTCCCTTCTGCAGCTGCAGGAAAAAAGGGGAAAACGAATATGCCGATGGGCGGAAATCTTCAATCACCCATCAGAAACGAATCCATTCCTACTCCAGATGATATCCGAGTGAAAGAAGAACTTTTCGACGAACTCGGATATATTCGTCCGGAAGCTAAGAAGTTTTTTGCTCCTGCGCCTCTGGTTCGCCCTTGGCCGCAAAATGGATTAGTTATCCGCAACAATATCGCCTTCTCGCCCCGGCAGGTCATACACGATGGCCTTCACCACGTAGGAATTCTTTTCATGGAATATGCCCGAGAATTCAAGGAGACCTTAACTGATTTGCGAGAAATGAGCCAGGTAATACCTCTAGCCCCCAAGCATTAAGTTGAAAATCTAAATTCATCTTAATGATTCTTTGTATGCTTGTTCAAACTTAAGCATCTGGCTTTCATTTCCATGTTTCAGCATTCCGCAGATGCCATAAACGTGGAAGTTTTGAAAAAACTTAGCCTCAAAAGCAAAGAAGTAAAAACACTTCAATCTGCTATTGAGTCAAAGAGCAACGAACTGGCGTCGACTCAAAAGCAATTATCCAAAGCCACCGGTATTTTTCTTCGTGTTTGTTGACTTTTGCTGGAAAGTTTTTTCTAAACCTTACCGTAATGTCGGATTTTTTTGTCCCTGCTTTCCAGCTGCTTTAACCAAAGCCAAGAAACTTACAGCGAACGCTGCTTATTTTTCTCAACTTCGTGAAGAAAACTCCAACCTTCAAAGAGAACTTTCAAAAGTTCGAGAAGAACTGGAAGCCAGTAATCTAGCCCTTGGGATTGCGCAATCCAAGGCTTCTTTGCAGGCAGCAGAGGATAAATCCATTATCAATGATTTAGAAAGTATGCTATTTCCTCGTATGAAAGAAAGCGATGAAATTGACGCGGTTCTTGGTAAGTTATCTTCTTTTACCAATACTTTCATGTCATATTCTTATTTATCTAATCTTTGCCTTTTGTCAAAAAGCAGGAAATTTTCCAGGGATTTCTCGGACGGAAAAGATCCGGGCCTTTGGGAAGATATGGAATTCAATCAGAAATGCAGGGATGCATTTACTTAATAAATTCCTGCCTACCAGCAGTATACAATTCTCAGAAGTTTACCGACTTCCGGATGGCATTATGGAAGTAGCAAATTCGAAGGAATCTTTCCTTCGCTCTGCCGCACGGGGTGGTGCGCGAATGGCACTTGGCCTCATGCGCTTACACTACCCTGATGCAAAATCCTGGCGAGTAGCATCCGGTATTCCTCAAGAATGTTCAGAAGCACAAATGAATGCAATCTTTAAAGAAGTTGAAGGCCATGCCACACAGATTGCTTCCATGGTAAATATCTCCATTACTTATCCGGAAGAAGAGGTGCCCGCAGCCCCCGAGAATGATGGCAGTGATGAAGACTCAGAAATTTAAAAGGGGGCGCACTTTACCCTGGATGATGGATGCGTATAGTAGCTTTTTTACAATGTAACTCATATTGTAATACTTCTATGTCATTTGTCGAAACAAGAACTCCGCCTTTTGCGATTTCAAACATCTTGCAAAGTTTTTCCGGGTTTGGCTGCTCCTTTATCTTCTAAGTAATCTGGTATACATGCTTTAACTGTTCTTAGTGTTTGAAATGACCCAAATAGCACTATGAATCGTTATGCCGAGTAACTGGGGACGAACCAAGCAGTTTTGAAACTCGAAAACATGAATCATGCTAAAGGCATTTTTACTAACTAGTTCCAGTAACCCAGCATACGCACGATCAGATAAGACTTAGAGAAAATAAGGAACTGTTCTGAAACTTGGGCACGCAGGCACAATCCGAGTTTCCTTTAACCTTTAACAGGTCGAATCATTCAGCTTTTAAACACCGAGCACGCAGGCACAATTCGGGTCAACATTGAGTATTTGTAAGATCATTGGGAAATAGAAAAAACGGAAATATTTTGTACTTATAATGAATATGAATTCCGATAACTTTATTTCATGATCTCAAAGATGTTTACATAGAAATTGAACTAAGTGTAGAAGGGACGTAATTGCTGGATACTCCAAGGCCTATTTGTTTCTCCTAGTTCAGCATCTATTTTTCTCTTTCTTTTGCGATTCGGTTTTTTGGGATCATCCTCCGTATCTCGAATGTCGACAAGATAATATGATCCATTCTTCATGGCTTTACTGATGACAAATGGTCCTTCCCATACTGGGGCCAATTTGTGCTTTCTTTGCTGCACCAATCTCAGCACCAAGTCGCCTTCTTTAAAAGAGCGATGCCTGATTTTCCGACTATGATAACGTCGTAAACCTTGCTGGTAGATGGCGGATCTTTGAAGCACAAGTTCTCTTTCCTCTTCTAGGAGATCGACAGCATCCTGTCGTGCTTCTTCGGCATCTGAGTCATCAAAATTTTGCACTCTTGGACTATCATGGATCATGTCCGTTGGGAGCATGGCTTCCGCACCATAAACTAGGAAGAACGGGGTTTGCTCGGTTGACCTGTTTGGCGTCGTTCGAATACTCCATAACACGGAAGGTAGTTCTTCTACCCATGCTCCGGCTGCTCTATGAAGAGGAGTTTCGAGTCTTGGGCGTATTCCTTGCAGGATTGAGCTGTTCATTCTTTCAACCTGTCCATTAGATTGCGGGTGCGCCACAGATGCAAGATCCAAGCGAATTCCCGTTTGTTGGCAGTATTTTGCCAACTCCCCAATGGAGAAATTTGTCCCGTTATCAGTTATTATGCTGTGTGGGACGCCATACCTCATTACTAAATCAATAATGAAATTTCTGGCAGTTACGCCATCCAGCTTTTTGATGGGTTTAGCCTCCACCCATTTTGTGTACTTATTTACTGCTACAAGTAGATGTGTAAGTCCACCTCTTGCAGTTTTGAACGGTCCCATCATGTCTAGCCCCCAGACCGCGAACGGCCAAGTGATAGGGATAGTTTTTAATGCTTGGGCCGGCAAATTGGTCTGCTTAGCATAATATTGACATCCTTCGCATGTATTTACTATGCGTTCGGCGTCTGTCTTGGCTGTTAGCCAGAAAAACCCTGCACGGAATGCTTTTTTGACTATGCTTTTTGATTGAGCATGATGTCCGCAATCGCCGGCATGGATTTCTTGCAATATTTCTCTTCCTTCCTCTGGTGAGATACACCGCAGAAAAACTCCAGAAGCACTGCGTTTGTATAAGTGATCGTTGATTACTACATATCCTTTGCATCGACGTTGTATTTGCCTTTGCAGGACTTCATCTGCTCCTTCCGGGTACTTCTGATTGACTAAGAAGTTTAGGTACGGGATTGTCCAATCCGGTTTAACGAACATGACTTCAATTGTTTCAGATGCTAAAGGGTAATCGACGTCTCCACCTTTGATGGATGGTTCGTGCAAATGCTGGACGAATACCCCTGGTGGTAAAGTTGTTACTCTCTCTGATCCCATGCGGGCTAACGCATCCGCGCTCCAGTTTTCCTCCCTTTTTATGTGAAGGACTTCGAACCCGAAGAAACAGATGGCAAACTCATCCACCGTTCTCCGATATTCGGCCATTATGGGGCTTTTCGCGTCCCAGGTTTGGTTGAGCTGATGCTGTACCAAATCCGAGTCTCCGTAACACAAGATGCGCTTTACCCCTATTTCTTTTGCAATATGCAAGCCATGAAGCAAAGCTTCGTATTCTGCCACATTATTACTGGCGTTGAAGTGTATTTGCAATACGTACTCCATTGTGTCTCCCTTGGGAGATTTTAGGACTACGCCGGCTCCAGCTCCTTCTTTCATCTTAGATCCGTCAAAGTGCATGATCCAGTACTCGGACTCTGGCATCGGTGTATTTTCCATTGCTTCTGTCCAGTCGGCGACGAAATCTGCCAAAACCTGGGATTTTATCGCCGTTCTTGGCTGATACTTAATGTCGAAGGCTGCCAGCTCGATGCCCCATTTAGCTACTCGGCCGGTTGCCTCCGCATTGTTTATAATATCTCCTAGTGGTGCTTTACATACCACTGTTATGGAATGTCCTTGGAAGTAATGGCGTAGCTTTCTGGATGCGAAAAATACGCCATATGCCAGTTTCTGATAGTGCGGGTATCTTTGTTTGGATTCAGAAAAAACTTCGCTTATGTAGTATACCGGATGTTGATCTGGTATGCCTTGCTCTTCTTTTGCCCGTTCCACAACGATTACCGCACTGATAACCCGACTAGTAGCCGTGAGGTATAACAACATGGGTTCTTCATCTTTGGGAGATGCCAAGATGGGGGCGTTCATCAAGGTTTCTTTTAACTGGGTTAACGCTGCGTCGGCCTCTTCTGTCCACTCAAACTTGTCGGATTTCTTTAACAGTTTGTATAGTGGCAAGGCTTTATCCCCCAGCCGACTAATGAATCTGCTGACGGCTGCAGCGGAACCCGTCAATCTTTGGACATCTTTTACACATGTAGGCTTTGAGATATTCAAGATTGCCTTGATCTTTTCCGGGTTCACTTCTATTCCTCTGTGAGAAACGATGAAACCTAGAAGTTTTCCTGAGGGAACCCCGAATACGCACTTAGATGGATTCAACTTCATCTTGTAAGTGCGCAAGTTTTCGAAAGTTTCTCGCAAATCCTCAAGGAGTGTATCTTTTTCCTTGGTTACGACAGCAATATCGTCCACGTAAACATGGACGTTTTTTCCAATCTGACTATGCAAACAACGTTGCATGCAACGCTGGTATGTTGCTCCTGCGTTCTTCAGGCCAAAAGGCATGGTTACGTAATAATACGTCCCGTACGGGGTTATAAAAGAAGTCTTGATTTGATCTTCCTTTTTCATGCGTATTTGGTGGTACCCGGAGTATGCATCCAAAAAGCATAAAAGCTCAGAGCCTGCAGTGGCATCTATTATTTGATCGATTCGCGGCAGCGCAAACCTATCTTTCGGACATAACTTGTTCAATCCTGTGTAATCTATACACATTCTGAGGGCAGTTGTGTCTTTCTTCGGTACTAATACCGGATTTGCGGACCAGTCAGTATGGATTACCTCCTTGATGAAATCCGCTGCTAAAAGCCGGATAATTTCCTTGCCGATAGCCTTCCGTCTTCTTCCGTCAAATCGACGGAGACCTTGTTTGACGGGTTTTGATCCGGGAATAACCTTGAGTTGGTGCTCAGCAAGTTCCCTGGGTACGCCTGGCATGTCAGCTGGACACCAAGCAAAAATGTCCCAGTTCTCACGGAGGAACTTGATGAGCTCGCCTTCCTATTTGTCGGTCATCCCGGTCCCTACAACGACGAATTTTGTCGGATCTTTGGGGTCTAGGATTACCTGTCTTGTATTCTCGGATGCCTTGAAGCTATCTGTTGGCTTCCGAGTTTCTTTTCCTGCCGGCATTTCTTTCGGCGATACCTCCTTGGCTAACTCCTTTAATTCTTCCTGAGCTATAACTCTTTGAGCGCAAAGGGCGTTTTGCTTCTCCAACTCGTTTGCCAGCTTGAAATCACCGGCAATGGTGATTACTCCTCCTTTGGGTCCTGGCATCTTCAGCTTGTTGTAGATATAGCAAGATCTTGCCATAAACTTGGCGAAAGCCGGACGTCCGAGTATTGCGTGATACACGCTCTCGAACGGCACAACTTCGAAGGATACTTTTTCCTGCCGGAAGTGATCTTTATCTCCGAAGGTGACATCTAGGGAAATTTCTCCTAGGGACCGTGCTTGCCTGCCAGGAACAATGCCATGGAAGCGTATATTGCTGTAATTGAGCTGGGACTCGGATATCTTCAAGTGCTTCAGTGTATCCAGGTACATTATATTGATGCTGGATCCTCCGTCCATCAGCACTCTTCTTAGCCTAGTGTTTTGAACAATAGGGCTTACAACAAGAGCTTGTGTGCCGGGTTCAGGGATATTTCCGGGATGATCAGACTGATCCCAGATTATCGGTGTGTTGGAATACTTCAAGAATTTTGGGGTTGCAGGAATAACCGCGTTTATTTCTCGAAGTGTCCTTTTGGCCACCTTTGCTGACGGGGTTGCTAGGAAAGTTAGCATTGCTTCTCCGTCAACTCTCGGAAATTTGGGTTCGCCTTTTCGCTGTTGTTCCTGGATTTTATCATCAGTGTCCGATTCACTGTCTTCTTTTTCAGCTTCTGGCTTTTGTTTGGCGGGTTTCCTCTTGGAACCCTTCCCTTTATTTCCGGATCCTGCATTGCCTTTCATATGCTTGTTTAGCCGGCATTGCGCGTTCGTGTGGGTTGGCTTCCCAAATTGAGAGTGGTGGACGCAGGGTTCCGACTTAATTCTCTCCCATTCTTCAGGAGTGTAATTGATGGGATCCGGACTGCGGCCTTTCCACTTGTTCCCTTTTTCTCCTCCAAAGGCTAAGTTAACCTCCTTGGGCTTTGTTGTTGACTCCGGAGTTCCTTTTTTATCAGAACGAGGTGTTTTCTTGGCCAGTATCAGTGACTCAATATTGCCTCCTCTTGCTCTGATATCGTCTTCGGCTGCAGCATGCTCATTAGCGGTTGTAAGCATAGATCCGAGATCTTTGTGCTTTTTAGAACCAACCATGAACGGTACAAGTCCGGGTTTTAGGCCATTGACGAAAGCATGCATTGCTTGTACGTCAGTTACTCCAGAGCAACTATTCTTCATTGCAGTCCATCTGGAGATGAAATCCACGTATGGTTCGTCTTCAAATTGGGTGCAACGGTTCAGCTGGTTGATGCTATTTGGGCGTTTGTATGTTCCTCGAAAATGCTGAGTAAATACTCTCGCCATATCATCCCAACTGTCGACAGTTCTTGATGGTAAACCATTAATCCAATCTCTGGCTCCGTCTAGCAACATTAGGGGAAGAAACTTGACAGCTTCCAGGTCTGTCCCGTTGTTGATCTGGACGGCTGTGTAATAATCTGAAAGCCAGGTATCCGGGTTTGTACTGCCGGTATATTTTTGGTAGGTTGGACCAACTTTGGCAAAGCCAGAATGCAGGGTTATCCTTCGGATCCTGTCAGTGAAACACTTAGGACCAAAGTATAGATCATCCTTTTCTGCTCTGTCAATATGCGCAGAATATCTCCCGGCTGAATGGACAGAAGGGGATCTACTCCTTTCTTTCCCATTGTTATGCGGACGCGTTTTTCCGAGGTTATCTCTATCTCTTCCGTTGTCACGCCCTCTGGGATTAGGTGGAGTCCTGCTCCTGTATCTTTCCTTATCTTTGGGCGGTGTCCGAGATCTTTCACGCCTGTGAGGTGTATCGTATCTTCCAGCTTTTTCAGCTGGGTTTCTCGGAGGTGGCATTATTTTGCCGTCATTCCGGTGTTTGTCTTCCCGATCGTGTGGTTTATATCCATCTTTCGGGAGATGAGGTCCGGTTCTAGACGCTGCGTCCCGGTTGTCGGGGTTTTTCTTGTCTTTTCTCGGATCCTCTTTTTTATCCGAATCTCCGGGTTCTTCCGGTCCAGGTGCTCCAGCAGCGCAAGTAACAGTTTTGCAGAGGGCGGAATTATCATGCAGCCTCCCTGATCTCTCTTGTCCTCGCTGTTGCTGCTGTAATGCTTTTCCTAGGAAAGCATACACCCCTTGGAGTTTTTCCCCGTTGGAGTACAGATCGTTATTCAGGATGGCGAACGCTGCTTCCGCGTTTTCAGCTGCGGTTTTGTATATTGGTTCGCCCTTGGCATCTTTGCCGTTTAACTGCTTTTGCCAAGATGGGTTATAGAACCTTTCTTTCGGCGGCAGTTCTTCCGGTTTTGTAATTCCGGGTAACCTTGTAGGTTTTAAGACAGATCTGTGCCTTCTCTCGTATTCCTCAATTTCTTCCTTCATGATTTTGATGTCATTATGGGTTTGTTGGAGGTGTTGCCGAGATCTAAGCAGTTGTTGCTGTTGCCGTTGGAAAGCTTGTCTCCTGGCTTCCAGCATCTCAGGGGGTTCATTGGGTCCCACTGGAGTTTGTAATAGTTCTTGCTCTTCCAGTTCTGTCATTGGCGGAGCAGTGATTTCCTTTGATTTCTTTTCCGTAGGCTTTGTGCCACTAATATCTCCAACTTCCAGGTTTTCATCAGCGAGATCAGCTGACTTTTTCTTCCGGAGTTTGTACTGGAGTTTTTTAGAAGCACGGTGCTTTTTCTTGGAAGAGGGAGGTTTTTTGACAGGTTCATCCTCTGTCATCTCCTTGACATTAGGAAATATCGGAGAAGTTTCTCCGTCTTCCCTCTCCTCAGCTGGCGGAGGGGTTTTAGGGCTTTCCTGGCTATCGGCACCCTTTGTATCGGCTGGTTTTGCCATTAGCACTTCATGGAATCCCTCTTGAAAGGATTTAACTTTTCGTACGAAGGCATCGTCATCTTCGTCTTCGGAGAAGTTATCCGATCCGGTTTCCGACTCCAATCTCGCCTCAATGGCGGCAAGCACGGACTCTGTTTCCGAGTTCATCGTCTGGTTGACAGATGTCGGATCTTCCGTCTCTGTGACGGGTATTGGTTCTTCCGTCTCTGGGACGGGTGTATTGTTGTCTGCCTCTTGCACGGGATTTCCGTCATCCGTGTTTTCGGCGATCTCGGATTGCACCATGCCGATAAAGTGGGTATCACTGTTTTGTCGGCGATCTGAGCAAAATCCGGCATCATAGTCGTCTTCGACTGGGTATAGGGCGGGTGGGAGATAATTGCTTTCACCGCAAAACCCCATTGCTTCCGCGGTTAATCCGATAAAGATATTTGCAGATCCAATCGGTAAAACGCAGGCACTTACCAGATGGTTTTGCGCCGGGATGTAGGATCCGTTGTCGAGGAAACGCCCGACGTCGTTGTCGAATTCCAAGCTTCCGACAGTGATTGATCTTCCGATTCCGCCTAATATCCCAGATCGGAACTTCACGCCTGACGTCGTCAGCCCCACGGTGGGCGCCAACTGTCGAGACATCGTAGTAGTTTTCATAGACTGGGGTGCCATGAGACTACGGTAGAGACGTGGGGTAACGGGATAGCGTAGTAAACACAGAACACGGGATTTACCCAGGTTCGGTACGTCGCGACAGTACGGCGTACCTACTCCTGCACTTCTCACTATGAGGGACTAAAGCCCGTATAATAAGGTTACAATGTAAGGGAATAGATCTAGCTACTCGACGAGGATGAACTTCCCGGCGAGTTGCGCAGGGCTTAAGCTAGAACCTAGAACCTTGGACTAAAGGAACTTATTGAACTTATCTCCCGTCCGGCTTTATATAATAGCCGGATTAGGGCTTACAGAACCAGAAACCTAGAAGACTACGTTTAACTTGTAACTTGGAAAGTAAGGAATCCGTCTTCTCCTCCAAGCCAGATCACGCGGGCCGTGATCCGGGTTCTTCTAGAATCCGGCTTCTACGCGTCGGACTACTGGGCCGCCCAATGGACCTAAGCCCATTACCTTGCAGGCCACCCTGGTAGTCCAGCTCTTTTGTCTACCATCTTCTATACCCCTATTCGGTATATATCCGACACGTGGCGCACCAAATGTTTTGTGCGCCACGGCTATGCCTGCCCACCTAGCCCCGTGGCCACCCAACAGCCCACCTATAGGCGTGGCACACAGAGTGGATGGTGCGCCACGACTATGCCCTTAGGCATGACGCATCGTGGCCTACTAGTGTGTGGTGCGCCACGGCTAGTTAGGCGTGGTGCACTTGTAGTGGGGCGCGCCACGTCTATGATTACTCCTATAGCCATTTTCCTAGTAGTGAAACAACTACAAGCAGACAACGGATACGAATAAAGATCGAAGCTTGAAATTGACCAAGCTCTCAACAGTGACCGCATCGCCGCAAAGAGACGAAGCCGAACACCAACGAGACGGGGCCTCCAAGACGGTGCCTTCAGGAAGGAAACGACACCGAAGCGTCGTCACCTCCTGATCCCAAGGATCGGGGTTTTCACCAGGAGAGTCTCGGAGGGCAAGGCGTTGCCACGACCATGCCTTCAAGAAGGAAATGACGACTGTGGACACCATCACAGTCGGGCTGGCCCGAGCCAGACAAGGTTTTCACCCCGGAAAGCGCTTTCCTCACCCGAAACATGGTACGGCCATTGCCGCACCACCTCCACCGAACACCGATTGCCAGCCACCACGCCGCCCTCACGGCCATGATGGTTAATTAGCACCCAAGCTGCAAGCTCCGCCCACAAGCACCACAGCTCCCAACACTAGTGCCGCCACCCCAGAATCCAGCTCCATGCCTCTCTCTGACGCCATAACGCACGAGCTCCACCCACGCCAACCTTGAAAGACCCACCCCAGGGCCAGGTCGGAGGGGGGCCATAGCCGGGCAGCAATGTAGCCACAACTGCCCAGTGAGCACGCACCAGGCTACGTGTGGGGAAAGCCCATCCGGGTTGTGCCGCTAGCCGCCTGCTAATAACACCTCGCGAGGAAGCTGCAGCCAGCCTCTCCGGCTACGGCAACCTCCGATTCCGCACAACAAGCACCAGACCCCATCGCAACCCTACATGGCCGCCAACAAACCACCAATCTAAGCCACGCATGCCCGCGGGGAGAAGATGGGGCGTGAGCCGGCAGACACACACACAGAGCCACGACAGACCCCAGGCATCAAGGATGATGCCAGACCCGCCTGGTGCAAATTTGGCGCGGCAGGGTCTGGAAGTGGGGGAAGAGCCAGTGAGCCCACCACCAAGGAAATCCGCATTCGTTCGATCCAGGCCACCACAGGCCCGTCTGGCCCATGGTAGGCCCAGATAAGGCCCAACCCGAGTGCCTCCAGATCCTCTCCCATGGAACCTCACTGTGGGAAACCGTCATCGCCATGTCCGGAGGACCGCCGAGCTCGCTAGATCACGTCCCCATGCCGCCGGTAGCCGCCGTCGTTGCAGGAAAAGGAGTGCCGCTACCGGACCGAGCTTCCCGCGAGACCCTGCTGCAGGTCGCGGAACACCTCGTTGCCGCCTTCCTTGAAGGCCGCCGGATTTTCCGGCCTACTCCGGCGACAACAAGGGAGAATGGGTGGGGAGGAGCAGGCTAGGGGCTGGGGTTCGGGTCGCTTGCCGTGCCTCCCTAGCGGAAGCGACGCGGGGGCAGGCCGAAGAGTTTCATAGAGACATTGTTTACTTGTGTGATGTTTAACCACGTCAGTCAAACCACCAGTTTTCCTTCCTATTTTTCTCTATATGGAAGGAAATCAGTAGACATGAACAATTAATATTTAAACATAAAAAAATTATTATATTAGAAATCTACAATATAAGTTCGTCTACCATATTATGGAGTTTCACATAGAACGTCATGCATGTGTATCTGCCTCATTTACGATCAATATAATAAACATCAAGCCTACAACAAGCCCACTTCGCTTAGTACATTACTCAATTTTGCCTTAGGGTTTTATCTTTTCTCACTTTTGCCCTCCTCGTCGAAACCAGTCTCCTGAATTCCGAAACGGAGAGTTTCCGTCGAGTCAAAGCCATTGATGGTTACTGCACTGAAAGGTGGGACCCTGACCGTGGTCTCTCTCGCTGTTGAATCACACAAAGGAATGTTTAATCCCACCATACTAATTTACGGCATGGTTGAGTATCTTATAAACCCTAAAAACAAACGAGTATTGACTCCAATCTCAGATATACCATTTATGGTATATCTTATCTCCAAATTTTTATTCATAAGACATAATTTGATGATTAAATCATGATCAACATTTAATTTTATGACTACACTAGTTTTTGTTTTATGATTTTGAGATAATTCGATGAATCATGATCAATATTTAATTTTTTATTAAGACATGGTTATTTCGTTTGTTTCACATGCATGGGGTATGTGCATGTCGTCGTGCTGAAACTCCACAGGATCTCAGGTTCTTCTTCTTCATGCAACTAAAGATTTTTTTTTTGCAACTCCATGCAACTAAAAAAACTAAATTTGGTAAAGCAAGGTTCTTCTTGATCAATACAAAAGTATATATTTGCAAAAGGTTCTTCGTATTCATCATTTAAAAGAATATATTTCACTAGTGGAAACAAGGGCATTCATCCCGATTGGTACGCCCCATTTGTCCCGGTTGTGCAACCGGGATGGGCCAGCCGGGACAAATGGCCCAAAGCCATTCGTCCGGTTGTACCAGCACCCGGGATGTCTGGGGTTGGCCCACGTGGCAGGACAAGCGCCATTCTGGCAGAGACTATTCGTCCCGGTTCTTCCCATGAACCGGGATGAATGCCCCTTCTGCTGTGGCACACTTTTGCCTTCTTCTCTGCCGCAGCAGAGTTTTTATTTTTTGTGTTTATTGTTTTCCTTTTTATGTTTTGCGATCCACACGGGTCTCCCGGTGGCCCCTCCCCGGACCTCCCGGATCCCATGAGAAGAGAGGAGCCCCGGTGGCCCCTCCCCAGATCCCAGGAGAAGAGAGGAGCCCGGTGGCCCTTCCCCGGACATCCCGGATCCCACGAGAAGAGAGGAGCCCCGGTGGCCCCTCCCTAGACCTCCTGGATCCCACGAGAAGAGAGGAGCCTCAGTGGCCCCTCCCCGGACCTCCGGATCCCACGAGTGACTAAGTAATGCATATATATAGCAAAAGAAGGAACACTTATATTACAGAATCAAAGTATATCGAGCATATTACATGACCGATGGAATGAATTACAAAATCAAGTTCATTCCCAAGCGCGATAGTATTCTCCATTCACATTTAGGACATCTGCATCTAAGAAGCCCGCAATTTCCTCCTGAATTGCTCGTATGCGGTCCCTTGGTAGAAGACCGTCCCGGAGCCGTTCGATCTAATATAAAGAAGAGTGGTCAATATATATTAATGAAACTAAGTAACTAAACTAAATGGTAATAAGAAAAATTGACGACTGACGTACATGAAGTTTGTTGAAATCTCTGCCCTTGGGACATGTCGTCTGATGAATGAACTCGCAGACGTAGTATCCACACAAGTGGTTCCTGTCTCCCTGTTGCAAGCACTTTAAGAGAACATGGTTTCAATCAAAATAATAATCAACCAGCCATGATAATGGTATCGAAACTAGAATCAAGGAGATGCGCGGATTTCAAATGTAAGCTCCGATTTCCATTCACCCCTGGCCTTTTTTGTAAACCTCTTCCGAGCGCTGCCCGGGAAAGAAAAAGAATAAAAAGAGTTAGTAATTACTTGATATCCGAAAATGAAACAAAGTAGTCGATATAGTGCCATATATAAAGATTGAAATTAATAAAGATTGAAATTACCGCTGGATCATTTCCTGCATGTCCGCCCAGAGCTCAAGGGGTTTACGCTTTGGGTCCATTACCAGTACTTTTCCTTTGTAAACTTGGAATATTAGCAGAATATAGTGGAAGCTGCGCATGCATAACTCATCAATTATACACTGAACAACGTGTAAGGAAAACAGAATGTGTACAACACAGTAACACTCACCCGAAGTTGTAAGGAAATAGTATTTCCCGTCAGTTTCGTAGAAACCTTATTGCCCTCAGAAGGTTATCTTCTGTATCCTTGGGAGATAGCTCAAGAGTCTTATAATTAACAAAATATGGGTCAATGAACCCAATATCATAGATTTGTCCTCTTTTGCATTCGAGAATCTTCATTCTGCAATTATAATATAATGAGTGTACTATATATATCAATGCAATGAACGAGGTGAGCTAGCTAGAGACTTAATTAGAGAAATAAGTACTTACAGACAATAGGCACTAACGATAGATTTGTCGAGGGCCTTCTGCTGGAATAACTGAAACAATTCCTCAAATTGAATCAGAACCAATCCATCTCCATACCCATAGTGCTTGTCTCTAACTCCGACCACTATCCAGTCCTGAGATTTCTGAGCGGCTTCCATATACCAATTATGCACTCTTCGAATTTTGGTTGGTAGATTCTTTACCTCCTCAGGTTTGACAACAGGATTCCCGTGCCGGTATTTGCACGCACATTCAGAAGCGGGGAAGTACTCTACTGTTTGCATATACTCAGCAATGGACAAACCCGCAGCAGCTGCCCCTGGTCCGTACAGTTCTATAAACTCCGGATCAATTTTCTCGTCAGCATTAGTGCTCGGCCCCACCTGGGTATTGGAAATCACCTAGGCACAGACTTTGCCGGCGTGGTCGGCCCGGCGGAGCTCATACAGCGCCTTCGTCCTCGCCTCCCGAGCAGCATCTAACGCGAGGTGGCGTTCGAGGCGGCGCTCCGCCCGCTCAGCCGCACGGGTCTGCCAGAGCTCCTCGTCGGTGCTCTCCTCCCCAGGATTGTTCCGGTAATACTCGCGGACGACGCGGTCGTCCCTGGAGTCGACTAGGCCCTGAAACGCGCGGTGGTGGAGGTGGCTGTGGTCGGCGGCACTGACGATCTGTGGCTTCGGCGCCCTGGCCTCCGCTTCCCAGAGGGTGTGGCAGCCGTCGAAGTTCATCAGCGACCGCGGGCGGTTGAGGCGCCAAGCCGCTGCGTCCCAGGCGCGGGCGGCCTCCACCGCCATCGCAAAGGAGCCGAGGGGGATGCGGTCATCCCCACAGCGGATATCCGCGCTGAACATTCTGTTCTGCCGTGCTCGGACGCCGCGGAAGCCGGTGGTGTTGTTCCTCCTAGGAGGCATGGTGGCGGCGTGACGGTGCATGGAAAGGAGTGGGAGCGTGGAGAGGAGAAGACGCTCGATGCATGGCAGTTTATACCGCGCTCTCCTGGCCACGCGGCACAACTCCCGCGGAACGCGTCACAACTCCCGCTTCACGCGGCACAACTCTCGTGTCCCGCTTCCACGCGGCACAACTCTCGCGCCACGCGTCCACGCGGCACAACTCCGACGCCACGCAGCACAACTCCTTCGTCAACATTGTCCGTGCTTCCAAGATGCATGTTTGTGTGCAATATGGGCTCATTATAACAAACTATGCCATGTGTTTGGCCATAACACCCGTCGTTTCAACAGAAATCCTAGAATGTTAGGAGGAGATAGAAAGTTTTTGTGAACTCTATTTCAATAGAACCATCGTATTCCAAGTTTATTATTTTTGGTGGATACTAGGACATATTTAATGACACCACGCGAATGTATCGCGTTATTTAGGGTTTTTTGAATTTTCTGGAATTTTCTCAGCCCGTTTTACGAGAAAGTCAAGACGGAGGGCATGACCGTTCGTAGCTAGGGGTTGTATATTCAGCAACTCACTGTGGATCTCTATTGAAATAGGTAGTTGATTGCCTAAAAATGATTTTTTTCCAAAATTCATGAGCAAATTACGAGGCACCTGTAGTTCAAATTTGTCCCGTTTCCATCTAAATTGGCAGAAACTTGTGGTTTTCAAAAGAGGTGCATGGAAATCTTTTCTTAGATAACAAATTGTTTATTTGTGCATATCACATGTCCTAGCATGTTTAAAAAATTAATCCCCCAAGTTTTGCAACATGTCTGTGGTAGGTCCTTCACAAAAAAAACCCATTTCTCACACTCCAAAAATGGAAAATGGTTTTTTATTCAGGTAAAAAAAAAACTTCCTTCGTCAACATTGTCCGTGCTTCCAAGATGCATGTTTGTGCGCAATATGGGTTCATTATAACAAACTATGCCATGTGTTTGGCCATAACACCCGTCGTTTCAACCGAAACCCTAGAATGTTAGGAGGAGATAGCAAGTTTTTGTGAACACTTTCTCAACAGAACTGTCGTATTCCAAGTTTATTATTTTTGGTGGATACTAGGACATATGTAAGGACACCACGCGAAGTTCTCGCGTTCTTTAGGGTTTTTTTGAATTTTCTGGAATTTTCTCAGCCCGTTTTACGAGAAAGTCAAGACGGAGGGCATGACCGTTCGTAGCTAGGGGTTGTACATTCAGCAACTCACTGTGGATCTCTATTGAAATAGGTAGTTGAGTACCTAAAAATGGTTTTTGCCAAAACGAGGCACCTGTAGTTCAAATTTGTCCCGTTTCCAACTGAATCGGCAGAAACTTGTGATTTTCAAAAGAGGTGCATGGAAACTTTGCTTATACAAAAAATTGTTTATTTGTGCATATCACATGTCCTATCATGTTAAAAAAATTAAGCCCCCAAGTTTTGCAACATGTCTGTGGTAGGTCCTTCACGAAAAAAAAACCATTTCTGACACTCCGAAAATGGAAAATGCAAAATGGTTTTTTTATTCAGGTGAAAAAAACTTCCTTCGTCAATATTGTTTGTGCTTCTAAGATGCATGTTTGTGTGCAATATGGGCTCGTTATAAAAAACTATGCCATGTGTTTGGCCATAATACTCGTCGTTTCAACCGAAACCCTAGAATGTTAGGACGAGATGGCAAGTTTTTGTGGACACTTTTTCAACAGAACCGTCGTATTCCAAGTTTATTATTTTTCGTGGATACTAGGACATATGTAATGACACCACGTGAAGGTCTCCCGTTAATTAGGTTTTTTTTTTGAATTTTATGGAATTTTCTCAGCCCGTTTTACGAGAAAGTCAAGACGGAGGGCATGACCGTTCGTAGCTAGGGGTTGTATGTTCAGCAACTCACTGTGGATCTCTATTGAAATAGGTAGTTGAGTACCTAAAAATGATTTTTTCCAAAATTCATGAGCAAATTACGAGGCACCTATAGTTCAAATTTGTCTCGTTTCCAGCTGAATCTGCAGAAACTTGTGATTTTCGAAAGAGGTGCATGGAAATCTTTTCTTAGACAACAAATTGTTTATTTGTGCATATCACATGTCCTAGCATGTTTAAAAAATCAAGCCCCCAAGTTTTGCAACATGTCTGTGGTAGGTCCTTCACAAAAAAACCAAATTCTGACACTCCGAAAATGGAAAATGGTTTTTTTATTCAGGTAAAAAAAACTTCCTTCGTCAACATTGTCCGTGCTTCCAAGATGCATGTTTGTGTGCAATATGGGCTCATTATAACAAACTATGCCATGTGTTTGGCCATAACACTCGTCGTTTCAACCGAAACCCTAGAATGTTAGGAGGAGATAGCAAGTTTTTGTGAACACTTTTTCAACAGAACTATGCCATGTATTCCACGTTTTTTACTACACATCACCAACAACATACCTATCTAGTCTTCTGAATTTTCTTCGTGTAGAGATGGTCCATGAACCCTATGTCCCTTGCTTATGATCGATTCGGCCGTAACCATGGAGCATCTTCAATATTTTACGGGATGGTTGGGTCAGCTTTCACTATGAAGGGTGGAATTTCAACAAACTTATTATAATCTTCTGACATGTCTGTCTTGTCCTCGATTCCCACGATGTTTCTTTTCCCTGAAAGAACTATGTGACACTTCGGCTCATCGTATGATGTATTTGTTTGCTTATTTTTTTCTTTTTTCGGTCTGGAGGACATGTCCTTCACATAGAAGACCTGAGCCACATCATTGGCTAGGAAGAATGGTTCGTCATTGTAACCAATATTGTTGAGATCCATTGTTGTCATTCCGTAAAGCGGGTCTACCTTTACCCCTTCTCCATTCAGTTTGACCCATTTGCACTTGAACAAAGGGACCTTAAAAGAAGGTCCATAGTCAAGTTCTCATATCTCCTCTATGTAACCATAGTATGTGTCATTTTTTCCATTCTCGTTTGTTGTATCAAAGCGGACACCACTGTTTTGGTTGGTGCTCTTCTTATCTTGGCTGATCGTGTAAAATGTATTCCCATTTATCTCGTACCCTTGAAAACTCCCAATAGTCGAAGATGGTGACCCGGCCAACATGTAAAACTGATCTTCAACAGTGGTGTCATTTATAAGATGTGTTTGCAACCAAGTTCCGAAAGTCTCCATGTGTTTGTGTTTAATACATGAGTCATCCTTCCCCGGGTTTGTGGAGCGTACAATATTCTTGTGTTCCTCGAGATACGAGCCACAAAGGTGGAATTTTGTAGAACTGTGTAGTGTGCTTTAGTGAAAGAGTGCCCGTCCCTGGGTATCATTGTTTTCTTTCCCAGCGTTCCTTTTCCCCTTAGTCTCCCCTCATGCTGCGATTCAGGAACACCGATCGTCTTAAGGTCAGGAATAAAGTCAACACAGAACCCAATGATCTCCTATGTTCCATAGCCCTTCGAGATGCTTCCTTCTGGCCTAGCACGGTTATGAACATATTTCTTCAAGACTCCCATGAACCTCTCAAAGGGGAACATATTGTGTAGAAATACCGGACCAGGAATATGAATCTCTTCACATAGGTGAACCAGGAGATGAGTCATAATGTTGAAGAAGGATGGTGGGAACACCAACTCAAAACTAACAAGACACTAGACCACATCCCTCTGTAATCTTGCCAGAATTTCTGGATCGATTACCTTCTAAGATATTGCGTTGAGGAATGCACATAGCTTCACAATGGGTACTCGAACATTTTCTGGTAGAAGCCCCCTCAATGCGATCGGAAGCAACTGCGTCATAATCACGTGGCAGTCATGAGACTTCAGGTTTTGGAATTTTTCTCTGCCATGTTTATTATCCCCTTTATATTCGACGAGAAGCCAGACGGCACCTTAATACTGCGTAAAGGACTTCAAAAAATATGTCCTTCTCTGCTTTGGTAAGAAAGTAATGGCGCCTTGTATCCGTGTGCTTGTTTCTTGGGTCGTTCATACGTTGTTGGTCCTCCCGTGCTTCTGGCTTATCTTTTGACTTCCCATACACGCCCAGGAAGCATAGCAGGTTGACGCAGAGATTCTTTGTCACGTCATCACGTCGATTGAAGAGCGGACCTCTAGAACTTTCCAATAGGGTAGCTCCCAAAATATAGATTGCTTCTTCCACATGGGTGCGCGCTTATCAGGGTCGTTCGGAACAGGTTGGCTTCCATCACCCTTCCCAAAGATTACTTTTAGGTCATTGACCATATCGAATACATCATTACCACTACGGAGGTCAGGCTTCTTCCGGGTATCTGCCTCACCTCTGAAATGCTTCCCTCCTTTCGTTCTTACGGGATGCTTGATCGGAAGAAATCTACGATGCCCCAGGTATACAACCTTCTTACATTTATCCAAATAAACATTGTCAGTCTTATCTAAACAGTGTGTGCATGCATTGTATCCCTTGTTTGTATGTCCGGAAATGTTACTAAGAGCAGGCCAATCATTGATGGTTACGAAAAGCAACGCCCGTAGGTCAAATGGCTTTTGTTCGTTCTCATCCCACACACGTACACCTGGTTTTCCCCACAATTGTAAGAGTTCTTGCACTAATGGCCTTAGATACATATCAATGTCGTTGCCAGGTTGCCTTGGGCCTTGGATGAGCACTGGCATCATAATTAACTTGCGCTTCATGCACAACCAAGGAGGAAGGTTGTAGATACATAGAGTCACGGGCCAGGTGCTATGACTGGAGCTCTGCTCCCCAAAAGGATTAAAGCCATCTGTACTGAGACCAAACCATAAGTTTCTTGCCTCTCCTGTAAAGTCCGGGAAGTCTCTCTCGATCTTTCTCCACTGCGATCCATCAGCGGGGTGTCTCAACTTTCCGTCTTTCTTACGGTCTTCTTTGTGCCATGGCAACAACCTAGCATGCTCTTTGTTTCTAAACAAACGTTTCAACCGTGGTATTATAGGAGCATACCACATCACCTTTGCAGGAACCCTCTTACGGGGGGCTCGCCGTCAACATCACCAGGGTCATCTGGTCTGATCTTATACCGCAGTGCAGTGCATACTGGACATTCATCCAAATTCTCGTACTTCTCACCACAGTAGAGGATGCAGTCATTAATGCATGCATGTATCTTTTGCACATCTAATCCTAGAGGGCAGAGAGCTTTCTTTGCTTCCTACGTCCTCTCAGGCAATTCGTTATCCTTTGGAAGCTTCGGCTTCATTAGTTGAAGTAAACTCTCAAATGCCTTGTCAGTCACACCGTTCTGTGCCTTCCATTTCAGCTACTCCAGTGTGGTAACGAGCTTTGTGCTGCCATCTTCGCAATTTGGGTACAACAACTTTTTGTGATCCTGTAACATGTTGTCCAGCTTCAACCTCTCCAATTCACTTTCATAGTCTTCCCTTGCATCAGCAATAACTCGGCCAAGAACATCATCGGTCTCTTCTGATGCCCATTCTTGATCACCTCCTTTATTTGCATTGTCTTCCATTGCAGTATCACCGTATTCAGGGAACAAAGGATCATCTTCTTCTTCTTCATTGTCTTCCATCACAACCCCTCTTTCTCCATGCTTGGTCCAGCAATTATAGCTGGGCATTAAACCTCTTCGAAGTAGGTGGCCGTGAAGGACTCTCGAGGAAGAGTGCTCCCTGACGTTCCGACAATCAACACATGGGCAACACATAAAGCCATTATCTTTGTTCGCCTGACCTACAGTGAGAAATTCATTCAGGCCTGCCATATACTCGGAAGTGCGTCGGTCACCGTACATCAATGGCTGTCGTGCATCCATCTGCATCGTACAACTAAGTTTATCAAAAAAAAACATTACAATAACATCTTCAATAGAGAAATGACCATAGTACATCGACAAATATAACTTTTTTGTATCAATTATAGATGAAAAAGATAAGTTTGCTAACCTCGGTCGAAGATACCATTTTCTGTGAGCTTATGTTTGGCTCGGGTATTTCGTTGAACACCTCGTGTGCATAATAAAAGAACACACACTAGCACCCACCTCTCTCACTCCTTCAAGCAAAAACAAAACAGAGGGAAGGGGGCTGGGAGGCAGTATATGTAGGGCAAGGGGGCCATTCGTCCCGGTTTGTGGCATGAACCGGGACAAATGCCCTTGCGCGTTCCACGTGGCGTGTGGCGAGGCATTGGTCCCGGCTCATGCCACAAAACGGAACAAATGCCGGCTAACAAACCGGGACCAATGCCCTCACGCGAATTCTGCTGCCCCGGCCGCAAAAACCGGGGACTAATGCCTTTTCTAGCTTAGAATGAAAGGTGTGGTTTCTACTAGTGTTTGCAACTAGAATTAACATCTAAACTTCTCCTCCTGCTACACGCAATAATGCTACTTGTGCCGAGTCATATCATCACACAGGGTGGTTACTCTAGGACAACGATTCTGATTCTGATTGCACCCCATCATACCATGATATATAGCCCTCTTGGTTTTCGGTGCTCGCGTCGTCGCCTGGGACAGATGCCTCCAGCCACCGGTGGTTGCCCATGGCTATGCTAGACAAATATTGAGAGAACAAAGGGGAGAGATGTGTAGATAGTGAGAGAACTATGTGGGCTCAGCTGATGGGCTGGTACCTTTTAATCGCATAATACACCAGTGGTACAATTAACCGAAGTGGGGACATCAAGAGAACATTAAAACCGTGTGTAAGTAGAACAGACATGTCACTGAAACTGTATCCTCATTTTATCCACAACTCTGTGTTTTGAAGAGACTAGCAGTGAACCACTAATTAGACATGATTTCATAATTTGATTTGTCCGGTTGGAATGATATGACATGAACTATATTGACAACTTCATTTGTAGTATGTTGTAGTTCTGTCGAACAGTCTACGTGCATTTGTGTGTTGATGTTTTGATCTAAAGTAATAACCATCTAGGACGGTATGATCCATCTAGACATTATCACAACCATCTTGGACGCAAACTGGTGCGAGAGTTTGATTTTTAAGTGCATACGTGCATGCCAAAAATCATAGTCTAGATCTGAACTAACACCCATAATGCACGCACTATGACAAAAAAATGATTAAAAAAATGTATTGCAAGTTTATGATCTTTTTCTTAAAACTAGTACACTGAAAAGGAAGCTTCCCGCAAGTGTTCTTTTTTAATTTTTATTGATTTTATGTGATTTTCTCAAAAAAAAAGGTCAAAATTGTCGCGACCATCCATAGCTAGGGGTTGTATTTTCTGCCCTTTTAAGTGCTATTGCATAGAATCATGGTAGAACACTTTTATACGATTTTATCTAATTTTGTGACCAGACTATAACACACTTTTAGTTTAAATGTGAACTAATTTAAAAAAAAGGACATTTCACTAGTTCAATGGATGGAATATAACAATAAATATAAAAAATATATTCTAGGATTGTGCCTCGAATATGATATCCTTAGTGTAAAATGGTGAAAGTCCAATTTGTTATCTTATTTGTGGTACATGCTTCATAAAATTCACAATTTTGGCACTACATAAATGAATAAAAAAACTTAAAAAGTCTTAGAATCTAGCTTTGGAAATCTATTTTACAATATTAAAAACCATGTTTGCGCCAATTTTGGTCATAATTGCAATAATATAGCCAGAGATATCGCAATGATTTTGGTCATTTGGCTTGAAAGGCATGAATCCTCATACAAGGTAGTCCATCGTGTGAATACATCTTTTACAGAAATCTTGTATTGTAAGTTTATGATTTTTTTTCTTGAAACGTATACTAAAAAGGAAGCTTCCTAGAGGTTTTCCCTTCTTTTTATTATTTCTCGATTTACATGTTTATTTCTCCAAAAAGGGCAAAAATTGTCTATATCAACATTCATATATAGGGGTTGTATTTTCTGACTTTCTTTGCCACCGCTTACAATTATGCTAGACTACGTTTGTATGATTTTTTCTCTAATTCTTTGACGAAACTATAACACACTTGTACTTCAAATTATGAATTGATTTTGGTAAAAGACATTACAGTTAATTAATTAATGGAATATAGCTACAAATCTAAAACATTTAAGATGTCCAGGGATTCTTCCTCCGATTTGATATAATTTGTGTGAAAATTGTGAAAGTCAAATTTGCTATCTTATTTATGGTATCTGCTTTAAAATATCACAGTTTTGGCGCTAAAAATGAACAAAAACCTTCCAAAAAATGTTAAAATCGTGCTTTTAAATCTTGTTTACCATCTCAAAACCCGTGTTTTTATCGATTTTGGTCATGATAGTAATAACTCAACAACGGATATGGCCATGACCATGGTCATTTTGCTTGAAAGTCATAAATCTTCATACAATGTAGTTCGCTTTGTGAAATTTTTTGTAGTGAAATTTTATGATTTTTCCTTAAAACTAGTACAGTAGAAAAGGAAGCCTCACACATGTTTTTTTTATGTTTTCTCGATTTATGTGTGTTTTTTCAAAATGTCTGACCATTTATAGGTAGGGTTGAAATTTGCAACTTCGGGCAAGGGGAGTGATACGTTGCAAACGTATCTATAATTTTTTATGCTCCATGCTTATTTTGTACCCAATACCTTTTGTTTCCACATGCTCTCTTTCGTTTTCCACATGTTTTCACAGACTAACGTATTAACAATATTCCTCTGGTAAGTTGTTGTTCTCTGTAGTTTTTCTATTTCAGAAAAGTTCTTAATGAAATATTCTCAGAAAGGGCTAAAAATCCACAGAGATCAATTTTTACCCGCAAGAAAGACGGAGTCCAAAGGAGATACGGAGAGAAGCAAGTGGGCACCAGGCGATCTCCCCCTAGGCCGCGCCCAGTGGGCCCCTGGGAGCCCCGGCCACCACCTCAAGTCACCTCTTCGCCTATAAATTGCCTTTTCCCCTAAAAACTTCAGGGACGGAGGATTTTTCAGAAACGCATCCGAGCTTCGCTGCCATCCAAAACCCTAATTCGGGGAACATAAGTTCCCGTTCTGGCACCCTGCCGGGACAGGGAAGTGCCCTCAGAGCCATCTTCATCGACGTTCCTGGCTCCCATGATGATGAGGGAGTAGTCCCTCCTCGGGGCTGAGGGCTCGTGCTAGTAGCTATGAGGTTATCTCTCTCTCCCATGATGTGATCTTGATTGTGATCGTGAACCATGTTAATATAGTTGAATTCATGATGTTTTCCCTTCATTATGTAATGGCTATGATGTTCTTTCTTGGATTGAATTATGGAAGCATGAGGTTTCTTGATGTTTGTGTTGAGTATAATCTTCATAGTGCCAAGGTGACAGCGTGGGTGTTAGTCATTTCAACATATTATATTATCTTCAGATAGATATTTTTTTTCTCTTACTCCACATTTCAAACATAGCTCCGGTGTCAAATTAAATTTCCGAAATTTCATCACATATATACATCAATTTCCTAATTAAGTTTGCTCAGATCGATAATGCATATATATATATAATTAAACAAAGACATTTAAAATAGATATATATATATATATATAATTAAACAAGGACACGTACATAAGTCTTCTAGGATCGAATATATAAACATCACACAACAAGCAATACATAATATATATATAGGTAAATTAACAGATGCTCCATGGTGCCCATGCTCCTATTCAGCACCCTGTGTAGAAAACTTATTTTGCACCCACAATTTTTTTATGTTCCTAAGTCGGCATAAAAATGAAAAAATGAGACATAGCAACATAAAAGTCATAAAAACAACATAAAACGTGTCTTTTTTGAAAAAAATCTAACGTCATGTAAATAAAAGGTTTATGTCATGTATATATTTTTCTTATGTTCTACTCGACGTACGGAATACTACAAAATTTACCTAACGTAAAAATCATGTACGGTTCAAAAGATACAGGGTGGGTGTAGAATAACTATTCTGCACCCTAGGTGTCAAATAGCGCGGCCCTATATATATATTTGACATGTATTTGCACCGCCCGGAGCATCGTAAGAATTTCCGAACAAATCTGGCCCTGCCAAATAAAAGCAGAGACGGCTAAAAAAAACCAACTCAGGGATAACGGTAATATTAAAACGTGTCCCCTCCGATATTCTCTGGAGGCTCCAAGCGTTGCCTAGCCGGCTAGAAATCAAAGCCGGTTCTGCCTATGCCGAGTCTGTTTTTTTTATTTAAATCGGCTCTCTGTTTCTTAACCCGGAACATCTGAATTACAACGGAGGTCCTGAATCTCTTACAGTCGTTCGTTAAAGTAACCCGCCTCTAAGCTAAATGACGGGCTTTTGTTTTGACCGCTTCAAAAGAACAACCCATTAGAGGCGGACGTTTTTGAAAACCGTCTGAGGGCTACTGCACCACAGATGGGCAGGGAACCCAGTTCTAATAATGCCTTCTTATTAGCACCTTATGCAGCGAGCCGGTTGGGGGAACAACCTTAGGGCTCTGTACGAGAACCGGCTGATATTGTGGGTATCGTAGTAGTGTAGGTTAAATTTCCATGTTATAATTTCATTCACTGCAACCATGGCTTGTTTCATAGTTTTTAAAGGCTATAAATAAATATCAATTTTCAAAATCAAACTAGGGTTCGTACTAAGCGAGTTTAGAAAATCCAAGGTATTATAGGTGGTCTCAAAGTTCAGTGTTAAGGATGGATTAAACAAAATGGTTCAAGTTTAAAATAGAGTTTATCCGCGAGCCTTTACTATTAGGGGGGAGGGGGTTGGTGTTCACTTGCTGATGGACACACATGAACAAAAAAGATACCTGTTAGCACCAAAAGATGTATCAAAATACTCCAAAGTTGTTTCCTCTAGATTTATATTTTTTCCTCTTGGTTTGTCTATCAGCGTCTAGTGAAAAAACTACATCCTCAAGCTACATTGAACTAACATCATATATTTTGAAAATCCGCATGAGCGGTCCACTCCAATAAGTGAGACATGCGGTCGTTGAATGTGTTGAGGAGGGGGACACACCCTTTTAAGTTGGAAGGATGAAGGCCATAGGCACACGAAAATGGAACATGAACCAATAAACAATTAAACTTGACATCACACATTTCACCATCATCACCTTGATAGGATGAAGCACCATATAACAACCCACCAGATCTGAGTCTATGGCGTACATGAAAAAACATCACATGCTCTAGGATGTGGGATGTGTTGATCATGATAGCCACACTAGGATGACAATAGAGACGTGAGACTTCTATTCTGAGTGAGTTCACTCCACCATCAAAATACTACCACCATCGATGCACGGTAGTAACATAAAAAAAATAGATTGAACTCTAATGTTGATCTGTGGTTCTCTCGTCTCTTGGTGCCTAAGTTGCTGTATGAAACGAGGGGGGCTAAATATATTACATACAAGAACGAAGGACCTGCATGGCTACGACCCAATTTCAATCTCTACCTCCCTCTCTCTCCTCTACAAGAATGCAACCGAAATACAATAATACATATAGTCATGACGTCACCAAAGATCCCTTTGATTTCAATCTTAAAAACTGTATCTCTTCAACCGCTAATCCGGTTGACATTTTGTTCTAACTGAATGTTTAGTCATGATGACCTCTTAAAAATTAAATCCCATGATCTAGCATTGGTAAGTGCCAGATTATTTTTCTTACTTATACATTGCTTGGTTGTTACTCCCAGCGTTTCATATTAGTTGTTGTTGATTTAGAATAAAGTTGTACTAAATCCTCAACAACTAATATGGAAGGGAGGGAGTTGATTATAGTAACTTGGTTCTTAGTTCTTATATGTCATTGTACATGAATTCAGGGCCGTATATACTACTATTTCTAGAATAATATCATCTCTTGGTTGTACTAGAGTACTAAAAATTTAGTTCTAAATCTAGCAACTATATAATATTATCATATTTTAAGAAGGCGGCAGTACCGATTCAATTTTTTGAATAAACAATTACGAACCAAATTAGGGGAGCCATTATGCCTCCCTTGAAGTGAGCTGGTGTGAGGCATCACCCGCAGTGATCCGCTCCTAGGCCAGCCTAGTAACATGTAAGAGCTATTTGTTTCGGGTTTTTTTTCTGTTTTTTCTGTATTTTTGCTTGTCCCTTTTTTCCTATTTATATAAATGTTTTTGTAGATATTTTATTAAAATGTTCAAACCTGCAAAATGTTTAGATTTTCAAATTTCAACCATTTTAAAATGAAGATTTTTCAAAATCTAAACAATTTCTAAAATTAACAATTTAAAAAAAAATGGTGAATAGGTTTAAAAAATGAACATTTTTTTAATGAAGAAATGTTAAAAACGCGGAATAATTTTTTTAAAAAAATAAATTTTTAAGTAGAGACCAAATTAAAAAAATATTTATAAAAATAAGAATAAGAAAAATAAAAAATAAAAACGAATATAAATAGAAAAAAACAAAAAGATGCAAGAAGAAACGAACAAAGGAAAAGAAAAAAAGAAAACAAAATAAATTGCCCACATGGCTCGGCCCAAGCGGGAGTCTCGGGCGAGTCCTAGTACGACTCACAACGGGCAAGAAATATTATATGCGCCAAATTAGAACGAGATAGGGCCATGAATAAATGGGTAACTAACGGGCTTGCGACAATTGAAACAGAACATGCTAGGGCCCTCACATCCAGCGCGAGAGAGAATGAGGCCGTGGCCCAACTGTTAACTGACTTATTTCAACGTGCTGAGCAAATTACATAAATCTACCACAATTGGGGTAGTTGTGGCATGTCAGTACCATTCTTGGTAATAATTTAAAAAATCTACCAAGAAATGGGCGGCGCGAAACTGATGGCACTAATTATCTCTTTTAACCGAGCTGCCAAGGAGGGCCCGCTGGCAGTGCGTACGTGGCAGAAACGGTGTTAGACATTACCGTCTGGATCGTGTCACTCAGGACCGCGCCAATCAGATCGATCTCGCCATTTCAGTCGCCAATTGTTCACTCTCCTGCGCGCGCAGGACATGGCGCAACGGTGATTCAGGGAGGCGGCGGCCACGGTGGCAGTAACGTGGGTGGGAGTGCTGGCGGTGGAGTTGGCCACTCCGGTGCTGCTAGCGGCATGGATGAAGAGCTCGATGAGCTCTGGCCATCGTCGACGGCGGCGAATCTTGCTAGATTTGGGTGGACAATCCTGCGACGAGCGCACATTGGACGTCAGGCCTAGGAGGAATCGAGTAAGTTTTCTGTCCTTGAACTCAATTTGGGGATTTAGGGTTTGCTTCACCAATTTGGGGATTTAAGGTTACGGATTACCGATTTGGGGATTTAGGGTTAGGAATAAATGATTATGTTTATTGAATTGAATTTTCTCATTTTAATTTTGTTTGTAGCTTGGATCCTGAGGTTTGGGAAGTCCGAATTCACTTTAGTGGGCTGGATAATCTAGAGAGAAATATTTGTTGTGATGATATCACATACATGAACCTTGTTACACTGATTGAGACCAAGGGGTATACAATCTTGGATTCCATCAACCACAGAAAGGGGGAGGGAATGGAATTGACACTAGTTGACAACAATTGCACTATGTATGAGCTGCTTGATATATATAATGCAACCAGAGTTCTTAATTTCACTGTGAAGAGGGGCAGAGAAGCTGCTTGTAAGCCTGTTAATTATTCTGAGCAAGAGGGTAGCAGCAGTCAGAATTCTATTTTCTTGGTTGAATATGTAGCCCCATTGGTGTATGATTTGTGTCCACCTCCTGTTTTTGTTGTGGATGATGAAGGCTCTGTTTTCCCAAGTCAAGGTTCTTCTGGTCCATGGAAAGCCCCAATATTTCCAAGTTAGAACAACTCAAATCCATATGTGTGCACTCAAGAAAGCATGCATGTTGACATGGGGAAGCAAATTATGCAAGATGAGTCAGAAGAGGTATCATACAATGAAGAAAATGATGTATATTATGAAACGGGAGAGGCATATTTTGTTTCCATGGAAGAGAAGAGATCACAGGAAGAAATTGAACTTGCTGAGATGATTGAGGAGAGAAGGAAGGTTAGGGAGAATCCACTCATGCATTGTGAAGGAGATACTAACATAGAAGATTTATTTGTGACAGAAGAAGAAGAAGAAGCATCCCCTGTTCCAGAGGTTGAAAGTGTACAACCACAGAAAAAAAACTACCAGTTAGAAAAGGGCCCACTGACAGGACCCATTCCAGTGTAGTTATTCAAGATGTGGATGATTTCTTTCCCTCCTCAGATGAAGAGAAGTGTGATGGTTTTCTAAAGGACAATGATAATGATGGATATGAACCCCTGTCAATGGTGTTTCCAAAGAAAAGGAAAAGTGGAGCAAAGAAAAGGCCAGAGAGGAAGTGGTATGATGAGAGGTGGTTGCAGCCACATGAACAATTGTGTTTGAAGATGTGTTTCGGAGATGTGCAACAATGCAGAGATGCACTAATTAATTTGCACATTGCACAAAGTAGAAACTATAGGTATCACAGGAATTCTAATATGAGGATAATTGTTAACTACATCAATGGGAAATGTCCTTTCTTTATGGTTGTATCTGAGATAAAAGGGAAGAAGAATTTTGCATTAGAAATATGAACTTGAGGCATACATGTGGGACAACAACAGAAACCACGAGGGTAATTAAATGCCAAATGGTTAGCTAAAACCTATGAATCCATGTTCAGATCTGATCCTAATACCAATATAGACTCACTTATAGACAGTGCTAGGCAACAGTATGGTGTTGAGGTGCCTAAGATGATGGCCTACATGGCAAAAAAATTTGGCACTTGATGTTGTGTTAGGTGACCACATGAAACAATATGTTAGACTTAGAGATTTTGCACAAACTTGTGTTGATATTAACCCTGGAAGTAGGGTTATTGTCCAGTGTCTCACTCTAGCACCAACTGCAGGGGCCCCTCATCCTGGACCCAACTTCCATGGTCTATTTTTCTGTATTAATGGAACAAAGGAGGGATTTCTAAAAGGATGCAGGTCATTCATAGGTGAGAGTCATTTTATTTATATAGCAAAATTTAGTACAACTTCAATTTATTTTTCATGTCTAACTTGTTATACATTTTTTTTGGTTTGGATGGTTGCTTCATCACAATATGCCCAGGAGCTCAAATCTTGGCTGCAACAGAGATAGCAATACCAACATGTTCCCAATTTCATTTGCTATAGTGCCAAAAGAAGACATAGTCAATTTATGTTGGTTTTTGACTGAGATAAGTATGCTTTGGGTGGAGAACAAGGACAGTTTGGTGCATACACCGTCATGTCTGACAGACAGAAGGTATGTTAGTCTTAACAAGTCGTCATCGACGATCATCGATGACAACTTCAATTGTTTCAGTCATAACTAGTTCTATGCATCTCTGTTAGTCTAAACTAGTTCCTTGTAGTCATAACTAGTTCCCTGAAATGGATTCAGTCATAACAAGTTGCCGTCGATGATCGTCGACGACAAATTCAATTGTTTCAGTCTCAATTACTTGTCTGCAATGCTTTCCATATATGTTAGTCTGAACTAGTTGCTTCTAGACATAACTAGTTCTCTGAAATGCATTCATTCATAACAAGTTGTCATTGACGAAAACTTCAGTTTTTTCAGTCGTACCTAGTTATATGAATCTCATTTAGTCTAAACTAGTTCCTTTTATAATGGTTCCATCTTTTATATGTTTTTTCAAACAACAATGGTTCCATCTAACTAGCTACTGATCCATCAAACTAGTTACTGATGCAATTCTTATTTTGTTACACACATGGCCTCATTAGTGATGTCAGCAAAGTTTTTCCACACAGCCCTGTCAGATACTTCTTAAGGCATATCTATGTAAATTTTCAAACAGCTGGGTTTAGAGGGGACGATCTCAAGAAGTGCATGGATGCTGCCAGCTATGCTTATCATAAAAACCAATTTGATATTGCAATGTAGAATTTAAAGGCAGAAAGTGAAGGTGCTTCGAAGTGGCTGAGTGCAATCCAAAGTTTTTCCACACAGCCCTGTCAGATACTTCTTAAGGCATATCTATGTAAATTTTCAAACAGCTGGGTTTAGAGGGGACGATCTCAAGAAGTGCATGGATGCTGCCAGCTATGCTTATCATAAAAACCAATTTGATATTGCAATGTAGAATTTAAAGGCAGAAAGTGAAGGTGCTTCGAAGTGGCTGAGTGCAATCCCTATGTACACATGGGAAATGCATGCTTTTGACACCAACTGCAAAATAGACTTGGTTGTCAACAACCTTAGTGAGATTTTCAACACATACATTCTTGATGTGAGGAAGAAACCAATCCAAACCATGATTGACGGGATAAAAGACAAGTTGATGGTAAGATTTCATGAGAAGAGAGAGGGAGGGCAGAAAGCTAGTGGGAGATCACCCCTCACTTCACTGAGCAGTTAGAGTTGGCAAAGAAATACTCCAGGTTCTACACACAAAAGATTTCTGGACTGATTTGTGGCAAGTTACTAATGGAAAATGTGAACAAATACATGTATTAGATTTGGTAGCAAGAACATCTGGTTGTAGGAGGTGGGGTGTCACTGGGCTACTGATACGTCATAAACATATCCTTAATTTCAGATGTTCCATGTTGTTTTCTTATTGTTTCCCACATGTTTGCTATACACTTTATGTCATTTTTAACGATTTTCCAGACTAACCTATTGAAAAGATGCCACAGATCCAGTTCCCCGTTTTCTGATGTTTTTAGTTTCAGAAAAGTTGTTCTGGAAATATTCCCGGAATTGGAAAATTCGAAGCCCGACAGTCTTAGAATTCCCGAAGGTTCCACGGAGTCCCGAAGAGACCCGGAAGGGGGCTTCAGGGGGCCCCGGCCTCCACTGCCTTTGCCCTTTCGCCTATTTATACCCCCCGAGACATAAATCCTAAAAAGATCCCACTTTTTCCTGAGAAACACCCGAGGCCACTGTCCAAGTTCTGACTCCACAAATCCCTCAGGTGACCCTATCGGGTTTCGACTAGGAGAAGTCATGAGCGCTGGTGAAATCGTCGGCTTGACAAGGGACGAGATTTACCCAGGTTCGGGGCCCTCGAAGAGGTAAAATCCTTACTCCTGCCTTCTGCTGATCTGTATTGGATGATTAGATCGGTTACAGGTTGCTCGAATCGAGAGTAGATCTCGAGTTCCGAGGCTTTTTGGTCGTGCGGTATTACTTGGTCCTCTCCTTTGGGGCTCTCCTAGCCTTATATAGATGGCCAGGTCTCGAGTTCTACCCGGAGAGGACTCAAACCCTAGCTGGGTCGGTTACAAATTCCCTAACTTAACCCGCAAGTTGATGCGGGTGGGCTTCACATGGGCCTTCTAGAGTACTCCAAGGGCGCTTCCTTTTGGGCCTTGACCAGAAGGCCTGAGAGGGGGTGTCCTTACTCGCAGGGTCCAGGATCCATATCTTCGTCAGTAGCCCCCGAGCGCGTGCTTGACTGGGGCTTTTCCAGTCGAGTAGGCGGTCAAACTCTCCTTATTTTTATGGAAGATTGCTCTGACAGTCATTGTTTTTCCAAAGGGTGTGTTCCCTGTATCATGGGTCATCATGCTCGAGTATCGAGCAATATAAGTGCCTGTTTTTACGGCTTTTTTCGCAGAAGTATGTGGCACAGTAGCTTGGCTCTCCCGAGAGATCGGGGCCAATTAATTGCGACTAGGGCAAAAACATTCCTGGCCTACTCAGATTCGAGACCTCCGACTCGAACCCGATAAGGTGATTGTTGCGACTGGGCCGTTGTGGACTTATCGAATCGAACTTAACCTATGGGGGTACCCGGCGCGTCCGCTAGGATTTTTCTTCGTGTTGTTGACACGGAATTATACCGGAGGACGCAGCTTTTGAGTGCGATTCCAGGCCCAAAAGAGAGATCTTTTCGGGTCTTACCTTCATATTCGAAGAATACGGCATCCGGATGTGCCTAGTCGGCTGAACAATCCAGGTTCTTATGATGTAAGATTATCATGTGTAGGAGAGGTAGGTTTTTCCTACCCGATTGATTTGTTTGAGCTCCATACGAAAGAAATTTCGTGCTGGAAGAAAAAACTAAGCCCGTATGAAAGAGTTTTCATGTTCGGGATGCTGTGCCCATACGAAAGAGTTTTCGTGCATAGGGTATTTTTCTCTTGTTCGAAGAGGTCTTGCTTTATGAACTGTTCATGGAAAAGTTGCTTTTATCCGAAGGAATTGATATTCATACGAAGATAATTTCGCGTTTGAACTTCCAATCGAAAAGATTTTGGTTTTGAATGACAAAGGCCATGACGTCATGGCGCACTCCTCTTCTCCCGATGGGACGTGACGGAGTGGCAGCAGAAGGTGGCCCACCTTGTCAGCTTTTTGACCGGGAAACGAGACGTCGTTCCCGGTTTTTACGCGAGACGCGCAGTAAATGCGCACGATCTTCTGTTAAGATCGTGGCACGAAACAGCGCTGGCCGCCGCTTCGTTTCATCCTCACGCGTGGCGGCCGTGATAGGCGCCACGTAGCGCATCGTACGGCTGAGATCGCCTCGCCCCGTGTATAAATACGGGTGTTAGCGCTGCGGTAAAACTTTCCCAGCTCTCTGTCTTCATCTCCTTCCTCGCGCCCATCTTCGTCTTCCCCGCGCTCGAGCTCGTGCTGCAAGCAATGGCTGGCGGAAAAAGACGCGGCGCTGCCGGCTCTGCATCCGGTGAACCTTCCGCGCAACCCGCGCCCCGCGCCGGCGACTGGCGCTCCCCCAACACCACCGCGAAAAGCATCAAGGAGATGCAGCGGGAGGGGTTGCTGCCGGCGGAGACGGAGAAGCGAGTCCGTCTCGGAAAAAGGAAGAGGTACCCAATCCTCAATCGAATGAGCGCGTGGTCTTTGTGGACCACGTGACTCGAGGCCTTTCTTTTCCCCTTCATCCCTTCTTCCTCGGGTTGCTGTGTGTCTATGGCATACAGCTTCACGATCTCCCCCCAAACGCGGTGCAGCACATTACGTGCTTCATCGTGTTCTGCGAATGCTATCTCGGCAGTCGCCCGCACTGGGCGCTGTGGAAGGCGCTCTTCAAGGTCCGGATCTTCCGCGAGAGATCGCGGGTGGAGTCCGAGCTTGGCGAACCGCTTCGCACCGGCGGCTTCGGGATCCAAGCTCGACAAGAAGGCAGCTACTTCAACATGCATTTCGTCGACTCCGCTCAAAGCTGGCGGAAAAGGTGGTTCTACGTCATCGACAACAGCTCGGGTGGGATTGTAGAGTTCCACCCGTTCGCTGTTCTGACAAGGCGAAAGTCTTGGGGGCACAAGATGTCATCCGAAGAGACTCAGACCGTTGCGCCTTTACTCGCAAGAGTAGCTGCTCTCCGGGATCAGACCGCGGGAGTTGTGCTCAACGGGATGCATCTGGCGAGCATCTTTTTGAAGCGCAGGATCCAGCCACTTCAACAAAGGCCCTCCGCCATGTGGGAGTATCAAGGCTCAGAGGATCCCAGTCGAGTAAGCCGCGAGGAACTTTCGAATGTAGAATTCGAGAAGAAAATCGCGGGTATCACCCGACTGAAGGTGGGGGAGAAATTCCCCGATTGCTCTGTTGAAGCCTTCGCCGCTTCAAATCCTCCCCCAGCCGAGGTTAGTTACTTTTTCTTTTTTCGTCTTTGAGTTGTTCCTTTTTCTCGTTCTGAGTCCTAGTCGATAAGGTTTTTCTTGTCTTCTTCTTGCCTTTGCAGAGCCTAGCTATGGCGGACTGCTACCCGCCAACTACGGGGGTAGCCGCCTCAGAGCAAGTGTCGAGTCATCAAGACGGCGCGATTGACACCAGCGTCGCCAACGCCTCTTCGAGTTCAGAACACGATTCTTCGGATGACGTTGCGGACTCGAATGGCGCTCCGACGAAACGTCGTCGGGTAGATGAGGACGAGGCTACTTCGAAGGATAAATCCTTGGAAGCATCGCCCAATCAAGCTCCTGTCCATGCGACTCCACTTCGCTCCCTTGCTCCTTCGCCTTCGTTCCCAGTGATGATGCCCGCTTGGAACGCGGACTTGCTGGATGACGACGAGGATGACGAGTAAGTGCTTATTCCTTAATCTTGGTCGAACATTTTCCGTGCTTCAATATCGATTGTTTCTATCTTTCGGTGCAGTCTGCAGACGATCAGTCCTTGCAGGTACGCCGCTGCCGTTCCTCCCGAAAAGAGGAATAAGGCCAAGGATGTGGGTGAAACTCCCACCGCGGGCACCGTCCAAAATTCCCCCAGAGCAGCCCCCGAAGCCGCGACGGTGGTACGCGAAGTTCCCAGCTTTGCCGCCAGGACTTCTGCTTCTAAGGAGGTGACGGATAGCTCCGCAGACCCGCTCTCTCGTGCCTCCGGCCAGGTAAACTTCATCTTCCGTCTTCAGAAAATATTTTATCGGGTGCACGACAGTGCTCCCGATGGGAGTAGCCCCCGAGGCTGTAGTCGATCGCATGTGATCGGCCACAGGCTCAAAGTCTAGCTTAATTTTTCTTCATGATTTCATTTTTATCGGGTGCACGACAGTGCTCCCGATGGGAGTAGCCCCCGAGGCTGTAGTCGATTGTAAATAATCGGGTACAGACTCTAATTTAATCCTTTTAACTCTTTTGTCTTCGTACTTTCGCAGTCGCTTATTGATTCTCTTGCGGCGATTGGTCGCCGCGTCGTTCTCGCCGAGTCGGATTGCGAGTCGCTTCGAGCGGACCGTAGTCGACTTCAGACTGAAAACGTTCTTCTCAAGGGTAAGCTTTATCATCTCCCTGTCCTTTGCACTCTGTTCATTCTTGAGTTTTAACAAACATCTCTTTGCAGCTCGACTTGAATTTGCAGAATCCGAAAAGGTCAAACTCTCTGAGCAGGTAACTGCTCGGGAGGCTGACCTGACGGCCATTCGACAAGAGCTAGAGGCTTCCCGCATGCAATCAGAAGATTTTGGTCGACAACTTGCAGATGCGCGGAAGTCCTTGAAGGAGTTAGAGAAAGCTGGCAGTAAGGCCGACAACGACATTGTCGGGTTCCTCCGTCCCCTTGCTGAGCGCTTCGCGGGTAAGTGTGTTGGGTTTCTCGACTTTGATTCCTCATTTCGCTGTACTTTGCTAAGTGTTTTTTCCTTCCTTTGCAGGTCTTCTGGATGTTCCTCTAGAGATCCCTGGACTCTAGCGGGTGGATGTGGTAACCGACACACTTGCCCAGCTTAAAAGGCACGCTGATGGAGTTCTCTCCATGATCAATGATGCTACTCAAGTGCTGGGGCAACTACACGGTCGCCTCCTCGCCAACGCCACTCCTGCACCCGCGCTAGATGATCTGTTGAAGGTCTTCTCAGAAGGCAAACTTCTGGATGCCTTCGCGGTCGCACAGGCGGAATCTGGTGCGAAGACCGCGATACAATTCGCTTTGGCGCATGGAGTCGAAGGTTTGGAGGAGGCGTACACATCTCTTCCAGTCGACCCCTCCACGGGCAAAAAGGTACGGCTCTCTCGTTTTGGCGAGCAAGCCGCTATTCTTGCTCGGAAGCTGTCTGAGATTTTTGCTCGGCTGCGGGGAGGGGCGACTGCTGCCAGCGGGAGCACCAATGTAGCTTCATAGCTTTTTTTCTTTTTTCTCCTTGAATGTAATGAACCTTGGGATGTATTCCCGTACCTTTGTTGTCTTTAATCGAAGAATTCATCTTGCAATTCGTTCCCTTTGTTTGTGCATTGTCTCCCGATGGGAGTAGCCTCCGAGCGTTTGTCAGATATGCGACTAGAATTGACTCGAGTAGGGCATCTTACTTCTTTCGTTTTTATGCTTCCAGGCTACTGGGTCTGCCGCGGAAACGTCGGGTGGATGTGGTATTCCAGTAAATCCACTTGTTGCCGCTGTTGGCACTTTTGCGGGCCTTCGTGATAAGGTCTAGGAGGGTGAGCGCAAGCTAAAAGCTATGCGCGGGATAGCCGATGTGGCGAAGTCCAAGCAGAAATTGGCAGCTGAACGCGAACAATTTCTGATGGATGAGCTGGCTGTAGTCGCAAGGGACTTGCTTTGTAAGTAGTGCAGCCCCCGTGTCTTTTTCTTCCTTGTTTCCTTATCTGACTGAGTGTGTTTTTGTCTTCAGTCGTTAATCCGGATGACAGGGAAGAAAAGCAGTTGGTAGAGAATCACATCCTTCAAGGGTCTAGTAGCTCCAAACCTCATGCGAACAATTTTTGGTCTGATCGCAGTCGGGGTTTTGTGATGGCCACCTTGAAATTTCGAGTCCGCCAGGCGAGAATTCTCGTGAGTTCGTTTCACGAGGTCTTGGTTGCGATGAACGCTGCATTTTACCCACTTGAAAAAGGTCCCGAGGACTGGGGTTATCTTCTCAGTTTGTTTGGACGTGAAGGAGAAGTTCACGCGTGTGTGCGCAATCAGATGAAGTGCGGCACGATTGTAGCTCTCTCTTTTGTCCGCATATGGCATCCTGAGATATATGTTAACTCCGTTGCTCGGCGCCCAGATTATGCAATCGAGGATATCTCGCCGTACTATGATGTTGTACGTCCTGTGGCGGAGAAGATTATCCGAATGACCTCTGAAGAGGTAGATAGAGTTTTGGCGACTGAGAATGCTCGGCACTTTGACTGATTTTCGGATGTAAATATCCTGTAATCTGTTTATAGTTTGTAAAAAACTGTTGTAAGGTGTATAACCTTGTATTTGATGTTGTTTCTTTGTGATGCTTAGTTGTAGGGTAGCCCCCGTGTGTTTTAGGGGGTGTGTACCTGTAACTTGTAGCATGTAAAGAATGAAAAGCTTCGAGTGAATATGATGAAGGAATCGCGTCTTTATTGCAATGACTGAGAAGCCATGTATTCGAACTACAGGACTGGCTAGTATAGCCTTATTTTTGTTGTGATAACAAATAAACCTAAGGATAAAATTTGCGGAGGTGTGCGATGTTCCACGGATTGGAGTAAACCCCTCCGGTCGCTGGATTCTTTAGCCTGTAGGCTCCGCCTGGGATGACTTCATGTATGATGAAGGGTCCTTCCCAAGGTGGCTCGAGCTTGTGTCCTTCCTTCTGTTTGAGCCGCAGCACCAGATCCCCAACCGCGAATGCTCTGTGGCGTATGCGGGGACTGTGATAGTTGCGCAAGGATTGCTGATATACTGCGGATCTTGCGAGTGCGATGTCGCGCATTTCGTCGAGTGCATCCATATCTTCTGCGAGCGCCTTGTTGGAAGTTTCTTCGCTGTAGGCTACAACTCGTGGGGCGCTGAATCGAACGTCCTCGGGAAGGACTGCTTCTGCCCCGTATACCATGAAGAATGACGTGTATTTCGTTGATCGATTAGGAGTTGTGCGCAGACTCCAGAGTACGGAGGGTAGCTCTTCCGCCCAATGTCCTGCGGCGGGGTGTAGACGATCGAGTAGTCGCTTCTTGATGCCCATCGAAACTAAGCCATTGGATCTTTCGACTTGTCCGTTCGTTTGCGGGTGAGCGACTGAGGCAAATTTGAAATTGATGCCTTTTTCCTCGCAGAATTGTTGTGTCTCCTTTGCTGTGAAATTTGTACCGTTATCTGTAATGATGTCGTGTGGCACACCAAATCGACATACAATGGAGTCGAGAAACTTGACGGCGCATTGGGCGCTTGCTGAGGTTACTGGCATAGCCTCGATCCATTTGGTGAACTTGTCGACTGCGACCAGCAAGTGTGTGTATCCACCTGGCGTGGACTTGCGTAGTGGCCCAACCATATCTAGCCCCCATTGTGCAAAGGGCCAGGCTATTGGTATCATGTGTAGTTCCGTAGCAGGGGCGTGTGGCCTTGGTGCGAATCGCTGGCAGGCGTCGCATCGTTCGACCAGGCTTTTTGCATCGTTGGCTGCTGTTAGCCAGTAAAATCCTGCTCGGAAAGCTTTTCCCATTATTGTTTTCCAGCTAGCATGATGTCCGCAGTCTCCTTGGTGTATGTCCTGGAGCAATTCCTTGCCGTCTTCGGGTGCGATGCAACGCTGAAGTATTCCCGAGATACTTTGCTTGTATAATTCTCCGTTGACTACTCGAAAGGACTTGCTACGCCTAATTATCTGTCGAGCCTCACGTGGGTCGGCCGGGAGCTGTCTGTGGAGCAGGTAGTCGAGATATTTCTGCGTCCAGACTGGCCCGACCATGAAAAACTGTCGTGATATATTGCGAATAAGCTCGATAAGCGCGACCTGCGGGCTGACCTCTGTTTCTGGCGCTGCTGCAGCTTTCTTCACTTTGACTGATCGCTTGATCATCCGTTCGAAGTATATTCCTGGCGGTATAGGTGTATTGGTGGAACCCATGTTTGCCAGTCTATCTGCTTCTTCGTTGCTAGATCTTGCAATGTGTTTCAGCTCGCAGCCTTTAAAGCTTCCTTCGAGTAGGTTGTACATGTCACGATATGCGACCATGTTTTCAGCGATGGCGTTGCATTCTTTCATCGTCTGCTGCACTATGAGATTGGAATCACCGTAGATCATTAATCGGGTAGCTCCACAGGCGATTGCCATCTTCATCCCGTGCAACAGGGCTTCATATTCTGCGTCGTTGTTTGAGGCTGGATCGTCTGGTGGAAAGTCCAGTCGCAGGACGTACTGCAGCTTGTCTCCCCGAGGCGAAATAAGAACGATTCCAGCTCCTGCTCCTTCGTTTCTCTTGGATCTGTCGAAGTACATTATCCAATTGCTCGTGTACTCGGGTGGTCCGGGCGTTTGTAGCTCTGTCCATTCGCTGAGGAATTCCACGAGTACTTGAGATTTGACTGCTTTTCGTTCTGTATAGGTGATGTCCCAGGCGCCCAACTCGATGCTCCATTTTGCTATTCTTCCGGATGCCATAGGGTTGTTCATGATTGTCCCGAGTGACGCATCATTAACCACTGTAATGGTATGTTCCTGGAAATAATGTTTGAGCTTTCGGGCTGTGAGAACAACTCCATACGTCAGCTTCTGATAGTGAGGGTATCGTTGCTTGCATGGCGAGATCACTTCGCTGATGTAATATATTGGTCGTTGGACTCCGTATGCTTTGCCGTCTTCAGGTCGTTCGACCACGATTGCTGTGCTGATGACTTGGTTTGTAGCGGCTAGGTATAGTAGGAGCGGCTCCCTTTCTTGCGGTGTTGCAAGGACGCGCCTGCTTTGCAGCGATCGCTTCAGGTCTGCGAACGCTTGTTTAGGTTCGGGTGTCCACTCGAATTTGTCCGTCTTCTTTAGTAATTTGTAGAAGGGTAACGCTTGCTCTCCCAATCGTGCGATGAACCTGCTTAGGGCGGCTAGTCGTCCTGCGAGCTGCTGGACTCCGCGTAGATTGGTTGGCTCCTTCATAGTCAGGATGGCTTGTATTTTTTCCGGGTTGGCTTCAATGCCTCTGGCGGATACCAGGTACCCGAGGAGTTTTCCTGCAGGGACGCCGAAAACGCATTTGGCCGGATTGAGCTTGATCCGATATGCATTAAGGGCGTCGAACGTTTCTCTGATGTCCTCGAGGAGTGTGTCCTCTACTCGAGTTTTGATGACGATGTCGTCGACGTACACTTGTACGTTTTTGCCAATGAGATTGGCGAGGCATCTTTGCATGCAGCGCTGATATGTTGCGCCTGCGTTCTTCAGCCCGAAGGGCATTGTCGTGTAGCAGTAGACACCGTGGGGTGTGATGAATGCCGTCTTCTCTTCGTCTTCCTTTTTCATTCGGATCTGATTGTATCCCGAATAGGCATCCAGGAAGGAGAGGCGTTGGCAGCCTGCCGTAGAGTCCACGATCTGGTCGATTCGTGGTAGAGGAAAATTGTCCTTGGGGCAGTGCTTATTCAGCGATGTGTAGTCGATGCACACCCGAAGGATGTCTGTGTTCTTCTTGGGGACCAGCACCGGGTTTGCCAACTAGGTGGATATCTTGATCTCCCTAATAAAGTTAGCGGCTAGCAGTCTGTTTATTTCTTCTCCAAGCGCCTTCTGCTTGGGTTCTGAGAATCGTCGAGTCGTCTGTTTGATGGGTTTGGCATTAGGAAAGACTTCGAGTGAGTGCTCGGCAAACTCCCTGGGTATTCCTGGCATATCTGAGGGCTGCCAGGCAAAAATTTCCCAGTACTCACGGAGGAGTTTGACGAGCGCGCTTTCCTATGCTGGCGAGAGGGTTGTGGAAACCATCGCGGTCTTGGCGGAATCCGTCGGGTGCACTTGGTGCTTGCGGGTGTCGCTGTTGGCGCTGAATTCCAGTTCAGGCGCATTCTTCTTCGTGAGGGGCATGACGGAGTGGTCCGTGGTTTTTGCCAGCTCTTGAAGTTCTTCTTGCATCCCGAAAGATTTCGCGATCTCATTGAATTCTATGTCACACTTGTCTGACTTCTGGAAGTCTCCGTCGATGGTGATCACACCGTATTCGCCGGGTAGCTTGAGTTTCAGGTACGCGTAATGTGGTACTTCCATGAATCTGGCGAACGCTGTTCGGCCAAGGATGGCGTGGTACTGTGAGGGCCAGTCGACGACTTCGAAGTCCAGGAATTCTCTTCTGTAATTGCTTGGAGAGCCCAGTACAACTTCTAAGTTGATTGTTCCGAGTGGACGGATTGCCTTGCCCGGAACTATCCCGTGGAAGGATGTTTCTGATTCGGTTAGGCCGTCCAGGTTCTTGTTCATTCGACGGAGTGTATCCGCGTAGATGATGTTGATTCCGCTGCCGCCGTCCATGAACACGCGGGCCAGGTCGTAATTTCCGATTTGAGCCTGGATGACGAGGGCGGCGTGTCCTGGTCGATAGACTTGTGGTGGATGGTCTTGTTTCGAGAACGTGATGGGCTGATCTGCCATCTTCAGGTACTCGGTCTTTGTTGGTGGTGTCTGCACTGCCATGCATAGTTTCCTTGTGTTAGTCTTTTGAGCTCTGCGAGAGGGGCATACCTTCTGTATCATCGCGAGTTGTCCTGCCGGATTCGGGTATGCATTGGCTCCATTATTTTGTGGAGGTGGCACAGGTAGTGCGGCTAGCGCCATGTTTGGGTTTCCTGGTGGAGGAGGTGGTGGAGGCGGCTGGAATTGTTGTCCCCCTCCTGGCAGCGGCGGGTAGTTTTGAGTGGATGCGAATCTTTTCCTCGCGAGAGCATCCGAGATGTCAAGAAACTTTCGACAATCCTTGAGAAGGTGTGTTGCCTTAGTTTTGCCCGTGCGCTTATCTGTAAACAGGTGTAGCGAGCAGTATGCATCGAGATCCTCCTCGGGGGACTTTTCTTCTGCCTTTGGTTTCCACTCGCGACTTCCGCGGCGGCCAGAGTCGCGGTTTCGCGTGAATTCTGCCGCCACTAATTCCTCCCTGTCCTCGCGGTCGTAGTATTTCCTTCTCTTTCTTCGTCCATGACGGTCTTCTTCGTGCGTGGGCGACGATGCTCTTTCATTGCGTACCGCGTCTTCTCCGTTAGCCCATTTTTCGTCTATGATCATTTGCTCCCCAATGGTTTTGGGCGCAGCTCTGCCTAGCTCTTCTCGAAACGCGGTTCTTCTCGCTCCTTTGGCGAAGGCCTCAATCGCCACCTCTTCCGAGATGGTTCCTGCGGTGTTCCTGAGTGTGGTCCACCGCTGGATATATTCTCGTGTGGATTCGCCACTCTTCTGTTTGCACGCTCGTAGTTCTTCGATTGTGGCTGGCCTCTTGTACATCGACTGGAAATTTTTGCAGAAATCGTGGTGCAGGTCGTCCCATGATGCGTAGCAAGATTTAGGTCTTCTTTCCAGCCAACTACGGGCCGCGCCTGTAAGATGCAAATTGAGGTATTGCATGGCTGTGTTCTTGTTCCCACGTTGGCATTTTACTGCCGTGAGGTAATCTCTTAACCACTGGGAGGGCTCGAGCGAGCCGTCGTATTTAGTCACCTCCGTTCTGAGCTTGAACCTCTTGGGTAGAGGTGCTTCTCGAATGCTGCGAGCGAAACAGAGCGCTCCACAGGTTTCGTCGTCTGAGGACCTGGATGAGGAGCGTTCGCGATACCGTGAAGCTCTCGCCCTATCCACCTTCTTTTGGGCGAGATCTGATCGCGCGTCGTATTCGGACCGGTCGCGGTCGTTGTCTTTCCTTGGTTCTTTGCTTCGCTTTCTCGAGCGGCTGCTGTGGCGCCGCGAGCTTTTGTCTCTCGGGCTGTCGTCGCTGCTGCGTCGACTGTCACCGCGACGGCGGGCTTCTTTTCCTCGACCACGCCGTGGCGATTTGTCTTTTCTCGGGGATGAACTTCTATGCCTGCGGGGCGTTTCTTTATCCTTGTTTTTCTCCTGTCGCTCCTTCTCCAATTCTTCTTCGGTCTTCTTGCGATCGTGGAAAGCGAGCCTTGCAGCCGCCAATCCTAGTCCTTTGCGAATTTGTTTGTACTGTTCCACCCGAGGGTCGCTTTCCGTCGGTTGGTTCATCTGCATGTAGGTTGCTGCGGCTAGGATCGCGGCAGCTGGGGTTTGCGGATAGACGTTGCCGTCATCGTCGACCCTCATGAAGGAAGACGTGGTCGACCTGTCGGTCGCAGTCACGGATTCGTGGCCCCTTGACGATGTTGCGTGTCCCTTCCTCGCGGGTCGGGTACCGACTGAGGGTGCAAGGGACTGTTCGACTCGCCGCAGGCTTGATTCATCCGCCGCTCTTCTGCGACGGGCTAGATCCGCCCGGGCTTCTTTGATGTTTGAGGCCGCTCTTACTAGGTGGTAGTGGTAGGCGGTTAGGTCTTCTTGTGAGGCTCCTGCCGCGGGTGGCTGACTCCGCCGCATGGCCTCCTTGGCCCTTTTCCAGGCCTCCCGCGAAACGCCGATTATATCGCGCTCGGTTGCGCTGTATTCGGTTTCCGAGGGTTGTTCCGATCCTGCCATGCAGACTTGGGCCAGTCGTGGCTCGTGCGTCCTAGGCGCAGATCGGAAAGCTTCCCGTACCCGATATGGTTCCTCTGTCGAGAGGGCGTGGTAGTCGACTGTGTTGAAGCGGATGGACTCGCCACTTTTCTCCATAGGGAAGCGCGAGTTGACGGCTCCAGATTCAGGTTCAGATTCATCCGAGAAGTGGAGGATTCCGTCTCTGTTCGCCATGAAGTTGAAGCTTCCGAACGTCAGGGTGACGCTCTTCTCCAGATCCTCGAACACCGGGCGTGATTCCGGCGAGTGAGGCGTGACTATGACGGATCCGATCCGTACGGGATTGTTCGGAGCCGTAGTCGATGGTTTCCAACGGGAGTTGGATGTCGATGAAGCCGAAGATGCCGGTGATCCAGCGCCCGCGCTCCCCACGGTCGGCGCCAATTGTCGAAGTTCTGACTCCACAAATCCCTCAGGTGACCCTATCGGGTTTCGACTAGGAGAAGTCATGAGCGCTGGTGAAATCGTCGGCTTGACAGGGGGCGAGATTTACCCAGGTTCGGGGCCCTCGAAGAGGTAAAACCCTTACTCATGCCTTCTGCTGATCTGTATTGGATGATTAGATCGGTTACAGGTTGCTCGAATCGAGAGTAGATCTCGAGTTCCGAGGCTTTTTGGTCGTGCGGTATTACTTGGTCCTCTCCTTGGGGGCTCTCCTGGCCTTATATAGATGGCCAGGTCTCGAGTTCTACCCGGAGAGGACTCAAACCCTAGCTGGGTCGGTTACAAATTCCCTAACTTAACCCGCAAGTTGATGCGGGTGGGCTTCACATGGGCCTTCTAGAGTACTCCAAGGGCGCTTCCTTTTGGGCCTTGACCAGAAGGCCTGAGAGGGGGTGTCCTTACTCGCAGGGTCCAGGATCCATATCTTTGTCAGCCGCCGTCATCGTCATCCCGAGATCGGGAGGGTTCTGGAGCTCTCCCCGGCACCCTACCGGGAGGGGAATTCATCACCGGAGAGTTCTACACCACCATGCCCTCCTCCAAAGTGATGCGTGAGTAGTTCATCCGTGGACTACGGATCCATAGCAGTAGCTAGATGGTTGTTCTCTCCAGTTTGTACCTCATGTTTAGATCTTGTGAGCTGCCTAACATGATCAAGATCATCTTTATGTAATGCTGCATGTTGTGTTTGCTGGGATCTGTTGAATGCTATGTCTTCTGATTATCAATCTATCATGTTATCTTCATGCATATGTTATTTATGATCTTGCAAGCTCTCCGTTATTAGTAGATGCTCTGGCCAAGTAGATGCTAGTAACTCCAAGAGGGAGTATTTGTGCTCGATAGTGGGTGCATGCCTTCTTTGTATCTGTGCTCGAGTGACAGAAACGTGACGGATGGAGGATGTGTTGTTGCCATTAGGGAGAAAACAACGATGTTTACTTAGTTTACATTGTTTACATTACACACTTTGCTTACGGCAATAATATGTTGCTTGCAACTTAATACCCAACGTTTTTTCGGATGATATCCGGAGGGTGGATTATTAGACATAGATGTAGTTGGATGGCGGTCTATGTATTTTGTTGTAATGCCCGCATGAATCACATAGTAATGTTTATGTCTTGCATATGCACTACGGTACAACCTTCATTTCTGTCAATTGCCCAGCTGTAATTTGTTCACCACACATGTTATTTATCTTTCACGGAGAGACACCACTAGTGAACTGTGGACCCTGGTCCATTTTCCTCATACTGATAAAACACCTACTGCTTTCATAATGGTCCTACTGTTTTCCACACTATACGTTTAACCTCTTTGTGTTCAGCAAAACCGGTGAGATTGACAACCTCACTGCTACGTTGGGGCAAAGTGATTTGATTGTGTTGTGTAGGTTCCACGTTGCTGCTGAACCCCATCTCAGCTGCATCAACCTTCAGAGATTTCTTGTCCTCCTACTGGTCGATTCAACCTTGGTTTTTTCTCTGAGGGAAAACTTGCCGCTGCAATCTTCAAAACCTTTCTCTTGGGGTTTACCAACGTCATCCACCAACAAGTTTTCTGGCGCCATTGCCGGGGAGGAAGAGAATTTCTGCAAGGTGGGTCTCTCACTTCCAATCTCTTTACTTTGTTTTTTCTTAGTTTATTTTATTTTGTCTTGTTTGCTTCTCTTTATCAAAAACACAAAAATAAAATTAGTTCATATTCTAGTTGTTATTTTTGCTTTATCATGCTTGCTATCAATGGCTGATGTATTTGAAACTAGATCTTTTAGACAAGGTGGGTTCACGGATGATCAACAAAAATATTATAAGGAACACCGCTTGTCACAAAAATGGATACACTTATGGGAGCAAATTAATAAATTGCATGACTATGCTAAAAACTTGTGCTCTACTTATAATGTTACTTATTGCTTTGATAAATCTTGCTGCTGTAGGAGGTATAAACACCTCCCTTTTCCATGTGAGTATAATGATAATGTTACCATATCTTCTTATGTTAAGGGAAATTATGAATTATATGATGTGGAACAAATTGAAGAATTTGTTGCTTGGAAGGGTGCATTCTAATTTGCCTATTTACTTGAAAGTATTGATGATGCACCTTATAAATACGAGATTTATGCTATACTGGAATATTGCTTTGATAATTACAAGGATTGTAATTACTACATAATGGAATATCTTAATAAATGCTCTCCCCAAAGGGAGAGACTAATGCCTTGCATGAACCTATGGAAGAAGAAACTGCTGAATTTGGAAGCTCATTGGATGAAAAAGAGGAGAGTGATGATCAAGAGGAGGAAGAATGGAGCTACCCATGTCTACCTCCCAATGATAGTAACTCTTTAACTCATACATTATTTGATGAAATTGATACTTGCTATACTTTTTATCTTGATACAACTATGAATGAAGCTTGTGAGAATGATATTGCTACTGTTATTTATGATAATCCATGCTACTTGGACAAATCTTATGATAATGCTATTGATGATGGTCCTATGTTACTTGATGTTATAAATTATAATGCTACTGAAAATAGGATTTCTATAATGTGTCCTATACCTTTTATGAGTGATCAATCATCTTGTTTTGCTATTGCTAAAAGTGGGAAAAAAGAGGAGCTGATTTTAAATTTTGATCCCACTGTTTTTGAGCTTGATATGAATTGTGTGCTTTTAGACCATCACAAACATGATTTATGTGATAATCATGTTGTTGAGCTTGTTCATGATGCTACTGAAAATTATTATGAGAGAGGAAAATATGGTTGTGAGAATTTTCATGTTACTAAAACACCTCTCTTTTTGTTGAAAGTTTTGAAGTTGCTCTTGTTCTACTTTCCCATGATTTATAGTTTGAGCTTCTTTAATTTATTTATTTACAAGATTCCAATGCATAGGAAGTGGTTTAGACTTAAATTGGTTTTATACTTGCTTCTTGATATTCCCTTTTTCTTAACTCATATTTCTTATGTGAGCATCTTCTTTCTTTCTGCCTAGCTAAAAGGCGTTAAAGAAAAGCACTTCTTGGGAGATAACCCATGGTTTTATTTTTTCTTTGTTTTTCTATGTTTTATTTGATTCAAGTGTTTTATACTTCTGTAGAAACTCCTTCGTATATTTGTTTTCATTTTTTAGTAGTGCCAAGTAAGGTTTCTTACGAGAGTTGGAGTTGGTTTTCGGATTTCTGCGCAGGAAACAGATTTCTGTTGTCCACCGTAAAAAATCGTATCACTCATAGAAAAATCAGAATGACCTAAAATTTCTTGTGCTTATTTCTCAGCTAATTCTGCAATTTTTTTGTTCTTTAACTTTTTCGATCTGAGCAACGTAAGTGCCTCGAAAAAATCGTCTTTACTGACTGTTCTGGTTTTGATAGATTCTGCTATTTTTCTTGCATTTGCTCTTTTGTGATGTCAAGTGGATTTCTTTGGTTCACGAAACATCAGTGGCTGTAGCTAATTTTAAAAGTATCAATAGAACTTGTTCCATACAGAACCAATGGATTTTTAATTGTTGCACTAACCTTCCAATGCGAATTACTGTTTGAGTGTGGTGTGAAGGAAGTTTTCAAGGGTCAAGAGAAGAGGTGATATATGTGATCAATAAGAGTGCAAGGTCAAAGATTGGGGATGACCCCGTGGTTCATCCAAGCATATTTTTATAAGACTCAAGCATATAAGCTTGGGGATGCCCAAGGCATCCCCTTCTTCATCAACTATTTATCTGGTCACTTCTCGTGAAACTATATTTTTATTCGGTCACATCATATGAATTTTACTTGGAGCGTCTGTTTGTTTTTCATTTGTTTTCTTTTGTTTTCCTCTGTTTTCTTTGCTGCAATAATATAGTTGGATCCTAGAATTCTTTGTTTGGGAGAGAGACACGCTCCGCTTCTTCATTTGAATACTTGTTATGCTAGTATTCTTAGTTTTTCTTCTAGTTGTTGCAAAAATTCCTGTTTAGATCTCGTTTTCATTGCATCTCTTGTTAAGAGATGTTAGTTTTAGTAGTGTTTTTTGAGTCCTCTCATGTTTTCTTTCTGTAGCATTTAGAGAGTTTTTTTAAAGCATGTTTTGTATGGTGCTTGTTGGGAAAAGAAACTGCTGCTTGAGGTAGAACTTTTAACGGTGCAAGTAGAAGCTTGTATAGACTGTGGCTAGACTTTTTCATATCATGCTAGATGTTATTTTAGTTCTAAAGCCATGTGGTTATTTAGTAACCTGATTATCCTCAAATAGCTGAGAGTGTTTAATGTGCCATTTAAGGAATCATGAGTTGTTCTTGTCATATGGAAGCATAAATTTGTGGTGTTCTCCTTCGAATGTTTTATTTGGTCGACTTGGCGCATGCTCACACCATGTTTATGACTATGAACCAGTCACGAATAGCCTCCATGATCATTTAGTTTTTGAACTTGTGGTACCACTATACTTGTGCTTTTATTAATGATGTTTATGTCGCTATGCATGATTATGACTCTTATGCTCTCTTGATTTGTCGCTCCCAGTCTTTTGCTAGCCTCCACATGTACTGAGTATGAGCTCTACTTGTGCATCCAACTCCCAAAAACCAAAGTTTTCCCATTGTGTCCATCATACCTACCTATATGTGGTAATTAACCGTCACTCCAAAGTAAATTGCTCAAGTGTTACCTTTAAAACTTTCAAAATTACTCTTGTTTTGTCCTCCTGTTTTAGCTCATGAGGACGTAAATAGAGAATCTTTATCCCACTTGTTGACTGGACTTTCACACACTGGACTAGTGGCTTCATCCGCTTATCCAATGATAGAAGAGCTGGCAGCGGGGTGGCCAGCCCCAAATTAATAACACAAATTCTTTTCACTATTTTTGCCCCTGATTTATCAGTCAAAGCATAATTGTGTAAACAAAAGAGAAAAAGGGATGGCCTTCTACCCAGATGCGTCCTTCTATGGGAGCCGCTCTTGTGAAGTCTAGTTGGCTTGTGACGTACTGTATTTTCTGTTTACCATTCGTTGACATAAGCATACACCTCTCTTAAAATATAGACAATCCTCCACGGTATGTGATTGTTGGCAGGCACCCCGAGGATTCGGTTAGCCATGGTTTGTGAAAGATGGTTGGGAGGAGTGTCAAGTTTTTTTATATCTTTGTTTAATAAAATAAAAGCTCTAGCACATGAGTGATCCATGCTTCACTCTGTGAAGGGAATTTCTTTTACTTTTATGTTGAGTCTCCGTCTTCTAACTTTATGCACAGTTGAGAGAGCATAGTTGTCATTCTGAGTTTTATGTGCATTTGTCCCAGAAACATTATTAATTGATTCATGATGTGTTATTGCTTGTTCTCTAATTTTTTGTTCTAGTCTTCCTCATGAACTTTGAAGGTGTCCTCGCATTTATGTTTTGCCCCACTCTTAAGTACTAGCAAAATATCACTTTGACATGTTTTCTCTATACTTGAAACAAACATATATCTTTCGTTGCATTGTTATTCATGATCTTTCATTTGAGTTACTTCTCATGATGCAAGGTGATTTCTATGCTTTATTATTAAAGTTCTATTTATCATTCTTGTGTTAAAGTTCTATGATCTCAGCTTACTTATGCTTTTACATTATTGATGATCAAGTTTATGTTGGTAGCATGTCACCTCAGAAATTATGTGTTTTTATCGTTTACCTACTCGAGGACGAGTAGGAACTAAGCTTGGGGATGTTGATACGTCATAAACGTATCCTTAATTTCTGATGTTCCATGTTTTTTTCTTATTGTTTCCCACATGTTTGCTACACACTTTATGTCATTTTTATCGATTTTCCGGACTAACCTATTGATAAGATGCCACAGAGCCAGTTCCCTGTTTTCTGTTGTTTTTAGTTTCGGAAAAGTTGTTCTAGAAATATTCTCGGAATTGAATTCGAAGCCCGGAAGTCTTAGAATCCCCGAAGGTTCCACAGAGTCCCGAAGAGTCCAGGTGGGGGGCCTCAGGGGGCCCACACCCTAGGGCGGCGCGCCCCTGGCCGCGCCATGGGGTGGTGTGGGCCCTCCCGACCTCCACCGCCTTTGCCCTTTCGCCTATTTATACCCCCCGAGACGTAAACCCTAAAAAGATCCTAGTTTTTTCCGAGAAACACCCGAGGCCGCCGTCATCGTCATCCCCAGATTGGTAGGGTTCTGGAGCTCTCCCCGGCACCCTGCCGGGAGGGGAATTCATCACTAGAGGGGTCTACACCACCATGCCCTCCTCCAAAGTGATGCGTGCGTAGTTCATCCCTGGACTTCGGGTCCGTAGCAGTAGCTAGATGGTTGTTCTCTCTACTTTGTACCTCATGTTTAGATCTTGTGAGCTACCTAACATGATCAAGATCATGTTTATGTAATGCTACATGTTGTGTTTGTTGGGATCTGATGAATGTTGAATGCTATGTCTTCTGATTATCAATCTATCATGTTATCTTCATGCATATGCTATTTATGATCTTGCATGCTCTCCGTTATTAGTAGATGCTAGTAACTCCAAGAGGGAGTATTTATGCTCGATAGTGGGTTCATGCCTCCTTTGCATCTGTGCTCAAGTGACAGAAACGTGACAGATGGAGGATGTGATGTTGCCATTAGGGAGAAAACAATGGTGTTTACTTAGTTTATATTGTTTACATTACACACTTTGCTTACTGCGAAAATCTGTTGCTTGCAACTTAATACCCAATGTTTGTTCGGATGATATTCGGAGGGTGGATTATTAGACATAGATGTAGTTGGATGGTGGTCTATGTATTTTGTTGTAATGCCCGCATGAATCACATAGTAATCTTTATGTCTTGCATATGCACTACGGTGCATCCTTCATTTCTGTCAATTGCCCAGCTATAATTTGTTCACCACACATGTTATTTATCTTTCACGGAGAGACACCACTAGTGAACTGTGGACCCCGGTCCATTTTCCTCATACCGATAAAACACCTACTGCTTTCATACTGTTCCTACTGTTTTCCACATTATACATTTAACCTCTTTGTGTTCAGCAAAACTGGTGTGATTGACAACCTCACTGCTACGTTGGGGCAAAGTGATTTGATTGTGTTGTGTAGGTTCCATGTTGCTGCTGAACCGGTAGTGCACCCTGCCATCTCAGCTGCATCAACCTTCAGAGATTGCTTGACCTCCTACTGGTCGATTCAACCTTGGTTTCTTTTCTGAGGGAAAACTTGTCGCTGCACTCTTCACAAGCTTTCTCTTGGGGTTTACCAACGTCATCCACCAGCTACCTTGCAACCATGCCTACAGTGCTATCATCAAAGCAAAACAATGTCTAGAGGACTATGTCAGTCATTTCTTCAAGAAATCAATGTATCTTGAAGCTTACAAACCACTAATCTATCCAGTGCGTGGCCAACATGACTGGACCAAGACAGATACTTATGACATTGTTCCACCTTTTGTCCAAATCAACAGAGGTAGAAAGCAAGAGAAGAGAAAGAAGGGAAAGTTTGAGGTCCCTAACCCTAAAGATACCTCTAGAATGGGAACAATTACTTGTTCCAACTACAACTTGCTGGAACACAAATGGACCAGCTGCTTAAAAACATTGAGGCCAGATCTTCTTATTAGAAAAAACAATCATGTGGTGAGTGAATTTATATCAAGTTATTCTCCATTTCTATCCTACATGCATCTGTGCAATTCATGTGCTCTGAAACTTTTGCTTGTACAACAGCCTAACAAGGATGGACAAGCTCCACCTCAAACTCCACCTGCTAGAGAAGCTCCTACTGCTAGACAAGATCCACCACAAGCTCCACACCAAGCACCTACTACAAGAAAAGCTCCTGCTGCTAGACAAGCTCCACCACAGGCTCCTGCTCAAGTACCTGCCGCAAGACAAGCTCCACCACAAGCTCCTTCTGCAAGGAAAAGTGCATCTCAGGCTGCTGGGCCTGATAATGCAAGGAAAGCTCCACCTGGAGCATCAAGGAAAGCTACAATAGCTCCAAGTCAAGCACCACCAGCTGTTAGAGCTCCATTTGCTTCCCCTAGAGCTGTTGGTTACAAGAGAACCATGACATAGTGTTGGAATTTTGGCCCAAATAAACCAGCCCATTTAATATTCCAGAAATTCCTAATAAATCCTAGAGGCCCACTTGGCCCATTCGTGCATGGCAAGAGGTGGGACAAATGTTTAGTCCCACATTGCTAGTTGAGTGGAAGTTTTACCTGTTTATAAGGGAGGGCTTTCCACTTGTTGTATGAGCATGAGAAAGAGATGACTACACGCGCGCTCCTCCTCCGCCGCCCGCCTCGCCACGCCTCGCCTCGTCACGACGCGCGCGCGCGCCGCGGGTTGCGGGTTGCGGGAATGCCTCGAGCCGAGAGCCTCTCTCTCTCTTTATTTTGCCACACGCACGAATTAGAATATGAACAGGCACAGGAATCTGAAACGAAACGTTTTGCTAAGTGGGTTTTGATTACGGAGGCTGCTCAGCTTCGGCTGTTTGCCTTCCGACTCTTCGTTTCATCTTCTCGCGTGGCCTGTTCGGCTTCTGCTCTGTGCCTATAAAACCAGAGGTCGCTCCTCTCCAGAGAGACACACAGCAATACACTGCCTTCTCGTTTCCAAGCCTTGCGCCACCGCTCAAGTCTTCCCCATCCTGGCCTGCGGCGTGCACCGCCGGTCGGGACAGTAGGCCTCTGAAACTGCGCTACTTCGAGTCCTGTACGGGAGAAGGGCGATAAGGTTTTTGGGGAGCGCTCTGCGCGACTACTGGCTTCTTCATCACGGACGACAGCGACATCTTCCCAAACGACGACTTCTTCCCGGAAGTCGACGATCTCTTCGACGACATGGGCGACAACGTCAACAATGGTCCCGCTGCTGCACCAGCTCCTGTCCAGTATGTGTTCATGTCTTCTCTGTTCAATCTCATGTTTCAGATCCTACTAGAATTCCTTGTTCTAGCAATTGGAGTAGATTTGTTTTCTCCAAATTCTATACTCTGTATGCATGTTGCCTACTCTCTGGAAATTCATATGATTAAACTATGCATGCCCTTTGTCTACTCTCCGAAAATTCCAATGACTACTTTGACTATTGCAATTGTAGTTCTGCTTTACCTACTGTTTCTAGTAATTAAATTATGTGGTAAATTGCTCATATTTCCAACAATCCAAAAACCTTATTATAGGCAATTTACCCCAACTGGATTTGCTGCGTCTATGAGGCCACCTGTGTTTGAGGGCGCCAATTATAAGAGATGGCGCGTGAGAGCAGTTCTCTGGTTTCAATCCATGAACTGCTATGACGCCACTCTTGGCAAGCCTACGGGTGATCTTGACCCTCAACAGGAGGCAAACTATGAGAAAATGAATACCCTCTTTAAGCTTGCTTTGATCAGTGTTCTTGGAGATAACATTGTTGATGCTTATGCGTCATTTGACAATGGCAAGGATATGTGGGATGCACTTGAGGCAAAATTTGGTACCGCAGATGCTGACACTGAACTGTATGTCATGGAGCAATTCTATGACTACAGGATGACTGATGAGCGCTCCGTGGTTGAGCAGGCTCATGAGATTCAGTCACTCGCCAAAGAACTTGAGCACTTCACTTGTGTGTTACCGGACAAGTTTATTGCCGGAGGCATCATTGCCAAACTTCCTGCCTCATGGAGGAGCTTTGCTACGTCTCTGAAGCACAAGAGACAGGAGTTTTCTGTCTCTAATCTCATCGGGACTCTTGATGTCGAAGAAAAGGCAAGAGCAAAGGACACACGTGCTCGAGGTGCTGATGGAAGTTCTAGTGCCAACCTGGTACAGAAGAGAAACTTCCAAACCCACAAGTTCAGAAACAAGAACAAGTTTGAGGGTAAAGGAAAGTTTGATGTGAAGAACAAGACACCACATTCTACCAACTTCAAGAAGAAGTATGAGAAGAAGTATGAGAAGAAGAAAGGAGTCTGCCATGTTTGCGGTGATCCTGAACACTGGGCTCCCAACTGCCCGAATCGCTTTGACAAGCGTCAACATGGGAAAGGCGGCAAGACCGTCAATGTTGTCATTGGTGATACTGAGATGAAGGACGCAGGGTACGGTATATTTCCTACTGTTCTTTCAGTATGTCATTCTCCTGATTGGTGGATTGATACAGGCGCCAATGTACATGTATGTTCTGATATTTCCATGTTCTCTTCTTATCAGGCAGCAGGAACTTCTTCCGTGCTGATGGGCAACGGCTCACATGCTTCTGTTCGCGGTGTTGGTACGGTCGATCTGAAGTTCTCTTCGGGGAAGACTGTACGACTGAAGAACGTGAACTATGTGCCCTCTATAAATAAGAATCTTGTTAGCGGTTCTCTTCTGTGTAGAGATGGCTACAAGCTTGTCTTTGAGTCGAATAAATTTGTAGTGTCCAAGTTTGGAACCTTTGTTGGTAAAGGATATGAATGTAGTGGTTTGTTTCGCTTGTCTTTGACTGATGTCTGTAATAACGTTGTAAACCATGTTTGCAACAATGAATCAAATTTATGGCATTCACGTCTTTGTCACATTAGTTTTAGCTGCATGACACGACTATCCAAATTGAGCTTAATTCCCCACTTCACACCTATTAAGGGTTCTAAGTGCCGAGTGTGTGTGCAAGCTAAGCAACCTCGCAAGTCCCATAAAACTGCAGAGGCGAGGAATCTGGCACCACTAGAGCTCATACATTCTGATCTCTGTGAAATGAATGGTGTGTTAACAAAAGGTGGAAAGAAATATTTCATGACGTTAATTGATGACTCCACCAGATATTGTCATGTGTATCTTCTGAAATCAAAAGATGAAGCTTTGAGTTTCTTCAAAATTTATAAAGCTGAAGCAGAAAACCAACTTGATCGAAAGATCAAGAGGCTAAGGTCTGATCGGGGTGGAGAGTATTTTTCCAACGAGTTTGATTCCTTTTGTGCGGAACATGGTATAATTCATGAGAGGACGCCTCCTTATTCACCTCAGTCAAATGGGGTGGCTGAAAGAAAGAATCGTACTCTAACTGATTTGGTTAACGCCATGTTAGATACATCGGGTCTTTCCAAGGCATGGTGGGGGGAGGCTATTCTGACTGCGTGTCATGTCCTAAACCGAGTCCCTACAAAAGACAAAGAGATAACTCCATTTGAGGAATGGGAGAAGAAAAGATTAAAACTCTCTTACCTACGACCTTGGGGTTGTTTGGCGTTAGTCAATATTCCATTCCCTAAGAAGCGTAAGGTTGGACCAAACACTGTGGATTGTGTTTTTCTGGGATATGCTTTTCATAGCATTGGCTATAGATTCTTGGTCATAAAATCCGATGTGTCTGACATGCGTGTTGGTACAATTATGGAGTCAAATGATGCGACTTTCTTCGAAGACATTTTTCCTATGAAGGATATGTCTACCTCGTCACATCAGGAGATTCCTAATTCATCAAGTCAAGAATTAGTTCCACTTCCTGAACCTACCATTTCGATGGAACACGTTGAAAATCCTATGGAGGACAACAGTGAAACTCCCAAAAGAAGCAAGAGACAGAGGACTGCAAAGTTCTTTGGTAATGATTTCATTGTATACCTCGTGGATGATACTCCCAGTTCCATTTCAGAGGCCTATGCATCTCCAGATGCTGACTATTGGAAGGAAGCCGTCCGTAGTGAGATGGATTCCATTTTGGCTAATGGAACTTGGGAAATCACTGATCGTCCTTACGGGTGCAAACCTGTAGGATGCAAGTGGGTGTTCAAGAAGAAGCTTAGGCCTGATGGTACTATTGAGAAGTACAAGGCACGGCTTGTGGCCAAGGGTTATACTCAAAAGGAAGGTGAAGATTTCTTTGATACTTACTCACCTGTGGCACGCCTGACCACCATTCGAGTTCTACTTTCGCTGGCTGCTTCACATGGTCTTCTTGTTCATCAAATGGATGTTAAGACCGCTTTCCTAAATGGAGAGTTGGAAGAGGAAATTTACATGGACCAGCCAGATGGATTCGTGGTAAATGGTCAGGAAGGAAAGGTGTGCAAATTGCTGAAATCTTTATATGGCCTTAAACAGGCGCCTAAGCAGTGGCATGAGAAATTCGAAAGAACTTTGACTGCAGCAGGTTTTGCTGTAAATGAAGCTGACAAATGTGTGTACTATCGCCATGGTGGGGGCGAAGGTGTCATTCTTTGTTTGTATGTTGATGACATACTAATCTTTGGAACTAACCTCAAAGTGATTGAAGAGGTCAAGAGTTTCCTATCTCACTGTTTTGAGATGAAAGATCTAGGAGTTGCTGATGTTATCCTTAACATCAAGTTACTGAGAGATGACAATGGTGGGATAACACTGCTTCAATCTCACTATGTTGAGAAGGTCTTGAGTCGTTTTGGGTATAGCGATTGCAAGCCTTCACCAACTCCATATGATCCCAGTGTGCTACTTCGTAAAAACAGAAGAATTGCAAAGGATCAACTTAGATACTCTCAGATTATTGGCTCGCTTATGTATTTAACTAGCGCGACGAGGCCTAACATCGCGTATGCTGTAAGCAAACTTAGCCGATTTGTTTCAAATCCGGGCGATGATCATTGGCGCGCTCTTGAGAGAATCATGCGCTATTTGAAAGGCACTGCGAGCTATGGGATTCACTACTCTGGGTACCCAAGGGTACTTGAGGGTTATAGTGATTCAAATTGGATATCTGACGCTGATGAGATAAAGGCCACGAGTGGATATGTATTTACACTTGGTGGTGGCGCTGTTTCTTGGAAGTCTTGCAAGCAGACCATCTTAACGAGGTCAACTATGGAAGCAGAACTCACAGCATTGGACACAGCCACTGTTGAAGCAGAGTGGCTGAGACAACTCTTGATGGACTTACCTGTGGTTGAAAAACCTATACCCGCTATCCCGATGAACTGTGATAATCAAACTGTGATCATCAAAGTAAACAGTTCTAAGGACAATATGAAGTCATCAAGGCATGTGAAGAGGAGACTAAAATCTGTCAGAAAAATGAGAAACTCCGGAGTTATTGCATTGGATTATATCCATACATCTAAAAACTTGGCAGACCCCTTCACAAAGGGTCTATCGCGTAACGTGATAGATAATGCATCGAAGGAGATGGGTATGAGACCCACAATATAAGTTGTTCACTGTGGCAACCCACTCTATGTGATCGGAGATCCCGTGAATTAGAATTGGGAGACAAGCTGTTGATCAACTGAGAGGAGAGTATCCCTACTTTTTATATTTATACCACTCCATGAAGATGCAATGCTCTCCTACTCTGCAAGGCAGGTTGATGTTTATCTTAATGTGTTCTAAGTGGCTTATTTAAGCAGAGATGTTGTCCTGCAGAACATCCTTTGAAGAACACACCTATGTGAGTCTGACTGTCAAACGTCGCAGTCCATGAGAGTTGGGTGCTCTCTAATAAACTCATGAAAGGTCAAGGAGTATGACGCATAAGCTCCACCCGCGGGGAAGTCCTGCGGCAGCCTAGTATCGATCAAGGCTTTATGTGAAACTAGATTCGCAGAAAACTTGCAGTTCAAGGCGCAGTCCACTGTCCAAGTTGCTTACTAATGTAGCATAAAGTTCTAGGTGGAAGTTCAACTTCACAGTCTCCACTAAGCATCGGTATATAAAACAATGTTTTGGAACCAAAGGCAAATTTCGTGTGCCTCTGGGATCTGGTGGGGGATTGTTGGAATTTTGGCCCAAATAAACCAGCCCATTTAATATTCCAGAAATTCCTAATAAATCCTAGAGGCCCACTTGGCCCATTCGTGCATGGCAAGAGGTGGGACAAATGTTTAGTCCCACATTGCTAATTGAGTGGAAGTTTTACCTGTTTATAAGGGAGGGCTTTCCACTTGTTGTATGAGCATGAGAAAGAGATGACTACACGCCTCGCCTCGTCACGACGCGCGCGCGCGCCGCGGGTTGCGGGTTGCGGGAATGCCTCGAGCCGAGAGCCTCTCTCTCTCTTTATTTTGCCACACGCACGAATTAGAATATGAACAGGCACAGGAATCTGAAACGAAACGCTTTGCTAAGTGGGTTTTGATTACGGAGGCTGCTCAGCTTCGGCTGTTTGCCTTCCGACTCTTCGTTTCATCTTCTCGCGTGGCCTGTTCGGCTTCTGCTCTGTGCCTATAAAACCAGAGGTCGCTCCTCTCCAGAGAGACACACAGCAATACACTGCCTTCTCGTTTCCAAGCCTTGCGCCACCGCTCAAGTCTTCCCCATCCTGGCCTGCGGCGTGCACCGCCGGTCGGGACAGTAGGCCTCTGAAACTGCGCTACTTCGAGTCCTGTACGGGAGAAGGGCGATAAGATTTTTGGGGAGCGCTCTGCGCGACTACTGGCTTCTTCATCACGGACGACAGCGACATCTTCCCAAACGACGACTTCTTCCCGGAAGTCGACGATCTCTTCGACGACATGGGCGACAACGTCAACAATGGTCCCGCTGCTGCACCAGCTCCTGTCCAGTATGTGTTCATGTCTTCTCTGTTCAATCTCATGTTTCAGATCCTACTAGAATTCCTTGTTCTAGCAATTGGAGTAGATTTGTTTTCTCCAAATTCTATACTCTGTATGCATGTTGCCTACTCTCTGGAAATTCATATGATTAAACTATGCATGCCCTTTGTCTACTCTCCGAAAATTCCAATGACTACTTTGACTATTGCAATTGTAGTTCTGCTTTACCTACTGTTTCTAGTAATTAAATTATGTGGTAAATTGCTCATATTTCCAACACATAGGTCTATGAAAATTGTGGCTATGTTGACAGGCATGAAGAAGGGGGAGATGGCCCTTCTAACAACTAAATTATATGCAATTCATGTCTTTACCAGAACTTGCTGGATATTCTGGGATATCGTTCGGTTGTAATGGACATGTACCAGAACTTGCTGCATTGTATGCAATTCATGCCTTTACCACAACTGATGGTGAACCTATTATGTAATGGACATGTACCAGATCATGCCTTAAGCACTTGCTATCATGTTAAGGTTCTGTGCTGAAACTATTATGTGTGATGGTGAAATATCATGTGTTGAATTCAGGTTTAGTAAATCTATTACGTGATGAATGGTCTATATTGTTTTAGTTGTCGTCGACGACAACTACCTAGGGCTGTATATATTGTTTAGTTGCCTGTCGACGAGTTGTCGTCAACGACAACTACCTACGGTTGTCTATAGTGTTTTAGTTGTCGTCGACGAGTTGTCGTCGACGACAACTGCCTAGGTCTGTCTATAATGTTTTAGTTGTCGTCGACGACAACTATACATGTACTCAAACAGAGATTGTTTCAGAGCTTCAAACTGAGATTAAAACAAAAATTCAACCATAGTTTCTAACAGAGAATAAACCACAGATTCAAACTGAGATTAAACAAAGATTCAAACTGACATTCATACTAGGATTAAAATACAGCGCTACTTAAACCTGACATTCAAACAGAGTTCAACTTGACAACTACTAAAACCTGATATATTGGCACATTACACAATTTCATTCATCACAACTGAGCCTAATCCTCTTCAGCTTGTCTTTGTTCACATCACTGGCCGCATGTACTTCAACTTCTTCTTTTCCTCCTTCATTTCTTCCCTTTCTTCTATCCTTCTCTTCTGAACCTTCTCAACTATTTCTGCAACCCCTCTAGCTCAATCATTTTTTCCTTCAGTTTGGCATTATCCTTTACAATATCCACCAATTGTTGCTTCAGATTATCCCTCTCCTTCAACACATCACCTAGCTGTGTCTTCAGAATTTCCCTTTCCTTGACAACCTTCTCTATTTCCACCCTAGCAAATTCACTAAGTCCTAACTGTTGTCTCTCTTGATCCTTCTTCAACTTTGCTACTCCTACATTACCTACCTTTGTTGCAGTGTTGTCCAACATTTTGTTCACTTCTGCAACTAAACTAGTATACTTCTTTTTAGATTTCATCTTGTCATCAGCTAAATTCTTGATCAGAAGAGCATGATCAATTTTCTCCTCAATTCTTGCGGCATTGCTCTGATTTAACTTTGCCCATACACTAAGTAATGCATGTTGCAGTGATCCATGCCATTCTGGATCAACCCAACCAACAAAGCCACAATTTTGAACTTCCTACAAAGTAAAATATACAACCAAAATTATAGACTGAGATTGATTTGTTCCAATTACAGTAAAAACATAGCCAAAATTATGTAAAATATAATAATTACATTGGTCTGTTGCAGTTAACTCATATTTGTCTACAACAATTATAAACTGACATGTACAGAGATATCATCTATCTACTTGATCTTTTTTTTGCAAACAAGTTAAATGGACTCACATTCTTCATGACACAAGCAAGAAATCTCATCCCTGTGTCTACCCCCTTCGAAAGCCGCAAAATGCTCGGGCAACTCCTTGTGCACATCACAAAGCATGGATGACTGCGGGTCAATGCCTCCAAATGACGGATCCTCAATCGAATCAGAAGTGTAGCCCCCGTCGATTGACTAAAATGGACCAAAAACAGACCAGAATTGAAGATTCAGTGAGCCTATTTTGACCAAAGAACAAATTTCCTCTCGTCCAAGAATCCTAACCCTAGGTTGAAATCCCCAAATTCGAACTTACCGCAAAGCTCAGGTGACCCTCGCTGGATGTCTCGCCGTCGTTCCAGCTCGGCATCTCGACGGCGGCGGCGGGCACGCAGCGCCGGCGATGACGACATCGACACCGAGCAGAGCGAGTCGAGCGAGGGCGAGTCGAGCAGAGAGAGCGAGGTGAGAGAGAATTGCGAGTTGACCCGGCTCGGCCCGGCTATATTCAATGCCCGTTTCTGCCACGTATGCACTGCCAGCGGGACTTTCTTGTCAGCTCGGTTAAAAGAGACACTTAGCATTGTCAGTTTCGCGCCGCCTGCTTCTTGGTAGATTTTTGAAATTATTGCCCCAATTATGGTAGTTTTGTGTAATTTACTCCAACTCGCTCCTTCGCGCCGGGTCACCTCGCTGCTGACCCACCGCCGCCGGCGCGGGTGCTGTTCGCAAATCATGCCACCGCCACTAATACGCTTCTCCTGAGACTCATCTTCCATCTCCCTTGCCTCCCAGGAGGCCGGCCGTAGCATGGGAATCACGCTCAGCTGGGGCCATCGATTCTCCCCAATTCCCGTTGCCCTTCCGCCTCTGGCCGCGATAGCCGGCGCCGCATTCAACCTCGCGGGCGTTCGTCCCTGGAGAGACAAAAGTTCGAAAACCAAGTCATCCCCCAACCCCAGCGCGTCGCCGCGAGCTACCCGTCAGCCTCGGAGGTCCACCTGAGGTAACTCGTTTCTGAACATACCCCTTTTCCTTTGGTTGTGCTTGTGCAGTAGCAGTAGCTATAGCTATAGCGGAGCATGTGTCATGTTGCTGCTATATAAATCCATATATACAATTTTCCGCTATATATATCTCCATTTAACTCTGATTTAGCCCTCTATAACTCCATTTGGGGGTTGCCGCTATTTAAAACATTGAGTACTTGTACTTGTGAACTTTTTCTTTTTCATAGGACGGCGATGATGCTGAAACCTGAATATTTTTGGGCGGTGCGTGCTATGTTAATTTGTGTTGTTGCCGTGCAAGTCCAGGTCTCCTGCCGCCGGGCAATACTGCAGGTATGTTTCTCGTTGCTTGATGCAGCGATTCAACACTGTCAATTTACTCTCTGCTATCTCTTGATCTTCAATTCGTCACAGAGACGAGCAGCAGTGCTAAATAATAGTCTTCTAATCTTGTGGTCCGGTATGTATCACTTTTCACGGCACGTTTCCTATCATCTAGCCTTGAATTATATCTGTGGAACTGGATACATAACTCTTGCTAATGTGACAAGCCACAGCAGGAATGCCAAAACTCCCAGCCGTGTTTCGGCTTTCTACCTTGTGTACTAGAAACCTCCAAGCAAACAGCCCGAAGCATCTTTGTACTATCTCCTTTCTTTGTCTGGAAGAAGGCTTCATGGGCATGACTCTCCTCCTTATTCTTCTCTTCCTGTTGTAGATTTTTACCTGCAACTCCTAGTCTCCTATGATGACCGCCTAACACCTGCAGAGCCGCTCTCGTCCGGTGACAAGCTCATCTCAAATGGTGGCATCTTTGCTTTTGGCTTCTTCTCCCCGACAAACTCAACTGCAAAATCGTATGTCGGCATATGGTACCACAACATCCCTGTTCGTACATACATCTGGGTTGCTAACCGCGACAACCCGATCATCAGCAGCTCTCCTGGGAAAGTGGTTCTAACCAATGGCTCTGACCTGGTAGTGTCGAATTCTGAAGGTCACACTTTCTGGACAACCATGAACAACATCACTGCCGGAGGTTTCCACACTGCTGCTATACTGCTGGACTCCGGGAACTTGGTCATCAGGTTGCCAAATGGCACAGATATATAATGGCAGAGCTTCAATTACCCAACCGACACCATGCTCACAGATATGAGTCTACCACTAAGCAGAAGCACCTCCATGCACCTCGTCGCGTGGAGGGGCCCCGATGATCCATCTAGTAGTGACTACTCCTTTGGTGGTGACTCGGGCCTCCAGATCTTCCTTTGGAATGGGACGAGACCATACTGGCGCAGAGCTGCGTTGAACGGTGTATTCTTAGAGTGAAAATTGTTCCGTCAAAATTACCTGCACCAACACTCCAAATTAAATTGTTTTTGCATCTTGCTGCAATATAATAGACCCTCGTGTCCTCGAGTGCACCAAAACAACATCCACGTTGACCTCTGTTGAAGCTATCATGGAGCAATCCACCACAACCGATGTATGTATTTTTATCTCTTCATGGGAATAGATTTCTGAATCGCATTCATTATCCTCTTTCTATGAATCTTGATATGAATGACATAGTTTTCTATTGAGAGCACGAATGCCATAGTTTTTCTGTAGATCCCAAATAGTCATATTCAAAATCTTATGTATGGAGAATGCACTAATATAAGAAAAAGAATTTGGTTTATGAAATAATATGACCAGTTTTGTTAAAAAAATATAGATCCTTTTAGTTGAAATTTCAACAAAAAAGCATGAATAATTGGTTTTTGGTTAATTTTCCATGTTATGTTTCATTCACTACAACCATGGCTTGTTTCATAGTTGAAATAGACATCAATTTTCAAAATGAAGCTAGGGTTCATACTAAGCGAGTTTAGAAAATTCAAGGTATTATAGGTGGTCTCAAAGTTCAGTGTTAAAGTCGGCCTAAACAAAATGGTTCAAGTTTAAAATGGAGCCTTTACTATTAAAGGGGGGAAGGATATCTGTTAGTACCAAAATACGCATCAAAATACTCCAAAGTCGTTTCCTACAGCTTTATCTTTTCCTATTGATTTTTCTTTTCAACGTCTAGTGAATAAACTACAGACTCAACCAAAATTGAACTAACATCATAGATTCTGAAAATCTGGATTAGAGGTCCACCCAAATACGTGAGAACATAAGATCATTGAATGTGTTGGGGGGAGCGGGACACACCCCCTTCAAGATCGGAAGTCGAACCGCTGCTTTGTATGGATGATGAACACATGCACACAAACATGGAACATGGGCCAATAACCAAATTAAACTTGGCATCACACTTTTAACCGAGAGGATAAAAAGCACCATACAAAAACCCACCTGATCTGGAGTCTATGGCGCACATGAAAAAAAACATCACATGCTCTTGGATGTAGGACGTGTTGACCACGATAGCCACACTAGGATGAGCATAGATATGTGAGACTTTTATTCGTAGTGAGTTCACCCCACCATCAAAATACTTCCACCATCGATGCACACAGTAGTAACATCGAGAAAACTTAGAGTGAACTCTAATGTTGATCTGTGGATCTAAGTTTTCCATACGAAATAGGGGAGTGAGAAAAACATTACATAAAAGTACAAAGGACCTACTCTGTGTGGCTACGAACGAATTTTGATCTCACCCTCTCTCTCTCTCTCCTCTACGTGAATGCAGCCAAAATACAGTAATACACATAGTCATAAAATTACCAAAGATCCCCTTGCTTTCAAGATTTCAAAACTTTACCTCTTCAACCGCTAACCCGGTTGGAATTTGTTTTAACCCGTTGTTTAGTCACGATGATCTCTTAGAAATTAAATCCCAAGATTAATATCTTTTGAAAAAGTTTCACAGGTAAGTGAGAGATTATTTTCTTACTTATACATTGCTTGGTTGTTACCTCCACCGTTTCATCTTAGTTGTTGTTGATTTAGTATAAATTTGTACTAAATTATTGAAAACTAATATGGAAGGAAGGAGTTGATTATAGTAACTTGGCTTTCTGGTTTTTAACTTTTTATATGTCATTCTACATCAACTCAAGGATCTATATACTATTATTGAAATAGTATCATCTCTTAGTTGTACTAAAGTATTAAAATTTAGGTCTATTTTTTTTGTAATGTTTTAAAATCGGTACAGAATTATCTAGCAATTATGTAATATTATCAGTTTTATAAGAAGGCGATTGTACCGATTCAACTTTTTTTAATAAACAGTTGCAAACAAAATCAGGATATCCCCTATGCGTCGCTTGAAGCGATCTGGTTCGAGGAATCGCCCGAAGTGATCCGCTCCTAGGCCGGCCGAGCAACAGGTAAAGAGCTATCTGTTTCGTTTTTTCTTCCGTTTTCTACATTTTTGCTTGTCTTTTTTTTCCTATTTATAGATTTTTTTTAAAAATATGTTAACAAATTTACAAACATGTACAATGTTTCAAATGTTGAAAAATATTTACATTTTCAAATTCAAACTATTTTCAAAATGAAGATTTTTTTAAAATCTAGACTATTTTTCTAAAAAGTTTTTTATATAAAACTAGTAATTTCTTTTGAAAAATGATGATCTTTGAGAAATGGTGAACACCTTTAAAAATGAAAAAAATGAACAAATTAAAAAATGGTAAACAATTTTTTGAAAAGTGAATAACAAATTTTAAAATGATTTAGATTTAAAATATGTTCAAACTCAAAAAAAAGAGACTGAGAAAAAAAAACGAATAGAAATAAGAAAAAAGAACAATAAAATGCAAGTAGAAACGAATAAAGTAAGAGAAAAAGAAGGAAAAAAAAAGAAAACAACCCGCATGGGAAAATGCAAGTAGAAACGAGAGAAAAAAAAACAAAATGAAAATAAAAATAACCCACATGGGCCGGCCCATGTGGTAGTCAATAGCGGGCGAGTCCTAGTACCACTCGCCACGGGCGAGAAATATCGTCTGCTCCAAATTAAACTTCCAAATCCCGCATCGCGCTTTTCATTCTTTATTTGTACTCATGGATATCGCGTAAATCCTATTTGCAGCCTGCTGGCGCCAAAATTTCGCCGCGCCACCTGAAAGGGGCGTTAGTGGGCCGGCCCATCCGGTGGAGTGAACTAGGATTTTTTTCTGTGTTCGTTTTTTCAGTATTTTTCAACTTTTTTTTTCATTTTTTGTTTTTCGGTGTTTCTTTTCTGTTTATTTTTGTTTAAATTTATTTTTATTCAATTTTTTTGCTCAGATTGTTTTTACTGGAAAGGGGGGAAAGACTATTGAATGGGCCGATCCAATGGCGCTGTCCGGTGGCGGGAGCGAAGTGCCGTCTGTCTGCGGACGGCATTTAGGACCCCCTGAATGGGATGTCCTATACATCGCTTGTAGCGAGTTGAGCTGCTCGACTAGCTCACGCGTGCGCGCTACTGCGCCTGGCCCAACACGGGCCGAACGAGCCAGCAGCCAAGAGCATGCATCCTCACGTCGCGTGACAACGGAGCCGAGCAGGTAGTGAAATCAACGGATGTGCCAATAAAACATTCTGTGGGCACGTCTAGCCAGCTAGGTGCTTTTTGCCGAAAAGACTTGGAAAAAGAATGACCAATTTTTAGAACTATTTTTGAAATGAAAAAAAATTAAACATTTTTCTGCATATGGTGAACAATTTTTTAAATGCATATTTTTCAAAAGTGGTGATTTTTATAAAAATAAACATTTTTTTGGCAAATGGTGAACACATTTTTTGAATTGAAATAAATTTCGAAAATGAACAGTTTTTTTAAAATGTTGAACAATTTTGGACAATGAACAAAAATGGGTTCGTTTTTTAATGTCTAAGTAAGAAGAACATTCGGACTTAGAGATTCAGATTTGCACAAGTTTAGAGTTTAAAAATAATGAATCTTTTTTTGAAATGAACAGAAAAAGTAGATCAGAAATCCCTGTAGAAAATGAATAATTTTTTTGTAGTGGACATTTTCTTAAATGGGCTATTTTTTAAATAGTCATTTTTTTTTGGAAATGAGCAATTTTTTATTGAATAGATTTTAGCGGTGAACAATTTTTTAAAATGAACAAACAAAAATACTGGTGAACAAAAATTAACAACGAACAAACATACGAGTGAAAAAAATTATAGTGAACCAAAAATGCGGGTGAACAGAAAATTATAGTCAACAAAAAAAACTAAAAGCCTGATGAAATGAAAAGTTAATATTGAACAAACATGTCGATGAAATATTGAACAAAAACATTCGGTGAACCAAAATGGTCCAAATTTGAAAAAATGTTCCAAACTAAAAAAGGTTTCAAATTTAAAATGGTTCCACATTTTAAAAAATTGTTCAGTAAAACATAAACAAAAAAATAATTAAGATTTTTAAATATCAAAAACAAATATTTTCAAATAAAAGAAAAATAAATAATAAAACAGAAATAAGAAACAGAAAAGAAAAAATAAAAAGCAAATGTAAAACAAAAACAGAAAAGAAAACGAAAAAAATGAAAACTGAGAAATTGAGACAATAGAAGACTTAAAAAAGAAAACCAGACAAGAAAGGGTTGCAGGCCCGTGGTTGTGCGCCTAAGGCACGCGCTGCCGGCCCACGCCAATTGGCTCGAGAAGGGGGATACAAACACCTCGTACTTCCACTCGTATGATTCCCATAGGCGAAAGAATAATAGGATCAAGAAACTGAAGAAAGAAAATGGGGAGGTGGTGGAAGGGGAGGCGGAGATGGCGGCAGTAGTCACTCAATACTTTAACGAGTTGTTCTCTTCCAGTGCAGGTACTCGTGGCGACGAGCTGCTGGAACATGTCGTTCATCGGGTAACACCGAATATGAATGAGATGCTCCTGCAAGAGTTCACAAGGAAGGAGGTTCACGAAGATCTTAATAGTATTGGAGACCTCAAGGCCCCTGGCCCGGATGGCATGCCGGCCGTCTTCTATAAGCGCTCCTGGGAGCTGGTTGGGGATCGAGTGACCACTGAGGTGTTGCAAGTACTGAATGGTGGAGACATCCCTCTCGGCTGGAACGACACAAACGTGGCGCTCATTCCTAAGGTAAAAAATCCTATCAAATGAAAGATCTTAGGCCTATAAGTCTCTGCAATGTTATTTATAAACTTGTCTCCAAAGTATTGGCCAATAGATTAAAGCTCATCCTCGCGGATATAATTGCCCCTAACCAAAGTGCCTTTGTGCCTGATCGTTTGATCACTGACAACATTCTGCTAGCCTATGAGGTCAATCACTTTATACAAAATAAGAGGGGAGGAGCTGCAGGCTATGTTGCACTAAAATTAGATATGAGCAAGGCCTATAACAGGGTGGAACGACACTTTCTGGAGAATATGACGCGGAAAATGGGTTTTGCGGAGAAGTGGATCCAGCTCATCATGAAGTGCTGCTCGACGGTTAAATACCGTTTTAAGCTAAATGGAGCTCTGACTGAAGAGGTAATCCCGAGAAGAGGGCTTAGGCAGGGAGACCCTATCTTGCCGTACCTTTTCCTTCTGTGCGCTGAAGCCTTCTCAAGCATGTTAAACCAAGCTGACCAGAATGGGAAATTGGAAGGGATAAAAATTTGCAATGGTGCCCCGAGCTTCAACCACCTACTGTTTGCCGATGACTCGTTAGTTCTTCTGAAAGTCTTAGAAGAAAGTGCTCACCATTTGCAACATATTCTAAATCTTTATAAGGTATGCTCTGGGTAGACAGTTAATGTGGACAAGTCCTCAATCATGTTCAAAAGGAAGATGATGAAATATTTTGGGAGTTAGCTATGAAGGAAGGAATTGCAAGTACTTGGGGCTGCCAATTTATGTGGGCCGATCAAGGAAAAGGACCTTTTCCTATATTAAGGAGAGGATCTGGAGCAAAATCCAAGGCTGGAAAGAGAAGATGATGTCAAAAGCGGGCAAGGAGATCCTGATCAAAGCCTGTGCCCACGCTATCCCTACCTTTGCTATGAGCTGTTTTGATCTCACAAAACGATTATGTGAGGAGATTAATTGCATGATTAGTCGGTATTTCTGGGCATACCAAGACAAGGACAACAAAATCCATTGGCTCAGCTGGGAAAAACTGACAAGATCGAAGAAGAAAGGGGGACTAGGATACAAAGACTTATACGCTTTCAACCTAGCGATGTTGGCGAAACAGGGGTGGCGGCTTCTTACCAACCCGAGATCGCTTTGTGCTCGTGTGTTAAAGGCTAAGTACTACCCCAGCTGCACTGTTCTGGAAGCTACATGTAGGGATGGAATCTCTTATGCATGGCGCAGCATCCTCAAGGGTGTTGACCTCTTGCGCAGGGGAATTATAAAAAGAATGGGAGATGGGACTACGGTGAATATTTGGATGGATCCATGGCTCCCTAGGCTATGGTCTAGACGGCCAGCGACCCCAAAGGGGAACAATATTATTACCAAAGCCGGTGAGCTTATTGATCCGTCAACCAGAACCTGGGATTCTGATTTGGTTAGGCAGACTTTCTGGCCCCAAGATGTTCAGCTGATCCTGCCGCTGCAAATATTTGAGGATATGGAGGATGAATGGGCCTGGCACATTGAGGAGAAGGGCATATTCACGGTTAAATCTGCCTACAGACTGCAACGCCAAGTAGAGGATGCAATAAAGCATGGGCAAGTGGGCTCCCACTCGAATGGACAAAGCTTTGAGTGGGGTGTCATTTGGAAGATTGAGTGCCCCACAAAGATAAATCATTTCTTGTGGAGAATTGCCCATAACAGCCTTCCCCACCACACAAATCTAAAGAGGAGAGGTATGGATGTGGACCCAATTTGCCCCATGTGCAATAGACAGAACGAAGATGGAGCACACATATTCCTGAAGTGCAAGCCTGTTAGGGAAGTGTGGAGGGATCTAAATCTCGAGCATATCCGTGAGAAACTGCTGCAGTGTGAAGGACCCATGGAGTTCATCAAAGATATTTCCCAGCTGAGGCAAGATCAAAAACTCCTAACGATTGCTCTGTTGTGGAGATGGTGGAAAACAAGAAACAAGACGGTTGCGGGAGAGCGACAAAGATCGCAAGGCTCAGTGGTGTGCCTGGCTAGAAGATCAACATCTGACTTCAAACGGTTCTTCACCAGGAATAAGCTGCCGAAACAGCAGCATGCGCAATCTTGGGTACCTCCAAATGGGGATGTGCTAAAAATTAACGTTGACGGCAGTTTTTGTGCTGAAAACCGTTTGGGAGGGTGGGACTTTATTGTTAGAAATTCTAATGGTGAACCTGTTGGTGCAGGTGCAGGCCACATCGCTCAAGCACATGATGCACTGCAAACTGAAGCTTTGGCTTGTCTATCTGGGCTGCGTTGGGCAAGTTGCTGGGGCATGGAGAGAATTCAAGTTGAAACAGACTCCCAAAAGCTCCACCAATGTGTCTCCAGCCCATCGTAAGATTTGGCGCTCAATGGCCAAATTTTCAGCGAAATTAAGTTCTTTGCTAGCTTGAACTTTAGTTCATTCTCTATCAACTATTGTCCACGGGCATGTAATAGTGTAGCGGACGCACTTGCTGCTTTTGGTGCGAAGTCGGCGACAGTATCTCCTGTTATCTGGCCTGAAGGGGCACCGAACTTTGTAAATGATCTAGTGGCCAGCGATTTCGCTGTGCGCACCAGTTAACTGAATCTCTGTTTCCATTTCAAAAAAAAGGCACGCGCTGCCGAGGTCCCAGGTTCGAATTCTCTTGCTTGCTTCTTTTCTCTTTTAAGCAATAATTAACGGGCCGACCCATCTAGAATTGTTACGCGGGCGAGTCTTCACTCGGACTCGCGTTGAGCGACATATAGGGTCTGCGCCCTGAATATCGGGTCGGAGATTTTTACCACGAGTTAGGGCCACGAATAAATGGGTAACTGACTAATGGGCTTGTGAGAAGAGAAATAGAATGGGCCAGGGCCCTCACACCCAGCAAAAGAAAGGATGAGGCCGCGGCCTAAGGGCATCTCCAGTCGCCCTCCCAGAGCCCCCAGGCGGCCTTTTTAGCGCCGGAAGCGGCAAATAGCGCCGTTTCCTCACCAGTCGGCCCCCCAGAAGCCCAAATAGCGTCGTTTCGGCGCTATTTCGCGCCGCGGCACCCAGGCCAAACCCAGCCCGCTGGGTTCGGCCTGGGGGGCGAAACTGCGCGGCAGCACGCGCGGGCCAGCTCTGTTAGTGACGCGACGAAAAAGCGCGGGAACAGAACCCCCCGTGATCATCTTCTCGGCTCGCGCGTCGGTGAAAGGTTGCCGGCGTTTATGGCGTGGCGGCCGCCCAATGCATGCGCCCGTTCAAAGGCTGCCGGCGTAATGGCGTGGCGGGCGGCAGCGAGGAGACGCGCGCAGTAAATGCCCGGCAGGCTACAAAAGGCCCCCGCCGCTCGCCGCCCCGCCCCATTCTTCCACCTCGTTCTCTCCTTCCTCAGCGCTCTCCTCTCCCCCCGTGCTCTCTTCCTCCACACAAAATGGCGAACTACGACAGCGCCGCCGCCGCCGCCAACGGCTGGATCCGCCGCCATCTTCGCCGGAGCAAGGCGATGGCGCTGTACCGCGCGGGCTACCCTTGCCCGCCGGACATGCGCCTCCCGAGCTCTGCCGGCGGTCAGCCGCGCTGGGCCCTTAGCGCGGGTGGGGTGCCCGTGCCTCCGCTCCCGGCAACGGACGCGGAGTTCCGGCGTGCTATCGCTGAGGTGCGCGCAGGCCTAGCGGTGGAGGAACGCCTACCGGCGGACGGCTACGACGAGTTCTGGTGGCAAGAACTCGCGCGGCGCCGCGACAGGGAGCTCACCTCCTTGGGCGACAACGGCCCCGTCGAGGGCCGCTCCAATGGCCACGGGCGCCGCCGCTGGTGGGGAGGCCAGCACCACACTCTCGAGTGGGTCCTGGACTACATCCACGCCGGCAACGCGCCGCGGCTGGAGATGCCGCCCCGGCAGAACTCCGCGTGGGATGCGCGGCGGATGGGCGGCGGCTCCACGTCGGGCACCTCGAGCTTCTCCGGCGCCCACTCTCTCTCCATCACCCCCCCAATTCTGAACTCCGGCGCGCCTGTCCGCAGGCGCAGCGGCGGCGCCCTGCGCATTGGCGATCCACGCCAGCGACAGGACGCCGGTTTCGAACGCGCGGTCCGTCCGAAGACGGAACCGACCGAGGACGACGACGACGCCGCCGAGGAGCTCTCCTGCAACACGCTCCAGCCCCTCGCCGACGACCTCGCCGCGGACTGGAGCCTGCAGGAGAGCACCGCCGAGGAGCTGGAGCTCCAGCGCCGCCTACTCGCTGAGGCCGAACAGCGCAAGGCGGCGCCCGACCAGGAGGCTGCCGCCAACGCGGCCCGCCGCCGCGTCCCTCCCCCGCAGCCGACGAAGGACCCCGTCTATGTCGTACTCGACCCCGACTCCGACGAGGAGGACGAGATCCAGCGAGCCCTCGCGGCGAGCAGGTGGGGCAACTCCAGCTGCGGCGACCCCGGACAGGGGACGAGCAGGCGCCCCGGCGACGGCCCCGACGACGACGGCGGCGACGACGGCGACTACAGCCAGGCCATCGCGGAGCGCTGGGCATTAAATAATTTAGGTTTAAATTATGTTTTAGTTTAAATTTGTGTCGAGTTTGTACGAACTTTGCCTGAAATCAATAAAATGCGCCGAGTTTTCAAATCGAGTTTTTTTGGGCCGAAACTTGGGCTCGGGGAGCGACTGGGAAGGCTGCCCCTAGGTTTCAGATTAGTGTCGTTTGGCGCCGCGGCGGCACCAAAACCGCGACGTTTTGGGGGCGCAACGGTTGGAGTCAAGGCGGTCCTTCACCGCCGCTCACCTCGTTGCTCACCGAACGCCGCCGGCCGGCGTCGCCGCATCGGTGCCGTTCGCAAATCATGCCACCGTCACCAATACGCGTCTCCTGCTACGCGTATTCTATCTCCCTCACCTCCCAGGAGGCCGACCGTAGCATGTGAATCGCGCCACTGCGGCCATCCTCCCCAATTCCCCGCTTCCCTTGCCGCCTCTAGTCGCGATGGCCCGCACCGCATTCAGCATCGCCGCCGTTCGTCCCACCAGAGACAAAAGTTCGAAAAGCAAGTCAGCCCCCATCCCCAGCGCGTCGCCGCGAGCTACCCGTCAGACTCGGTGCTCCACCTGAGGTAACTCATTCTAAAACACCCCTTCCCTTTGAGTTTGGTTGTGCAGTAGCTGCACCTGTACTTGTGAACCCTTGCTTGTTGAGTTGTTGTCATAGGACGGCAACGATGCTGAAACCTGAATATTTTTGCGCGGTGCGTGCTGTGTTGTTTTGTGCGGTTGCCGTGCAAGTCCAGGTCTCCGGACCGCCATGGGGCACATATTTGTTCGGGGTGCTTGATGCAGTCAGTCAACACTGTGCTATTTTTCTTGATCTTCAATCGCCACGGAGACGAGCAGCGGTGCTGACTAATAATCTTCTTACATCTTGTGGTCCAGTGTGTGTCACTTGTCACGGCACATTTCCTATCATCTAGCCTTGGATTATGTCTGTGTGGAACTGGATACATATCTCATGCTAATGTGACAAGCCACAGCAGGAATACCAAAACTCCGAGCCTCTGTTTCGGCTTTCTACATTGTGTATTAGAAACCTCCAAGCAAACAGCCAGAAGCATCTTTGTACTGTCTCCTTTCTTCATGCAGGAGAAGTCTTCATGGGCATGACTCTTCTCCCTGTTCTTCTCTTACTGTTGTTGATTTGTACCTGCAACTCTTATGACCGCCTAACACCTGCAGAGCCACTCTCGTCTGATGACAAGCTCATCTCAAATGGTGGCATCTTTGCTTTTGGCTTCTTCTCCCCGACAAGCTCAACTGCAAAATCGTATGTCGGCATATGGTACCACAACATCCCTGTTCGTACATACGTCTGGGTCGCTAACCGCGACAACCCGATCACCAGCAGCTCTCCTGGGGAATTGGTTCTAACCAATGGCTCTGACCTGGTAGTGTCGAATTCTGAAGGTCACACTTTCTGGACAACCATGAACAACATCACTGCCGGAGGTTTCCACGCTGCTGCTATACTGCTAGACTCCGGGAACTTGGTCATCAGGTTGCCAAATGGCACAGATATATGGGAGAGCTTCAATTACCCAACCGACACCATGCTCCCAAATATGAGTCTACCACTGAGCAGAAGCACCTCCATGCACCTCGTCGCGTGGAGGGGCCCTGATGATCCATCTAGTAGTGACTACTCCTTTGGTGGTGACTCGGGCCTCCAGATCTTCCTTTGGAATGGGAGGAGACCATACTGGCGCAGAGCTGCGTTGAACGGTGTAGCAGACTATGCCATGTATCGGAGCAATTATCTCAACATGTCCTAGAACATTGTAAACATAGGGGGTGAGTTTTACTTGACTTACACCGTCTCTGACGGCTCACCAAGCGTGCGCATGACGCTGAACTACACAGGCATGATGACAATTCTGACGTGGAACATCAGCTCATCATCTTGGGAGGTTTTCTATGAGCGCCCCGGTTGTAGCTGTGACCGCTACGCCTCGTGTGGTCCGTTCGGCTATTGTGACGCCACACAGGAGGTTGCGTCTTGCAAGTGCCTCGATGGATTTGAATCTGATGGTCTTAACTTTTCCGTAGGATGTAAGAGAAATAAGGAGCTGCAGTGTGGTAAAGGAGATAATTTCGTTACTTTGCCTAACATGAGGACGCCTGACAAATTTTTGTACATCAGGAATAGAAGCATCGACCAATGTACAGCAGAATGCATAGGCAACTGCTCATGCACTGCATATGCTTACGCTAACCTGAGTACTCTCGGCGCTACTGGTAACCAGTCAAGGTGCTTAGTTTGGATGGGGGAGCTTCTTGATACGGAGAAGCGTGGTGATGGTCTGGGGGAGAACCTGTATCTCAGGATTCAAAGCTCATCCGGTATTTGCTCATTGCCCATCTTATTGCTTGTAAACTTTGACAGATTGTCTACTACCGTAAATTTGTTAATGTGGCTACTAAAATTATAGCACTAAGTTTACTAAGGTGACTACTGCAATCACAACATGTGGCAGCTATGTTCAATTGAAGCTTTGGCCGCATCTATGCTCTCATCTTATGGTGTGAATTCGCACGAGGCACTTTATTATTGGACGGTGATCATAGAACTTAAACTAAAATATGTTCTTCTTACATCAGTTAGACTAATTCCTGGACTGTTTAGTATTACCAACCGTGCTCTCCCTGCCTTGCATCAAATTACACGTGCTTTCAGATTCTAACTCTATAATCATGATATTTTCCATCCTCTTTGACTCCTCATCAGAGCCTTTTCAATTTTGCCATTTCACCTGATAAACATGTAACTGCTCGTGATCCTATATGCTAGCTTGTTTGGTGATTGCACTACATATTTCCCTTTCTATTTTGTACCCCTCTCTCGTCCACCTAAACCAATACTTTGCATGGATATACAGTCTTCTTCAATCTAAGTTTTGAATTGTGAATATTCTCTCTTGTCCTTTGCAGTCAGTAAAAATAAGGCTGGTGTGCTGAAGATTGCACTCCCTGTCATGGCAATTATACCGATACTTGTGTGCATTTGTCTTGTCTGGTTACGCAAGTCGAGAGGTTAATCAAGATTCAATTTTCCATCCAACTGCATGACATGTTAATGCATTATTGCTTAATGTAACTAATATTAGTTCCTGACAGGAAAGCACCAAACCAATGGACACATGAATTACGCGGCACCAGAACAACTGGCCAATTCTGATGAACTATGCAATCAGAATTCAGAATTTATGCAGATTAGCTTCAGAGATATCATCCCTGCTACTAACGGTTTCTCTGCCTCCAATGTGCTTGGAAAAGGAGGCTTTGGCATAGTATACAAGGTAACATAAATTTCACTTTGACAAATTATATGGTAGTAAAAGGCATATTTCATTATTAATCAGAATTATGTAACCATGTAGGGGACACTGGAAGGTGGCAAGGAAGTTGCTATTAAAAGGCTTACCAGGTGTTCTGACCAAGGAATAAAGAGTTTTAGAAATGAAGTAGTTCTCATCGCAAAACTGCAGCACAGAAACTTAGCTAGACTTCTTGGTTACTGCATTCGTGGAGATGAGAAGCTTCTTATTTACGAATACTTACCCAACAAAAGCTTAGACTACTACTTATTTGGTATGTCCTAATCACATATAATTATTCTTGCGTTGGCCAAAGGAGCATGCCTAATGGTAAGACTAACATGGCCTCATGTATCCTGTTCCCGGCAGGCCAGCATGCAGATGATGCTAAGAAGTCTATGCTTGATTGGCCATCAAGGTTTTGTTAGAGTACGTGATGGGCCTGGGCCCATTAGTCTTAGGGTTTGCTTAGGGGTCAAGTAAGCTTTGCTTGGGAGTCAAGTAGACCTCTCTATATATGGAGAGGAGATGTATCAATCTAATCAAGCAAGAATTAAGAAGGAAAACCCCTTCCCCTCTTGCCCGGCCGTGGGAAAGCCCCACGGCCGGCTCTCTCACGCCCTTACAGCTCTCTCTCTCCCGCTCAAAACCCTAACAACCATAACATTTGGTATCAGATTCCTCGGTTGCGATGTCTTCGGGACTGTCCACCGCCTCCGCCGCGATCGCCTCGTCGGGCGCACCCACCACCATGGCGCCGCCGCCGGCGTCTGCGGCCCCGGCCGCGCCGGCTCGGGAGCCCGCCCCCATCCTCTCGATCCAGGAGCTCTCCACGCGCCTCCGCGACCTGACCGAGTCGGTCTCCGACATCAAGCACGTCATCGCCGTGCTCCTCCAGCGGACGGAGCCACTCGACGCCAGGGTGCTGTCGTCGCCGCCACTCGATGCCAAGCTGCTGCAGCCCCCGCTGCCGCTGTCCGTCTCCGGGCCGATCTATACGGCAGCTTGGGCGCCGCCGCACATCCAGTCACCACCGGCGCCACCCCAACAGTACGGCGGGCCCTCCCGCTTCGCCGGTACTTACGCCGCTCCCGACGGTGCGCCATTCCACGGGGGGTCCTCCATGGTCGCAACACCGGCGCCGACCCCCGCAGGGCCGCCGCCGCCGCCCTCGGCCGCGACCACGGCGCCAGTCATCACGTTCCAGCATGGGATGCCCTACGACGGGACTGCGACGACCTCGTTCCCAGCAGCGCCACCGCCGTCCCATGACAATCCCATCCAACCGATCAAGTTCCAGCCGTCGCCGTCATCGCGTCCGGCTTGGATCGCTATAGACGACGTGTCAGCGGCGGTGAGGCTGCAGGCTGCTGCGCGCGGCCTCCTAGCGCGTCGGCATGTGCGGGAGATGCGTGATTTGCAGCTGCAGCTCCTCCAAGTTGCGCTTCGCGGTGCAACGGACCTCGATCTCGTCCGCTGCGTGGGGAATATTGGGCATGCGGTGCGGAGGGCATGCTGTTTTTCCCACGGGCGGCGACCTTCAGCCGGCGGGTTGAAGACATGGTGTCCCCGACAGGAGCGCACTGCATTCCGCCGCCGGCCGCCGCGACGGCTCCCTTGGTCCCGATGGCGTCTTTGGGATCCAGGGGGCTGCAAACGCACAAGTTCGGCGCGCGGAGGATTCTCTTATCGTTCGGAGTCAAAAATAAAGAGTCGGAGTCTCATTCGGGCTAGCTTATTTCAGGTCAATAAAATAGGCCGAGATGTAAAAGGCTTGTTTTTTTAGGCGTTAGGTTTGTATGGGGTCGAATCGTCGTCAGGTTGCAGCTCGAGGACGAGCTGCATGTCCAGGTGGGGTGTAGTGTTAGAGTACGTGATGGGCCTGGGCCCATTAGTCTTAGGGTTTGCTTAGGGGTCAAGTAAGCTTTGCTTGGGAGTCAAGTAGACCTCTCTATATATGGAGAGGAGATGTATCAATCTAATCAAGCAAGAATTAAGAAGGAAAACCCCTTCCCCTCTTGCCCGGCCGTGGGAAAACTCCACGGCCGGCTCTCTCACGCCCTTACAGCTCTCTCTCTCCCGCTCAAAACCCTAACAACCATAACAGGTTTACCATAATCAAAGGGGTAGCTATAGGACTTCTGTACCTTCACCATGATTCAAGAATTACTATAATTCACCGAGATCTCAAAGCAAGCAACATCTTGTTAGATGTCGAGATGAGACCCAAAATATCAGATTTTGGCACTGCAAGGATCTTTGGTGACAACCAGCAAGAAGCAAATACTAGACATGTTGTCGGGACATAGTGAGTACTAACTCCTGTACTAGACTAACATGCTTAAAAACTATTTATGTGCTTCGGCTAATTAATTTTTGTTCTGTTTTTCTCGGGAAAAGAAACTAATTATTTTTCGCGCGATTGCTTGTGAAACTGTTCAAACAGTGGCTACATGTCGCCTTAATATGCCATGGAAGGTATTTTTTTTCCGTCAAGTCTGACGTGTATAGCTACGGTGTCTTGCTACTGGAGATTGTGAGTGGGTTAAAGATCAGCTCGCCTCATCATCTTCTAGGGGATTTCCGAAACCTTATAGATTATGTAAGTGCTCCCAAATGCTTGAAATTTGACCAACATGAACACAACATCGCAAATATTAGTACTAACTTGTCATTATCATTTATCGTGTTTCAGGCATGGAACTTGCTAAAAGATGGAAACGAAAGGGATTTCCTCGACACGGTGCTTCTGGAGAGCTGCTCACTGCATCAAGTGTCCCTGTGCATCCATATCGGGCTCCTGTGTGTCCAGGACAGCCCTGGTGCCAGGCCACTCATGTCGTCAGTCATGTCTACGCTGGACAGAGAGGCCAGGCCACTCACAACACCAGAGCGGCCTTTGTATATCACCGGAAGGCAACTTGAAGCCGAAGAAGCAAGGGAGAACTCTGTTAACAGCGGGAGCCTGACGACACTAGCAGGACGGTAGATGTTCAGCACCAGCTACACGTGCCTTCGTCTTTTGTAATAGGTGTGCAACTGTATAATTCAGTTGGAATTGAGAAAGTACACAACAGAGGTGTTATTTCAGTGTCCTTCAACGTGTTCGTAAACGCAAGAATGCTAAGGTATTATTATAGTGTCTGTAACGTGTTCGCAAACAGAAAGGACTCTTCTCCCCTTTTGTGTTTTTGTGTAGTAAGTGCACCTCTGAAAGCCACCATTCCAGTGTCAATTTGTCCACTTGCCTTGCAAGTTAGAAGTCCCCGAACCACCAGCGCACACTGGCGACTGATTGCGCCGGGCGCCGGTTTCTCCGCAGGCGCAGTGTCCATGGATGGCTGCAAGTGGCCACAGGTCAGTTTCTCTGTCCCTGATGCAGATAATAGAGCCGAAACTGTAGAGTACTAGATACTCCCTCCGTCCGGAATTAAATGTCATAAAGTTTGACAAAAGTGGATATATCTAACACTAAATTGTGTCTAGATACGTCCACATTTGTCAAACTTTGTGACATTTAATTCCGGACGGAGGGAGTATTTCTTAATCTGCAATTCCACACAGATCTTAATAATGCTTACTCACTCTTGCACCTTGTGTGGTCCTTGGAGTCATCAGGGTCCCAGCGAAGCTTGGATATTCAACTCCAGCAGATGTGATGGCGGATGGGCTATTTTTCAACAGAAACCACCGAAAAGTCAGAGCAGCCTTGCTACCTCCTGGCGTAAGATCGTCCACGAGACCAAGCAAATAATAAGCATATTTTCACCAACGCAATACTAATCATCTCCTTCTCCTTCCTTGGCTCCATCTCGAGAGTGGAGATTTTTTCTTCCTTTGCTCTTCACAAGCAGTCATGACCCCTCTCCCTGTTTTTATCCTCATATCATTGATTTGCTTCTGCACATCTGATGAGCGCCTCCGCCTTACTCCTGCCAAGCCACTCTCCACCGGCGACAAGCTCGTGTCGAGCGGTGGTGTCTTTGCTCTAGGCTTCTTCTCCCCGGCAAAATCCACTGCAAACTCATATATCGGCATATGGTACAACAACATCCCCGAGCGTACATATGTGTGGGTTGCTAACCGCGACAGCCCGATCATCAGCGGTTCTTCCGGGGAGTTGGTTCTGACCAACAACTCTGACCTTGTCTTATCTGACTCCAAAGGCAGCATTCTTTGGACAACCATGAACAACTTCACATCCGGAACCACCGGAACTGCTGCTATACTACTGGATTCTGGAAACTTGGTTGTCCGGCTGCCGAACGGCACGGACATATGGCAGAGCTTCCTTTATCCAACGGACACCATCCTCCCTGGCATGACTTTGCCGCTGAGCGCAAACGATCGTCTCTACACGCGCCTCGTTGCTTGGAGGGGCCCTGATGACCCAACCACCAGCGACTATTCCATGGGCGGTGACTCTAGCTCCGACCTTCAGGTTATCATCTGGAAAGGTACGAGAACGTATTGGCGCAGAGCAGCATGGGATGGTTCACTGGTCTCTGCCCTGTATCAAAGCAGCACTGGCTTCATCTTATCTGAAACAATTGTCAACAGAGGGGGTTCATTCTACATGATGTTTACCGTCTCCGGTGGCTCTCCAAGCATGCGCATTACGCTGCACTATACAGGCATGTTTCAATTCCTGGCGTGGAACAGCACCTCGTCTTCTTGGGATGCTTTCATAGAGCGGCCCAATCCTATTTGTGACCGTTACGCCTATTGCGGTCCGTTTGGCTACTGCGATGGCACTGAAAAGGTTCCGAAATGCAACTGCCTCAGTGGGTTTGAGCCTTATGGTGTTAACTTCTCCCAGGGGTGCCGTAGAAAGGACGAGCTGAAATGTGGTGGTGGAGATAGTTTCTTGACCTTGAGTGGCATGAAGACACCTGATAAGTTTGTGTACGTAAGGAACAGAAGCTTTGACCAATGCGCAGCAGAGTGCAGCAGCAGTTGCTCTTGCTCCGCGTATGCTTATGCTAACATAAAAAATGGTAGCACGACAGTCGACCAGTCAAGGTGCTTAATTTGGTTGGGAGAGCTTGTCGACACGGAGAAGTATCAGGATGGTAGTGGTGAGAACCTGTACCTCCGTCTTGCCAGTTCAGCAGGTACTTATTATTTCTTCATGTGCTTATTGATTGTACGGAGTTATCAATTCCTTTTATGTTAAATGCTAGATGCCGTTAGAAAAATAACACTTGCCAGAAATGGATGTTAAATTTCGAAAGTACCATTCTCTTGCTGGACTATGTTTGTGGTTTTCTGCAGTTAACGAGAAGAGTAACGCACTGAAGGTTGTACTCCCAGTATTGGCTAGTCTGCTGATATTCACATGCATCTGCCTTGTGTGGATACGCAAGTCAAAAGGTAGAACAAGATTTACCTCACTATTCATGATACAATGTTCATAAGGTATCCATAAAAAAAAATTGATTTGAATATATTCCTGTCAGGCAAACGACGAATCAAGGAAATTCACAACAGGCATATACAACAACACCCGAAAAAATCCAAGCAAAACGAACTTGACAATGAAAATATAGAACTTCCATCATTTTGCTTCGAAGACATTGTTACCGCAACAGACAATTTCGCGAACAACAACGTACTTGGGAAAGGTGGTTTTGGAAATGTTTACAAGGTAATAAAGTTTTAGCCTAATAATCTTTGTAGGAGTTTATTTTGCCATTCTCTGGTTCAATTGAAGATTCATGTGCTGATGCAGGGATTGTTCGGAGATGGCAAGGAGGTTGCTATCAAAAGGCTTAGTAAAGGATCCGGGCAAGGGGCTGACGAGTTCAGAAATGAAGTGGTCCTGATCGCCAAATTGCAGCATCGGAATTTAGTCAGGCTTCTTGGTTACTGCACCCATGAAGATGAGAAGTTACTTGTCTATGAATATTTACCTAACAAGAGCTTGGATGCCTTTCTTTTTGGTATGTTCTGTATTATGGTCATGTCTTTCAAAATATTGATTAAGTGAATTCATGATGATTGACCATGCATTTCATTTTGCACTGGTCTTGGAAGATGCTACAAGAAATTATGTGCTTGATTGGCCGACCCGGTTCAGGGTAATTAAAGGGATAGCGAGAGGCCTTCTTTATCTCCATCAAGATTCGAGGTTAACAATAATTCATAGAGATCTCAAAGCAAGCAATGTCTTGTTAGATGCCGAAATGAACCCTAAAATATCAGATTTTGGTATGGCAAGGATCTTTGGAGGAAATGTGCAGCAAGTGAACACTATCCGCGTTGTTGGGACATAGTAAGTGATATATGCACCAGCTAAGGTTTCACATGATAACTTTGTACAGCTTAACAGATAAAATGTCTTGGATTTATTCAAACAGTGGTTACATGTCTCCTGAATATGCAATGGAAGGCTCCTTTTCTGTCAAGTCTGACACATACAGCTTTGGTGTTCTACTATTGGAGGTTGTAAGCGGGCTAAAGATCAGTTCATCTCATCACATAATGGACTTTCCAAGCCTTATAGCTTATGTAAGTACACCAAAATTGTCTAGTTTCAGCAGCTAAAAAACACTCATAATAACTTGAGGATTTCATTGGTTTAGGCGTGGAGCTTATGGAAAGATGGAAATGCAAGAGAACTGGTGGACTCGTCCATTGTGGAGAACTGTCCAGTTCTTGAAGTTCTACGATGTATTCAAATTGGTCTCTTGTGTGTTCAAGACGATCCAAATGCTAGGCCACTCATGTCATCTGCTGTGTTCATGTTAGAAAATGAAACAGCACCGCTTCCTGTTCCAAAGGAACCAGTATATTTTAGGCAACGGAAAAATAGAAGTGAAGACCAAGGAGATAACATGCAAATATCTCTAAATGGAATGACTATGACAATGCAAGAGGGGCGTTAAATTTTTATATTTTACTGTTTTCCTTCTGTAAACTTCTCCAATTCATACATTTGAATCCTTCAGCAATTCATGTTTCTTCCCATAGCGGGTCTCTATATTTTATGAACTTCACCTGTGCGTGCATTTGTTTTCATCTTGTCAAGTGGAAGAGGTTGATCATGTGTGGATCATAATTTAAGCAGTTGTTTTTTCTTCATGAATTTTCTGAATCCAGGCTTCCTCAGTTAGTCAATGGGTCTGAAACTCTGAATTGCCCTGTTGGTAACAAGACTGCTAGAAGTTCCATTCTTTTTCTTGGCTGGCATATGCAGTGCATCTCACATTCTCACTACGAAATTAACTTTTTTAATCTTCTGTTGCTAGTGGCAAGTAAGCTAGGTTTACAAGCCTGAAGTCTGCCACTAATCTTGTATTTATCCAGATGGAGTTGACGAAACTTCAGGCATAAAAATTGTTGCAAGTTCAGGTCCAGCCTTAAGGGAAAAGTCAGAAAAGTGTGGCATCTGTGAATCTCTCGATATCTATCAGGAAGGTGGAAAGGCCCTTTCAAGACCAGAATAAATCCCAGCCTAACTCAACCTGAATATGGTTTTGCACTCTCAGATCATGCTATCAGTTTTCCATTTCAAGTTTGCAACCTAACTCCCCGAGAATCATATGTACTTCCTCTGGAGCTTCTGAAATCGCATCCATATCTGTAGTTGTTGCATTTGCACCACCTCTTTTGTCATTCAGGTAATGCTGTTTGAGCTTCAAGACAATAATCTTGAAATACTTCTGCATACGGTCAATTGTGAGGTGTTGAATCTTATTGTAGGCCTCTGCAAGATGTGATGTTGACCTTTGTCTTGCATGCTGTCTTTACGGTTCGACCACTACACTAACGTTGGGTGTTGAGCCCCATGATGGTAGTTTTCATGGAAGATAAAAACAGAGTCAAATTCAAAGGTTAACACTTTCTTTTCTGGCAAGTAAACAGAGGCAAGTTTCGATGAAAAGTACACAAGTTTCTTTTGTCCCAAGAACAAGACAATCAGGGGTTCAACTTATATCCGTGCCGCAGGAGAATCGGTAGGCCAACTTATATGATATTATCTATTCCAAGTATTTCACTGCAATTTTTTTAAAACAAATGATTTTATACCATCTATGAAAAACTCATGCTTTGCACTTTTTACTGCGACAGCCATGGAAGACGTTTTAGCCAGAAAAAAGGAACCTTCTATCACGAAAATCGATCATTGTAAAAACCATTTTTTCTGGAGTGAGCAGAAACCGCACACAAGTCAAAGCACAAATATATAACACATGTGGTAAGTAACATGTTAGCTTGAAAACAATGTGAATAGAATGTTTGCGATGAGCTGGTAATATAAAGGGTGTTCCTGATGACTGTGTTGCTAGATGCTCAACATTTAACACCGCGGTCGGGGGTACCGTATTTTTTATTAACCGGGTTTGGCCTTGCCTCGGGGACGAGAGAAAGACTTGATCCTTTGAGAAACCTCAAGTACATGCGCGCGTGGAGTCCCGGTGATGCGTAAGGACACACCATGACTTTCGTCGAGATTATTCTAGTGAATTCTAGATTTGGAGGATTCCACCTCAACCCGAAAAGATCAAATGAAGTAGGTCTCTGCAAGATGTGAAGTAGGTCTCATCATTAGAGGGAAAGCTCTTACTTCGTTTAACATATGAGTTACTCACTCCGTCCACGAATAAGTGTACATATACTTTTACACTTAGTTAAAAAAATTAAATTTTAATCAAATTTATAGAAAATTGTAGCAATATATATGACATCAAAATGGTATATTTTAAAACTTCATGTGAAGACAAATCTATTGATACTAATTTGGTGTCATAAATGCTATTACTTTTCTCGATAAAGTTAGTCAAAGTTTAATAATTTTGACCGACGAAAAAGGAAAAGGTACACTTTATCGTGGACGGAGGGAGTATAAATGACCCATGAGGGACTTATAGGTCTAGAACCTACTCCCTCCGCCCAAAATTAATTTTCTTAAAGTTGGACAAAAGTGGATGTATCGATACATCCACTTTTGTCCAACTTTAAGACAATTAATATGAGACGGGGGAAGTTGTACAAAAGACCACCAATACCCTTGATGGGAAGGAAAAGTAGGGGAGAGAAGAGAGTCTGTTCTATGAAAACCCAAAAAGTCCCCTATGGGGATGGAAAAGATAAGGGAAATCTAGTCTTCTTTGATCAACGAGATGGCCACCTTGGTGTTGGGGGAATGACTAACGGGGTGCCCCAGCCAAGGTACTTATGAACCGGCCATGGTGGAAGCCGGTTTACAAAACAAGATCCGGTTTACTTCAGAGTCGGCTAAACCGTGAGAACGAGCCGACGATGGAGGTCCAGTTCACGGCCTTAACAACAGAAGATCCAAGATCCGGCCCTGGGACGGTTTACGACCCAAGGATAGAACAAATACCAGAAGCTACGGGCCCAAGGAAGATCATGTGACGCCCCGAGATCGGACACTATGCAGATTTCGGCATTTCCACCCAAATCCGCAAAATAACCGATTTCAGGTTGCCACTTGTGATAACATTACAACAGTTCACGAATAATCCACAACAACAACAGAGGAGGTATATACAAGACGACTCAAATGAGTCAAGGATACAACTGATACAATACAAAGATCCAAATAACAGCGGAAGAAACAACATAGCGTCCGACTACGGACAAGTTACAAATAGGACTAAGAGTCCTGAAGATAACCGATGGCGTCCAATCCCTGCCCAGGCCAAGCCGGAGGGATTCCCAAGCTAACGTCGTCAGACTCCAAACCTGCTGACTGCAATGTGGAATATGCAGCCACGAAACGGATTCGTGGGTCAGTACTATTAAGTACTGGCAAGTGGATAAACCATACTCACAAGATACCAGCGTAACCAATCATCACAAGATACAAATACTTTGGGCAGAACGGAAGGAAGGGATTATTGCAAAGAAGCGGCAGCGGGCTGCACTAACTAACTACAGAGACGCGCTACAACATCCGGCTAAAAGAAAGGGATAAGATAGCGCGACAAAACCAACTATAACTACTCACCAAACAATACCCATCCAGTGTTACCCCCTACTAAGGAAGCAACCCAAGGAAACTCACACTGTTGATTAAGATGACATTCATTTTTATGGTGGAGGTAATCTATATTACTAGTCAAGTTATTATCGTTAAGTGTAAGTTGTCTAAGTACTTGTTAGCCAGCACTTTCACCAAGTCATCCATAACCGCGGACAACACGGCTTCTCGAGAAGATTAACCCTGCAGGGATGCACCAATTTGGCCGTACACGTAAGAATGACCCGCCAGATGGAAATGCACTTCCACCAAGCGAGGCACTCAACACAACCCAACTCTTCTTCGCATCAAGCCCAAAGAACCACGTGCTGTGCGTGCGCGGCTAATCGAGCCCCCACGAAGAAAAGGGGGACCTCATAGCACTCTAAGACAACGCCGCCCTAAATGCCGACTACAAAAGTTCCACCCTGGCGCCAAGGGTTCGCACATGCATATGCATGCATCAAATGGAAAGCCCGAACTAAGTGTGGCGATTTGGACGAGATGCGAATCGAATCAGAATTGCGGGGGGCGCCCATACACGCTTCCCACATGCGGTTAGTGCGCTCATCATGGATCGGAGGACAAGACCCTTTTCCTAATTAAGTTCGACACTAGCAGGCCTCAAAACCACGCCGGGCCTCCTACCGGTGCCTTATCATCAAATTATTATTACCCAAAACATTAACATGTTGTTGATTAAATTGAAACCCAATTATCAAACTAAACAGGTGATAAGACGGACAACAAGACTTGAGCGCAAACAACACTAAGCATGCAACTACGACACGAGGGCCAACAAGGTAAACAAACAACAATTAATAGGAAGTGGAAGGAAGGCTATATCATGGTTGCAAGGTAAACATATGATAGGATCGAGACACAAGCATCGAATCATAAGGCTAGCATAAAGACAACGAAAAGAATCGGTAACAAGTGAGGAAAGGCAACATGGGTAGCAAGTGACTATACTTGCCTGAGATCCAGCAAGTAGAGGTACATCCGTGGAACTTGTCGGTGCTCACATCATCTCAACGTCCTATCCGCGAAGAAGCAACGAACTAGAACAAACACCGGATGCAACAATTACTACTACGGTAAAAGATCCAGCATGATCCTAATTTTATATGCATGACATGCGAGATGCAACGCAAAAATGCAATTTAGACAATTTAATCGGAACCGGAGTCCGGACAAAATAATTATTGGTTCAAGTTGTTTATTTAACCATCAATGTTAAATGTTGATTAACATGGAGAACAATAAATAGGTGAGCTAAACAGGATTAAATGGAATAGGGCACAAATTGAAATAAATAGCCCAATTAATTAGGTGGACTTGCATAACACTGCTAACAATATAAGATGCAGGATGTAAACATGGGCATGGATGGCATATTAATATTCCTTGCAATTTTCTGACAAAAATAGACATAAAGTTTGCATTATTTGGATTAGCAAAACAAAAGATATGAGCATTTGAAGTTTTGGGTGTTTTCTGCAAAAACTGGGACGAGTTCGTGATAAAAACAGGGAGTGGAAGGGCTCCGGTGCAAAAAGGGAAATGGCCAGGGGCCTGGGTGCGAGACGCCAGATCCAGATCTGGATCTGGGTCTTCTGTCACCGGTTGAAGGTCCAGCAGGAGAGACTGACGGGCGGGGCCTGCAGCCACGCGGCGCTGACGAGGCGCAGGGGGAAGCTGAGATGGCGGGCAGAGTCAATGACAGGTGGGGTCCGTCTTGCTGCACGCAGTAAAAGGAGAAAAAGGGGAGGCAATTGCCTCGGAAGGGAATCGAACCCGGGTCTCCCCGGTGCGCATCGGAGCACAAGCCACTGGGCTATGCTGCGTTCTGTGGTGGGATACGGATCCGGCCCAAGATGAAAGAAAGTTTCCGGCGTTAACTGAATTTAGCCAACAGAGCTGCAGGCTTCAGGTTCATGATTGACAGGAATAAAATAAAAGTAAAAGGGTTCTCCCCCTCGGACGGGATTTGAGCCCTGGACCTCCGGTGTGCAGTGCAGATGGCCAGCCACTGGGCTAAGAACGGATCGATGATTTGTTCTCGAATTTTTGATACATGTACAACTCACGTCGAACTGAAGTTTCTGATGGAAACTGAATTTCAACAGGAAGGTTCAGAAGCAGAGCACGGACGGGGACGGACTGAAGCGGTGGCTGCTGATCCTCACCGCGTACTCGAGCTCCACAATGCAGGAGGCAACTGGGCGTGCTGCTGCGGTGTGGAGGGTGCGTGTGCATGTGTCAAGGTGTGGTGCAAGCGGTGAGAGAAGAGGATACAACAGTTCGCGTACACGCTCGAACTTGGGCTGTTCATGGAGGATGAGAGACGGACGGCACAACCCTCATGACGGCGAGTCACGGAGCAAAGAGGAAGAACATGGGAGATGTCCGTGAGGACCGGTTTCTCACCCTGGGTTGATCGGTGGAGTCGTACACGCTCAGCGGCGACCGTCAACCACGAAGATGACGACGACCTGGCGCTCCCGCGGGCAGTCGGCGTCGAAGATGACGAGCTCGTCGGTGGCGGAACTTGGTGTCCCAGCCGGATTCTTTAATTCTCCCGCGGGTAGTAGACGACGGAGCACCTCCGGGACATGATCTTGGAGCAGGGCGAGATTCTAGGTGACTGCGCTGTCGTGGTGGTCGGACAGAAAGGAGCTCGAGACGAGCTTGTTTTTGAGGAGTAGAAGAGTGGAGCAGCGGCGCTAGGTAAGGGAACCGGAGGAGTAGGGCTAGGGCAAGCTCCTAGACATGATATATAGGCGGGGCGACAACGGACGGCCGTCCATCACATCAGTCGATACGTGGTCATTGATGGATGCGTTCGTACAAGCATGACGTTTGACGAGGAAGACGACAACTGCTTCCTGGCTTGGGTCGAGCTTGTTGGTGGCCTCATAGCTGGGCCGGCTGCAGGCCTGGTTTCCACAGGATTAATTTTGTTTGTTCTTTTGTTTTATCACTTACTTCAGAAAAAAAAATGACAAGTGAATTAGAGGAATAGATTTTTACCATTTAAAATATTTTAGAAAATAATTCTATTTGTGCCATGTTAATATGATGCAATATGTCATGCGATGCAAAAGAAAAACAACAAGTAATTTTATTTGGGGGAAAACTCCGGGTGTTACAGACGACACCACTAACAAGGGATTGCGCCCTCGCAATCCGACCAACGCCAAGAGAGAGGGGAAAAGTTGGAGATATCGAGTCTTCATGCTTCAAGTTGATTTCCTCGACACCACTAACAAGAGCTTCTTACTCTCGTCGATGTCGATGTTCTTCGTTGAGAAATCTTCCGAAGGTCGAACCAATTAGGTTAAAAGGCTAAGAGAACGTCCAACCCACGTAGGCGACTAACACTTTGAAAGATAGATAAGATAAGAGACTCCAAAACAAATAAGGTAGGAGTAGAAGTAGAATAGAGGAAAGGAATAAACAAGAATCCTATCGAGAGGTTTCCAAAACAGGTTTTACACAAATAGTTTTTGACACTCTAGAAACAACGACCGTTAGCGAGGTTATCCTACAGGCTTTGCGGACCCATTGCTTCGACAACCATTCGTATCGAAACAACATTGGGAATCGGAACCATGCTCTGATACCATTTGTGACGCCCCGAGATCGGGCACTATGCAGATTTCGGCATTTCCACCCAAATCCGCATAATAACCGATTCCAGGTTGCCACTTGTGATAACATTACAACAGTTCACGAATAATCCACAACAACAACAGAGGAGGTATATACAAGACGATTCAAATGAGTCAAGGATACAACTGATACAATACAAAGATCCAAATAACAGCGGAAGAAACAACATAGCGTCCGACTACGGACAAGTTACAAATAGGACTAAGAGTCCTGAAGATAACCGATGGCGTCCAATCCCTGCCCAGCCAAGCCGGAGGGATTCCCAAGCTAACGTCGCCAGACTTCAAACCTGTTGACTGCAATGTGGAATATGCAGCCACGAAACGAATTCGTGGGTCAGTACTATTAAGTACTGGCAAGTGGATAAACCATACTCACAAGATACCAGCGTAACCAATCATCACAAGATACAAATACTTTGGGTAGAACGGAAGGAAGGGATTATTGCAAAGAAGCGGCAGCGGGCTGCACTAACTAACTACAGAGACGCGCTACAACATCCGGCTAAAAGAAAGGGATAAGATAGCGCGACAAAACCAACTATAACTACTCGCCAAACAATACCCATCCAGTGTTACCCCCTACTAAGGAAGCAACCCAAGGAAACTCACACTGTTGATTAAGATGACATTCATTTTTATGGTGGAGGTAATCTATATTACTAGTCAAGTTATTATCGTTAAGTGTAAGTTGTCTAAGTACTTGTTAGCCAGCACTTTCACCAAGTCATCCATAACCGCGGACAACACGGCTTCTCGAGAAGATTAACCCTGCAGGGATGCACCAATTTGGCCGTACACGTAAGAATGACCCGCCAGATGGAAATGCACTTCCACCAAGCGAGGCACTCAACACAACCCAACTCTTCTTCGCATCAAGCCCAAAGAACCACATGTTGTGCGTGCGCGGCTAATCGAGCCCCCACGAAGAAAAGGGGGACCCTCATAGCACTCTAAGACCACGCCGCCCTAAATGTCGACTACAAAAGTTCCACCCTGGCACCAAGGGTTCGCAGCTGCATATGCATGCATCAAATGGAAAGCCCGAACTAAGTGTGGCGATTTGGACGAGATGCGAATCGAATCAGAATTGCGGGGGGCGCCCATACACGCTTCCCACATGCGGTTAGTGCGCTCATCATGGATCGGAGGACAAGACACTTTTCCTAATTAAGTTCGACACTAGCAGGCCTCAAAACCACGCCGAGCCTCCTGCCGGTGCCTTATCATCAAATTATTATTACCCAAAACATTAACATGTTGTTGATTAAGTTGAAACCCAACTATCAAACTAAAAAGGTGATAAGACGGACAACAAGACTTGAGCGCAAACAACACTAAGCATGCAACTACGACACGAGGGCCAACAAGGTAAACAAACAACAGTTAATAGGAAGTGGAAGGAAGTCTATATCATGGTTGCAAGGTAAACATATGATAGGATCGAGACACAAGCATCGAATCATAAGGCTAGCATAAAGACAACGGAAAGAATCGGTAACAAGTGAGGAAAGGCAACATGGGTAGCAAGTGAGTATACTTGCCTGAGATCCAGCAAGTAGAGGCACATCCGTAGAACTTGTCGGTGCTCACATCATCTCAACGTCCTATCCGCGAAGAAGCAACGAACTAGAAAAAACACTGGATGCAACAATTACTACTACGGTAAAAGATCCAGCATGATCCTAATTTTATATGCATGACATGCGAGATGCATCGCAAAAATGCAATTTAGACAATTTAATTGGAACCGGAGTCCGGACAAAATAATTATTGGTTCAAGTTGTTTATTTAACCATCAATGTTAAATGTTGATTAACATGGAGAACAATAAATAGGTGAGCTAAACAGGATTAAATGGAATAGGGCACAAATTGAAATAAATAGCCCAACACATTCCATGTTTATTAATTAGGTGGACTTGCATAACACTACTAACAATGTAAGATGCAGGATTCAAACATGGGCATGGATGGCATATTAATATTCCTTGCATTTTTCTGACAAAAATAGCATAAAGTTTGCATTATTTGGATTAGCAAAACAAAAGATATGAGCATTTGAAGTTTTGGGTGTTTTCTGCAAAAACTGGGACGAGTTCGTGATAAAAACAGGGAGTGGTAGGGCTCCGGTGCAAAAAGGGAAATGGCCAGGGGCCTGGGTGGAAGATGCCAGATCCAGATCTGGATCTAGGTCTTCTGTCACCGGTTGAAGGTCCAGCAGGAGAGACTGACGGGCGGGGCCTGCAGCCACGCGGCGCTGACGAGGCGCAGAGGGAAGCTGAGATGGCGGGCAGAGTCAATGACAGGTGGGGTCCGTCTCGCTACGCGCAGTAAAAGGAGAAAAAGGGGAGGCAATTGCCTCGGAAGGGAATCGAACCCGGGTCTCCCCGGTGCGCAGCGGAGCACAAGCCACTGGGCTATGCTGCGTTCTGTGGTGGGATACGGATCCGGCCCAAGATGAAAGAAAGTTTCCGGCGTTAACTGAATGTAGCCAACAGAGCTGCAGGCTTCAGGTTCATGATTGACAGGAATAAAATAGAAGTAAAAGGGTTCTCCCCCTCGGACAGGATTTGATCCCTGGACCTCCGGTGTGCAGTGCAGATGGCCAGCCACTGGGCTAAGAACGGATCGATGATTTGTTCTCAAATTTGTGATACATGTACAACTCACGTCGAACTGAAGTTTCTGATGGAAACTGAATTTCAACAGGAAGGTTCAGAAGCAGAGGACGGACGGGGACGAAATGAAGCGGTGGCTGCTGATCCTCACCGCGTACTCGAGCTCCACAATGCAGAAGGCAACTGGGCGTGCTGCTGCGGTGTGGAGGGTGCGTGTGCATGTGTCAAGGTGTGGTGCAAGCGGTGAGAGCAGAGGATACAACAGTTCGCGTACACGCTCGAACTTGGGCTGTTCATGGAGGATGAGAGACGGACGACACAACCCTCATGACGGCGAGTCACATAGCAAAGAGGAAGAACATGTGAGATGTTCGTGAGGACCGGTTTCTCACCCTGGGTTGATCGGTGGAGTCGTACACGCTCAGCGGCGACTGTCAACCACGAAGATGACGACGACCTGGCGCTCCCGCGGGCAGTCGGCGTCGAAGATGACGAGCTCGTCGGTGGCGCAACTTGGTTTCCCAGCCGGATTCTTTAATTCTCCCGCGGGTAGTAGACGACGGAGCACCTCCGGGACATGATCTTGGAGCAGGGCGAGATTCTAGGTGACTGCGCTGTCGTGGTGGTCGGACAGAAAGGAGCTCGAGACGAGCTTGTTTGTGAGGAGTAGAAGAGTGGAGCGGTAGCGCTAGGGAAGGGAATCGGAGGAGTAGGGCTAGGGCAAGCTCCTAGACATGATATATAGGCGGGGCGACAACGGACGACGTCCATCACATCAGTCGATACGTGGTCATTGATGGATGCGTTCGTACAGGCATGACGTTTGACGAGGAAGACGACAACTGCTTCCTGGCTTGGGTCGAGCTTGTTGGTGGCCTCATAGCTGGGCCGGCTGCAGGCCTGGTTTCCACAGGATTAATTTTGTTTGTTCTTTTGTTTTATCACTTACTTCAGAAAAAAAAATGACAAGTGAATTAGAGGAATAGATTTTTACCATTTAAAATATTTTAGAAAATAATTCTATTTGTGCCATGTTAATATGATGCAATATGTCATGCGATGCAAAAGAAAAACAACAAGTAATTTTATTTGGGGGAAAACCCCGGGTGTTACAGATGACGAGGCCTAGTTTTGGATCGTGAACTGGCGGAGGCTCTTCTGGTCAAGTTAGACTAGGACTCCAACCGCGGGCATAACCCGTATTTGTATGTAAGTCCAAGACCTCGTCTACTATATAAAGCGAGTTCCTGATACATAGAAATCGAGTTCTAGCTGATAGAAATAGCTCTCGAGACATCGGAAGTCAGAATCGCTCCTTGTAATCGAGACCTCGAACCATCAATAGTCAAGAAGCAGAAGTAGGTTTTACCCTCAATAGAGGGTCCAAACCTGGGTAAACTCGCGTCTCTCGTTTCTGCCATAACCCTTCCGATACTTCGCTTAGAAGCAATGGCCTCACAAACTATGTCTCGCATCAGGACACTTGCCATGACGATACCGCGACAGTTGGCGCCCACCGTGGGGCCAGCTCGCAGAAGCGTCGTTTTTTTGGAAGGAGCCCTACCAGGAATCGAGAAACCCGCAATCGGTTGGATCAGGAGGATTCGGCATGGAAACTACTACAATCATGATACCTGGGACACATAATTTTCTTTCATCGAATCCGGCTTCCGGGTTCCCTTCGGCGGAATCCAGTACTTCGTCGGTTTCGTTGAAGGATTAGGCCCAAAACCGGCTCAGGAGTCAGACTCGGTTTCTGGAGAAGCTATGATCGTTCACTCTGATGGAGAATCATCGGTCGGGAAAAATGACCTCGACTAGACTGGCTCTATCCCCCAGCTCTTTGGAGATAGGTTAGGAGGAGACCTAGAAGAAGAAGTGGAACAGACGCATGAACCAGTCCAGCACACAACTTTCTACATGGCAGGGCACAACCATACCATAGAACCATGGTATGATATCAGCGGAAACATAGTTCAAGTAATTGTTGATCCAGTTCCAGGGAAAAACAGGAGTACATTCAAGGAGCATCAGGATCAGGGCCGGCAAGGGCATTAGTACCACCTCCGTTCGTCCCAAGGCCTGAACAGATGGCAACAATGGACTCGCTAAATGGACTGCTGGCAACTCCAATTACAACGGAGAACCTGGAACAGCGCAACACGGAGATAGCGAGACTTCGCCAAGAGTTAACTCGCATTCGCCGGGAGATACAAACAGAACCTACCTCTATAAATGAGGCACGGACAAATGTCCAGCAGGAAATTGTTCGGTTGGATGCAGAAGGAATCCATCAAGGTTTTCGTCAGAGGGAACTATCTTTGGTGCAACACAAGCGCCACCAGACTAGGCTTCCTTCCGGTTTAGGACCGGTGAACATTTTTCAGAGCCCGACATGAACGCCCGGTGAGACTCCAGGAGCAGGACCGACGGGACCAACACCGGGAGCCGGGCCAGATGGGCCGCCACCAGGAACATACGCGAATCTAAATCCTCCACTAGTCCATCCAGTTCCTCCATCAATTCAGCATGTGCATTTTCAACCTGTGCTTTAGTAACCGGCGAGCCCGGTGCAAAATCCAGTATATCCACAGCCGATTCTTTAACAACCAGAGCGTTTTCACACGCCCGTGGGTCAATTCAATAACATGGTTGATAACATATGGGCAGCGACAAAAAACTTGGTTCAAATCCCCATTGATGTGAATAATCCTTTGGGACTGGAGGCGATGAAGGAAATTGAGATGTTGCAGACCGCAGTAGTCCAACAGCTAAATTGCAGCAACCAAGATCGATTTCACTCAACTCCATACAATAGCGGCGACTCAGCAGTATGGATTCATCACGGGAACTCGCCTGTCCCGGCCGGCTCTAGCAATGCAAATGGCAACAGGAAGAGCGAGTTCAACCAAGACAGGCGGTCTCGCACGTCCCGGGTATCATTAACACCGGGCATATGGAAGTAGGGACTGGAAACACGATTGCAGACCATGTGCAAACACCAGTCCGGCCCCTAACCTCAAACCCGGCCATTTTTTGTGCCAGCTGCCACCGGATCTCGAAGGATTGGAATTCAGTGTTTAGGACCAGCAATCAGGAATGAGAAAATCCCAGCTGATTTCAAGGGACCTCGGAAAGTTCCGAATTATACTGCGGATATGGAACCATCGGACTAGATAGAAAGTTATGAGATGGCCATGGAGACTTTGGAAGTTAGTGACGCTGTGTGCGCTAGGTATTTGAGTATGATGCTGGAAGGACCTACAAAATCCTGGCTAATATGCCTCCGAATCCGAGCTAGCAAGAGTTGAAAGAACAGTTCATCAAGAATTTTCAGGGAACTTCCAAACGACCGATGACAATTACAGACTTGGAAAACTATGCTTAGAAGAATAGAGAGTCGGCTCAACATTGGTCACAACGTGTTGCAGAGATCATCCACACATCGGTCGGCATTACTGCCCAGCAAGCAGACATACCTCTAGAGAGGAACTGCAAATTTGACCCCTGAGACATGAACTGGGACGAATCAAGAGATACGTCACATACATTAGTGAACTGATGGATGCCATGACCAAGTACGCTGAGTCTGACAGAACCAAGGATGCGGACTCAGACGATGAAAAGTCGGGAAAAGGAAAGAAGAACGGAGGAGAGGGTAATTAGAACCCGAACCAGAGCAACGGGAATCATCAAAACCATAATAATAAAAAGCGTACGAATGGTGAAGGGACTTCAGATCTGGTGGAAAACACAAATACATGTTACAAAAACCAGCTCCCAAATAATAATTTCCAAGGAAATCAATAAAAAAAAATTGCCCAACCAGTTTCTCACATGCCTAGCAGGCCTTGAAGGGTCCATGTCGTCGCCGGAGCAAGAACGGAAGAATAGAAAATCATTCTTCGGGAGATTTCTTGATAATGCAAGGTTATAGACCTCGTGGAGGAAAAAATCATGGATGTGGAAATAATGGGGGTTGTAACCCAGCAAATCCAGGTGGTCACTCAGGAACTGGAAATTCAAGACATGGGAATCACAATTTAGGTCATCAAGACACTAGAAGTCAGGGAGGACCTTCGCAAGGCGGCCGGTCGGGTTTTCGCAGTAACCCGAAACAGCTAAACCAGGGACAGTACCATGTATTTAGTACGAGTTCATGTCGAAGAGATAAGGAAGTTGCAGAAACGAGCAGTCAATGTTGTTGCCCTGCAGTTCCAAGATGGCTAAACTGGTATGAGAAACCCATGACCTGGAGTAGGGAGGATCACCCTCCCTGAGTTGATAACCCGGGAGGAGTGGAACTAGTTGTGGCTCCATAGGTTGGCGGATATAAACCGGACAAAGTGCTGATGGATGGAGGAAGCAGGATAAACATATTATACTATGACACCTTCAAGAGGATGAACCTGCAGGAAAAACAGTTGCATACATCATCAACTATCTTCCACAAGATCGTTCCTGGTAAGTCAGCATAACCCATTGGGCGGATTTTTCTTGAAGTTTCTTTTGGGACCTGTCGAGACATCGTAGTAGTTTTCATAGACGGGGGTGCCATGAGACTACGGTAGAGACGTGGGGTAACGGGATAGCGTAGTAACACAGAACACGGGATTTTATCCAGGTTCGGTACGTCGCGACAATACGGCGTACCTACTCCTGCACTTCTCACTAATTGGGACTAAAGCCCGTATAACAGGGTTACAATGTGAGGGAATAGATCTAGCTACTCGGCGAGGATGAGCTTCTCGGCGAGTTGCGTAGAGCTTGAACTTGTGTCTAACTTGTGCTTGTTTAATCTATCTCCCGTCCGGCTTTATATAATAGCCGGATTAGGGCTTACAGAATAGGAAACCTAGAAGACTACGTTAACTTGTAACTTGGAAAGCAAGGAATCCGTCTTCTCCTCCAAGCCAGATCACGTGGGCCGTGATCCGGGTTCTTCTAGAATCCGGCTTCTGCGCGTCGGACTACTGGGCCGCCCAATGGACCTAAGCCCATTACCATGTAGGCCACCCTGGTAGTCCGGCTCTTTGTCTACCATCTTCTATACCCCTATTCAGTATATATCCGACAGTAGCCCCCAGGAAGGATCAAAACTCTGATTCTCCGTCTTTCATCAAATACATTTTGTCCGAGAAAACTTGATTCAGCAGTCTTGATTCTTTCTACTTTCCTTTTGAAGGAGATGGTAACATAAAACTCAGAACTATGAAAGTCCGGCTTTTCTTCTCGCGATCCTTCGCGGAAAAGGAACTTCTAACGTCAGCGCTTTAATCATGCTGACGCAGGCGACGCTTGGTTTCACGCGGGAAACCCTGCAACGTATCTCTGACAGATTCTCACGGGAAACGAGGAGATAGCCATCATTCTTCTGTCGTTATATTTCCCGTAGTTTCCAGCGAGCGACACGCGTCGAACATCCAACGGTCGAAAGAGCCGTTGGCACGTATCTAAACGGGTTTCTGGCTATAAATAGCCATCATCGTCCTCCTCCGAAACTTTCCTCACTCCCTCACTGCCTACGCCATTGCTGCGAACGTGAGCTCGAGAGCAAGTCCTTGTCCCAGGCGCACTTAGCATCCAAACGCACCGAAACGCGCCACCAAAAGATGGCCTCCTCGCCGTCGTCACCAACCCGCGCCGCCATCGACGAGCTCGTCAGCGATCTGGATCCGCAGCCGGGATCGCAAACGCACGCCGGCGGCGAGCCGGAGAAGACTACGGCTTCCGCGGCGGGCGGAGAAAACACTTCCGCCGCCGCGGATATTGCGGCATCGAGCGCCGCGACAGCCCCGCCGTTTGCACCTGAAACGGCGGAAGAAAAGATCGAGCTCCTCGGCGACGAACTCGCCGCCGCGGAGGCCGCCGCCTCCGCCGCCGCCGGAGCGGACGAGGAAGCGGAATCTGCAGGCAACTGGAGTGCCTGCAGTATTCCCCCGGCTCTCCTTCCAAACTTGGAAAAGGAGGGCCTGTTTCTCAAGAAGAAATGGCGGCTGCCAGAAGAAGAAACCGAACCCGCGCCACGGGATGGCGAAAGGGTACTCCTTTCCTCCCACCTTTTGCGAGGTATGGGACTTCCGCCATCTTCCTTCTTCCTCCAGGTTCTCTCTCATTACAACATCCAGCCCCACAATCTTCCCCCCAATTCCATTCTATACATGGCCGGCTTTCAAGCCTTGTTCGAAGGCTACTTAGGGCTAGAACCTAGGTTAGATTTCTGGATGTACTGCTTTGGAGTTAAGCGAAACTCTTCGGAGGGCGCACTCCCAACTTGCGGAACTATATCCTTCACTCTTCGGAGATTCCGAGAGGATTGGTTCCCCAAGATAAAAACTTCAGAATCCGTCAAATTTTGGACGGGTTCTTTCTTTCATCATCCCGACGTGCCTTTTCCTAAAAAGGCTGTCGGGGTTCCACCTTTTGTGAATTCCGCCGCCGTTCCCCAGGATAACTGGGGAACAGAAGACGTCCAAGTTCTGCCGCCAGATCTACTAAAGATCAAACGGCGCATCGCCAAGCTCACCTCCATGGACCCGCCTCTAACTGGCATGGACACGGTTCTATGCTGGCTGATTAGGCGGATCCAGCCACTAGCCAACCATAGCGGCCGTCTCCTGTGCGAATACACGGGAGTCAAGGATCCGATGCGGACATCCGCCAAGGATTGGCCCGCAAAGGAACTTAGGCGGCGCATCAACCAGTTGGTCGCATCGCGCGACCAATACACAGAGAGTCGGCCAATGTATACGGCCGAAAATCCGGTTCCCAAGGTAATTTTTCAGTCATTTGGGTACAGTTCTATTTTATCTCGGATTTCCTAGCTTCTGATTTTGATCTTGCTTGTTCGACAGTTCGAGGATCTTTCAGATTTGGACTTGGTGTCTGAGGCTGAGCTGGACGCGCTGCGCACCGCCGCTACAGGTGGACGGAAGCGCAAGAAGATAACTTCCTCGGAAGAAATTATCGATCTTGACGGAATCCCCGTCGCCACCTCCAGGTTCTTTCTTCTGGAATTTTCTTTTATGGGAACTTTTTTCATCCATCTTCGGTGTTTTAACCTTTTCCGGGTTTTTATGTTTTTAGCCTGCCACCTTCCACCCTGAAGCCGAAGAAGCTGAAGAAACACAAGGTTTCTTCCAGCCGAGGCAGCCAACCTTCTCCCGCCGTCGCCCCGGACACGCCAAGTACAATGGCGGAAGAGCCTACTGCAGCCCCCACCACCAAGCCCCCAGAGCCCAGGCAGCCCATTGTGTCCGACCCGGACACGAGGGAAAAGGCGGCCCCAGAGGTGGAAAAATTAACTCGGACTTTCGACGAGGAAATTCCCACCTTTGACAAGGATTTCAAAGCTATCAATGACGGCTTGGACGCAGCCGGGAATCTCTTCGCGGAATACGCGAAAGAGTTCAAAGAAAACTTGGCAGGTTTGCAGCGCATGAGCCAGGTATATAACTCTAGCCCCCAAGCATTAATTAAAATGCGTGCTTTTTGCTTTGATGCTTTTTGTACTCATTCTTCTCCTTGCTATGTTTCAGCAAACCTCCGAAGCCATCAACAGGGAAGTTTTCAAGAAGCTTACCATCAAGAATAAAGAAGTTAGAAGTCTTCTCTCTATTCTTGAAGAAAGGGAAACAGAGCTGGAATCAGCTAAGCTCGCATTGTCGGAAACACAAGGTAAACATTTTCCTTCTGAAATTTCCGATTCAATTATTTGCCTAAGTTTTTTCCGAGGAGCTGGCTAACTCGGATTTTTCCCTTGCTTTTCAGCTGCATTAGCTCAGGCTAAACAAGCAGCAGAAGATTCTGGCAATGCCGAAATTCTCCGCAAGGAGAATGTTGAGCTCCACAAGAACCTTGTGAAAGCACAACAAGACTTGGAAGCCAGTAATATGGCCCTTGGAGTTTCTAATTCCAAGGCTTCCGAGCAGGCGGAGAAGGACAAATCCACCATTCAGGATTTGACCGACGCTCTAAACCTTCGCCTGGAGGAAGTTTCCGAGATCGACAAGCTCATCGGTAAATTTCTGACTCGTTTATCATCTTTCCATGTTTTACTTTTCTCTGTTTTTCTGTCTAACCCTTTTGGGTGTGTTATTGGAAAAAACCAGGAGATACCCCAGATGGCACTCGGGTTGCAGGCATCCGAGCTTTCGGGGAGACATGGAATTTGATGAAGGCTGCTGCAACGCAGCTGGTAGACAAGTTTCTTCCCGAAAAATCTGGGGAGTGCTCGGAGGTTGAAAAACTTCCGGGTGCCATCATGGAGGCGCTGCACGGGGTGGTGCGCGCATGGCTCTTGGCCTCATGCGCATGCACTACCCTAGTGCTAAATCCTGGCGCGTGGCGTCCGGTGTCCCTCAAGGATACACGGATATGCAGCGAAACACCATCTTTGGTGAAGTCAAGGGTCACGCCACCCAGATTGCCTCCATGGTAAATATCTCCGTCAACTATCCAGAAGCGGAGATTCCTCCAATCCCCGAAGACGAAAGCAACGAGGAGGAGTCAGATGCTTGAAGGGTTACCTGGAACCTGGATAGAAAAAATAGACAATAGGAGCATTACTATTCTTTTAATGTAATCCAAAATGTAATGCTTCTTTTGTATGAATGAAACTTCCAACTGTTGCAGTTTAAATTATGAAATTCTTTGCAAGATTTTTTGGGTTTTATCATTCCTTTATCTTCTAAGTTCTCTGGTGTGTATGCTTTAACTGTCCTTAGTGTTTGAAATGGCTCAAATAGCAATATGAATCTTCATGCCGAGTAACTTGGGACGAACCAAGCAGTTTTTGAAACTCGGAAACATGGACCATGCTAAAGGCATTTTTACTAACTAGTTCCAGTAACCCAACACACACACAATCAGATAAGACTTAGAGAATTCAAGGAAAGTTTTAAGTGAAACTTGGGCACACAGGCAATTCAAGTTTCCCTTAGCCGTTAATAGGCTGAAAAATCATTCAGTTTTGTAACGCCGAGTACGCAAGCACAATTCGGGTTAATGTTGAGCAATTTGTAAGATCATTGGGAAATAGATGAGGCGGAAACACTTTACACTTATAAAGAATATGGATGACAGCATTCCGACAACTTTATTTCATGATCTCAAAAGATGTTTACATAGAATTGAACTAAGTACGGAAATGTACATAACTTTCTAGACGTTCCCAGGCTTCCGCAATCCACTTGACTTTGTCGAATTTTTTCAGCAGCTTGTAGAGTGGTAAGGTTTTAGCCCCCAGCCGACTGATAAATCTGCTGACGGCTGCAGCGGAACCCGTCAATCTTTGGACATCTTTTACACATGTACGTTTTGAGATGTTCAAGATTGCCTTGATCTTTTCCGGGTTAACTTCTATTCCTCTATGGGAAACAATGAAACCCAGAAGTTTTCCTGAGGGAATCCCGAATACGCACTTAGATGGATTCAACTTCATCTTGTAAGTGCGCAAGTTTTCGAAAGTTTCTCGCAAATCCTCAAGGAGTGTATCTTTTTCCTTGGTTACGTCGGCAATATCGTCCACGTAAACATGAACGTTTCTGCCGATTTGACTATGCAAACAGCGTTGCATGCAACGCTGGTAGGTTCCACCTGCGTTCTTCAGGCCAAAAGGCATGGTTATGTAATAGTACGTCCCATACGGGGTTATAAAAGAAGTCTTGATTTGATCTTCCTTTTTCATGCGTATTTGGTGGTACCCGGAGTATGCATCCAAAAAGCATAAAAGCTCGGAGCCTGCAGTGGCATCTATTATTTGATCGATTCGCGGTAACGCGAACCTATCTTTCGGACACAACTTGTTCAATCCTGTGTAATCTATACACATTCTAAGAGCAGTGGTGTCTTTCTTCGGTACTAGGACCGGATTTGCGGACCAATCAGTATGGATTACTTCCTTGATGAAATCCACTGCTAAAAGCCGGATAATTTCCTTGCCAATAGCCTTCCGTCTTCTTCCGTCAAAACGACGGAGACCTTGTTTGACGGGTTTTGATCCGGGAATAACCTTGAGTTGGTGCTCAGCAAGTTCCCTGGGTACGCCTGGCATGTCAGCTGGACACCAGGCAAAAATATCCCAGTTCTCACAGAGGAACTTGATGAGCTCGCCTTCCTATTTGTCAGTCATCCCAGTCCCTACGACGACGAATTTTGTCGGATCTTTGGGATCTAGGATTACCTGTCGTGTATTCTCGGACGCCTTGAAGCTATCTGTTGGCTTCCGAGTTTCTTTTCCTGCCGGCATTTCTTTCGGCGATACCTCCTTGGCTAATTCCTTCAGTTCCTCCTTCGCTATAACTCTCTGAGCGCAAAGGGCGTTTTCTTTTTCCAACTCGTTTGCCAGCTTGAAATCACCGGCAATGGTGATTACTCCTCCTTTGGGTCCTGGCATCTTCAGCTTGTTGTAGATATAACAGGATCTTGCCATGAATTTGGCGAAAGCTGGACGTCCGAGTATTGCGTGATACACGCTTTCGAACGGCACTACTTCGAAGGATACTTTTTCCTGCCGGAAGTGATCTTTGTCTCCGAAGGTGACATCTAGGGAAATTTCTCCTAGGGATCGTGCTTGCCTGCCAGGAACAATGCCATGGAAGCGTATATTGCTGTAGTTGAGCTGGGACTCGGAGATCTTCAAGTGCTTCAGTGTATCCAGATACATTATATTGATGCTGGATCCTCCATCCATCAGCACTCTTCTTAGCCTAGTGTTTTGAACAACAGGGCTTACAACAAGAGCTTGTGTGCCGGGTTCAGGGATATTTCCGGGATGATCAGACTGATCCCAGATTATCGGTGTGTTGGAGTACTTCAAGAATTTCGGGGTCGCAGGAACAACTGCGTTTATCTCCCGAAGTGTTCTTTTGGCCACCTTTGCTGACGGGGTTGCTAGGAAAGTTAGCATTGCTTCTCCATCAACTCTCGGAAATTTGGGTTCGCCCTTTCGCTGTTGTTCTTGGATTTTGTCATCAGTGTCCGATTCACTGTCTTCTTTTTCAGCTTCTGGCTTTTGTTTGGCAGGTTTCCTTTTGGAACCCTTCCCCTTATTTCCGGATCCTGCATTGCCTTTCATATGCTTGTTTAGCCGGCATTGCGCGTTTGTGTGGGTTGGTTTCCCAAATTGCGAGTGGTGGACGCAGGGTTCCGACTTAATTCTCTCCCATTCTTCGGGAGTGTAATTGATTGGATCTGGACTGCGGCCTTTCCACTTGTTCACCTTTTCTCCTCCAAAGGCTATGTTGACCTCCTTGGGCTTTGTTGTTGACTCCGGAGTTCCTTTTTTGTCAGAACGAGGGGTTTTCTTGGCGAGTATTAGTGACTCAATATTGCCTCCTCTTGCTCTGATATCATCTTCGGCTGCAGCATGCTCATTAGCGGTTGTAAGCATAGATCCGAGATCTTTGTGCTGTTTAGAACCAACCATGAACGGTACGAGTCCGGGTTTTAGGCCATTGACGAAAGCATGCATTGCTTGTACGTCAGTTACTCCAGAGAAACTATTCTTCATTGCAGTCCATCTGGAGATGAAATCCACGTATGGTTCGTCCTCAAATTGGGTGCAACGGTTCAGCTGGTTGATGCTATTTGGGCGTTTGTATGTTCCCCGAAAATGCTGAGTGAATACTCTCGCCATATCATCCCAACTGTCGACAGTTCTTGATGGTAAACCATTGATCCAATCTCTGGCTCCGTCTAGCAACATTAGGGGAAGAAACTTGACAGCTTCCAGGTCTGTCCCATTGTTGATTTGGACGGCTGTATAATAATCTGAGAGCCAGGTATCCGGGTTTGTACTGCCGGTATACTTTTGGTAGGTTGGACCAACTTTGGCGAAGCCAGAATGCAGGGTTATCCTTCGGATCCTGTCAGTAAAACACTTAGGACCAAAGTATAGATCATCCTTTTCTGCTCTATCAATGTGTGCAGAATATCTCCCGGCTGAATGGACAGAAGGGGATCTGCTCCTTTCTTTTCCATTGTTGCGCGGACGCGCTTTTCCGAGGTTATCTCTATCTCTTCCGTGTTCACGTCCTTTAGGCGGAGTTCTGCTTCTATGCCTTTCCTTATCCTTAGGAGGTGTCCGGGATCTTTCACGTCTGTGAGGTATATCATATCTTTCAGCTTTTTCAGCTGGGTTTCTCGGAGGTGGCATTATTTTGCCGTCATTCCGGTGCTTGTCTTCCCGATCGTGTGGTTTATATCCATCTTTTGGGAGATGAGGTCCGATTCTAGACGTTGCGTCCCGGTTGTCTGGGTTTTTCCTGTCTTTTCTCGGATCCTCTTTTTTATCCGAATCTCCGGGTTCTTCCGGTCCAGGTGCTCCAGCAGCGCAAGTAGCTGTTTTGCAGAGAGCGGAATTATCATGCAGCCTCCCTGATCGTTCTTGGCCTCGCTGTTGCTGCTGTAATGCTTTTCCTAGGAAAGCATACACCCCTTGGAGTTTTTCCCCGTTGGAGTACAGATCGTTGTTTAGGATGGCGAACACTGCTTCCGCGTTTTCCGCTGCGGTTTTGTATATTGGTTCGCCCTTGGCATCTTTGCCGTTTAACTGCTTTTGCCAAGATGGGTTATAGAACCTTTCTTTTGGCGGCAGTTCTTCCGGTTTTGCGATTCCGGGTAATCTAGTAGGCTTTAAGGTAGATCTATGCTTTCTCTCGTACTCCTCTATTTCTTCCTTCATGACTTTGATGTCATTATGGGTTTGTTGGAGATGTTGCCGAGATCTAAGCAGATGTTGCCGTTGAAAAGCTTGTCTCCTGGCTTCCAGCATCTCAGGGGGTTCATCTGGTCCCACTGGTGTTTTTAATAGCTCTTGCTCTTCCAGTTCTGTCATTGGCGGAGCAGTGATTTCCTTAGATTTCTTTTCCGCGGGCTTTGTGCCGCTAATATCTCCAACTTCCAGGTTTTCATCAGCGAGATCGGCTGATTTTTTCTTCCGGAGTTTGTATTGGAGTTTTTTAGAAGCACGGTGCTTTTTCTTGGAAGAAGGAGGTTTTTTGACAGGCTCATCTTCTGTCATCTCCTTAACATTGGGGAATATCGGAGAAGTTTCTCCGTCTTCTCTTTCTTCCACCGGCGGAGGGGTTTTAGGGCTTTCCTGGCTGCCGGCGCCCGTTGTATCAGCTGGTTTTGCCATTAGCACTTCATGGAATCCCTCTTGAAAGGATTTAACCTTTCTTACGAAGGCATCCTCGTCTTCGTCTTCGGAGTCGAAGTTATCCGATCCGGTTTCCGACTCCAACCTCGCCTCAATGGCGGCAAGCACGGACTCTGCTTCCGAGTTCATCGTCTGGTTGACGGATGTCGGATCTTCCGTCTCTGTGACGGGTATTTGTTCTTCCGTCTCTACGACGGGTAGGTTGTTGTCTGCCTCTTGCACGGGATTTCCGTCATCCGTGTTTTCAGCGATTTCGGATTGCACCATGCCGATAAAGTGTGTATCACTGTTTTGTCGGCGATCTGAGCAGAATCCGAGATCATAGTCGTCTTCGACTGGGTATAGGGCGGGTGGGATAAATTTGCTTCCACCGCAAAACCCCATTGCTTCTGCAGTTAGTCCGATAAAGATGTTAGCAGATCCAATCGGTAACACGCAGGCACTTACCAGGTGGTTTTGCGCCGGTACGTAGGATCCGTTGTCGAGGAAGCGCCCGACGTTGTCGTCGAATTCCAAGCTTCCGACAGTGATCGATCTTCCAATTCCGTCGAGTATCCCAGATCGGAATTTCACGCCTGACGTCATTTGCCCCACGGTGGGCGCCAACTGTCGAGACATCGTAGTAGTTTTCATAGACGGGGGTGCCATGAGACTACGGTAGAGACGTGGGGTAACGGGATAGCGTAGTAACACAGAACACGAGATTTTACCCAGGTTCGGTACGTCGCGACAGTACGGCGTACCTACTCCTGCACTTCTCACTAATTGGGACTAAAGCCCGTATAACAGGGTTACAATGTGAGGGAATAGATCTAGCTACTCAGCGAGGATGAGCTTCTCGGCGAGTTGCGTAGAGCTTGAACTTGTGTCTAACTTGTGCTTGTTTAATCTATCTCCCGTCCGGCTTTATATAATAGCCGGATTAGGGCTTACAGAATAGGAAACCTAGAAGACTACGTTAACTTGTAACTTGGAAAGCAAGGAATCCGTCTTCTCCTCCAAGCCAGATCACGTGGGCCGTGATCCGGGTTCTTCTAGAATCCGGCTTCTGCGCGTCGGACTACTTGGCCGCCCAATGGACCTAAGCCCATTACCATGTAGGCCACCCTGGTAGTCCGGCTCTTTGTCTACCATCTTCTATACCCCTATTCAGTATATATCCGACAGGACCATAGCAAATTACAAGTCTGAAATTGTGGCGTTCGAAGTTGTGAAGTTCAAGAGTCCATATCATGCCCTGGTTGGATGACCAGCTTATGCCAAGTTTATGGCAAGACCTTGTTATGTATATCTTGACTTAAGATGCCAGGTCCAAAAGGTAATATTACGGTTCTTGGAGATAGGGGCATAGATTTGGAATGCGAGGAAGGGGATGCAAATTATGCACGGTCTGCATGTATGGAAGAGGAACTGAAACTCTACAAGCTCCAGGTTTGACCCTTAGGATATGACCTCGCTCGAGAAGCCAGCCACTAAATCTAAACTGAAATTCAAATCAGCTCAAGATACCAAACTGGTAGATTTTACCCCCAAGTGACTCATCCAAGCAGTTCAGCGTGGGGGCTCACATGACTGATAAATAGGAAAGCGCGCTCATCAAGTTCTTTCATGGGAATCGTGATATCTTTGCGTGGAAGTCTGCTAACATGCCTGGTGTCCCGAAGGAAATTGCTAAGCACAACCTTAATGTGAATCCTAAACTGAAACCAATTCAACAGTTCCTCCGTCGATTCAACGACGAGAGAAGAAAAGGTATAGGAGAAGAAATAGCCCCGCTTTTGGCAGCCCGGTTCATCGTAGATTGCTTCATCCTAAGTGGTTGGCAAATCCGGTTCTCGTTCCGAAGAAAAATGATACATATATACTATGCATAGATTACATAAATTTGAACAATTCTCGCCCAAAGGATCCTTTCACTCTACATCGAATGATCAGATTATAGACTTGACAGCGGGTTGTGGACTGTTATGCTTCTTAGACGCATATTCGGGTTATCATTAGATCACAATGAAAGAGGAAGACCAGGAAAAAAAATCTCGTTCACCACACCCTTTGGAGCATTTTGTTACACATCCATGCCCTTCGGGTTGAAGAACGCATGAGCTACTTATCAGGGGTGCATCCAAAACTGTTTGGAAAAATAGATTGGGTGCAACGTACACACTTAGGTGATGATATTGTTGTCAAGTCTCAAAAAGGTGATACTTTGATTTCTGATCTGGAAGAGACGTTTGAGAGTTTACACATATATCAGATGAAACTTAACCCGGTAAATAACATGTTTGGAGTGTCAGCTGGAAAATTACTGGGTTTCATAATATCTGAGAGAGGGATTGAAGCAAACCCAGATAAAATTCAGGCCATACATAACCTGAAGAAGCCAGCCTATCTCATGGACGTCCAGAAACTGACGGGGTGTGTTGTAGCTCTAAAACGGTTTATAAGTAGACTTGGAGATAAAGCCATACCTCTATACATCCTCTTGAAGAAAACTGATAAGTTTATCTGGAACTAAGAAGCTGATGATGCTCTGGCGGCCCTTAAAAAGCAACTCTCAAAGGCTCCCATACTAGCTACACCTGAGAAGAAAGAGCCGTCAGTGTAGTTGTAGTTGATGAGAGAAGAGAAGAAGGAAGAGAAGGAATGGTCCAAAGACCTGTTTATTACGTCAGCGAGGTCCCAATGGAATCAAACCGGAGATATCCACATTGGCAGAAACTGGTTTTTTGCATGTTTATGGCGAGTCATAAACTAAAACACTACTGCCAGGAACACCCCATCACCGTCGTCAGTTCTGCACATGTGGCAAGTATAATACAGAATAGGGAAGCAACATGCCGAGTTGCCAAGTGGGCTATTGAGATGGGACAATATCACATCAAATATGACCCGAGAAGCGCAATAAAGTCTCAGGCGTTAATCGAGTTTATCAATGACTAGACACAATTACAAGTTCCTCCACAGAAAACTGGAAGGATCGGGAGCTTGCGTGGTCTTAACATCCCCCCAAGGTGATAAATTTTGATATGCTTTACAGATCTCATTCAAATGCACTAATAATGCAGCTTAGTACGAGGCTTTACTCCATGGACTCCGGATTGGAAAGGAGATTAGCATAACCAGAATTTGGTGCCTGGGTGATTCAGACCTAGTTTCTCAGCAGGTCACATGAACTTAGAATTCTAAAGACCTAGATATGAAACCTTATAGACGATTAGTAACCCATCTAGCACGACATTTTCGGCCACGATGCACATGCTCAACAATCGAAGCTAGCTAATTAGCTCCAGCATACAAAACCGCAAACACGATTACTACTATACCAAATTGAATCTTGCCGGAACACACAAAACAAGGACGCATAGTAATCACTAAGTATGCACGTACGCTAAACTAGAATCATATCATTCTCGCTAGCATAGTCGAGGCGCTCCGATCGGCCAGGAACCGCTGCGCCAAGATCAGTCCACACACGTTCATGCACTGCAGCATCGCCGACAGCAGAAACATTGATGGAATCGAGCAGGCCTCCAAAATCCTGGTACCGGTACTGCTTTTGGTATGCGAACAAAATTTGAACCATAATGCATCAGGGGAAAAACCGTCCTTTTAGGTCCCTCGCTAACACCGTTCTTCTACCAAGCAACCTGGAGTGCGCTCAAGGGGAACCTAGAGTCTGGGCTTGATACCTCGTACCGGGCAATTGGTGCGTCACGGATTTTTCAACTAGGCGTGGCGCACACGTGGATGGTGCGCCCCGGCTATGTCGTCCACCTATAATAAGCATAGTAGTGGCGCACCACCCCATGTGCTCCACGTCTATTTGAAATAGACGTGACGCACCAATAGCCCGGTGCGCCACGGCTAAGCCCGGGAGCCCTTTAAGTTATTTGGACCACCTCCCACCTCGCATTCCCCCACCTCTCCACCCCATTTTAGATCTGGTCGTCCCCCACCTCCTCACCACCCCATTTCCCCCATTTTCCCACCACTTTAAGCTTGCTTAACATATTTTATTTGATATATATGTGAGGGGAATCTCTCCTAAACACTCATATGTCCACCCCATCTCACTTTACCACTTCCTCTTCCATCTTTTTCACTCCCTATAGCCACATACACTCTCTCGGTCTCGTCTCGGCAAAATATATAGTTGGTTAGTTGTTGGAGGATATTTATATATATGGTTGCATGTATGTGTGAATGTTATATGTATGTGTCTCTTGATCATCGATCAGTACCTCGTCACGACAAGATTCATATGGTTGCATATATACATGCGAAATTGTGTTGTGTATCTTTGATGGAAATTGCAGATGTCTTAAAAATGAGTCGCCAGGTGTTGCCAAAATGTTGATTCATTTGTATTTCGGCAACCATGCACTACGAGAATGTCCTATTTTTAGCAAAGGTCATGCCGAATTTTCCGTCGACAACCATGCATGCATCATCCATATATTGCGTAATTTGATTCTAATTAAATTGTCTTTTGATCTTTTTGTACTACGCAGGCAACCATGCATATAAGCACAGACATCGTGGCTAGATTTATTAAACATGTGACGGCCGAAATGTTTCGAAATAACATGACGGAGATAAGATGTCCTTGTCGAAGATGCAAATTGCAACGCTTGATCAGATATGATTGCGGTGACTTGGAGTCGCACCTTATCCGTCGTGGTTTCATGGATGGCTACATTCCTTACCCGGCAAGTGATGAAGAAGATGAGCATGACGCTAATGGGACGACCAGAAAAGAGGAAGGACATCATGATCAGGACAATAACGACGATGGAGGGCGAGAAAATGAAGAGTCTCCGGGACATGATGAAGTACATCATGATCAAGATGAAGGACATGATCATGATAAACAAGAAGGACATCATGATGAAGATGTCAGAGCAGACGGGACAACGTCGTCGGACTCGGTGCGGGACCCTCATGTTCAAGCACTGCTTCTTAATGAGACTAGCAACACGAGAGCTGTTGCTAGAGAGAAATCGAGGTTGTCGCAACTGGAGATAGACGCGGTTACTCCATTGTATGAAGCATGCGCGAGCGAGGATACATGTTTGAACGTAACGCTCAGGACCCTCGAGATGAAGACAAAGCACAGATGGACTGATGCGAGCTACTATGAAAACATGGCATTCTGGCACGGCCGTCTTCCCACGGGGAACAAGTATCCAACTAGCATCGAGGAGGCCAAGAAAGCCGTGTGCCCTCTGGATTTACCTCACGTTAAATACCATGCATGCATTAACGACTGCATCATCTATCGGGGCGCAGACGCAGAGAGAACCATATGCCCGGTGTGCGATGCAACTCGATACAAGCCAGGGAAGAAGGTCTCTCCTCGAAAAGTGGTGTGGTACTTTCCGATAACTCCCCGTCTGCAGTGATATGTCGCAAACCCCTCGCAGGCGAAGCTCATGCGATGGCACACGGAAAGGAAGAAGCCAGAAGAGGATGATGAAATTGATCTGGAGAAAGATGACATGATGCTGACACACCCCTCAGATGCTAGCCAGTGGAAGACGCTAGACATCCAATTCCCCGAATTCGGGGACGATCCAACGAATATCAGGTTGTGCATGAGTACGGATGGACTAAATGCTTTTGGCAACCAGAGAAGCACCCATAGCACCTGGCCCGTGTTTGTATGTATATACAACCTACCCCCTGATGGTGCTTTAAGAGGAAGTACATACAGATGAGTATGCTTATTCAAGGGCCAAAACAACCAGGTAACAACGTCAATCTGTATGTCCAGTTGTTGGAAGAGGAGCTAGCCAAGTTATGGGACGAGCCAGCCAATACGTGGGACTCTTATGGAGAAACGTTTTTCCTAATGAGAGTCGCGATGATCACGACAGTGCATGACTACCTCGGTTACAGATATGTGGCGGGGCAGGTGACGCACGGATTCTGTATATGCGTTAGGTGCATGGATGACACTACGTACCTCCAGCTAGAGAGAAACCCCGGGTCTTCGAAAACCGTGTTCTTGGGGCATTGAAGGTGGCTTCGCAAGGATGACCCATGGAGAAAACGCAAAGATCTGTTCAACAATGAAGTTGAGATGTGAAGAGCACCACGTCAGAGGAGTGGCGAGGAAATCGAGGAGCTGTTGAAGAACTAGAAAGAGTGCTCTACGCTGGGAAAGAAGCGAAAGGCGCCGGCGCCATTGGAGGGTGTATGGAAAACAAGGTCTGTTCTCTGGGGGCTGAGGTACTGGAAGATTCTCCGCACGCCTCACTGCCTTGATCTCATGCATATCACGGAAAACGTGTGCGAGATTATGCTTGGCACCCTAGTCAACATGCCGGAGAGAACCAAAGAAAGGCCTAAAGCAAGGAACAACTTGAGATATATGAAAACCAGGGGCGAGCTCCACGGAGGAAACCCAGATGATGATGATGATGATGATGTGTTAGATGGGCCGGAAGGTCGCCGCAAGGGCAAAAAGGCCAAGAAGAACGAATATTATTGTCCCCCCTTCGTGCTTCACGCTAAGTGAGAAGGAGATCGACCAATTCTTCAAGTGCCTCCTATGAGTCAAATTTCCCTATGGTTATGCGGGGAAGATAAGAAGATACCTAGACGTAGTGAAGCAGAAGTTCAGCGGGATGAAGTCTCATGACTGTCACGTGATGATGACGCAGATACTTCCAGTTTCAATTCGAGGGATAATGGACGAGCATGTCCGCAAAACGCTGTTTGGACTCTGCAACTTTTTTGACGTCATCTTTCGGAAGTCGATTGGCGCGAAGCAACTCGCAAAGCTCCAGGAAGAGATCGTCGTGATACTATGCGAGCTTGTGATATACTTCCCGCCTGCATTGTTCGACGTTATGGTGCATCTCCTTGTCCATGTCGTGGATGATATCATCCAACTCGGGCCGCCATTTTTTCACTCCATGATGGCGTTCGAAAGGATGAATGGTTCCGTCAAAGGATACGTCCGCAACAGGGCCCGTCCAGATGCAAGCATTTCCAAGGGCTTTCTTACAGAAGAGTGCATCTCTTTCTGCACGAATTTTTTAGAAAAAGATGAGAACCCTGGTCTACCCGTAAACAAACACTTTGGCAGGCTCGCTGGATGGAGGGCCAGCGCAAAATGAATGTCGACTTTCAGGGCCGACGCAACGACTTTGACAGAGCAAACCTAGTCGCGCTACAACACCTAACAGTTGTCGATCCTTGGTTGGAACAACACAAAATTTTAATTGCAAAGTATTATAGTGACCGGGGACAACAGAGGACCAAAGCAGAAATAATCAGAGAGCACAACATCCATTTCACACAGTGGTTCAGGGAGAAGATTATGGCTGATCCCCCGGAGACGCCCTATTCTGAAGAATAAAAACTCATACTCACATTGTCACATGGCCCCACACACAACCTCATGACCTATGAGGCATACGATATCAACGTTTACACATTCTGCACGGCAGATAAGGACCGGAATTGCGAATACCAGAACTCAGAGGTAATGATGGAATCAGTGGCGGAGCCACACCCCGGCATGCCCGGGCGGCTGCCCGGCCTTAGCTAGCTTACTCCTTTGAAATATTATAAAGAAACAAGGTGTGGAAGACGAGTTTAGCTGGGCAAACATTCAAGAAATCACCTTGAGCTGAGCTTTGCCCAGGATCCAATAAAGGCCTACCTTCGCCACTGGATGGAATCATTAATAGGTGACGTCAAGGAAAGATACTATGGTAGGATCGACGAGATATGGGAACTCAACTACTGCGAAGAGAAGGTGTCAATGTTCCGTGTAACATGGGCCAAGAGCGTCAAGAAAGAAGGACAATATTTCATTAACATGGTTATACCTGAAGCCAAATCTCGGCACAAGTGTAACCACGAAAAATGAGCCATGGGTCTTGGCTAACCAAGTGGACCAATGCTTCTTCATTACCGACCCGACAAGGCCTAGCCGTGTTGTCGTGCGGAGAGGCAAAAGAAGCATCATCGGAATGGATGGAGTAGCCAACGAGCAAGACTTTGACGAGTACGGTGATACGTCTCCAATGTATCTATAATTTGTAATGCTCCATGATAATATTATGCCAGTTCCTACATGTTTTCTCCCTTCTTTAAGTCATTTTTACATGTTTTGCGGGACTAACCTATTAACAAGATGCCAAGTGCCAGTTCCCCGTTTTCTGCTGTTTTTTATTTCAGGAAAGCTGTTCTGGAAATATTCTCGGAATTAGACCCCACAAAGCCCGAAGTGCCTATTTTCCCAGGAAGCATCCAGAAGACCGAAAGAGGAGACGAAGAGGGGCATCAGGGGGCCCACACCATGGGGTGGCGCCCCCTCTTGGCCGCGCCAGGGGGTGGTGTGGGGCCCTCAGGGCTCCACCGCCTCTGCCCTTTCGCCTATTTATTCCCCCCGGATGGAAAACCCTAGACACCTGATCAAATATCCCCGAAAATTTACGCAACCGTCGTCACCATCAACCCTAGAGCAGGGGGGTTCTGAAGCTATCTCTAGCACCCTGCTGGAGAGGAGATCATCACCGGAGGCCTCTCCATCACCATGCCTGCATACGGAGTGATGCGTGAGTAGTTCATCCTTGGACTACGGGTCCATAGCAGTAGCTAGATGGTTGTTTTCTCCTCATATGCCTCCATGTTTAGATCTCGTGAGCTTCCTATCATGATCGAGATTGATCTTATGTAATTCTATGTGCTGTGTTTGTTGGGATCCTATGAATATTGAACTTATGCCAAGTTTATTATAGTCTTTATTGCATATTTTATTTGTGATCTTGCATGCTTTGTGTTGCTAGTGGTTTCTCTCGCCAAGTAGTTGCTAGTGACTCCAAGAGGGAGTATTTATGCTCGATAGTGGGTTCATGCCTCCTCTTCGCCTTGCTCGAGTGACAGAAACGTGAAGGGGGAGGATGCGTTGTTGCCATTAGGGAGAAAACAGCGGTGAGAGTGCCCGCGTGTACAATCATTGCTTACATTACACACTTTTTTTAATGTAGTTATCTGTTGCTTGCAACTTAATACCTAAGGGGGTTCGGATGATAACCTGAGGGTGGATTATTATTCATAGATGCGGTTGTATTACGGTCTATGTATGTTGTTGTAATGCCCGCACTAAATATCATAGTAGTCATCATGTCATGAATGTGCACTACGGTTCAACCTTTATTTGTCAATTGCCTAGCTGTAATTTTTTCACCCAGCATGCTATCTTTTATGGAGACACACCACTAGTGATCCTATGAACCCCGTTCCATTTTTCCTACACTGTTCAAACAAACCACCAAAATTTCCTGCTTTCTTTACTTCTTGCAAGCGTACATTATTTTCCACACTATACATCTAATCTTTGTTTTCAGCAAGACCAGTGAGATTGACAACCTCACTGTACTGTTGGGACAAAGTATTTTGGTTGTGTTGTGTGCAGGTTCCACGTTGTTGCTGACACCGGTGAGCCATCACCACCGTCAGTGGCATCAACCTTTCGAATGTCCTCTTTCTCCTACTGGATTGATAACCTTGGTTCTTAACTAAGGGTAATGCCAATACACACCATCAAGGAAATTTCTGGCGCCGTTTCCGGGGAGGTAAGGTAGAAGGTTCTCACATCCCCGGGTGTGAGTGCTCGGAGTTATTTCCTTTAGATTCTACAATTTTATCTTTTTGTTTCTTATTTTTATTTTCACTAGTTAGGCTTATTTTTACTTTTTACTTGTTTTTATTTTTATGCTTAAATGGAAAAAAATGAGAGAGCTTTATAATATTTATCTTGAGATAGGACATGAAGTGTTTGAAGAGAAAATTAAAAAAACCTATGGAGCTTTATTTGCATGCTAATAGCAATGTTATTAGTATGAATTTTTTGAACTCCATTATTGCTAATGATATAGAAAGCTCTAAACATGTAGATGATGTGTTTTAAAATCCTTTTGCTACTGATGATTGTATGCTTGATACATCTCTTTCTAGTAAAAATGATGATATTGCTTATGATGATACTATGCCTCCAGTGTTTGATAACTATTATAAACGATGCAATAACATAGGCTATGATTACAATTATCCTTATGAAACTTGTAATAGTTATGGAGGGATTAACCAAAACCATCTCCCTAATATACAACTTGTCTATCATGTTGGAGTTCTTTATGATGATTGTATTGATAAATATGATATTTTCAGTCCACCTACTATTGAGGAGAAAATTAATAATGATTACAATAAGCCTCCTATGTATTATGATTATGGTGATGAGAATGATAATGAAATCTATTTTTTTTGAATTTGCTCCCACTGCTATTAGTAAGAATGCCTATGCTTATGTGGAGAGTATTAATTCTTTTATGCATGTGGCTCATGATAAGAATGTTTCTTGTGAAAGTTATATTGTTAATTGCATTCATGATGCCACTGAAAGTTATTATGAGAGAGGAAAACATGGTTTTATGCATCTCAACAATATTAACTTTCCCCTCTTTATGTTGAAATTTTTGAAGTTGCACTTATTTTGTCTTCTTATGCTAGTCACTTTGTGCTTCACTGACTTGTTTTTCTACAAGATTATTTTTCATAGGAAGTGGGTTAGACTTAAATGTATTTTATATTTGCTTCTTGATGCTCTCTTATTGTTCTTCAACTCTTATTCTTATGTGAGCATCTCTTAAAAATCATTGTGCCTAGCTGAAAGGCGTTAAAGAAAAGCGCTACCGCGAGGCAACCTGTTTTATTTCTCCGTTTTCAACCCGTTTTCCTTTGTTTTCTTTGCACCTGGGTGTTCTATATTTCCTTAGCAACCCCGCTGTATCTTTTCTTTTGTGTATTAGTTCAGCCAAGTAAATCCTCTATTGGAAAGTTGAGGCTATATTTCGGATTTCTGCGCAGGAAACAGATTCCTTCTGTCCACTATTTATTCCGTAAGATTAACAAAAATTCGAAATGACCTGAGTTTTTTCTGCCTAATTCTGGGCTGTATACGCAACTTTTCTTAATTGACCACTTTTTGATTTGAGCAACAGAAGATTTTCGAAAAAAAATCATCTTTACCTGCTGTCCTGTTTTGACAGATTTCTGCCAATAATTACATTTGCATCTTAATCGCTTTCTTTTGGTGTTCTTTTGAGAAAAAGTGTTCTAAAAGAAGTTGTGACAGTAGCTAATGTGTTTTTGAGTGTTAGACTTGTGTGGAAACGGAACCATGTAAATTTATTATTTCGATTGCACTAACGTTGCTAATGAAGATTGTGCGAAGTTTGGTGTGAAGGAAGTTTTCAAGGGTCAAGAGAAGAGGATGATATGATTTGATCAAGAAGAGTGAAGAGCCTAAGCTTGGGGATGGCCCGGTGGTACATCCTAGCAAATTCCAAGAAGACTCAAGCGTCTAAGCTTGCGGATGCCCAAGGCATCCCCTTCTTCATCAACAAATTATCAGGTCACTTGTAGTGAAACTATATTTTTATTCGGTCACATCTTATGTGCTTTACTTGGAGCGTCTTTTATTTTTGTTTTTAGTTTGTTTTTGTTTTTGTTTTGGATTTAAATTTGTTTTTACTTTTTCAATAAACTTGGTTTGACCCCAGCATTCTTTTATTGGAGAGTGACACGCTCCGCTTTTTCATGGGAATACTTTGTATTCTTAATCTTTGTATGGCTGCTGCAATTATTTAGCTCCTGTTTTGCATGCATCTCTTATTAGAGCTGTTATTTTTAGTAGTATTATGTGAGTAGTCTCATGTTTGCCTATTGTAGCATTTAGAGAGTTTTTGTTAAGACATATTTTGTATGGTGCTTGTTGGGAGAAGAAACTGTTGTTTAAAGTAGAACTTATATTGGTGCAAGTAGAAGCTTGTATAGACTGTTGCTAGAACTTTTTCATGCCATGCTAAATGTTATTTTAGTTCTAAAGCCTTGTGATGTTGATTAGCATGAATAGCCTCAAATAGCTGAGAGTGTTTAATATGTCATTGAAAGATTCATGAGTTGTTCCTGTCATAAGGAAACATAAATTTTTGGTATTCTCTTTCGAATGTTTTATTTGGTTGACTTGGCGCATTCTCACACCATGTTTATGACTACAAACCAGTCACAAATAGCCTCCATGACCACCTAGTTTTGAACTTGTGATACTTATTATGTTTTAATTAATGATGTTTATGTCGCTATGCATGATTATTGCTCTTATGCTCTCTTGATTTGTAGCTCCCAGTCTTTTGCTAGCCTCCACATGTACTGAGTATGAGCTTGATGCTCGTGATACACACGTTTGGTGGGAAACCCCAAGAGGAGGGTGTGATGAGCACATCGGTAGGTATTTCCCCTTAGTTAGGAACCAAGGTTAGCAATCTAGTAAGAGAAAGAGGACCTTCGGAAGGTTGATTCCACTGACGGGTGTGCTGGCGCTTCACCGGTGTCAGCAACAACGTGGAACCTGCACACAACACAACCAAAATACTTTGCCCAATGGTACAGTGAGGTTGTCAATCTCACCGGTCTTGCCGAAAACAAAGATTAGACGTATAGTGTGGAAAACAGTGTATGCTTGCAGTAAGTAAAGAAAGCAGGAAATAGTTGTGGTTTGCTTTAACAGTATAGAAAAATGGACCGGGGTTCATAGTTTCACTAGTGGTGTTTCTCCATAAAAGATAGCATGCTGGGTGAACAAATTACAGCCGGGCAATTGACAAATAGAGGTTGCACCGTAGTGCACAATATGACATGAAGATTACTATGGTATTTAGTACGGGCATTACAACAAGATAGATAGACCGACATCCAGCTGCATCTATGACTAATAATCCACTCTCAGGTTATCATCCGAACCCCCTTAGGTATTAAGTTGCAAGCAACAGATAATTGCATTAAACAAAGTGTGTAATGTAAGCAATGATTATGCACGCGGGCACTCTCACCGTTGTTTTCTCCCTAATGGCAACAACACATCCTCCCCCTTCACGTTTCTATCACTCGAGAAAGGCGAAAAAAGGAGGCACGAACCCACTATCGAGCATAAATACTCCCTCTTGGAGTCACTAGCAACTACTTGGCTAGAGTAACCACTAGCAACGGAAAGCATGCAAGATCACAAATAAAATATGCAAATAAAGACTGTAATCAACTTGGCATAAGTTCAATATTCATCGGATCCCAGCAAACACAACACATAGAATTACATGGGATCAATCTCGATCATGATAGGCAGCTCACGAGATCTAAACATGGAGGCATATGAGGAGAAGACAACCATCTAGCTATAGCTACGAACCCGTAGTCCAAGGATGAACTACTCATGCATCACTTCGGAGGTTGGCATGATGATGTAGAAGCCTCTGGTGATGATCTTCTCTCCAGCAGGGTGCCAGAAACAGCTTTAGAACCCCTCTGATCTAGGGTTGACAGTGACGGCGGCTGCGGAACTTTTTGGGGATTTTTTATCAGGTGTTTAGGGTTTTCCATCCGGGGGGCTTAAATAGGCGAAAGGGAAAAGGCGGTGGAGGCTAGGGGGCGCCACACCCAGAGCTGCGCGGCCAAGGGGGGGGGGCGCCACCATATGGTGTGCCCCCTGTTGCCCGTCTTTGACTCCTCTTCGGTGTTCTGGATGCTTCCGGGAAAATAGGAACTTCGGGCTTTGTGGGGTCCAATTCCAAGAATGTTTGCAAAACAACTTTTCAGAAACCAAAAATAGCAGAAAACAGGGTACTGACACTTGGCATCTTGTTAATAGGTTAGTCCCGGAAAACGTATAAAAATGCTATAAATAAGGTGGAAAACAAGTAGCAATTAGCAAAATATGATCATGGAGCATCAGAAATTATAGTTACATTGGAGACGTATCAAGCATCGCCAAGCTTAGTTCCTACTCGTCCTCGAGTAGGTAAATGATAAAACAATAATTTTTGAGGTGATATGCTACTAACATAAACTTGATCAATCTAATGTAAAAGCATATGCACGCTGAGATCATAAAACTTTAAACACATGCATGATAAATAAAACTTTAATAATAAATCATAGCAATTACTTTGCATCATGAAGAGTAACTCAAATAAAGGATCATGAATAATAATGGAAATAAAGGTAAACGTTTGTTTAAGGTATAGAGAAAGCATGGAAAAGTGATATTTCGATAGTCCTTAAGAGTGGGAAAAAACATAAATGCCAGGACACCTTCAAAGTTCATAAGGAAGACTAGAACACATAATTTAAGAACAAATGATATCACATCATGAAGTAATTATTGATGCTTATGGGACAAATGCACATAGAACTCAGAATGGCAACATCTAACCCTATAGCGCACGACCTAACCCTCCAGCCGCCGCCCTCCAGGCGGCTCGGGGGAACGCCGCCGCCGCCGGTCCGAGCCCCTCCCTCTTCATCAGCGCCCGTCTCGTCGTCGCCCGAGACCCCGTCGGGCTAAGCCCGGGCGGAGTCCATGACGGCGGCTGCGGGGATTCTACGATGCGGCGGCATCTGCGAGGCGGCGGTGGAGTTGATTCGCAGTGGCCGTTCCGAGGCGGAGACGGCGGTGTCGATGGGGTGCCGGCCCCGAGCTCCAGGCGCGACGCGCCCTGGTCACGGTGGCGGCCATGGCGGCTGGTGGTGGCGGGCGGGCGGCGATCCTTGCGCCATCCTTACCTCCTCTCCCTTGGGTGCAAGTGGGGGCCTCCCCCTTCGGATCCCGGATTGGAGGTTGGTGGTGGCGTTTTGGTCGACGGGTTAGTGGCGGCGGACGTCTTCTTCGTCGGAGATGGGTTGCGTTCGGCAGACCTCCGGTTGCATCTCCGGGGGAAACCTCAGATCCCATCGGGGTCAAGCGATGGCGGCGTCCCGGTGTCGTATTCCCTCTTGCGGGCATCGCTTTGGAGTCTTCACCGGATGGAGGGACCAACGGCGGTGGAGCCGAGGTCGTGGCAGCCTCGACTCTCCAGGTCATCGGACCTATGGATCAGGATCTGCAACGGCTTGCGGCGGGGAGGAGGTCGCTGTCGGCAGCTGATGCTGCGTGGCAGCATGGTTGCTTACAGCTGGTCTAGAGGCGGCGCGCTGGCCGCAATTTACTCGCTGCGGTGTCGTCGACAACGCATGAGTTTGGAGATGGGGCGGCGGCCCGGCTTCTTCGACAGTGGTGGTCTTCGTGGTCATGTGGATGATGCGATGGCTGATCTTTGAGATGGTGATGGTCTCTGGCTTCATAAGTCACAGTCGATGGCGGTATGGGACGTTCTCTTCTGTGGTTGCAGAGTTCTGAGGCTGGCGGCGGTAATGGGACGCCCCCTCCATTTCAGGACAGGGTTCTATTCGACGCAGTAGGTGGTACGCACGATGACTTCAGAGGAGCTGTCAAGTCATGCCTGGTCGGCGATGGCAATATGCCTGATCCTGGCAGGTGCTACGCATGACTTTTCTCCGTGGTGTCAAGTCATGCCTGCTGTTGTTGATAGAAGGTGGTGTGACAACGGCTAGAGGCTGAGCGGTATGGGACATCATCGGCCTCCAGTTTCTCCTCCAGTGGTATCTGGCTATTCGTTTGCCGGAGAGGTGGTGATGGTAGAAGATTTGGTATCGAGTTTACACACTTCGATGGAAACATCTCGGGCGAAGTTGACACGCGCTTGCGTCGTTACCTTGCTGAAGGTGATGGTTCGAAGTTTGACTTTAGGGATGAAAATCCCGAGTTCGGTCTTTGATCGAACTCGCCATCATCGGCGCACGTGTGGCTTTTCCTTCTTGAAGGCTTCGTCTAAAGTTGTGTATGTATCTTTGCTTTTATCTTTTGCCATTAGTTTAGAGGTACTATGGGGGAGGTGTTGTTGCGAGGCATGCGGCCTCAGGTCTGTTTAATTTTTACTTCTTTGATTCTTATATTAATGAAAAACCGGCTGTGTGCACCAATTTGATGTAGAGGCCGGGACATTGTTCCCGTTTCAAAAAAAAAACTGTGCATAAAGTTAGAAGATGGAGACTCAACATAAAAGTAAAAGAAAGGCCCTTCGCAGAGGGAAGCATGGATCACTCATGTGCTAGAGCTTTTATTTTATTAAACAAAGATATTAAAAGTTTGACACTGAGTGTCTATATTTTGGGAGATGTATGCTAATGTCAACGAATGCTAAACAGAAAATACAGTACGTCACAAGCCAACTGGATTCACAAGAGCGGCTCCCATGGTAAAGGACGCAACTGGTGTAGAAGGTCATCCCTCTTTCTCTTTTGTTTACACAATTATGCTTTGACTGATAAATCAGGGGCAAAAATAGCGAAGAGAATTTGTTTGCATTAATCTGGGGCTGGGCACCCCGCTGCCAGCTCTTCTATCATTTAGATAAGTGGATGAAGCCACTAGTACAGGGTGTGAAATCCAATCAACAAGTGAGATAAAGATTCTCTATTTACGTCCTCGTGAGCAAAAACAGGAACATAAAGCAGGAGTAATTTTGAAGGTTTTAAAGGTAACACATGAGCAATTTACTTTGGAATGGCAGTTAAATACCACATTTAGGTAGGTATGGTGGACACAATGGGAAAAACTTTGGTTTAAGGGAGTTTGGATGCACGAGTAGAGATCATACTCAGTACAGGTGGAGGCTAGCAAAAGACTGGGAGCGACAAATCAAGAGAGCATAAGAGCCATAATCATGCATATCGACATAAGCATCACTAATTAAAACATAAGTAGTATCACAAGTTCAAAAACTAAGTGGTCATGGTGGCTATTAGTGACTGGTTTGTAGTCATAAACATGGTGTGAGCATGCGCCAAGTCAACTAAATAAACCATTCGAAAGAGAATATCATATATTGATGCTTTACTATGAAAAGAACAACTCATGAATCTTTCAATACATATTAAACACTCTCATCTATTTGAGGCTAATCATGCTACTCATTAACCAGAAGGCTTTAAAACTAAAATAACATTGAGCATGGCATGAAAAAGTCCTAGCCACAGTCTATACAAGCTTCTACTAGCACTGTTATAAATTCTACTTCAAGCAGCAGTTTTCTTTATCCCAACAAGAACCAAACAAAACATGCTTTAACAAAATACTCTTTATGATATAGCAAGCAAACATGAGAGTAATCACATAACACTACTAAAACTAACAGCTCTAATAAGAGATGCATGCAAAACAGGAGCTAAATAAATGCAGCAGCTAGACAGATATTAAGTATACAACGTATTCTCATGAAAAAGCGGAGCGTGTCACTCTCCAATAAAAGAATGCTGGGGTGCAACCAAGCTTATTGAAAAAGAGAAAAAAACTGAAAGCAAAATCGAAAGCAAACTGAAAACAAAAATAAAATACGCTCCAAGCAAAGCACATAAAATGCGACCGAATAAAAATATAGTTTCACTAGAAGTGACCTGATAATTTGTTGATGAAGAAGGGGATGCCATGGGCATCCCCAAGCTTAGACGCTTGAGTCTTCTTGCAATTTGCTTGGATATACTACTGGGGCATCCCAAGCTTAGTCTTTTCAATCTTCTTGATCACATCATATCATCCTCTTCTCTTGACCCTTGAATACTTCCTTCACATCAAAATTCTCACAATCTTCATTAGCAACGTTAGTGCGATTGAAATAATAAATTCACATGGTTCTGTTTCAACACAAGTCTAACACTCAAAAAAAATTAGCTACTGTCACAACTTCTTTAAAAACTCTTTTTCTCAAAAGAACACCAAAAGAAAGAGATTAAGATGCAAATGCGATAAATGGCAGAAATCTGTCAAAACAGAACAGCGGGTAAATATCGATTTTTTCAAGAATTATCTGTTGCTCAAATAAAAAAGTGGTATTCTAAGAAAATTTGCGTATATAACTCAGGATTAAGCACAAATAAGCTCAGGTAAGTTTGAATTTTCTGTGATGTTTAACAGAATTAACAGTGGACAGCAGAAATCTGTTTCCTGCGCAGAAATCCGAAATATAGGCTCAACTTTCCACTAGAGGCTTTACTTGCCTCAGCAAAAACTCAAAAGAAAAGATACCAGAGGGGTTTCTAAGGAAATAGAAAACACCCAGGTGCAAAGCAGTCCAAAGAAAATGAAAGAAAACGGGTTGAAAACAGCGAAATAAAACGGATTGTCTCTCGGTAGCGCTTTTCTTTAACGCCTTTCAGCTAGGCATAAAAAGGAAACTCAAGTATTTTCAAGTAAAGAAGCATCAACATCATATTTTGCTCTAATAATAGAGTCAAAAGGTAACTTCATCTTTTTCTAGGAAAGTGTTCAAAACCTTTCTTGAGGGGAAATTGATATTTAATACTCCCCTCTTTCATATCAACAATAGCACCAACAGTTCTAAGAAAAGGTCTTCCCAAAACAATAGGACAATAAGCATTGCATTCAATGTTCATAACAGCAAAATCAACAGAGGCAAGGTTATTATTAACCATAATAAGAACATCATCAATTCTACCAAGAGGTTTCTTCTTAGCATTATCAGCAAGATGAACATCCAAATAACTATGTTCCAACAGTAGTAAATGAACGATATTATAAAGCTTTTGAGGCATAACAGAGATACTAGCACCAAGGTCACACAAAGCATTGCAATAAAAATCATTTACTTTTATCTTAATTATAGGCTCCCAACCATCATCTAATTTTCTAGGGATAGATGTCTCAAGTTTCAACTTTTCTTCCCTAACTTTCATGAGAGCATTGGTAATATGTTTAGTAAAGGCCATATTCATGGCACTAGCATTGGGACTTCTAGAAAGATTTTGTAGAAACATAATAAATTCAGAGATATTGCGATCATCAATATTATTATCATAAAAAGTAATGGAACTATTATCTCCCACATCTCTAAAAATTTCAGCACTTTTATCAGGAGCAATTTCAGCAGTTTGAGGCAATTTAGCACGTTTTACCAAGGGAGTAGGGACTTTATTAACACCAACTACTTTATCATTGATAGTAGGAGGTTTAATAGCACTAGGAGCTTCAGTTTTACTAGTGGTTGTGATAGTGCAAACTCTAGCAATACTATTCTTTTTAGCCAATTCATCTTCTCTTTCCCACCTAGCACGTAATTCAGCCATCAACCTAACATTATCATCAATTCGAACTTGAATGGAATTCAAAGTTTTACTTTGTTTAACATCTTGTGGCAAAACTTTTAGTTTTAGAAAATCATCGTCAATAGCAAGGCTATCTACTTTAGAGGCAAGATCATCTATTTTACCAAGCTTTTCCTCAACATATTTATTAAAAGCAGTTTGTGTGCTAATAAATTCTTTACGCATGTTTTCAAGATCAGAGGTAGAGATTTTATTACTATTGTAGGAGGTGCCATAAGAATTACCATAACCATTATTAGGAGGATAAGTTTTATAATTGTTTCCACCAAAATTATTTCTATAAGCATTGTTGTTAAAATTATTATTTCTAATAAAGTTTACATCAGCATGATCTTCTTGAGCAACGAAAGAGGCTAAAGGAACATTATTAGGATCAACTTGAGCTTTACCATTAACAAGCATAAACATAATAGCATCAAGACTTTCACTTAAAGAGGAGGTTTCCTCAATAGAATTTACCTTCTTACCTTGTGGAGCTCTCTCAGTGTACCACTCTGAATAATTTATCATCATATCATCAAGAAGATTTGTTGCATTGCCCAAAGTGATGTACATAAAGGTACCTCCAGCAGCTGAATCCAATAGGTTCCTTGAGGAGAAATTCAGTCCTGCATAAAAGGTTTGTATAATCATCCAAGTAGTCAGTCCATGAGTGGGACAATTCTTCACCATAGTTTTCATTCTTTCCCAAGCTTTAGCAACATGTTCATTATAAAATTGTTTAAAATTCATTATGTCACTTCTCAGGGATATAATCTTAGCAGGAGGATAATATTTTCCAATGAAAGCATCTTTACACTTAGTACATTAATCAATACTATTTCTAGGCAAAGATAGCAACCATTCTTTAGCTCTTCCTCTCAAAGAGAAAGGAAACAATTTCAGTTTAATAATATCTCCATCCACATCTTTGTATTTTTGCATCTCACATAGTTTAACAAAATTATTAAGGTGGGCAGCAGCATCATCAGTACTAATACCAGAAAATTGTTCTTTCATCACAAGATTTAATAAAGCAGGTTTAATCTCATAGAAAGCAGCAGTAGGAGCAGGTGGAACAATAGGTGTGCAAATAAAATAATTGTTGTTTGTGCTAGTGAAGTCACACAACTAAGTATTCTTAGAGGAACTCATTTTAGCAGAATAAAAGCAAGCAAATAAATAACAGCTATGAAGTAAACTAATTTTTTTGTGTTTTTGATAAAGAGAAGCAAAACAAGACAATAAACAAAATAAAGAGGTTGAGAGCGAGAGACTCCCCTTGCCAGAAGACTTCCTTCTCCCCGGCAACGGCGCCAGAAAATATCCTTGATGCTCGTGATGCACATGTTTGTTGGGAGACCCCAAGAGGAGGGTGTGATGAGCACAGCGGTAGGTATTTCCGCTTAGTTAGGAATCAAGCTTATCAATCCAGTAGTAGAAAGAGGACCTTTGGAAGGTTGATGCCACTGACGGTCGTGCAGGTGCTTCACCGGTATCAGCAACAACGTGGAACCTGCACAAAACACAACCAAAATACTTTCCCCAACGGTACAATGAGGTTGTCAATCTCACCGGTCTTGCTGAAAACAAAGTTTAGACGTATAGTGTGGAAAACGGTGTATGCTTGCAGTAAGTAAAGAAAGCAGGAAATAGTTGTGGTTTGCTTTAACAGTGTGGAAAAATGGACCGGGGTTCATAGTTTCACTAGTGGTGTCCCTCCATAAAAGATAGCATGCTGGGTGAACAAATTACAGCTGGGCAATTGACAAATAGAGGTTGCACCGTAGTGCACAATATGACATGAAGATTACTATGGTATTTAGTGCGGGCATTACAACAAGATACGTAGACCGACATCCATCTGCATCTATGACTAATAATCCACCCTCAGGTTATCATCCGAACCCCCTTAGGTATTAAGTTGCAAGCAACAGATAATTGCATTAAACAAAGTGTGTAATGTAATCAATGATTATGCACGCGGGCACTCTCACCGCTGTTTCCACCCTAATGGCAAGATCACATCCTCCCCCTTCATGTTTCTGTCACTCGAGCAAGGCGAAAAGGAGGCACGAACCCACTATCGAGCATAAATACTCCCTCTTGGAGTCACTAGCAACTACTTGGCCAGAGTAACCACTAGCAACGGAAAGCATGCAAGATCAAAAATAACATATGCAAATAAAGACTATAATCAACTTGGCATAAGTTCAATATTCATCGGATCCCAGCAAACACAGCACAAAGAGTTACATAAGATCAATCTCGATCATGGTAGGGAGCTCACGAGATCTAAACATGGAGGCATATGAGGAGAACACAACCATCTAGCTACAGATACGAACCCGTAGTCCAAGGATGAACTACTCACACATCACTCCGGAGGCAGGCATGGTGATGTAGAAGCCTCCGGTGATGATCTCCTCTCCGGCAGGGTGCCGGAAACAGCTTCAGAACCCCTCTGATCTAGGGTTGACGGTGACGGCGGCTGCGGAACTTTTCGAGGATTTTTGATCAGGTGTTTAGGGTTTTCCATCCGGGGGGCTTAAATAGGCGAAAGGTCAAAGGCGGTGGAGGCCAGGGGGCCCCACACCCATAGCTGTCACGGCCAAGGGGGGCGTGCCACCCTATGGTGTGGCCCCCTGTTGCCCGTCTTCGACTCCTCTTCGGTGTTCTGGATGCTTCCGGGAAAAATAGGAACTTCGGGCTTTGTGGGGTCCAATTCCGAGTATGTTTGCGGAACAACTTTTCTGAAACAAAAAACAGGGAACTGGCATTTGGCATCTTGTTAATAGGTTAGTCCCAGAAAACGTATAAAAATGCTATAAATAAGGGAGAAAACAAGTAGCAATTGGCAAAATATGATCATGGAGCATCAGAAATTATAGATACGTTCGAGACGTATCATAGCTCTACTCGTGCATCCAACTCCCTTAAACCAAAGTTTTCCCATTGTGTCCACCATACCTGCCTACATGTGGTATTTAGCTGCCACTCCAAGTAAATTGCTCATGTGTTACCTTTAAAACCTTCAAAATTACTCCTGCTTTATGTTCCTGTTTTTGTTCGTGAGGACGTCAATAGAGAATCTTTATCTCACTTCTTGAATGGATTTCACACCCTGGACTAGTGGCTTCATCCGCTTATCCAAATGGTAGAAGAGTTGGCAGCGGGGTGCCCATCCCCAAATTAATGCAAACAAATTCTCTTCGCTATTTTTGCCCCTGATTTATCAGTCAAAGCATAATTGTGTAAACAAAAGAGAAAGAGGGATGACCTTCTACACCAGTTGCATCCTTCACCATGGGAGTTGCTCTTGTGAATCCAGTTGGCTTGTGACGTACTGTATTTTCTGTTTAGCATTCGTTGACATTATCATACATCTCCCAAAATATAGACACTCCTCCACCGTATGTGATTGTTGGCAGGCACCTGAGGATTCGATTAGCCATGGTTTGTGAAAGATGTATGGGAGGACTGTCAAACTTTTATTACCTCTGTTTAATAAAATAAAAAGCTCTAGCACATGAGTGATCCATGCTTCCCTCCGTGAAGGGCCTTTCTTTTAGTTTTATGTTGAGTCTCCATCTTCTAACTTTATGCACAATTGTGAGAGCATTTTTGCCATTCTTAGTTCTATGTGCACTGTCCCATAAACATCAATAATTACTTCACGATGTGATATCATTTTTTCCAAAATTATTTGCTCTAGTCTTCCTCATGAACTTTGAAGGTGTCCTGGAACTTATGTTTTGCCCCACTCTTTAGGACTAGCGAAATATCACTTTGAAATGCTTTCTCCATACCTGAAACAAACGTTTATCTTTATTTGCATTATTATCATGATCCTTTATTTGAGATACTCTTCAAGATGAAAAGTAATTGCTTTGATTTATTATTAAAGTTCTATTTATCATGTTTGTGTTTGAAGTTCTATGATCTCAGCTTGCATATGCCTTTACATTTTTATGATCAAGATTATGTTAGTAGCATGTCACCTCAGAAATTACTGCTTTATCGTTTACCTACTCGTCAGCTTGGGGATGCTTGATACGTCTCCAACGTATCTATAATTTCTGATGCTCCATGATAATATTATGCCAATTGCTACATGTTTTCTCCCTTTTTTCTGTCATTTTTACACGTTTTCGGGACTAACCTATTAACAAGATGCCAAGTGCCAGTTCCCTGTTTTCTGCGGTTTTTTATTTCAGAAAAGTTGTTCTTAAAATATTCCCGGAATTGGAGCCCACAAAGCCCGAAGTGCCTATTTTCCCCGGAAGCATCCAGAAGATCGAAGAGGAGACGAAGAGGGGCATAAGGGGGCCCACACCATGGGGTGGCGCGCCCCCGCTTGGCCTCGCCAGGGGGTGGTGTGGCCCCCCAGGGCTCCATCGCCTCTGCCCATTCGCCTATTTATTCCTCCCGGATGGAAAACCCTAGACACCTGATCAAATATCCCCGAAAAGTTCCGCAGCCGCCATCACCAAAAACCCTAGAGTAGGGGGGTTCTGAAGTTGTCTCCGGCAGCCTGCCGGAGAGGAGATCATCACCGGAGGCCTCTCCATCACCATGGCTTCCTCCGGAGTGATGCGTGAGTAGTTCATCCTTGGACTACGGGTCCATAGCAGTGGCTAGATGGTTGTCTTCTCCTCATATGCCTCCATGTTTAGATCCCGTGAGCTGCCTAAAATGATCAAGATTGATCTTATGTAATTCTATGTGCTGTGTTTGCAAGGATCCGATGAATATTGAACTTATGCCAAGTTGATTATAGTCTTTATTGCATATGTTATTTGTGATCTTGCATGCTTTTAGTTGCTAGTGGTTGCTATGGCAAAGTAATTGCTAGTGACTCCAAGAGGGAGTATTTATGCTTGATAGTGGGTTCATGCCTCCTCTTCGCCTTGATCGAGTGACAGAAACGTGAAGGGGGAGGATGTGTTGTTGCCATTAGGGAGAAAACAGCGGTGAGACTGCCCGCGTGTACAATCATTACTTACATTACACACTTTGTTTAATGCAGTTATCTGTTGCTTGCAACTTAATACCTAAGGGGGTTCGGATGATAACTTGAGGCTAGATTATTAGTCATAGATGAAGTTGCATTACGGTCTATGTATATTGTTGTAATGCCCGCACTAAATATCATAGTAGTCATCATGTCATGAATGTGCACTACGGTGCAACCTTTATTTGTCAATTGCCCAACTGTAATTTGTTCACACAGGATGCTATCTTATATGGAGAGACACCACTAGTGAACCTATGAACCCCGGTCCATTTTTCCTACACTGTTAAAACAAACCACCACAATTTCCTGCTTATTTTACTTATTGCAAGCATACATTATTTTCCACACTATACGTCTAATCTTTGTTTTCAGCAAGACCGGTGAGATTGACAACCTCACTGTACCGTTGGGATAAAGTATTTTCGTTGTGTTGTGTGTAGGTTCCACGTTGTTGCTGACACCGGTGAGCCATCACCACCGTCAGTGGCATCAACCTTCCGAAGGTCCTGTTTCTCCTACTGGATTTATAACCTTGGTTCTTAACTAAGGGGAATTTCCTACCACTGTGCACATCACACCCTCCTCTTGGGGTATCCCAACGCGCAACATCATACGGCGACCCGAAAATAGAAGATGACAATGACGATGGAACAAAATAGACAAGAAGAAGAAGTAGGACAACGTTACATATGGGTCGCCCGATCCACAGAAGAAGTCACAGTGTTCCGGGCCTAAATACTCAACCGTGACAAAGAAGGGAAAGAAAAGTGTGAAACGCTAGCTAGAGCTACAAGAATCATGATGTTGTCGTGTGTGTGGGTGAATTCGACAAACTTATGATTATGTATTATAAATAAATGAAATAATATATGTTGTTTAAATTAATCAAGACATTATTTGACTTTTTTAATTTATATCGATTTTGGACATTTATGTAAACATTTAATAAATAGAATATTTAAATTAACCAATACATTTATTTTAGATGTTTCAGTTAATCAACATATGTTTTCTTACATTCATATTGATTTACTATAATGTATTTGACAAGAAAAAATTGATTCTAATAAGTGGTAAAGGGGGGGGGAGGATTCGAACCCAGGTGCAAAGCAGGGCAACAAAGGGCAGTAGCCACTGGGCTATGTATCAGTTCATGATAGATAGCCATGCACGCTTCTTTTGAATATATGCTAGACATAGGCGTGACCCACCTCGCTCTGGTGCGTCGCGGTTAAGTTAGGCGTGACGCACCGAGGTTTGGTGCACCACGGCTATTGCGAATAGATCTAGGGATCGAGGGAGTCATTCCCCTGTCTTCTTACAACGAGGACAAATCCCTTCTCTGCGACTACCGCGCAGAGAGCCGCCGCCACCATCGTTGCGCCGCTGCTGCGCCCTCCCTCTTGCTGATGCGCCCATCCCTCTCACCTCTAGCAACCACCACCAGCCTCTGCACTTACGCCACCGCTCTCGCCACCAGCGTCCACCACAGCCGCCACCGGTGAGATCGTGGAGCCTAGCCACCGCCACTCTCACTCGCGCCCCTAGCCTGCAGCGCCGTGATACATCTCAAACGTATCTATAATTTCTGATGCTCCATGATGATATTATGCCAATTGCTACATGTTTTCTCCCTTCTTTATGTCATTTTTATCGATTTTCCAGACTAACCTATTGACAAGATGTCCAAGAGCTAGTTCCCTGTTTTCTGCTGTTTTTAGTTTCAGAAAAGTTGTTCTGGAAATATTCTCGGAATTGGACCCCACGAAAGGCAGAAGTCTTAGAAGTCCCGGAAGCATCCAGAAGTCCCGAAGAGCACCTGAGGGGGGCAACACCATGGGGTGGCGCGGGTCCCCTGGCCCTGCCACCTAGGGGTATGAGACCCCTGGCCACCTCCCGGCATCGCCCTTTCGCCTATATAAACTCCCTGATACATAAACCCTAAATGAATCGACCTTTTCCACAAAATACATTTGTAGCTCCGCCGCCGCCGCCGAGAAGTTTCGGGGGACAGATCAATGTTCTGGCACCCTGCCGGGACAGGGAAGTGCCCCGGAAGCCATCTCCATCGACTCCACCGCCATCTCCATCGCTGTTGCTGTCTCCTATGATGAGGAGGGAGTAGTTCTCCCCCGGGGCTGAGGGCTCTACCGGTGCCTATGTGGTTCATCTCTCTCTCCCATGGTGTGATCTATATGTGATCATGATCTTTGTAATCTATTTGAATTCGTAGATGTGATCTTCATCTGTTATGCTACTCAAGTGGTTTTGTTATCTCCGTAAACACTTTGATCGTGGTGTAAAGGTGATAGTGTGTGCACCTTGTGGTTTAGCATGATATTTATATCTTGTGTTGGAAGATGAACCTATGAAATTGTGGCGTTTGTTTAGTACTAATTTAGGGCGCTCATAGCGATAGCGTGGGGTGACGTAGAGAGGCAATATAGACTGAGGAGTGCTGTTACAGCCCTACGCAATGATTGGTGTTTGTTATTCGACCGGAGAGTGGTTCAGAGTAGCATAGTGAAGAAATGATATTTATGCATTCAATTATGTTTTCATTGTTGAGAGTGTCCACTAGTGAAAGTAGGAGCCCTAGGCCTTATTTCCAAACATTGAAACACTGTTTTCCGCCTGTTTTGCTACATGTTTGCTTCATGCCATTTTTATTTCAGATTGCTATTATCACTTATTATCATCAATATTAATTTCATTTTACTCTCTCTTCGCCGAGCTAGTGCACCTATACAACTGAAAATTGTATTAGGTGTGTTGGGGACACAAGAGACTTCTTTTATCTTAATTGCAGGGTTGCTTGAGAGGGATATCTTTGACCTCTACCTCGCTGAGTTCGATAAACCTTGGGTGATCCACTTAAGGGAAACTTGCTGATGTTATACAAACCTCTGCACTTGGAGGCCCAACACTGTCTACAAGAATAGAAGCGTGCGTAGACATCACACTGTCCCCATCTCCATTGACCACACGCGAGGAGCGAGCCTGGACGGGCCGTCTGCATCGACCGCGAGGAGGGATTATCGACCACCAGACCGTCTGCCCCATTCTTCGTCTTCTCAATAGCCGTTCACAAGCAAGGTGAGTCGTCCCCACCTCTTTCCCGCCGTCTTCCTCACCTCTATCCTGTCGTCGTTGCCGTGAGAGAGCTCGCCGTGAGAGAAACCTAGTACTCTGTTCTCCACCACTGTTTTCCATATACCGTGAGAGAGCATTGAGATTAGCTTTTTAATCATCATAATCTCCCAGAGTTGCCCCATGAGTGTTTAGGTCAAATACTTGATTAGCTTAATTCTTAACTAGAGCTATTTGCATCAATCAAGGATATAAACTTATAAGCCCCTTTCGAGACAGCCACATTGTGCTCCCTTGGACCTCTATTCTGAATACGGAGCTGAAACTTGCTTGCTTAGACTAGAGCCAAAGAGACAATATACCAATGGTAAGTTCTTATCCACACAATGAAACCACACAAACTTTTGAAAGGTACTAGTGCAACATTCGGAGTTTCAGACACCTGGTAACGTTGTCACCGTGTTAGGTTAAAAAATGAACATGAACCTAAACAGAAAACCGTAGTACGGAATAATAAAATAGAGGTCGATTGGATAATAAAATAGAGGTCAACAAAGAAACATAGAGATTTATTAGTCTACTAGGCAGTGGGTGGGAAAATGATTCAGTTTGCGATGAAAATATATACTGAGGAAGTAAAATGGTATACAAAAGCAGCGGACGGGTGCACCGTGCTGCCAACATTTGCTACGGTAGAAGATCATTCATTTTTATATTTCTAAGTGTAAGAGACATTCCTTCAAAAATATAATGTTTGTTTCTAAGTATAAGTACAAAAATTCTCTAACTCGTTAGCTTCAAATGCATGGATACTTGGTTAAATAGATTGTACCTGTAGTAGGATGGTCGTGGTTATGACGAAACAATGATAGCTAGGTGATCTGATTCTGTTATGGATAGCTAAGTAATTTGTGGACAAATTTTGTCGTGATGCTACCCAAGGAAATTTGCATGCTGCTTCTTTATCTCAGCTAAGAAGTATCAATTCCATACACTAGATAAAGGAATTTTGTTTAGGTTTATAAGCCTTTAGAATTTTATTTAGGTATGGAGTGGCATCTAGGTCACACACACCTGAATTGGTCTCATCTAGAAACAGTTTCAGAAAAGAAAAAAAATCAGTTTCCGTGACTTCGAAAAATTTCAGAGCCCTGCCCACTATTATAACCTTCCAAACGTACAACCAGAGTTGAAGGTCCAAATGAATCCCAAATCCTTGTATTCAAACTGGGATTTGAAGATCATGACTTGAAATTAGAGAAATGCATTTTTAATATTTTTAGGAAAATATCTAAGGCAGTGAAAACATGTTGAGCAGAAGGCATGTTCATGTTGTTTTCTGCCTTCTCTAACTATTCTGTTTTTTTGCCTTATTTTCAAGCCACAAAAACATGCATGAAAACAAATGATAACAAGTGCCAACATCCAAAGTAAGAGCATGGTTGGGTAGACCATACACCAGAGAAGAATATCCATCACAAAAGTCACCCAATTGAGTATTGGAAACAAGAATTTAAATAGGCTCAAGAGGGCTAGTTCAGAAGTTCACTTAGTAATTTTTTAGGTCTTGAAATTGTTGCTGCTGTTGTTGCCATGTTGTTAGGATGGTGTTTTTTTATTGTTGCTGCTATGCTATTGCCATGTTGTTAGGCTGTTGCTGCTTGTTCCTAAGAAATTACTGCTGCTACTTATCATATCCAATCTATATACAAGTGTGTACTTAGAGAGCATATTGGTTGTTGTTGCTGCTAGGCTGTTGCCATGTTGTTCCTGAGAAATTGCTGATGTTGCTAGGCTATGTTTGTTTGGCAGGTACTGGTGTTGTAGGACTGGTTCTGGTACTGGGGATACAATTTTGATGGATGAAAAATGATCTTCTACGACTGGTGCTGTCGTGCTGGTACTGGTGTTCATGTTGTGCTGGTGTTTAGCAGAGACCAAATTTTGCAGATAATAAAAAATGTGTTGGTGTTGGTATTGGTCTACAGAATCTGTCTGGCCATTGAGGCGTTAAATTTTTTGCAGGAAATATCAAATGAGTTGCCCATTTTCGCCGAAATGTTGATTAATTTCCGTTTCGGTGAAAATCGGGCACTCCAGTGTTAGAAAATTAGCAAAGGTCATGCCGGATTTGCCAGTGAATTTATGGCTTGGCTGTTTTCCCGTGATCGAGTAGTATGTCGATTTTTTTGCCTTTAGAATGACCAATTTTTTTCCCTTCAGAACATGGAAAACAACGACGAGGCTGGCGCTGCTAAGCCGTTGTGGAAAATCTCCCATGAAGAAGAGGAGGAATACGATCCGACGGTGGATGCCGGGGATGACACCACCACTAGTGGCGATGGGGATGACGCCACCGCTAGTGGGCGTCGGGGATACCACTAGTGGCGCCACCGGCGGGGATGAAGCCATTGATGCCAAAGGTCAGATAGATGGTGGTAGCCAAGCCAAGAAGAAGATGGAATCAAGAAAACGGAAAAGGAACACTCTCTGGACCAACCGTGAAACGTTCACGGAAGTGAGCCGTAGAGGATATCCTCCCGCGCCTGATTCGGTGGTCAAAGGATTCGGAAACGAAATTGGGTGCATGGTCCGAGAGACTGTCAAGATCACCACCGATGATCTAAGGAAAAAAGAGAATACCCATTATCGGGTCGTTCTCTTCAAAAAGCTGCATAGACGATACAAGTACCCGCATCCGCCAAATGAGCCGCTTAAGTACAATAATGACAATCTAGAGGGGAATCCAGTCAACAATGTCGCCATCGTTAAGATGAACAACGCCTTGTCCAACTGGAAACACCGGGTGAAGGTTGTGCTCTTCAAGCCCCAAAAAAAGCTTTGAGGAGGTTTTAGCGAGTGAGCCGAACATCACCGAAGCTGAACTCTGGTACTTCAAGCTAATTTGTGAGAGCAAAGCCGCCAAGACTCATAATGAATGGGGGCAGAAGCTACCGAAGTTGAACATTGGTGCCCACAAACTGGGATGTGGCGGTTACAGAGCAGCGGTTCCCAATTGGGAGAACGAGGAAGCTGAACGTGCATCACGGGGCATCCCTGACCCCCTCGCAAAGTACTCGCCGTGGACAAATAACTTCATCAAGGCCCGGTTTACATATGACCTGGTAGCTAATGAGTATACTGCCGATGATGAGAAGGTGAAGGAGTTGTATTGTAACTTGGTAAGTAAATACACCACCCTAATTAGTTTACTCCATACGATCAAGTCGATTGCATCATAGTGAACTGGAGGGGATTCTAAACGGTTCACGATACTTGTGCAGAACATAGAAATGGATATTGGTGGAAGCTCGGCATCCATGCTGTCGCTGCACGGTCCATGGGATGAGAATTTTAACAGGGCGGTGAACATGACGATGGGGAAGGATAAGCACAAAATGCCGTTAGGTGGCCGAGTTAGCGGCATGGGCAAGACGAAGAAGCTCGGAGAGTACTACCAGGAGCCCACGAAGGCGAAAAGGGATAGAAGGAAGGCCATCAAAGATGTCCAACGTGACGAAGCCCGCGATCACGAGATTGCGGACCTCAAGTCCAAAGTTGACGATATTACGAATATTTTCAATAAAGCTTTGGCAGAACACATGGGCAACGTTTTGCCTGCCCTATTCTTTGCGGTTACTCAATGGGATCAGGGAGGCCGACAGGGGCCATGCTCGGTGCCTAGCATGCAGGGCAGCAACTCGAGAGACATGTCCAGAGTCTCGCCGGCCAACGCCATGGTGGCGGACCCACTGGTGACTCCGCCCGCCTACAACACGGTGCTGATGGTGACTCCGCCCGCCGATAGCCGCCTGACCATCCGTTACGCGCCCACAGTCGGCGGTCCTCCGCCAAATGAAGAGCGTGCACCAACGAACAACCGCATGGTCATATGTTGCACGCCCGTCGGCGGTGTTCCCTTGCCAGTCATCACTAGCACGCTTGCCGTCATTAGCCCCTCGCCACTAGAGGAGCTCGACGCCATCGCTAGCAAGGTAAATAGTTAAGCGTTGGAGCCTCGATCGGCTTCATCTTCCTTTGCCTTAGACTGGCATCTCTGACGCCCTACATGTTTTCCGGAGAACGCCGATGTTCCATGCACTCTCCTACACACAGTGGATGGCGTGTTGAAGGATGTGGACGTGGGTATGATCGTTCAACCGACAACCCGCATGTTCCACAATAGGCCGATGCGAGATGGCGTATATAGAGTTCGAGTGCTGGCGGGCTATGACAACTTGTTACATCCCATTTAACCCTACCAGGAAGAAGACGACCCCGAGTCCCTGACACTGATCCAGTGCCAACCTTGGGACATGGAATGGCCGAAGAGTCAGATTCTCCAGGGGAAGAGGGGCGCCACCCCGCAGACATCACCTCTAGAACTGTCGGCGCGAGGCACCACCTCGAAAACAACCCCTCTAGAAGCACCGGAGCGGAGACATGGAAAGACCGTCGTAGTGCCGTCTCCTATCCCTGACTTATTGGTGGGTGATCATGACATGCAGATGGCACAACACCTGGCGGAAGACGATCTTGATGACTTCGATTTCATCGCCGATGACTTTGATGGCAGACACTACATTCCTCCTCCACCACAAGAAGAACCCTACCATAGCACGGAGGCTCGTGGTGAGGCTCCTCCCGCGGATAAATTCAGTTGCAAGCGTCTGTTTGGTTCTCAGGACGACACGCCTCCAGATGTCAGCCCCTGCACCGAGATTCAGAAAAGCGCGAAGGGAAGAGTTATGTTCAGCCCCGGCACAATCCGTAAGGTGGCCAATGAGGAGATTGAGAAGGAATGTCCGCCGAAGGTGCCGAACCCGTGGAAAAGAGGACCTAGATCCAAGGGCACAAAGTACGCGGGCCAGCCGGCTAAGATGTCGCTTCGTGTTCAGGACGGGCCACCAAAATCCAAGGATACACCGAAGGTGCATGTGATGGGTCAGCCGATGCTTAGCAAAAACCTACTCAAGGCCGCAAGTGGGGATATGCGGAGTTTGCATGACACCGTACTGTATCTGGAAGAGCGCCTTATTGAATCCAAGGATCCGTCATACCCGGTTTTCATTGCCACGGTTCCGAAGGACTTGGGCTTTGTCGATTCAACCGGCGCGGATAGGATAGTCCTGCGGTTTTCAGACATCGTCGATATGTCTGTGGCAATCCGCTGCACTACTCCATGGTCCTCCTATACTCGCTCAGTCTGGCGGTGCATATCATCAGCGATAATACACCGGGCGTCGTGATAGTGGACCCCTACTACATGCGCCATGACGTGATGTGCTCCGTTGGGAACCAGGTAGTCGCGTCGACCTATCTCGAGAAATTCATGCTGGCGAACCAGACCAAGGATTACATTCTCGTTCCTTATTTTGCCGGGTAAGTCAATATTCTTCGCCGAATGAAAAGTGCTTTTATTTAAGTTTTCATCGCTCCTTTCCAACACTTTGTTTGGATTGTTCTGCGCAGATATACACAATGCACACTCATCTGCATTTGTATGAGTCATTCGCATGCCACGTATCTTGACTCAGTGAGTGCGGTGAAGAAAAACTACTCCATCGTGAAGAAAGTTCTGAATAATGCTCTCACCGGCTACCACGCAAAGGGGCAAAATCGAGAGGGAGAAGGTCGTTCAGGGCGCCCGGATGTTCACCCACACGACGGATTACACATGCGTCAAGCAGCCGTTAGGCAGTAACAGAGACACCTACTATGTCATCCATCACATGCGAGTGTACGTACAAGATCAGCAGTACCTTACCCTGCCTAGTCAAATCAAAGACTGGGCCTCCCGCTTGTCGATGGTCGGCAATGACAAGCTTAGAGAAGAGATATATGATATCCAGCAGTGCTGAACAAGAGTGGGACCTTTCACTGCCGGTTCGCCATGCCTAATCGCGACATAGATACCATCCTAGCAACGACATGTGATGACATGCCCTTCGTCACTCCGAAGGGCTATCCCGTGGTAATCCCTGGGCGGCTGAGTCACAAGGAGTGAGAATTATTGTAAGGCATGCTACTTTTTTCAAAATTAGTTGAACTTAATCGTTAGGGTTATGAATCGTCAATCGTGTAACCGATGCTTAATTGTGTCAATGCTTGATTATCTTGCTTTTTATTATTGCGGCCCTACTTGTGATGTTAGTTCGATCTTTTGTATAAATGCCGATGATTAAAATAGTTGGTTCACACTAAGTTGGCCTTGGTGGTCTGGTGCGCCTTGTGATATTCACAAAATTCATATCTTGTGCATCCCACTTGGCGCTCTAGGTCCACCAAGGCTGCTTGTATATGTCCACCCTAAATATGAGGCACACGGACCGATGGCCATCTTGTGCCTGTTAAGAGGTACTACAGGCAGTGGTGATCCGGGGAAAGGAATGAAGACGAGGGTTTCTGGACTTCTTTGGAACTAAATAATGTCACATATGTAATATTATGGTTAGTGAGATCAGAACGAAGTTGGACCCTTTGGTGCACATCCGTAATGGTGACATTCGTCATAAATCTCGTCCGGATTTAATTCGAATGTCACCATTATGGATGTGGACCTAAGGGTCCAACTTCGTTATGATCTCACTAACCATAATATTACATATATGATTTTTTTTTAGTTTTAAGAATGTCCAGAAACCCTTCCTCCCCCGCATCGCCATCATGTGTACTTCCTCGTAACAAGCACAAAAAGTGAAGTTCCAACTTCACATCAAGGCAAAAATATGAGGCACATGGACCGATGACCATCTTGTGCCATTTAAGAGGTACTACGCGCGGTGGTGATCCGGGGAAAGGAATGAAGAAGAGGGTTTCGGTTGGAACTAAGGAATTCACATATGTAATATTATGGTTAGTGAGATCAGAACTGAGTTGCACCGTTTGGTGCATATTCGTAATGGTGATATTTTTCATAGCCCCGTCCGGGTTTATGAAGAATGTCAACATTATGTATGTGCACGAAATGGTCCAACTTTGTACGGATCTCAAAAACACTTACGTATATGATTTTGTTTAGTTTCAACGAAGTTCAGGAACCCTTTTCTTCATCCTTCCCCGCATCACCATCGTGTATACTATCTCGTAACAAGCACAGAATATGAAGGGCCAACTTGTTTTTGGAGAATGCCGGAAGTAATGTGTTCCTTTGTGTTTAACTTTCATCTTATTTATATCATATTTCTCCATTTCTTGATTATTGCAGACATGTTTAAAACTATTGTTTATGGTTTTCTTTCTTGTCATTACAGATACCGAGGTGCTACGTGGTGTTTAAAGGCAGGGTTCCAGGATTGTACGACCACTAGGAAGACTGCTTGGAGCAAGTGAACAAGTTCAAGGGCAATGCCTACAACGCCTACAACACTAGAGTGGCGGAGAAAGCTAGATGGTTCATCTATCTCGAGGAACAGAAGAACAACAACAACATGTGGATGAAGACCCTCGCTGCCGCTGCTGTCGTTGTCGCCTCGCTCGAATGCTGGCAGTGCAATGGTTCCTAGCTGATTAGTTTATCGATGACTAGATAGGTCATTTGTAATGATGATGAAGCATCGATCGATGTACCCGGTCTCGATGATTAACTGTTTGATGTATCTATTCAGCTCCGATGAACACTTTGTAGTGATGATGATCTGTTTGATGTAGCTATTCGGCATTCTAAGTAATATGATCGCCTATGATATATTATTTGTTCGTCGCATCACTGTTTTAATCAACTTTGTCTATGTATACTCTTCTGTATTTGAACTGTATATATTTGTATAAATACGATACTACATATATAAAAAATACAGGAAATTATTACCGTGGCGCACCTAAAACCATAGGCGTGGCGCACCAGGAAATATAGCCGTGGAGGGAAATATAAGCGTGGCGCACCAGGGTAATATAGGCGTGGCGCACCAGATTATAGGCGTGGCGCACCGTGGTCGTATGCCACGGCTATTCCAATAAGCGCGGAGCGACTATGGTGGCGCACCCTGGTGCGCCGCGCATAGCCAATTTTGGCGCGCCACGAATAACCTTTTCCCTAGTAGTGAAGTTGGCTAGGACAAGGTCAAGGTTTGAGTTTAATAGATTCATTCTCTAATGGTTCAATACTTGTTAATGAGTTAAGAGTTAACTAAGGATGATCACACCACTTATTAAACCAATGGAACACATGACATGGTTGTGCTAAGTTTTTCCATTTTTGGCTAAGGCTGGTCTAGGTTCACTCCATGACAACAAGGTAAAAGGAATTTTATGATGAGGTCTTGGGATTCTCCATTTGGGTGTATGGTTGGGCAAAAACAAGATTGATGAAAAATAATCCTTGAATAGGTGGTATGGTTGCTTCAAGGCTTCACATAGTTTGTCTTCTTGAATATTATCTTCAAGTCCTCTTGTAGTTCCCTTCTTAGTGCGGTGACTCCATTGCTTCTTGTAGATCTTCATGGCTTTGGCTTAAGTGTTTAGAAGCAAACAAGTTTTTTATAGTCCACTAAGGGGTTTTGGCTCTAGGGTTTCTAACCAGCCACACTTATAGATTTTTGTGAAAAAGGTATTGAGCTTTGTTCTTCTTCCATATTCTTCAATATCCTAAGGGATTCTTGAGTTCTTGATGATGTAGTGCACCATTCTTGCTTGATGATGTAGGGATCCTTCTTCATGGGGTGACTTGATCTTGATGTCTTCGTGATTCTTGGCTTAGTCTTCAACTCCAAATTTTACTAAATTATTTGGTTAACTCATTTTGAGTGTTGGTCTTGATCAAAACGATCACACCACTATGTGCCTAATAGGTAAGAAAAGAAAGGATAGATAGAAAGGGGGTTGGTCTTCTTGGAGTTCCTCTTGATTTCATCTAGTACTTACACTTCCTTGAGTTTCTTCTGATTTTGGTGAAGTATATGTTCTTCTCTAAGTGCTTCAATAATCTCCCATGTAGTGTTTGTTGTTGGGTTGGAAAATAACATATGAGTTGTCCTCTGGCATCTTAGGGACTTAGTCATATTAGAAATAGATAGGAATTTTGAGAGGTAGATGGGAGATATGGGTACTAGGTTTTAGGGTTCATTAGTTGGTCTTATATGTGATTGACACATACCAGAGACTTGGTCTTGGATTCAAGATGTCCACAAAACAATGGTAAAAGATAGAAACAAAATCTATGGCATGAACAACTATGTGGACTACTATGATGGATCTTTGGTTAAAATTGCATGGTCATGGTCCAGGGGTGTCCAAAATGTTTAGGTACTGGTATCTCTGATCCAAGGTTACCAAATGGAGCAATTTTGCTTAAGGAACCATTTTCAAATTATTTATACAATTAAATCTATGTCAAAAATATTCAAATGGACAATTTAAATATAAATTCAAATTTAGTTAGTTCAAAAATTCTTTTGGGCAGTAGGTTCTGTTAGATAACATTTTAAAGTTTCCAAATATCTTTTATTTGCAATTATTGTATTTGTAGAATTTAAATTATGCCAAAATTCATCAAACGAGCATATTTGAATTTTAACCAATTTAAGTTTTTCAAATTCAAATTTGGACGGTGCTAAAAATTTCTACATGTCATGGGCTTTTTTAAAAGTCTAATTTTGCTAAATTTGGCTAAGTGGATAAAAATATATGATGATTACAAGTTACAGGGGATTTTCTACAAATCTGCCAATTAATTCTACCGGGAGAAAATTACAGAAAATGCTAAAACACGTCTCGTGTTGTGATTGGTTGGGCCTGCTGACTGTGCGCTGACGCAGCGCTGACTGGGATGCTGACTGTGCGAACACGTGGCACTATTCTATTGGTTGGTACCTCTTCGATTAAGTGATCTATCACGGGTTGTACGATCAAAATCTAACGGCTAGGAATGGATCCGGAGAGAACTCACCACCGGTGGTGGTTTAGATCGCTGGAAAATGGAGCTGCAGCGGCGGAGGCTCTGTTGTCGATGGTTGCGGCTCTCCGGTGGACCTCCGGGCTCGGGATGATGACGGTGACGCACGGCGCAGCACGACGGACATGGTGGTGATGACGGCGTGGTGATTTTTCACAGCGGCTGCCTCGGGTGTTCTCCGTGAGCTCCCATGCAACGGAACAGCTACACACAAAATTCAACAAAGGGTATGAGAAGGGGCGCCACGACGTGGGAAAAAGAGGAGACCAAGAAATGGCGGCCGCGACTCAATTGTTTCGTTGGAATCCTCCACATAGGTAGCGGAACAAAGGAACTCCGACGTGCAATTACTCGAGCTTCGTGGCGTTATTTTGAGAGAAAGCACAGGGCAGTGAGAGAGGAGGTGATGGGCTTTAACAGGGATGAAACGCCGCATCAATTGGACTCTTAAATCGCCCGCAATCAATCAGAGAAAAAATACACGAGAAACATATGTGTTAGTCTGGAAATTGAAGACGACATGACGTCAGCTGATCGTCGTCACCTTTTTTTTTCTTTTTTGTTTTATTGATTAATTCATAACTCATGTATTATAACACCAAATAACCTCAAACAAATTTCTATTTTTTTTGTAAAAATATAACCTTTCAAATCATAACATTTATATGTTGTTTTAAACACAATCCAAACTTTGAATTTTGAAGAATTTAATAATTCATTAATAGTGACTTGATATTATTTCTAATTTAGAAAATAATAAAATGAAAATATTAGTCAAATAAAATTTCATTGACCTCCTATAACATAAATATTATTTTTGAAATTCATTATAACTTATTTTCATAATTCTATATTTTGAAAGTATGAATAAACACTAATAAAAATTTAATGCCCTTTTCAAATTAATTAATTGAATATTTTGCCAAATAAAATCAGAGGCATACCACATTTGAAAATATGTTTTCTCTAAATCCTTTTCACACAATGTTTTTTTGGAAAACATTTGTTACTTAATACTTATTATAGTAGTTCAAAAGTGATATAGTTAATTTGGGCTTTGAAAGTATTTTGAAACCCAAATAGTTGGGAGATGTCATATTACCAATTGATAGGAGTTGAAAAACTATTTGGAAACCATATTGTTTAGAAAACCATTTTTATACTCTTAGGGTTGGGAAAATTATTTGGTAGACATATAATTATTTTCACGTTCTTATTTTAGGATGGTGAAAACATTATTGGGGTTAGTAATTCTCAAGTTTTGGAGGTGATGAAAACATTCTCAAATTAGTATATGAGTTGAAAACATTTTATATAATAGGGCTTGCTAAAGACAAATATTAACTTAAAAATAAAACTTTTTTTGAATAAGGTTTAGGGTTTATGGCATTGGAGGCATATTTGGATTACTCATTCCAATAACATTGGAATAGCATATAATATTACCTTTGTATTTGAGTTCTATTTGTTTTTGGTGACATACATTAGTAAGAAAACAAAAGTTTCAATTCTTAGTGATTTTTTGCATTTATCAAAAATCAGGGATGTTACATGCGCCCATACTACACATAGGATCAATGTAATAACTATGTTTTTATTATGAACAATGGAATAAAAATGGCAGGTCTCAAACCAAATCTCTGTCATTTCACCAACTTATCATAGTCTCGAAGAGTCTTTACTTTCTATCATTTATTATAAGGTTACTTGGGGATTGATGCCAAAGCTCAGTTCATAAACCTTGAACTTGGCATATGCCAAGCTTATATTTCTTGGTTAATTTTGCCTGCTAGTTAGTGGTTACACTCAATTTTATGACATAGATGTGCACATGTAAAGTCAATCAGTTTATCCAACCTAAAAAAGGAGATAAACTGAGTCTGAACTTTATCAGAACTTCACACACTAGAACAAGTCACGCGATAAACCTTTTATGCAAGAAATGCAAAGATCAACCAAAAGGGCCATCAAAGCCACAAAGACATTTTTTCCAAAAAATAGCAAGTTTAGACACAAAGGTTATCATAAACCGGATCTCCTCTAAACTCGCAGAATTTCAGTTTATTACATGCCAAAGTTGCATAAGGCGCACATACACACCATAAAAAATAGGACTAAAAATAAGAGTTTATCTAGCCTATTACAAGCCCATAGGGCTGAATTTATTACTACTTATGGAAAGTTTATCTCTTATGGTTCATTTAAGAACCGGAAACAAACTTTCCCTTTGATGCAGTACTCGGAGCCGATGAACCGGCGCCCACAGAGGCAGTCGGGTCTAAACATTCCGTCATCTTGGCAGCATCATCTTCTTTTGCTTGTCCGTCGGATTCTCCTTCTGCAGCCGGCTCATCAATAACATGCTCTGAAACATACTTCCACTCAACAGAAGCCAAAGCATGAGTAACATCATCCGGCTCATACAAAGGACGATGAGGAGCTGAAACTGAAGGCGTAGTAGTTTGTGGCACATCGGAAGAAGTTGCTGAAGATTGAACTGAGAGTCGGCTTTTCTGAGAAACATGATGAACAATTCTGACATTGAGAGGAGAAAAGTCAGGTATACGTTTTCCAGGGGGGTGGAAACCGGCACATAGCTCTTAAATCTTCAGTTTATCTTTAACGGAACATGCGAAGAACCGGGTCTCCTTCACAATCTTTGCAAAATACTTCCTCTCATGTTTGTTCCCTTCAGTTTTAAGCAGAGGGAAGCCACCAGCTAGCATATTTGGCTTAAGTTCTGGGTGATATGCTTTGGCCAACGCCATGACTCTAAGTTCCCCGCGATGGTTAGCTGACACCGTGTGTTCCTGAATCCATTGTGGAACATTGGACAGTTCCACAGTAAGGTCATGCATTTTTTAGGAGCATTGTACCAGTTCCTAACATCCTTTATACAGTTCCCTCCTCCAACATATAGTTGCTTGATCAGAGTGAAGAGATCCTTCAATTTTAAATCCGAAAGTTGCAGATTGTGTGAATGCATTCTACCTATACAAACATAAAGAAAATCGGGTCATAAAAGGTAGACAAAAAAGGAAGATATAGGATGAACTGAGGAAAAATTAACTTACCAAAGACACTTGTAGTAATGTCACCTAGAAGTTTCTTCAGTTTATCAAACCTGGTTTGCACTTTCACCAAGTTTTTCCTTCTCTTCAAAATCATTCTCAATCTTGGAAAGATTTGTAGTAACATTCATTACAGATTCCTCAAGTTCCGCTTGAAGCTTCCTAGATTCTTTAGTTTTCACAGCCTCTTGAGCTAGTACATTCTTCAGGTTTGGATCTCTTTTTGAGAACCGGACTCCAGAGCCTGCAAACATAAAATGACAATGAATAATCAATTCTGGAATTTGCGAGTTCACAAAGACAGTTGCAGTCTATAAATAGGTGAAAGTCACAGGTTAATGCAAGCAAGGATAACCCGACATTTGGGGGCTACACTATTTTAGTTTATATATTAGCACAAAGATATTTGAAAATCCCGAGTAGCATCAGGTATTCAACCCGACACTTGGGGGCTATATAGTGTGCAGGTTTTCATACAGATAAAGTACAATACCTAAACGTCCCGGTTTACGGTAAACTTATAAACCAACACTTGGGGGCTACACTTTCAACTTATGACCAAAGTATAAACATCCAAGTTTGTCACTAAGTCACAAATTAGAAGATTGGGGGCTACAAGTTATATGAATAAAAGAGATGAAATTACCTCATATCTCTTCTTGAGAATGGCTATAATGTCATCTTCTCGAAACCGGTTCTGGGAAAATTTCTGAACCAAGGAGTCAAAATCCTGATACTCAAGAGAGCCCGGGAATGGAGTGGAGGCCTTCCTACCAGAGGTCAGTCTAACATCTTCTACAATCTTGGGCAGAACCTTGGAAGTACCAGAGCATTCCACATACCGGGAACCTGTAACTTCCACTTTTGGATCTTTTTCCACAGAGGTGGAAACCGACTCAGCGGTTACCGTATCTCCCCCATATGTACGTCTAGGACAAACTCATCAAAAGATCTTTTTGAGCCAGCATTTATACCACCGTTTCCTCCATCTCTTCATTAGTGGTAATCTTCTACAGATTGTCCTTGGGATCAACAACTCAAAGGGAAACAACTTTTTCCACAAATTGGGCGCTACAAGTAAGAAAACAAGTTTATATGACAAGTAAGAGATAAATAAGTTTAGCAAAGTTAAAAGGAGGAAAAATAGGAGTTAGCCAGAGTTGATAGAAAAAATCGTTGGTGGCGCTGTACTGAGAATATCCGGAATCAGGAGAAATCTGTGTGATAGGAATGACTTAGCTCAGGCCGGATTCTGCCCGCAAGTGGATGAGACAGTGTAGGAGACTGTGGTGGCCTTATAACACAGTAAGGGGAGGACTTGTAAGGCAAACCTGCGCCTAGGTCACTGGATTCGGAACTTTGGGTCCTCCATCTTTTGCTGTCAGCCTCTTCGCTACCCTGTGGACCCTTCAGAGATGAGGACAGATTCAAAGGTGAATTCGAGAATCGAGACCGAGGAACCTTTGCTACTGCAGGCTGTTCCCTCTTCTTGTTCACATGTATGTCCTTGTCACATTCGAAGATGTAACATACCTATTTTTTGGGAAAGTTCAAAAATCACAAAAATTTGAAACTTTTTGTTGTCATGTAAAACAAGCCACCAAAAACCAAATGAGATGCAAGAAACAAAAGAAAACAATACATATTTCAATGTTATTGGAAATAAAATCCAAATGCCTCTGTTTTCCATAAAACCTTAACCTTTTCAAATATGTTTTCTTATTTCAAAATGGTTGCTTCTTTATAGCAAACCTTATTTAAGCCATTGTTTTCTATCGGACTATTATTTTGAAAAACAATTTCAAAGCCCAAAATTAATCATATCACTTTTCAACTACTATGTCTAGTATTAAGTAACAAAATGTTTTCCACCAATTTGTTTAGTGAAAAGGGACTTAGAGAAACATATTCTCAAAGCTCTGATGTTTCTAATTTATAATTGAGCATATTTTCAATTAATTATTCTCTATGTAGAAAATGACAATAAGTTGCTATTTGTAAATCTCTCATTTGCTAAAAATATAAACATAAGAAAATGAGTTTAAATGGGTTTCAAAAATAGTATTTGACTATTAGAAAGTTTCTGTAATTTTATAAAACCCCATTTCTATTTATTGCTATTTTTCTATTTAAAAATGGTTTTAAGTATTTTTAGTGGATTATTTGTATTTTCAAAATAAAAATTTAAATGTGTTGGAAACAACAAAATAAGGTTTCTATTTGATAGATATTCTAATTACCAGATTTTAGAAATTTAAATAAGGTCAATTGGAGTTTTTATGCAAAAGTTATTAAAGAAGTAAAATAGAAAAGAAAAGGAAAGTAAAAGACACCAAACAAAAAAAAGGAAAAAAAGGCGAGCCAGCCCAGCAGCCTGCCCGAGCCCACCTTGCTACCTACCATGCGCAGAGCAAAGAAACCCGAAATCTAGCCCACTCCACGGCCCCTCGTCATCTTCCACGTCCCTCCGTTTTTTCCGAGCCACGATCGGGTTGAACGGCCGTGGCACGATCTCCTCGGTCGAGCCCCCTCCCCTCTCGGTAAACCGTGCCCTAGAACCCCCACTTACCCTCTCTGCTTCCCCTCTCATACCCCTTCAATTCGTGCCTCGAGGCCATGCAATTTTCTTGCCGGAGAAGCCCCAACCCACGGTCGTATTTCATCGTATTCCAACGAAATACTAGGTCCCGATTGGCCCTCTCGCTTTCTTTCCCTCTACCTAGCACTTCCGCATCTCGTGATGCCTTTTGCGATGTTTTTTTCACAGCCGCAACCCCTCCACGATGAAGCACAATGCACGCCGGTGTCTGCATCACCCACAGCTGCTTGCCGTCGCCTCTACGGACAGCGTCGGGACTCCTTGAGGCCACCTTCCTACTCGTCGCGAATTTCCGCGCCCCGTCGTGGTATTCCTTAAACCTAGGACCTCCTGGGACACCTTCAACGTCGACCAGCTGCATCTCCGGCCACCGTGTACCATTTTCCAGCGAGGTCCCCTCCGGTGAGCTCCTCTCTCACCCTTCTGCGTCCGATTTCATTTTCACGGCCGAGATTAGAACCTGAAACGAAGGGGTAAGTTGTCGTTAGATAAGGAACATTGATATAAATATAAGATGACAAACATATATGAGCTAGCAGATGACAAGCAATTAAACACGCGTGTACATTACTAGCGTCAAGCGTAGATAAATTAGCTGACGGCAAGGATGTACAAAACATAGTTGGAAACCATGCTGAAATGACACCACGCTCAAGTGCATATTTTAACCGACGTATCTGGTGATGCTGAAATGACATGGGATCTGCATGTACAAGCATATATGCAACAGTAGCCGAACTAGCTTTTTTTGTAGATAAAAGACATTTTATTGCCCAGCTTTGACTTAACAAAGCTCAGAGTTCGCACAGAGTTGGTTACACGCGCTGCGGCATACAACTTAGCCAAAGTAGCTTTAAAGGGACATAGATGATGAAAAAACAGGCATGTGAGGAACATAGATGAAAATAGCACACGACAAGCATGTACAGAACATATATTAAAATAGGAGATGACAAGCAAGTTAAAGCATGCGTGTACATGAACTAGCAGATGACAATCATGGGTGAAATAGCTGATGATAGAAGTTTACAGCAGAATTCACAAAGGAAGGTGTCCTACAAGAATCTATTGAGGTAAAATATTGATTACAAAGATGTGAAGAATTCTGGGGGCTTACAATAGCTTTTTTCACAGGCGAAGGGTATGTTCCATCTTTCTTGCTAAGGTGCGTATCTTTGAACAATTTAACTGCATCTTGATCCATACCGCAACAAATTTCATAGCTCCGAGAACCCGTATAAGCAGGGAACATGACACAAACGAAGTATTAACAACAATCATGGTTATAGAATTGATGCAATAGCTGTTTGAGTGAGCAAAGACACATACATGTTTCTTGGTTGAGCCCCAGCTGGCTAGTAAAGCTTGTCATTCAGCATCTTCAATCTTCTCTGTTGGTGAAGCTTTAGGCAAAACCTTACTCTTGTCTTTGACTTTGTTCCAATAACCCTTCTTCAGAATATGACGCATTTGCTTTGTACGGCTCTTGAGATGCATTTCAAGAGAGGACACGACATAGGGGTCGTCGAGGTCCATCAAAAACTTTGACTAAAACAAAAGAAATAGCATACTTCAGTTTTATGAACAGAAGTGGACAGAACTGGAATCAAGAGTTACAAAACTTATAGCCACATGGCCAGCAAAGGCTTTAAATATGTCAGTCATTTTCTTGTACTGCTTCCGATGGAGTAAGATGGGGACAACCTCCTTGACAGCAATTGAATATGCAGTGGCATACATGGCAGCAATCTTCTCGTTAGCTGGCCTAGAACATCCTGGAGGAATAACAATTCTGATCCTCTTTCCTCTGGACATCCTGTCCAGCCCTTTTCCCATGTTTATTCCCCTATTAACCCCACCCCACCAATTATAGTGATGTCTCCAGGTTGATTATCTAAGAAAAATGTGGCCGCATTAAAGTTAGTGTTCTGCATTTTGGATTTAATTCTGGAAATGGATAGCGCAGTTCTGCAACATGTTACCTTCCTGGCACAAGTGATGCCGATATTCAGACCATGGGTCAAAAACCAGTGCCTCGGAGTGGGCATCTACCTCCTCGAATTGGTAACCTTTCCCCTCATGTTGGAATGGTGGGAGCTCGACTTGGGGACCTTGGCAGCTGACCAACGAGAAGATCCTGCTCGTACTGGGTGTGTGTCTCCTTGCGGTGGTCAACTGCATCCTTGTATTGGAAAGCTTCCAGATGGCCATGGGCAACTTTCTACTTGTCTTGGGCAGATTCCTGCTGGCCAAGTTGGGGAGTTGTCTGCTAGCCTTGGGGAGCTTCCTGCTGGATTTGGGGAGCTTCCTGCAGGACTTGGGGAGCTTCCAGCTCGAGCGGGGCGGCTGCCTTCTCGGTCACCACAACTACCACCTTGGTTTGGACCGCTGTTGTCTGCTTGTGTTCGACATCTGTCGTCTTATCATTTTCAGATGGATTCTTGGGTGGCTTAGATGGCTTCTTGTTCCCAGATGGTGTTGGCATGACTGGATCTGCGGGATGGTTCTGCAAGCTCGTACTCCTTGTTTGACCTGTTCTGGGTGCGGAAACTGCCAGTGCACTCTTTTGGATATTTTTATCTCCTGCCGGAGTAGCAGGTGATGTGTTGTCAGATTTTTCAGCACGGACATGCTTCTTGCCACAATGGGAGTGGACGCCTGGAGGCATCTGCCCCCTACCAGATGTCGTCTTGACTTTGAAGCTCATCACCTGCACAGTTCACATGTACAGATAAATGAGGCTGGTAGCATAACATATATGTAAATGCAGTAATTAGGCCACCAGTCCCACACGAGATAAGTAAGGAGCACCTTCACTGCTGAGCTATCATGAAAGGGTGTTGAGCAAGAAGGTAAGGGTTCAACTTCTTGAGGATCATACTGAGATCTAGAGCTTTCCTTCTTGCTCTTTTTAGGGGAGAGTACAGTCGGGCTTGCAACATCATATGCTAATGTCCTACCCAGTCGCGGATGGTTTCTCGGGATATTATTGATCCGTGTATCGTCAATGGATTTTACAGGTGGTTCTAACATAAATCAAGAGCTCGACGTAAGCTACAAACATCACACTAGATACTATAAGAACCCATTAAAGCTACAGAGTAAGATTTGGGTTTCTTCCATGGAGTGATGTTTAAACATATAGTGCTGGTGTTGATTCTTCTATACTACTTACCATTTATATTTTAACCACATACATAGTAAAATGAGTGCATCTATGTACAAAATAAGAAAATTTTGACCATAGGAACTCATCAAACATAAAGAAGCACATAACAGCCAGTTTTCTCGAGATCAGGAGCTAAAACATAAAAAAATGTGCAGGGAATAAGCATCAAATAGGCTGAAATAATTATCTCGAGGTCGCCTCAGGATTTAGGTCCTTTTTCTTACTTCTTCCATGGCAGAAACCATCTCTCCAGGAGTCAAGGTCGCAGGCCTTGACAAGATAGTTGCCTTGAGGTTAGTGACGAGGTGACAGACCTCGACGAGGAAGTTGCCGCGAGGTTAGTTAGGCGGTGGCAGACCTAGATGTAGGGTGAGGTTGGTGACGAGGTGGCCGAACTGCGAGATGGACGGGGAGGTGGCAGATCTTGACGGCGGCCTGGAAGGCGAGGTGGCAGATCTGGCGGCGGGAGATCTGGCGGCGAGTTGGTAGATCTGGCGGCGAGGTGGAAGATCTAGACGGCGACCTGAACGACAAGGTGGCAGAACTGGACGGCGAGGTGGAAAAGCTGGGCGGCGACCAGGGAGTTGGGAGACCGGGAAGGCGAGTTACACGGCGAGGTGGAAGACTCGCACTGGACGGAGCTACGCGGCGAGGTGGGAGAGCGGGACCGGAAATCTACACGGCGACGTGTGGGAGCAGGACCGGAAGGCTACACGGCGAGGACGCGAGGTGGGAGAGCTAAGTGGTGAGGTGGAAGAGAGGAAAGAGGAAGAGGAAAACTTCGTCAATGGAAAAAAGGGGGACGAGGGGATTTTGTTGAGAGGCCGCGGGTGGGTAGAGGAAGGTGCGAAGTTTTGCAAGAGGCGTGCGCGCGCTGTGGGGGAGGTTCCATAATTTGGGGTGGGTGCAGCACGAAAATTCTACGCGCGTGAGTTCGTGTGAGTATGGACAGAAACATTGCTGGCCGTCAGATGTATGATGGGTTACTTAAACAAATTGACAATCTATACAATTAGTTATGAAATGACTATGTAATTAAATATAAAAGTAATTGACCTAAAAGTGGGGAATGTCGGAATCCCGCGTAAGACTAACAATATGTAATCCAATCATATCTATACAAGTATTATGTGAGGTTCCCCCCGTTCCGACAGATCCGGGAGTTTCGGGCTCTAAGTAGTCCTGGAGCCCGCCAAAGAAAATCCGACGCCGGTGAAGCCCTAACACAGAGAGTGAGGGGATCTTGGGAATCTAATACCCATGTCACACTCTAACACACATGGTATGGAATACCATGGGATTTGGTGTCATTTAGACGCTCCGGAGCCCCTCTCCGGATAAACCCTAGCCTCGTTGGGGAAAAAGGCGGAACTACCGTTCTGGCCCCTCAACGTGAGCCGAAAGGGGGTAGCAAAGTCGAACCAATTGCTTGGTTGTGTTATGTTAGGCCCAAGGAACACCCAAGACTATGGTAGAGCCCACCTCTTGGCAAGATTGCGCCCGTTCCGACAGATTCGGGAGTTTCGGGCTCTAAGTAGTCCTCAAACCCGCTAGAGAGAACCCGACACCGGTGAAGCCCTAACACAGAGAGTGAGGGAATATTTGGCATCCAAGACCCATTCCACACTCTAACGCACATGGTATGTCCTACCATGTGATTTGGTGGCATTCAGACGCTCCGGAGCCCCTCTCCGGAGCAACCCTAGCAACGTTGGGAAAAGGACATAACTGACGTTCTGGCCCCTCTACGTGAGCCGGAAGGGGGTAGCAAAGTGGAACCAATTTCTTGGTAGTGTTATGTTAGGCCCAAGGAACACCCAACACAATGGTAGGGACCACCTATTTCCCAGATTCCCCCCCCCCCCCCGTTCCGTCAGATCCGGGAGTTTCGGGCTCTAAAGTAGTCATGGAACCCACTAGAGAGAATCTATCGACGGTGAGCCCTAATAAGGAGAGTGAAGGGATCTTGGGAATCAAATACCCATGCCACACTATAACACGCATGGTATGGCATACCATGTGTTGTTGTGGCATTCAGATGCTCCGAAGCCCCTCTGCGGAGAAACACTAGCCCTGCTGGGGAAAAAGGAGGAACTGCCGTTCTGGCCCCTCTACGTGAGCCAAAGGGGGTAGCAAAGTGGAACCAATTTCTTGGTTGTGTTAGGTTATGCCCAAGGAACACCCAAGACAATGGTAGGTCTCACCTCTTGGCAAGTGGTGGCATTTAGACGCTCGTAGCCCGTCTTCGGAGAAACCATAGCCCCGCTGGGGAAAAAGGACAAAACTGTGTTCTTGCCTCTCTACGTGCATGAGCCGGAAGGGGGTAGCAAAGTGGAACAAATTCTTTTTTGTGATAGTTCAGGCCCAAGTAACACCCAAGACAATGGTAGGGCCCACCTTTTGGCAAGATTCTTCCCGTTCTGTCAGATTCAGGAGTTTCGGGCTCTAAGTAGTCCTAGAACCCACGAGAGAGAATTTGACGCCGATGAAGCCCCAACACGGAGAGTGAGGGAATATTGGGAATACAAGACCAATGACACACTATAACACACATGGTATGGCATACCATAGTATTTGGTGGTATTCATACGCTCCGGAGCCCCTCTCCGGACAAACCCTAGCCCCGCCGGGGAAAAAGGCAGAACTACCGTTCTGGCCCCTCTACTTGAGCCGGAATGGGGTAGAAAAGTGGAAAGAATTGCTTTTTTGTGTTATTTAGGCCCAAGGAACACCCAAGACAATGGTAGGGCCCACCTCTTGGCAAGATTCCCCTCGTTCCATCAGATTCGGGAGTTTTAGGCTCTAAGTAGTGTTGGAACCTCCAAGAGAGAATCCGACGACGATGATGCCCTAACATAGAGAGTGAGGGAATATTGGGCATCTAAGACCCATGCCACACTCTAACACACATTTTATGGCATAACATGTGTTGTGGAGGCATTCAGACGCTCCGTAGCCCCTCTCCGGACAAACCCTAGCCATTTCGGGAAAAGACGAAGTGCCGTTCTGGCCTCTCTACGTACATGAGCCAGAAGGGGGTAACAAAGTGAAACCAATTGCTTGGTTGTGTTAGGTTTAGGTCCAAGGAACAACCAAGGAAATTATAGGTCCCACCTCTTGGCAAGATTCCCCCTGTTCCGAGAGATCCGGGAGTTTCGGGCTCTAAGTAGTCCTGGAACCCGCTAGAGAGAATCTGACGCCGATGAAGCCTTAACACAAAGAGTGAGGGAATATTGGTCATCCAAGACCCATGCCACACTCTAAAACACATTGTATGGCATACCATGTGTTGTGGTGGCATTCAGACGCTCCGGAGCCCCTCTCCGGAGAAACCTTAGCCCCACTGGGGGAAAAGGCGAAATTGTCGTTCTACCCCCTCTACGTGAGCCAGAAGGGGTTAGAAAAGTGGAAGCAATTGCTTGGCTGTGTTAGGTTAGACCCAAGGAAAACCAAATATAATGGTAGGGCCTACCTCTTGGCAAGATTCCCCATGTTCCGTCATATCTGGGAGTTTCGGGCTCGAAGTATATAGTCCTGGAACCCGCCAGAGAGAATCCGACGCCGGTGAAGCCCTAACACAGATACTGAGGGAATCTTTGGCATCCAAGACCCCATGCCACACTCTAACACACATGGAGAAGTCACACCGTTTGTTGTGCTGGAATTCAGACGCTCCAGAGCCCCTCTCCGGGGAAACCCTAGCCCCGTTGGGCAAAAAGACGGAACTGTTGTTCTGGCCTCTCTACGTACATGAGACGGAAGGGGGTATCCAAGTGTAACCAATTGATTGTTTGTGTTAGGTTAGGTCCAAGGAACACCAAAGACAATGTTAGGGCCCACCTCTTGGCAAGATTCCCCCTGTTCCGCCAGATCCGGGAGTTTAGGCTCTAAGTAGTCCTGGAACCCGCGAGAGAGAATCCGACGCCGGAGAATCCCTAAGACTGAGAGTGAGGGAATCTTGGGAATCCAAGACACATGCCACACTCTAACACACATGGTATGGCATACCATGTGTTTTGGTGGCATTCAGACGCTCCAGAGCCCCTCTCCGGAGAAACCCTAGCCCCGTTGGGGTAAAGAGGGAACTGCCATTCTGGCCTCTCTACGTACATGAGCCGGAAGGGGGTAGCAAAGTGGAACCAATTGCTTGGTTGTGTTCGGTTAGGTCCAAGTAACACCCAAGGCAATGGTAGAGCAGACCTTTTCGCAAGATTCCCCCCGTTCTGTCCTATCCGGGAGTTTCGGGCTCTAAGTAGTCCTGGAGCCCGCCAAAGAGAATCCGACACCGGTGAAGCCCTAACACTGATAGTGAGCGGATATTGGGCATACAATATCCATTCCACACTCTAACACACATGGTAAGTCATACCATCTGTTGCGGTGGCATTCAGACGCTCCGGAGCCCCTCTCCGGAGAAACCGTAGCCCTGCTGGGGAAAAAGACGGAACTGCTGTTCTCGCCTCTCTACGTACATGAGCCGGAAGGGGGTAGAAAAGTGGAACCAATTGCTTGTTTGTGTTAGGTTAGGTCCAAGGAGCACCCAACGAAATTGTAGGGCCCACCTTTTGGCAAGATCCCGCCGTTCCGTCAGATCTGGAAGTTTCAGCCTCTAAGTAGTCCTGGAGCCCGCGAAAGAGAATCCTACGCCGGTGAAGCCCTAACACGGAGAGTGAGGGAATCTTTGGCATCCAAGACCCGTGCAACAGTCTAACACACATGGTAAGTCATATCATTTGTTGTGGTGGCAGTCAGATGCCTGAAGCCACTCTCTGGAGAAACCCTAGCCCCACTGGGGAAAAAGACGGAACTGCCGTTCTAGCCTCGCTACGTACATGAGCCGGAAGGGGGTAGAATAGTGGAACCAATTGCTTGGTTGTGTTAGGTTAGGTCCAGGTAACACCAAAGGCAACGGTAGGGGCCACCTTTGGCAATATTCCCCCCGTTCTGTCAGATCCGGGAGTTTCGGGCTCTAAGTTGGAACCCTGCTAGAGAAAATGCGACGCCGGTCAATCCCTAAGACAGAGAGAGGGTATATTTGGCATCCAAGACCCATTCCACACTCTAACACACATGGTATGGCATACCATGTGTTGCGGTGGCATTAAGCCGCTCCGGAGCCCCTCTCTGGAGAAACATTAGCCGCACTTGGGAAAAAGGCGAAATTGTCGTTCTGGCCCCTCTACGTGAGCAGGAAGGGGTTAACAAAGTGGAATCAATTGCTTGGTTGTGTTAGGTTAGACCTAAGGAACACCTAAGATAATGGTAGGGCCCACCTCTTGGCAAAATACCCCTCGTTCCGTCAGATCCGGGAGTTTCGTGCTCTAAGTATATAGTCCTGGAACCCGCCAGAGAGAATCCGACGCCAGTGAAGCCATAACACAGAGACTGAGGTAATATTTGGCATCCAAGACCCATACCACACTCTAACACACATGCTAAGTCATACCATCTGTTGTGCTGGAATTCAGACGCTCCGGAGCCCCTTTGCGGGGAAACCCTAGCCCTGTTGGGGAAAAAGACGGAACTGTCGTTCTGGCCTATCTACGTACACGAGATGGAAGGGGGTAGCAAAGTGAACCAATTTCTTGGTTGTGTTAGGTTAGGTCCAAGAAAGACCAAAGACAATGTTAGGGCCCACCTCTTTGCAAGATTCCCCCCGTTCCGCCAGATCCGGGAGTTTAGGCTCTAAGTAGTCCTAGAACCCGCCAGAGAGAATCTGACGCTAGTGAAGCCCTAACACAGAGAGTCAGGGAATCTTGGGCATCCAAGACACATGCCACACACTCCAACACACATGGTATGGCATACATGTGTTGTGGCATCATTCAGACGCTCTGGAGCCCCTCTTCGGAGAAACCTTAGCCCCTTGGGGAAAGCCTCTCTACGTACGTGAGCCGGAAGGGGGTAACAAAGTGGAAGAAATTGCTTGGTTGTGTTAGGTTATACCCAAGGAACACCCAAGTCAATGGTAGGGACAACCTCTTGGCAAGATTCCTCCCGTTCTGTCAGACCCGGGAGTTTCGGGCTCTAATTAGTCCTAGAGCCCGCCAAAGAGAATGCGACGCCGATGAAGCCCTAACACAAATAGCGAGGGAATCTTCGGCATCCAAGACCCATGCAAAACTCTAACACACATGGGATGTCATACCATCTGTTGTGGTGGCATTTAGACGCTCCGGAGCCCCTCTCCCGAGAAACCCTAGCCCCGTTGGAAAAAAAGACGGAACAACCGTTCTGGCCTCTCTACGTACATGAGCCGGAAGAGGGTAGAAAAGTGGAACCAATTGCTTGGTTGTGTTAGGTTATTTCTAAAGAACACCAAATACAATGTTAGGGCCCACGTATTAGCAAGGTTCCCCCCGTCCGTCAGATCCAGGAGTTTAGGCTCTAAGTAGTCCTGAAACCCGCGAGAGAGAATCCGACGCCGGTGAAGCCCTAACACAGAGAGTGAGGGAATCTTGGGCATCGAAGACACATGCCACACTCATAAAGAGGGAGAGTTGCAACCCATGTGTAATTGAATATAAAAAATATAGTTCACCTCAGAAAATCGCATGAATTACCATGAAAATTATTTAAAAAATGGCCAGAGGGAGAGTTGCAACCCATGTGTAATTCTTAAACAACAACAAAAATATTATGTACAACTAAAAAAACTCAAAATGCGAAGCTATTTGCGACTCATAAAAATAGCATGAATCACGATGCACAGAAATGAAAAAAATAATAAAGAGGAGGAGTTGCAACCCATGTGTAACTGAAAAATAAGATTTTTTTTCAAATGGTTAGAGGGTAGTTGAAACCTACGTGTAATTGAAAAGGAAAGTGAGTTGTAACTCATTTGCAACTCAAAATAAAAACCTGTTGCGCCCAAGTTGCAAGATGTATCTCGCACAAATCCTGATGCACAAAAATTCAAAAATATGGTGAGAGGGAATTTTGCATCCCATGAGTAATTCAAAAGAAAAAAAAATTAGTTGCAACTCATAAAATCGCATGAATTATGATGCAAAATAATTTAAAAAATGGTTAGAGGGAGAGTTGCAACCTATGTGTAACTGAAAAAAAAGATTATTTGCAACTCACTTGCAACTAAAAAACTCAAAATGCAAAGCAATTTGTAACTCATAAAAATTGCACGAATTCATGATACACAAATATTTAAGAAATGGTTAGAGGGGAGTTGCAACCTATGTGTAACTGAAAAAGAAGAAGAAAAAACAATGGTTAGAGGGGAGTTTCAACCTATGTGTAACTGAAAATGAAATAAAATTTAAAAATGGTTAGAGGGGAGTTGCAACCTTTGTGTAACCGAAAAAGAAGTGAGTTGCAACTCATAAGGAAATACCAGTTGCACCCAAGTTGCAGCTCGTATATCACACAATTCACTATGCACCGAAAAAAATGATAAGAGGGGGGAGCTGCAACCCATGAGTAATTGAAAAGAAATAAAATTTGTTTAAACTCAACTGCAACTGAGAAAAATATTAGTTAATTCAATTTATTCCAACAGTTTTAAGTAATTTTTATGGGATTGTTTATTCATTTGTCCAAATTTATTCCTACACTTTTAAGTAATTTTAGTTTGTGTAATCGTTAATTCAATACTTATTCTCGTTATTTCTTGGGGTGCATATATGGGGTGGCCCATGGGTGAGACAAGAGTGACACAAGGATTGCCGGAAAACTGGGGATTCCCTATGTAGCGCTCTTTGCGAGCGGTAGCCTCGAACTTGCCTGCGCAGCTTGGCTGCTCTCTCGCTCCCTCGGTTGCTCGCTCGCTCATGGGCCGGCCCATTTATATTTTTTTCTTTTCAATTTCTGTTGTTAGAAAATATTCATATAACTTAAAATTAATATCTTTTAAAATGGTGAACAAAATTTAAGTTTGAACGATTCTAAAACATGAACAAAAATATTATGTATGAACAATTCTCAAATTTGAACAAATTCTAATTTGAACGTTTTTCATTTGAACAATTTTAAAATTTGAACAATTTTTCTACCAGAACAAAAAATCAAATTTGAACAAAATATAATTTTGAACATTTTAAAGTTTGAACAATTTTTAGTTTGAACAAAAAAAGTTTCTAAAAAAAAATTCGGTGAACAAAAAAGAAAATGAGAAAAAAAATGAAAAATAGAAAAAAAATGAAAAACAGAAAAAAAATACAATAAAAAGAATAAAACAAAAAGTCAGATACAAAAACTTGTCATAGCCTGTTGGCAGTGCACCCTGTCCCTTCATATCCCCAGTACCCAGGTTCGAATCCCCTTCTCCCTTTATATTTCTTTACATTTTCATTTTATAAGCAATGGCTAAATGGGGACTCGCTATAAGCTCTCCCTTTATATTTCTTTACATTTTCATTTTATAAGCAATGGCTAAATGGGGACTCGCTATAAGCGACACATAGTGTCCGCGGAAAAGTGCGACAGCAAGAATTGGCTTTATTTGGTTGATTGCGACAAATAGATTGCGTGCTCATCTAACAGATGAGTTGATTCAGAGTGAGGCGATTGTCGATCATAATAAGTTCCATTAAAGCATTGTTCAGTACAAACTTTTTTTTATATAGTGGCAGGGGCCTCAAATTAATAGAGCAAAGGTACATCAAGCATCCAAAAAAAAAACATCCCATGAGGATTGGCCTCCGCATAGCAATGGTCCCGTTGTAGGGACAATATAGGCCCAATTACGCCTCTCTGTGCCCGTCCCGGTTTACTCGTTTTCGAGTCGACTTCTGGCCTGTCTAGACTAAATTACCGAGTGGTGAACTTGTGCTCGTGATTGCCACACCACGTTGGTTGGCCGGAGGAATGAAAAAGGAAGTTAATCCGGCGATTTGGGATCGATCAATGTTGTCATGTGCGGCACAGGCGGCGAGTCTCGACCGCCCTTCCGCCGCTGCAGCCTCTGCCATCGGCGGCTCCGCTGACGACGTGCCTCCTTGGATTTCTCTCCACGAAGATATCGTCGGCCTGCTCGGCTGGGCCGTGGACCTGTTGGACTACATCCGCTTCCGTGCCGTATGCAAGCACTGGCGATCCAGCACCGTGTGTCCTCGCGGCCGAGGCATCACGGACGCCCGCTTCCACCCTCGCAGGTGGATGCTGCTGCCGGCCGCAGCGCCACAGGCCGCAACGTGAACGTGGTCATGACTACAGCGCGACACACTTCCTCAACCTATCCACCGGAGCCTACGTCAACCCTTGGCTCCCGCGTCTTTGGGAGAACGGCGTCCTCACCTCGGTCGAAGGCCTCCTTCTCGTGCATCGGCGCGGAGGGACCACCATAAAAATCCTCCATCCCTTCACAGGAGACGTTGCGGACCTCCCGCCACTCACAACTCTCATCACAAAGTGGCAAGCCGAGTTCAAATACCGTGATGGTTCGAAACTGCTATAGCACGCGCGCTCGACCGCTCGCGCGGATTCCACGCGCAGAAAACGCGTGGGGTGGGTCCCACCCCTCCTTCTTCTTCCTCCCTCCTTCTTCCTCCCTGCTTCTTCTTCCTCCGCGCGACCGCCCGTGATCCCCTTCCTTCTTCGCGCGTGGCCGGGGCCGGGGAATAGCACCGCCCGCGAGCTTAGGGTAGCCTCGCCGCCGACGGGGACGGCGCGGCTGGCCGCGACGTCGCCGGCCAGGCGAGGGACACGGCAGGGCTCCGCCGGGCTTAGGGTAACCTCGCCGCCGACGGGGACGGCGCGGCTGGCCGCGACGTCGCCGGCCAGGCGAGGGACACGGCAGGCTAGGTGAGGAACGCGGCCGCCGCGAGCTTAGGTTGGGGGGTGGGGGTGATCGCCGGCGACGAGCTTCAGTCGGTGGGTGGGGGGCCTTAGAGGAATGGTCGGGGCGGCGTTGGACCGGCGGAGGAGGCGGTTTGTTAGGGCGGGACGGCGAGGCGGCCGCGGAAGCGCTGCTGGCCGCGGGTGGGGTGGCAGGCGGTTGGGCCGGCGGTTGCCGCGGGGGATCCGCGCGTGCGGTTGTCCGGATCCGCGCGTGCGCGCTGTCGGAAACCGCGCGAGCGATCGAGCGCTCGCAAGGTAGCATCGCCCGTGATGGTTACATGTTTGACAACACGACCGCCTCCTTGAGTGTAAGCGCCGATGGAGTCGCAACCGTCATGATTGCCGGTTTAAAGTTTTGCCACGTCGTTTATGCTAGCACCAAGGACGATTGTTGGAGTTTATCGGACGGAAAACGCTAACCTTCCGCCGGGGGAAACGTCCCACTCCATCGTCCGCCTCCACAACCTGACAAGCGTCCCCGCGGGTCCACCGAAGATGCTGCTTCCTTATCCCCTTCCTCCATCGAACGACTTTTATTTCGCATCGCATCTTGGTTTAGCACAAATCCAGCGCTCGCCGTGCCCGCCGTTGGGAGGCCGTGCCACCTCCTGCTCCTCTTTGCTTGCCTCACCGCCGGTGGGAGGCCGCTCCCTAACCTCCCCCGCCTCCTCCTTCCCTTGAGATAGCATCCCAACATCCTGCCGCCATGGCTCACATGCTCCTCGAGCCGCCGCTAGGATGCCGCTCCGCCGCCGGGGGAGGCAGCTCCCACTCCCCTGCACCGATGCTGACAAGGGGACCACCACTACGGCGGGGCGGAGGATGCCATGCTGACCCCCACCAATTTCATTGAGGACGACCCCCTCGTCCACTGGCTCACGCCCGGGAACTCGCCGTGCTGCGACGCCTGCAAGGCCAACATCTCCGCCCGAGCTCTTGCTGGCGCCGACATGGCCGGCGTCGTGACCAAGCTCAGCGACGGCTCCTACGCATTCCGTCTCCAGGTCGCGCCCGCTTCGTCACGGAGGAGTCCCTCGGCTTCCACCTCCACCGGCGACCGCTGTCCAACCCGCAGCTTCCGTGCCCTCGCCGGGATGAGTGGGGCGTGGACGTGACGCTCACGGTGAGGCCGCGCCGCTGCGCTCCCGGCCGCTCCCCGACGTGGCACCACCACCAGCACGCCGCGCCGCCGGAGGTGATGCTCCCTACGGTTGTACCAGAGGCGGGATGGGATGTTCCGAGCGGCCGGAGATAACGCAGTGCTACCGGCGGCGGAGGAGATGCCAATTTTTTAGCAGTTTTTGCTAAAAAAATTGTACAAATTTTTGCTACAATAGGTTTTTTCGTTTGCTTTTTTTGTATAAATTTTTTGCTACCGTAACTCCGGCGAGGTCCAATTTTTGCTCTAATAGCATAATTTTTTTGCTACAATAAGGTTATTTTTTTTGCTTTTTTAGAATAAATTTTTTGTTCTCCGGCGAGCAAAAGTCTCCGGCGACGGCTCCGGCGAAATCGACTTTTTGCTTCTGTAGCAAAAAAAATTGCTACAGTAACTCCGGCGAGGTCTGTTCTTTTTGGGGGTGAAACGTTTTTTTGCTACGGGAGCAAAAGCGGGACTTTTCTTTGCTACGGGAGCAAAAGCGGGATTTTAGGCAAAAAAAAAAATGGACACGTGTCAAGCAGGGGGACCGGGGGATGAAAAGTTTCTATCTCCCGGGGGACGCCCAGTGCTGTCCTTATCGGACTGGAGGTACTTTACCTCCCACGAAAACGGAAGGGATATTTCATGCCAAGGAAAAATCTACGGTTTGCAGCCGTCGACCGACGGATATAAGATACTCCAGCTCAACCCACCCCGACATGAGCATGGGGCTAGGGAGGACACCAATTGTTTTTCATTTGTGGCACCCAAGGTGATCGGTGTATGTCCCGCCCGCAAGATCTTTAAACCAATCCAACTTGTAGAATGTGACTCGGAGATAATGCTCACGGGGTCTAGAGATTGCCCATATTCCACACGGATGGTAGTCTACAGAGTGTCAGATCTAATGTCGGGAAGGGTCATCCCGCTTACAAGCATCGGAGGAAATGCTCTTGTGGTTAACATCGGAAGGAGTTTCAGGGCGGTATCTACCATCTCTGGCGACACCATCGTGCGTACATGTCCGGCGCGTGAAGACTATATTGGACAATACCACATTGGTGGCCGTTCGTGGTCGCCGGCAGTGGAAGAAGAATGTGTAAAATATGACAACCATGTGCGGTGCACTTGTACCCTAGTTTCTGTTACAAATAGGCGCAGCGAAAAGTAGATCAACCAAGAACAAGAACACGGATTTTTACGTGAAAACCCTTACGGGAGAAAACCACGGCACGCACAAAGGCGTATCACTATAATTGGGAGGAGTATTACAATACACGAGAGGACAAACCCTCTACGTGCTAATCTGGTGGATCTTTCTTGATCTCACATCTTGCTCTCTCTCAATCTATTCTATGACTATCTCGCACTATATATTGGGGCAAACAACTCTCTTTCTTGGCGGACACGAAATAGAGTTGTAGTTGTGCACGTCTAGCACGGTTGACATGCCTTAGTCTGGTAGGACTACATATGTAGTACAACTCTTGTATGGGATTCGGAACACAATAAAATAACACTCCACCTTGAGACGAAATCCCGTACAATAATCATAGATAGCATCAACTCCTCAATTAAAATCATCACAAGTGAATCTTGTGTCTTGAAACGTCCATAGGACTTATAAACTTCTCATGAAGTCATACTGAGCAAATCAATCGGTAGGTCGTCGAGAAAACACACAGCTGTCAACAAAGCAGACATACAAAATTTGGGAAACTCCCAATAAAAGTCTGAGTCTGTGTCACTGACCTCAAAAACCGAAACTGCTCAAATATCATCAAATGACATAAGTCATCATATCTCCTGTGGTGCATAAACGAGCGCATAGCTCATAGTGCAACATCTTGATGCACATCGCATTGTGAAGAACTCATCTCATGGAATCTGAACATGCTACAAAACACATAGCACAAATCTCGGCAAACATACTCATGCAAGAGCATCTTGTACGGAGCATATCACGTACACCCAAAAAACTGCCGTCTGAAAAATCCATGACATGGTCTAAAACTGTCCATGTAAAACAACTGTCGGATGAAGGAACCTTCTAAACATGCATTGGAGCTTAAACTCTGCAATAAACCTCTCTTGATAGAGCAAAGACAACTAAATTGTACTTGAATCTGAACAGTACTAATGTTGTAGTATCTAGCAGACACATATCTCCTTGCATCACAACTGATCCTCATCACGAACATGAACTAAACCTTCACATGCATAACAACAAATATCTCTGGAGAGTATAGAGTATATGCTGGCTACCAACAGGCTTAATAATTATCTCCTCCTTAATTTTTCTGATAACTGAACTGTGTTCTTCAAATAAGTGCAGCAATATTGCATCCAATATATCTGACGGGGTATAATCCGAAAACTCCACCTTTGTAACATCCCAAGTATGAAAAATAGCCATTAGAATGTTTTGCTCTCTGTTATTTTATGTTTTGCATCATGACATCATGTTGGTTGCATTTGTTTTGCTTGTTTTCCATTTGTTTTCCTCTGTTTTCCTCTGTTTTGCTTTGTTTTCTAATTGTTTTCCTTTGTTTTCCTTTGTTTTCCTTTGTTTTCTATTTGAATTTCAACTCAAATTTCAAACCTTGTTTCATACTTGTGATGTTACAATTTCCAAAATGATATTTCAAATCAAAACAATCAATTGTTTCCATTAAAGTTGTGATTTCAAAACAGTTGTTTTGTTTCTATCAAAAATTCATTTAATATCAAACCCTTTTCAAATTCAATTACAATTTCTTCCAAACAACAACCATGTTGAATTTATGAGAATTACAAACCAAATTATAATCCTTTTTGTTTCAACTAAACCAGAAGGTTCAAACTATTTCAATGATGGCTTATAATAATTCACTAAATCCAAATGTTATTCAAATTCAAATAAAATCCCCAAACAGCAAACCAGTTTTGAAATTATGAAACTTACAAAAACCAAACAATCATTTGTATCAAATAAACATGGCTTGTTAAACAATGCTTTGAATTGCTTAAGTTTCAATTAATCACTTAATTCAATTATTCCATTAAATTCCTTTATTTTATCAAACAGCAAATAACTTGAAATAATTTTTGAAAACAAAGGCTTTGCAATGTTGCTGTTGCTATAACCACTCATCCAAAATTTTCTACTAACACTCTACTCCTAAAAACCTCCCTTTCTCTCTTATTCCAATCAGCAAAAAAAAAAACAATCAGAAACAAAAAAATAATAATAATAACAAGCTAACAGCTACCAGGGAGAGGGGCAGGCCCAGCCCAAATTTCTCCCCTGGCCCGATACCCCCCTCGGGCATCGTCTTCCTCGTACGGACGACCATCCAGCACCTCCACGTATTCAGAGAAGGAGAGCAACGGCTGCTGCTCGCTCTCCCCCTCCTCCTAAGCCCTAGCGGCCCTAGGGTTTCCCCTCCACCCTTCTTCTCCCTCCTTCCTCTCTCCCCGCCTCCATCTCTCCTTCCACCTCCATCTCTCCTCTCTGTATCTTTTCTGTTCTCCGGTGATCGCCGACGTTGGAGGCTTCCTCCGGCCCGGGCGAGCGCGGGAATGGAGCCTCCCCACCGCGGGCTTCCTCCTCCACCCATTGGTGGGCGCCGGGAGGCAACGAGGCGCCGCCGCCGTGCCCATCTTCCCGCCGGCCGCTCCCTGCTGCTGCGACCTGCTGCCCCGACGTGCGACCCTCTGTCCGCTCGAGGTACTCGTCTCCTTCCCCTCGCTTCCCCTCTACTCTCCTCCCTCACCTCCTCTATCTCCCGCAGCACCCCACGCCCGTCCGCCCGGCGCCACCGCGAGCACAGCGCCCAGCGAGCCGCCGGCGACCATCCCTCGTTTCTGTCCGCCCAGGTTCAGCTAACGAGCAGTTTTAGATTCAGAGAAAAAAATCCCGCGACCTCCACCTTATCCACCCCCGAGGCCCCTTCCTATCACCAAATCAAGCCCACCGTAGTGGCTAGCTGCCACAGCGCGCACAGCAAAGGGGAGGGGTTCGAGTCCCCCCTCCCTCAATTAAACCAAATCTTTTATTTTCCATTGTTTTGTTACAGCACATCCCAGAAAATCACACACAGGTCCCTGTATTTCTTTTCTAGTCCCTGTTTAATTTTTCCTAAGTCCCTAGAGGTAATAAAAATGGCTGATTTGCACCCTAATCTTGTAAAATGCATAACTAAATCATTTTAACTCCAAATTTAACTTTTTAAATATGTTTTCAATACCAAATAAAATGCTCTACCCAAATATAAAATTTGTTTACTGTTTTGAATATTTTAAATTGGTGCAAAATTTGAAAACTTGTTTAATTCACTTAATTTTGCAAAATTCATAACTTGGGCATAAAAAATTCCAGATTCAACAAACTAAATATGTTTTCCAATCAACTTTTCATGTACTTTCCAAATATAAATTTTGTCTGCTGTTTTGAATAATTTAAATTGCTGAAAACAATTGTTTCTTAATTATTGCATTTAAAATTGCCAAAATAATAACTTGCTCATTTTAAATCCAATTTCAACAAATGAAATATGTTTTCCATGCAAAATGAAACCACCTTTCCAAATATAAATTTTGTTTCATGATTTGAATAATTAAAATTGCCTAAATAATTTACACCTTGTTTAAATCATTTAAATTTGCTAAATTCCTAACTTGATCAAATTAAATTCTTTTGGGACATATAAAATATGTTTTCAAACCATAAAAGTATAAGCTTTTCAAATATGAATCTCACTTAATGTTTTGAACAAATAAAAATCCAAATAAGTTCATGTTTGAATTAAATTCATTTAAATCTTGTTTAACTTGTTTAATTCATAAGTAATTATTTCCAAATCCTTTTTCAGCAAGTGAAACATGTAATCCACCAAAAATTGTGTGTTCTTTTCAAATATGAACTTTGTTATCTAATTTGAACAATTTAAAGTGGTGAAAACAACAAATGCTTGTGTAACACCTTTAAGAAACCAAAATTCCTTAACTTAATAACTAAAATTTCAAAATTGGTAAATCTTATTTCCAATTGATTCTATTGTTGTTATTTTGTTTTTTTCCTCATCCATGCATCATGCTAATCCACTTTCACATATTGTTTAGTTGTAAAACAATTGTTTCAACCTTAATTCATGGGCTTTCCATATGCAATCCAATTGCATATGGGTCCATTTAAACATGTTATCTTGTCAACTAGTTTATTTCTGATGCATCAATTAAATTGACATGCATCATCCCATGTTTGTGCATTATACCATGTTATTGATTGTTTATCTCTCTGCGATGTTTGTTTGCTTCTTCTCGGATAAATGACGACGTTGAGACCGACGATACTTACGACACCCCTTCTAAGGACTTAGCTCAGTACCAGGCTACTGGGTTTGCAGGAAAGTATTCACTCACATGAACCATTGTGTTCCTTTCAACATGGGATACCGATACTTTCCGTTGTCTATTCTGCTAGCCCTATGAATAGTTGTTTCTGTTACGAACCTATCACATGTTATCCTTTAACCCTGATATTGCCTCACCTCCACACCTATAACCTTTTGCTTGTTGCCCGTGTCTCACTAGCATGCTTAGGGTTGTTTTGCTCGAGTCTGCTGTCAGTTACTTTCTGTTATCTTATTTCTATTACGTTCTGGGGCTCGAGGTTAAACAATGAATCATGTTAATGTTATGATTAATAATAATTTGATGATAAGGCACCGGCAGGAGGCCCTGTTTGGTTTTGAGGCCGGCTAGTGTCGACCCTAATTAGGAAAAGGGTCTTGTCTACTGATCCATGATGAGCGCACTACCCGCATGTGGGAAGCGTGTATGGGCGCCCCCCTCAATTTGATTCGATTCGCATCTCGTCCAAATCGTCTCATTTAGTTCGGGTGTTCCATTTGCCGCATGCATGTTTTTGCGAGCCCAGGCCAGGGTGGAAACTTTTGTAGTCGGCATTTAGGGAGACACGTTCTTAGAGTGCTATGAGGGTCCCCTTTTCTTCGTGGGGCTTGATTAGCCGTGCGCTCACTGCACGGGGTTCTTTGGGCTTGATGCGAAGAAGAGTCGAGTTGTGTTGAGTGCCCCGCTTGGTGGAAGGGCCATTCCATCTTGCGGGTTATTCTTACGTGTACGGCTAAATTGGTGCATCCCTGCAGGGTAAATCTTCTCGAGAAGCCGTGTTTTCCGCGGTTATGGATTACTTGGTGAAAGTACTGGCTAACAAGTACTCAGGACAACTTACACCTAATGATAAACAACCTTACACCCAATGATTAACAACTTGACTAGTAATAGGCTTAAGGACACCCAATCTGAACCCTCATTAATCCAACTGTGTGAGTTATCCTCGGATTGCTTCTTTGGATAAGGGGCGAGATTCAGGATGGGTTTGTTTGGAGTTAGCTATAGTTGGTTACGATACGCGATCTTATCCCCTTTCTGTTAGCCGGAAGTGGTAGTAACTCTGTAGTTGGTTAGAGCAGCCAGTTGCAGCATCTTTTATATCCCCTTCCTTCCGTTGAACCCAAAGCATCTGTGCTTGGTGTTGACGGGTTACACTTTGGTGAACTGTGAGTCTTGCTTGCCAGTACGTTTATGTACTGACCCCTTTGGGGCTGTGGTTTCCGCAGACTACGTTTCCGAGGATCTACATGGTGGCTACTACGTGGAGTATGACGAGACTGCTGACGAGTAGATAGCGGACCCGGGCAGGATCCGAGACTTCGTGGATGGGCTCCGTCTTTTCGTTTCCGGCCTCTTAGGCCTATTGAGTTCTTGTCTGTACTCAGACATGTTGAATGCTTCCGCTGTGATGTAATGATAATATGTTGGGACATGTGTCCTCTGGATGATTGTATTTGCTATCTCTGCTCTAATGAGAGCAATTTGCAACTTATTTCCATCTTTTGTGTCCTAGAGATATGTTGTGCTATCATTCTGTTCAACGCCGTTGACGTACCATGTGTGTATGGTTTGAAGTACGTCAATGGAAGTATCCTGATTTCTATGGGATGGTTTACGTAGACGATGAACAGTAGAGTTTGGTTGTCACACATACGTGTGTTGGCCTACTCGTAAGAGATGCGGGTGCAGGTAAGCCCCGTAATCCAATCATCTGCTGTTCAACGGAACTGCGAGTATCCCCTAGAAGTCCGGGTGCGACAACCTTAAACAAAAACATATCCGGTGCATCCTCATAATCGGCTTGCGCCAACAATCGCTCGCATCTTGACTTGCCATATGGAAATCCTTGTGTCACACTCCAACAACGAACGCTGGTACTTCATGATAACCATGAGCAAATAATTTGTGCACAAAGCAGTACAAGCCAAAGAACAGAAAATATCTCCAAAGAAATTAATCTATACGGAGCAATGAGCTAAAGAGATTGCACCTCGTAGCTCTTTGGTGGGTATAGCAATTGGAGATTGAAAGTAAAATAACTGACACAGGCTTCACGTGTTGTAGCAGCAGCACACCGGCCTTTACCTTTTCTCCTCGGGAGTCCAAGCCTCCAACTCCAAGAATTCACACACGTACTATTGTTGCTTCCTTCTTAACTCAAGAAGCCACCAACCAGGAAATTGTCTCCTCGAGACTTGGCCCTTACGTGAGTAGTAGCGCAGGAGCACTTGTCTCCTCAGCACTTGATGTGAATAAAAACAAGAAGCAGAATAGTATCATAGCATATCATACTTTACTCGGGACCTGGTCTTCCAGCGATTCACAGCTTAGCTCAACGAATCAATACGGCACGGCGCGCGTAGCAATTGCTCCTCGTACGGAATTCAACCGACTTGAGATAGCGCCCGATCCGAATTAGTACTTGACTCGAAAACTTCCGACAATGAATCCAAAACCAATAGACAGATCTTCAATAGCGGCGCACGGGACGCCAAAAAATCTCTGAACTCCCCCGGTCTCCGATGTAATCCAAACAATGCTTGATCTTGGTGATGCCATGAAATTGCGGCGGGTTGATCCAATCGACGATGCACGATGCTGCCCGGGAGCGCAGCGGAAAGTCTCCCGAGCAGCGAATCGATCTTCAAACCTGAAGCTCTGATACCACTTGTTACAAATAGGTACAGCGAAAAGTAGATCAACCAAGAACAAGAACACGGATTTTTACGTGGAAACCCTTACGGGAGAAAACCACGGCACGCACAAAGGCGTATCACTATAATTGGAAGGAGTATTACAATACACGAGAGGACAAACCCTCTACGTGCTAATCTGGTGGATCTTTTTTGATCTCACATCTTTCTCTCTCAATCTATTCTATGACTATCTCGCACTATATATTGGGGCAAACAACTCTCTTTCTTGGCGGACACGAAATAGAGTTGTAGTTGTGCACGTCTAGCACGGTTGACATGTCTTAGTCTGGTAGGACTCCATATGTAGTACAACTCTTGTATGGGATTCGGAACACAATAAAATAACAGTTTCCCATGTCTACGGTACCTGCCACTGTAGTAGTAGTAAGTGGTGAGCTACTTCTCGTGACCCTTAACTTAGTTTGCTAGAGTACTTAACTTACACTGCTATGTTTATTAATTTTGTTGCCTGGAAATGAAATGCAGGAACCACAGCTACGATTAAGCTTTGGTGCATGAAACAACGGTTATGTATGTTTGTTTGACGTGCGAATGGCGTATTGGTTGTATATAATACATGTGTGATTCCGCTTTACTTCAGGCTTAAACTACTTATCGTATATAGAGGTATATTTAGACGGTGCTTTTTTTTTGTTCGGAGGGGTCATGCTTATAGATCGGAACGGAAGCACACGGGAGAAAATAATGAATACAGGTTCAAGTCCTTGCCCCGTAACACTCGAAAAAAAAACATTACTCTTGTTTCTGTAGCGGATTGTATTATCTGACGTTTGCTCGACGATCTTGAGATAAAACTCGATTTTCCTCTGACCCAGAATATAAAGCGTGATGTCGTTGGCACTTGTGCGTGATGTCTTCTGACCCAATTGACAGCCCATAACCCCTTATATACCCTGGGAGTTAGGGTTACAACGAGCCAACTAGGTCCTTGGCGGCGCACCTAAGATCTAAACCCTAAGAAGGATACGTGGTGATTCTCCGATGACTTCGCTGGGGATTATGACGTTCGGCGATCTCCGGCGAAACTTGTTCTCCATGGCGCACTCGGGCCCCTGCCTATACATCTTCAAGTTTGCGCTACGATGGATAGTGCAAGAATGGAACAAATTTTTTTTTTTTTGAGGTTTTAAGGCATGCGTTCTGCTATTCGATTAGAAAGAAAGCATGGTTTTTTTTTACAAGAGCTCCCCCAGAAGGGAAAAGGTCAACTAGACCCAAAAAGAAAAGCAAAGAGAAACTACGAGGCTCCTATCCCCCGGCCTCCGGGGTCGTCAGTGAAGGCGAAGGCCCTCAGCTCAATCTCGTCTCGCACAAACGCACAACATCTATAATGTTTTTTGCCGCGCTTGAGAAGACCCTCCTGTTGCGCTCCTTCCAGACGCCCCAAATGATATAGGTGATTACCCCGCTGGCCACTCTCCGCTTCTCATTCGAGAACTGCGCGAGATACTGCAGCCACCAATCATCAAAATCGCGATCCGCCGTGGACGCAGCAGAATGGATTGGGAGATCCCTCGCCGCAAGGACCGCATCCCTGACCGCCTTGGTGAAGGAGCAATCGTGGCATAGGTGCTGCACCGTCTCAGGGTGGATGCGGCATAGCTTGCAGATGGGGTCGTGCAGCCATCCCCTAAGCCCCAAGTTATCCGCCGTACGGATCTTCTTGTGGGCCACCAACCATGCAAAGAATTTGCATTTTGGCTCAGCGTGAGCCCTCCAAATTTTGCTCGTGTCGAAAGGCCTAAGCGCCCCGAAGAACTGACATCTGTACGCCGACGCTGCTGTGTATGTTCCTGAAAACGTCCACCACCAAGCTATTGTGTCAGGGTGTGGCGTGAGATGCACGTCCTGAAGTACTCTCCATAGTGAAACAAAGCTTTGGAGCTGTGCCGCGGTTGTGATGTTCTGCAACGCGCGGATCCAGCTTGCTCTCTCCATCTCCACGGCAACCGTCCTGTTCTTCCTAGTAGTGATCTCAAAGAGGTCCGGAAACCGCTGTCTAAGAATTCTAAATGAACTCAATATTTCTCTTTGAATGCCCATCTCATATTCAGGTCCGCTGTTGGTAAAGAAAATTCTCGGCGAGGTGTTTCGTCGTTGTCTCTAGACGCACTCTCTCCCTTTGTACCAAAATATATATAGTGTTGTTTGCACGGTGTTTGATGCATGAATTTGATCACTAATACATATAGCAACTTACATGTGTTAGGAATATACAAATGCTACTGTGGCATTCGTCTTGCAAAATATTTTTTATTTTTTATTAATATATTTTAGATATAAATCATAGTTTAAGATGGAGGTGTTAGTATTTCTCTATCAAATGATGAGCATCGTGGCGGCATCTTCCACTCTCATACCTCCTATTTCACTCACGCATGAATAAGAGGCTGTGGATATCCCGCCCTTCCACTCACTCTATTGAGAAGCCTTATGGAATGACATGTGTAAAACCTTTTTTCTCGACGATAGCGAAACCAACGGCTGATACGCATCAGACCAGCTAGTCATAGTACAGGGACGGAGCATAATTCACCAGATTGCCTGCCGACGCCTCGTCCCGTCCCCTTCATCTTGTACAGGGACGGCCACGGGAGAGTGGAGTACAGGGAGGTCCAGGGTCCATCATAGTTCCAAACGCTACGTCCAAATCAATAAAAACCAAGTGTGTCATATAAATTTGGGGACCGGCTAGCCGTTTCTTTGTCCAACCCACCACCCACCGTTGGGCATCCATGGCCAGAGGACTCCATCTCCCCGTTTTGGCCTTCCTCCTCTGCCTCTTCCTCCTCTCGGCATCGTCAGAGAGCACGACACAGCATGGCGGAAGCAGGACTGCCTACCACTTCCAGCCCGCCAAGAACTGGCAGAACGGTAGGAATTCACCTACGATTCGTGTTTTTCTTGTTATCACGGGTTGCATTGAGCTCATCTGAATCTTCTCTATTGCTGGTTGTTTTGGATGGTCACCTATACTGATGGTGCTGAGCAGATCCAAATGGTATGTAAGCGCAATTCATTTTCCTTCTCTCTTTCATGCCGCTCGGGTCGTGCGCTTGCTTTCTAAATTAGGCGTGAATGACTTTTAGAGTGGCTAAAGTTTTGAGTAAATTCCACTTTTTATCCTATAGTTGTGCGTCATGTTACTAAAATTCTATTGAAATATCGCATCTAAAAATATTTGAACACATTTTTTACCATATTTTAGTATTTTGAATGATTTTTTCGATAAGCCCGATGAGGCGTGACAAAATATGTTACATAGGAGGGCATCATCGGCGATGATATCCACTATTCTCTGGTCTATTTGGTTCTTCGTCGCCGTCCTCACATTTTTCGAATCTCAACCATTACCTCATTCCTTACCCAATGCATATACATCCGAAAATAGTGTCTATAGTTTATAAAAGGAGTAATCCGTACAAATTTTGATTTGACAGAGTAATTAATATAATTTTATTTATAACTAGTGATAAAAAGTGAAACGACTCTTGATTTTTCTTGGTTTTCCGGTCTCAAGTTGTACCTCGAACTAGCCAACGTCGGCAACCTGCGCAACTACGTTCTCTGTTCGTCCGCAAATGAGTGCACTTCTATCTTTTAATTTTATTAGTCAAAACTTTTTAAAATTTTAATCAACTTTATATAAAATAGTAGTAATATATTTGCCATCAACTTGATCTAGTGATATTAACTGCTGCTAGTTGTACACTTATTTGCGAACTCGGTGCGAAGTCCCGTTTTGCACCGGGTTATTACTTATTAACCATGATTAAATATCTTCGCCGTTTTCGGTAAGATATTACCACGGTGTACGAGAGTGCTGAAACTGACCCCAAAAAAGAAAAGAGTGCAGGAAGTCTCAAACCTGAAGTTATTTTTCTTGCATGGACAGGGCCAATGTACCACGGCGGCTTGTACCACTTCTTCTACCAGTACAACCCTCACGGCGCCGGCTGGGGCGTCGGCAACCTGTCGTGGGGCCACTCCGTCTCCATCGACCTCATTAACTGGACCGCCCTCCCCACGGCCCTTGACCCAGACTCACCATTCGACGCCAACGGCTGCTGGTCGGGTTCCGCCACCATCCTCCCTGACGGCCGCCCGGTCATGCTCTACACCGGCATCGACGCCACTGGCAACCAGGTACAGAACATCGCCTTCCCCAAGAACGCCTCTGACTCGCTCCTCCATGAATGGGTGAAGCCCGACTACAACCCCGTCATCCCGCTCCCCAAGGATGTCGAGCACGACAACTTTCGGGACCCCTCCACGGCGTGGCGAGGTCGTGACGGCCTCTGGCGCGTGGCCGTCGCTGCCAAGGTCAATATGATCGTGGGGTCCACGCTTATCTACCGGAGCAAGGATTTCCAGCGCTGGAAGAGGAACGCCACGCCGCTCTACGCGTCGGGTGCCGCCGGCATGGTGGAGTGCCCGGACCTGTTCCCAGTGGCAGGGCCCGGCGCCGAAAACGGGCTCGACTGCATGCCCTCAAATAGGGCGACCAGGCACGTGCTTAAGCTGAGCGTGGTGGCCACGTTCCAGGACTACTACGTGGTGGGGCGGTATGACGACATGGCAGACACCTTCGCCCTTCCCGCCGGCACCGACAACGACTGCCGGACTTGGCGCCGACTCGACTACGGCCACGTGTACGCGTCCAAGTCCTTCTTCGACTCGCGCAAGAACCGGCGCGTGCTCTGGGGATGGGCCAACGAGTCCGACACCGAGGCCGACTACATCGCCAGGGGTTGGTCCGGTGTCCAGACGGTCCCGCGGAAGATCTGGCTGGACAGCGACGGGGTGCAGCTTCTGCAGTGGCCGATAGAGGAGATCGATTCACTGAGGAACAACAGGGTCAGGTTGCTAGGAGCCAAGGTGAACTCCGGCGGCGTGAATGAGATAATCGGTGTCGCAGGCTCGCAGGCCGACGTGGAGGTCGTCTTTGAGATTCCGGCCCTGGAGGGGGCGGAGAACCTCGAGCCTAATGGACTGCTGGACCCGCAAAAGTTGTGTGGCCAGAAGGGTGCGTCGGTGATGGGGGGCGTCGGCCCATTCGGGCTCCTCGTCATGGTCTCCGGTGACATGCAGGAGCACACCTCTGTCTTCTTCAGGGTGTTCAAGCACGATGCAAAGTACAAGGTTCTCATGTGCACCGACCTCACAAGGTACAACAAGAGCGCAGAGCAGCCTAGAATCTTGACTTACATAAGCGCCCGAGACCAAAATCCTAACAATCTTAATTATTTGGATAGATCGACTACGAGAGCCGACGTGTACAAGCCATCTTACGGAGGGTTCGTGGAAATGGACATCGAGAAGACCAGGAGCATATCTCTCAGAACATTGGTGAGTTCCTCGTCACATCCAACAAATTCAAATGTTCATCTATACTGAGATCAAACGAAAATATGATTTCTCTTGTTCTAACAGATTGATCACTCGGTGGTGGAGAGCTTCGGTGGCGGGGGCCGGACGTGCATCACAGCGCGGGTGTATCCCGAGCACGTGGAGATGGGCAACAGCCGCCTATACATGTTCAACAATGGGACCGGCATGGTCAAGGTGTCCAAGCTCGAGGCATGGGACCTGACAACGGCCACCGTGAACATCGCGGGCGATGTGTGATAACCCATTGTGCAATGGTTAGCCGTGTTATGTTTCAATATGGAAGCATGTGTATCGAGACCTAGTAGGTAAACTCACTTTTATTTCACGCCATATATGTCACTTATGTATCACTTAACTAGGATGCAAGATAATTAGATAATAAGTCCGCTTAACGTATAATAATTATACAATTTGCAAGACAATAAAGAAACTTCTGCAAATAAAGATGGAGTGAAAGCCTAATGGAGCAAATGTTCTAGGCAATTGGTTACCTTGTAAACCAATGGTTGACTTTAGTCGAGCGCACAAGATAAATTCTCTATGAGAAAAGTGTTGGATTTGATACGGAACTCCGTCTATTGTGATCTAGTACGGGAGAGCGGCGATCAGATTTTTGAGGGAGCGCACTCGCGCGACTGCCGACGGCGACTACTTCTCCAACGACGACTACTTTCCAGATCGCGGCAACTTCTTCATCTATGACATGGGCGACAACTTGGACAACAACACTGCAGTCGGTTCCGCTGCTGCTGCACCATACGTATCTCTCTCATCTGTACGAGACATTGCTGCAATTTCTATCTAGTTTTTGCCATAGAAGTGATATGTTTATCGACTGTACTATATATTTGCATACTTAGTTTAATTGCTAATGTCATGATTTAATTGATGCTATTTCAAATTAAATTGTATGCTAAATTGCTAATATATTTAACAATCCAAAAATATGATTATAGGCGATTTTATACACCGAGTTTTATTGCGTATACGCTTATATGTGTTTAAAATGGCTCAGTTAAAAATAGAATCAGCCGTGATGTGACGGGTCGAGTGGGACCTCACCGTTGTTTCTGTCTCTGATGAATTAGTCACACGAGGTGGATGTTTAGTCCCACCTCGCTAGTTTGAAGTGCGAACGACCATCTGATAAACCCGAAAGTGAAGCAATAATTAATGTCCAAGGATCAACTCCTCATCCAGTGAGTCTAAGCCTGGGAATTTTTTTAGATGGTTTTCAATAAAAAAAATTGGCTGTTTAGTCCCACATCGATTGTTCACAGTTGGTACGACCGACTTATAAACCCAAGAGTGAAACTAACAAAAAAACTCGTAACAATAATATATTCACCAACAACAACTTCTTCACCGGCCTGAGGTCGGGAAAAAGTCATCATTGGAAATTGTTACCAGTTTATTGTTATTTTAATGTATAAGTATTTTTTAATATATAAATAAATTTGATTGTTCAATTAATAAAGGATCTTGGAATTATTGATTATTAAATTAATAAAGGAGTTTGACACCCTCGATTACCCGCAACCTGATCAAAATATGAGTAGAGACGACTTAAAAAAAATACGTAGAGCCTATGAAATATCAAAATATCAATATAATAATAAACTAGCATGATTCATCACATCCAGGGGCATATATGTAGCCTTATATAGCGGCTGATCGATCGGCAATTACTTATATAGAGATGTCCTACTTACATATATATGGGCAATGATCAATTACATATATATGGCGCGCTACGGAGACTGCTACTAAAACTACTACTCCTCCTCCTCCGGCGGCGCGGTATCTCGGAGGGAGTGCATGGCGTCCATTGCCATAAAACTCCTCTATCCGGAACATGACTGGCGAGCCGATTGGCAAATGGGCGAAGACGGCAGTGAGGAAAACGTCGCCAACTCCTGAGGAGACCTCCACCTTGAGCTATCCCACACCCAGAGCCGGTTCTCAACACGTACCCCAGAGGGTTACTGCCACCCCGGTACAGTGGGAGGTCGGCGGAAGGTTGTTCCATTGAACTGCATCGTGTCTACTCTGTTTTGGCTGCCGATCCGTGGGGGTTTTGATGGGGATGTGATCGAGTGATGGAGCCATGTCACGGGCAGAGGTAGACGGAAGAGGAGCCCCTTATATATCCGTGGTGCACTCTAGTTTTAGTTAATGGACCGTGATTTGCATCGAGGGGCTGCGAGAATGCACATAGTTCGACACTGTTTTGTTCGTAGCTGTTCATACGATATTCCACACTCGTTGACCCGCCTTTGAAGCCAACACGAAGCCACGATCTAAACTGTTTATGCAGAGCTATCAAGCACGCGGATCGGTAACCAGCCAATAAGGTCATAGAGATATCGAGCACACAGATCGGTATTTGAAGCCAAGATCCACACCGCTTACTCAAACCGGTCGAACGGCACGGAATAGGGGAAATGTCACTTGGGATGGTCCAACTTTATATGGAACTCCGGGCAGATATCAATGTACTTTCACAATATTTAAAAAATTAAAACTTGGCAGAAATCGTTTTTTTCTTGACTTGGCAACATAATTTGGGTGCCTAAGCTTAAGTTAAATCGTAGAAGCCAAGGACCAAAAAATATGGTAGATCATTCACACATAGGGCTAAGTAGCATCAAGTCTCTGGATTACAAGGGAAACCTTACACTCCAGAGTAAACCAAACCAATTTTTTTTACGAAAATTAGTCATTTCCAACTGATGTTTTGAACATTAATTGTATGGTCATCAAGAAAGAACAATGTGAATTTAAAACATTGTTCCGCATTAACAACATTATTATATTTTTTGTAAGTGATAATTAATTACCATATGAGAATAAAATATTTTCTCAAAATATCTCATACTTAGAATGCACCCTTTATTCGAAGAGTACATGTAAGGATTTTTTTTTGCACATTTAAACAAGGCCGAAAACAAAATTGCTTAGAAATGGGGTTGTTTACCCTAGCTTTCGAGCTCTTCTCTACACCACATTTTTCACCTCAAGAGAAGAAATAGCTTGGATTAATAACGTAATGTTCATAATTGTGCAAAAGTCATTATAAAAGCCAAATACCAAAAGAACTGGTATAAATTTAAATTTTGGCTCAAATTAGAATTTAAATTAATAAAGCAACATTCGGATACGCATACCAATACGCATCATAGTAAACAACTATATCATATGAGTTTACACAGTTCAAATTAAAAAATAGCATTTATATTACACAAGTTTTTTACTTCTTCTTAACGCTCCATTTCTTCCTTATCGTCCTACTGTTGCTTGTTTTAGAATCTACACCGTAAATTTCATTCATGCTCTTGGTTTTCTTTGCGTCATTATCACTAGGCCGCCCCACGACATGTCCTAGAGTTTCAGTTTGTACCTCAACAGTTGTAATATGTTTAGATGACATCTCAACAGCAGAAGTAACTTCAGTTTGCACTTCAGCAGCTGGAATAGGTTCAGGTTGCACCTCGACAGCAAAAATAACTTTAGTTTGCACTTTAGGAGCTTCAATAGGTTCAGCTTGCACCTCAATAGCAGAAATAGCAAAATTTGCACCTTAGCTGAAATAGCTGGAATAGGTTCAGATTGCAACTCTAGAACAGAAATACCTAAAGTTTGCACCTTAGCGGCTGGGGTAGGTTCAGGTTGCACCACAACATCCAAAAGTGTCTCATTTTCACATATAAACAAGATCATCACACTTCTCCTTTTTTCTACTGCCATTGAGTCTTACCTTTTTTGTTGGCCAGCAATCCTCAACAACCAGGGGTTGCGAGTTTTTTTTGTATTGCACGCTTCCTTCTGTAAAGCAAAGGCAAAAAAGCTTGTTATTTCGTTAGTAAGTTAAACAAGCAACCAAATAAAAAACAACAAATATATGAATATACTTTGGACTTTCAGGAGTATAACGACACTTGGCAGATCCAACTTGGCGCCCTAGCTCCTCGCACAATTTGAATCTATTTTGATTAACTTTTTGCGACCTTTTAGGCTTTGCATCTTTTTTCTTCCTTTCTTACTACTACCACCTTTCTCAAACCATGCCTTGAATTTAGTATGTTCTGGCTGGCCAACATTTCTCTTAGTTACTAAAGGACACATCGCAAATTCAGTTTCCACTTCAGGCCACTGAGACTGATATGTAAGTGCTAGAATTGGGGTTGCAGACGCTGCCTTGAATTTTTATATTGAGTAATATTCATGCAAATATGGGTACATGTTTAGCTTCAACTTAGACACCAAGAAATGTATTGCATGCTCACATGGTTTCCGAGTGTGTTTCCACTCGAGGCAAGTGCAGTCATGTGTTTCAGTGTTAACAACATGACTCCTTCCAGTCTTGATATATCTAACTTCAGCGCCCCATACTGAAGATTTCTGAACAGACAAATGTGTAAGATTCCTGCTTGTGTTGACCATCTGCCGTACCACTGCAGGAAGCTTATCCCCTTGCAGACATTCACCATTCCTTTTTCTCAATTCCCACCAATGCATGAGCATCATCCTGATTTGTTCAACCATATCATGGACATGCAAGTCTTTCAACTGCTTCATCCTGTTATTAAAACTTTCCGCCAAGTCGTTGCTGATATGATCACACTTGATGCTAGTGTTAAATCCTGACATGTACCATAACGGATAATGGTAGGTGCTTAGCCATGTGCCAAACTCAGTGAATGTTGTTATTATCTTACCAAGATGATATGAATGTTTCTGTGTAGTGTAAGATCTTGCTGTTGGCCACATGGGCCTAAATTCTCCGCCTCTAACTTTTTTATCAAATTCATTCACATATTGCTGAAGAGCCCCCTCTGCTCAGCATGGGGGAAAACAATTTTGACTGCATTTTTTAGTGATTTACATGCATCTGTGTGGATTTCCAAAGGTGACACTGATCCTATGCATCTTTTCAACTGCATCATGAACCATGTCCAAGAGGCCTCTGTCTCTGGCTGAAACATGCCAACAACCACAGGGAACATCCAGTTGTGTCCATCTAGAGCATTGCATGCTGCCAATTGGCCACTCAACTTGCTCGTAGAAAAAGACGATTCTATGCCCAAATATGGACGACACCCTACTTTGAAGCCACCAATGCAAGGATCTAAAGCCATAAAGAACTTAGATAAGAATACTTTGTCATCCATTGTTACCTCGGTATCTATCTCCTTTGCCCAATCACCGTACTATTGTTTTATTGCCCTTTGTTTTGTCTTCCACACCATGGTATATTTTAGCTGAATTGCGGACAGCTTTTCCAAGTCTACTTTGAGTTTATTGGCGGTAGTGTTTGGTGTCTTGGCTAAAATGGGGGTGATTTTTTCTGCAACCCATAGATATGATGTCGTTTTCGATACTGTCTGTGAAGTTGTAATATAAGTATGTTCATGTGGGATTTTATTTACCCTGATTGTGAGTTCATCAGGTTGGCGTCTAGAATATATGTACCACTTTCAAGGATTGGCACTGCCATCAAAACCTCTGCACCTTGCCAACAACTTCTTTCTATCAGTCCAAAAAGTCTTGACATCAAACTCATTTTCACTTCATAAGTCTTGAAACACATCCTAAACTCATTCATGCTTGGCCACAACTTCCCTACTTCAAGAACGAGTTTTCCTTTGTCATACGCATGTATCATCTCATCATCACGAGCATCATCTCCATCATCTACAACATCTTCCATCAAATCTACATCCACATCAGACGAATTTCTGACACCCTCAGCAGGAAAAATAGATTCACATGTCTCCTCCTTATCTCTATCATCTACTAGAATGCCAAATAGTTTGGCCATCTCATGGTCAGGCATTGGTGCAATGAACAAATCATTATGCTCATCTATTTGTACCAAATTCCAGTCAATACAAGAAGCACCATGTCCCTCTTGTGCATCTGCAACAGCCAACTCATCAGGTAGTACTATCACTTCAGAATGTATGGTAATTAGGTGCCTTTGTGAAGCCCAATCATCATCTACTATCTGTGAAGCCAACTATGAAGTCACATAGACAACCTTGGAGTCAATCTTCAGATCAACAAGCCCAGCATAAAAATCAGCACGTTCGGTTTCCCACCCGTCTTGCCGATCGATTTCGTCAACCATTTGTGGGCCGTTCTCAATTCTCACATACTCTACCTTCCAATTATCGAATCGTAAAACTGGCACTTTTTGCTCTGGACCCCAACTAACACTCACCAATTCTCTCCACAAATTTTCGAACTACATCCTCTTCAATTTGCACTAGTTCTTGCTGATCAATATCTGCAAGCTCAACCTCCCATTTTACAATTGTATCTTTCTCAATTTTCTGCATGCTACCATCTACTAGCTTGCATGTTGATCAAAATAAATTCACTATAAATTCGAATATCCACGTAGCGCCAACATCAAACCCCGCGGGTAGTGTGAGCTAGCGAAACTGGTCCTAATCGAACTCAAATTAGGTTCGAGAGATGCGCATTGCCGATTTTAAGTTTTCTCGACAGTCTCCATATTGTTCGGCCCACCCACGACCACCACACACAATCTATGGCCGCCGAGAACATAGGCGACACGCTCAGATCCAAATCGACTCGAAGGGGAACGACAACAGGACTAGGGGTGTAAATGAACTCACCAAAAACTCCGCTACCGTCAAGAACGTCAGATCCACTGCCACAAAGAGTTGTAGTTTAGCCGCCGCCGAAGAAGAAGAAGCAGATGAAACGGTCCGACATGCGGTTCACTCAATTCAGTTGCAAGATCGGGGGCCCACCTGTCGGAAACAATAACCGCCAGCATGTTTTTTTTCGAGGAGGCCATAACATAATCTCACGCTCAATTAAGACAGGAGATGACCGTTTTATCGCCTAGGTCGGCCAGTGGCTATTGTTGCGTAAAAAATGTAGCACGAGAGCTATTGTGAGGAAAAACGTTGGACGTGAGCTATTGCCAGACAGAAAATTCGCGCCGGAGCTATTGGCCCTGTAGTATGAGAGGTGCAGCGAATTGTACCAAATCTACGTTTCCAATGTGCAAACATGCTGATAGGAGTGCCAACATGGTTACTGCATTAAGTTTCACATTAACTAAGCACATTTACCTGAAGATATCAAACGAATTATCAGCCAGACTTGTCATCTACCTAATGATAAAGTTTGCAGTCGTAATCTACATTGTTGAACCTACTATATATACCTAATAATAAAAGCAATAACGTTTCTCTTTCGTCCCTCAGAGTTTCTGTCGTCCGTCCAATGCTTCGTACATCTCTCCCTGGTTCGCTGGCTCGTTCGTATCTATACCTAATACATAATACCTAATAATTCATAATACCTAATCTTTACCTAATAATTAAAGCATTCAGCCTTCCTTGGTTTGGTTTGTTACGTCATTAAAACTAGCCCTGAAATTGCAAAAATATTACATATCATGACATCGGTAAGTGAAAAAAGGTTGTATATCATATATTATTTTCTATAGATCGAGACTCAGCTATGTTACTCCGTACGTGTCTTTGACTGTTATGTACATGCTAGCTTACCGAGTATAGTCCAACAAGGAAAAGAAAAAGGCAGGATAAGGGAAAACATAGAGTCCTGATTTGTGTTGCCGGCCCGTAGTCATCTATAGATAAATATCCAGAGAAGCACGCACCCTCAAGTTATGACCAGTTCCAAGCGCCTGAGCCGAAGGATTTCAACTCCTCGACATATCCTCCTTCAGAGTTCCACACCATGATGACCGAGGTCTGAATGCGCTCGATTTTGCCATTCTTGTGACTTCGCGCTCGGGGATTATGCACGGGACGTCATCGGCGATGATGAATTCATATTCGATGTGAAACCCATGGAAGAGAGAGGAATTCTTATCCTCACGACTATTTCCATGTCGATGATGTGTTTTCCGTCTTGTTGGCTTGTGATCGATGGCATGGTTGAGGGAACTTGGTTGCTAGGGCGTCCTTGCGGGAGGCCATGGTTGGCAGCGATTTGGATTCTGCACCGGCTTATGTCAATAGCGTGACCTATCTCTATGATTCGGTTCTCGGTGGCAGCGAGGTCCCTTTGCGTGCCTAGCGAGCTGGAGGAGGACGAGGCCCCTCTCGAGTGTTGGCTGGCTAGCATGGCCATGATGGTAGATCTGGTTACCGACGGTGTCCGTCTAGATCTCCGGGCAGGTTCAGGACGGGTTGATGGGCTGCCTTATTTTGCCTGTGTATTAAGAAATGTATAAAGGAGTATATTAACTAGACAACTCTGAGATTGGTGGTTGATGGTTAGGTGTCACAAATTTGATAACGGGTCCTAGCAGGGACGTTGTGCGGCCGGTTTCTTAGAATTTGTTTCAGCTCGTCCTAGTCCATCTCTTGATTATAAGGTGATAAAAAAATGAGAACGGGGCATTAGCCTAGTGGTTGGGGACGCAGTGGCATACCCAGCAAAACAGGTTTTACTTACCTTGGGAGAGGATTTTCGGGATTCTCGTTAGGTTTCATTCTATGAAAAATATACCACCAAGGGCTCATCCTAGTTTGCATTGTCTTACAAAAATAAATAAATAAATAAATAAATAGACTCTCTCCAATCCAATTGGCTAGATCATGGAATCAAGGAGGTTATTTTTTTTGGCACAAATTTTATTCCAGAACACATTTGATGGCATACCACTACTTCGATGATTGAAATTCGGAATCCTTATGTAAGGAGGGGTTTCCCTTAACTTGGTTTTGTTGTTAAGCAGAGTTGGGGTCGTACTTTGGAAAGAGCCCCTTCTGTCTCATGAAAACTTTAAATGCTCCGTTCTCCATGCAAGTCTGTCTTTGTGGAGAAAAACTGATCACTAGAATGTTATCTTGCAAACTCAAGAATGGTGGTTCGATGAGGAAGCATAAGGACAAGTTCATTCAGAAAAATAATTAAATAAATAACTTTCCACTTGATACATCTCCAACGTATCTATAAGTTTTGATGTTCCATGTTGATATTATGCCAATTGCTACATGTTTTCTATATACTTCATAGCATTTTTATGCATTTTCTGGGACGAACCTATTAACAAGATGCCACGGTGCCAGTTCCTGTTTTGTGTTGTTTTTGTTTTTCAGAAAAGTAGTTCTAAAAATATTATTGGAATTTGATGAAACAAAAGACGAAGTCCCTATTTTTCTTTCACGTACATGGAGTCCGGAGGGGACTCAAAGGGGGCCAGGGAGGTGCCCACACCATAGGGAGGCGCGGCCCCCTTGGCCGCGCCACCACATAGTGTGCCCCCCCTGGGCACCCACCGACATCGCCCTTCCTGCTATATAATGCCTTGTTCGGGAAAACCCTAAGCACCCAAGCCTCTATACACGAAAAGTTCTGTAGACGCCGCCATCGTTAACCCTAGTTCGAGAGGGTTCTGAAGCTCTTCCCGGCACCCTGCCGGAGAGGAAAATCATCAACGGACGGCTCTTCATCACCATGCCTCACTGTTTTGTTGGGACAAAGTATCACCGGAGGGCTCTATACAACAATGATTTTATTTGTACACATATTGCTCCACCTGCTTCTAATGCAGATTTTTATGAAATTAAGCCTGCCCTGTTAAATCTTGTTATGAGAGAGCAATTTTCTCGTGTTAGTACTGATGAGGCTGCTGCTTACCTTAATAATTTTGTTGAACTTTGTGAGATGCAAAATTATAAGGATATAGATGGAGATATTATTAAACTGAAATTGTTTCCTTTCTCTTTGAGAAGAAGAGCTAAAGAATGGTTGCTATCTTTGCCTAGAAATAGTATTGATTCTTGGACTAAATTTGAAGATGCTTACATTGAAAAATATTATCCTACTGATAAGATTATATCTTTAATTATGAATTTTAAACAATTTGATAATGAGCATGTTGCTCAAGCTTGGGAAAGAATGAAATCTTTGGTAAAGAATTGTCCCACCCATGGACTGACTACTTGGATGATCATCCAAACCTTTTATGCATGCCTAATTTTTTTTCAAGAAACCTTCTGTATTCAGCTGATGGAGGTACCTTTATGTCCATTGATACATCTCCAACGTATCTATAATTTATGATGCTCCATGATCGTATTATGCGAATTGCTACTTGTTTTCTCCCTTATTTATAGCATTTTTATCGATTTTCCGGACTAACCTCTTGACAAGATGCCATAGAGCCAGTTCCCTATTTTCTGTTGTTTTTAGTTTTAGAAAAGTTGTTCTAGAAATATTCTCGGAATTGGAAAATTCGAAGCCCAGAAGTCCTATTTTCCCCGGAAGCATCTAGAAGACTGAAGGAGAGTCAAAGACGGGCATCATGGGGGCCACACCATAGGGTGGCGCGGCCCCCCTGGCCGCGCCAGCTATGGGTGTGGGGCCCCTGGAGCTCCACCACCTTTGACCTTTCGCCTATTTATTCCCCCCGCATGGAAAACCCTAAACACCTGATGAAAAATCCCTGAAAAGTTCTGCATCCGCCATCACCGTCAACCCTTGATCAGGGGGGGTTCTGAAGCTGTTTCCGGCACCCTGCCGGAGAGGAAATCATCACGGGAGGCCTCTCCATCACCATGCCTGCCTCCGAAGTGATGCGTGAGTAGTCCATCCTTGGACTGCGGGTTCGCAGCTGTAGCTAGATGGTTGTTTTCTCCTCATATGCCTCCATGTTTAGATCTCGTGAGCTTCCTATCATGATCGAGATTGATCTTATGTAATTCTATATGATGTGTTTGTTGGGATCCGATGATTATTGAACTTATGCCAAGTTGATTGCAGTCTTTATTGGATATGTTATTTGTGATCTTGCATGCCTTCCGTTGCTAGTGGTTGCTCTGGCCAAGTAGTTTCTAGTGACTCCAAGAGGGAGTATTTATGCTAGATAGTGGGTTCATGCCTCCTTTTCGCCTGTGCTCGAGTGAAAGAATTGTGATGGGGGAGGATGTGTTGTTGCCACTAGGGAGAAAACAACATTGAGAGTGCCCGCGTGCATAATCATTGCTTAGATTACACACATTGTTTAATGCAGTTATCTGTTGCTTGCAACTTAATACCTAAGGGGGTTTGGATGATAACCTGAGGGTGGATTATTAGTCATAGATGCAGATGGATTTCGGTCTATGTATTTTGTTGTAACGCCCGCACTAAATATCGTAGTAGTCATCATGTTATAATGTGCACTACGGTGCAACCTCTATTTGTCAATTGCCCAGCTGTAATTTGTTCACACAGCATGTTATCTTTATGGAGAGACACCAGTAGTGAACCTATGAACCCCGGTCCATTTTCCACACTGTTAAACAAACCACAACAATTTCCTGCTTTCTTTACTTACTGCAAGCATACATCATTTTCCAAACTATACGTCTAATCTTTGTTTTCGGCAAGACCGGTGAGATTGAAAACTTCACTGTACCATTGGGACAAAGTATTTTGGTTGTGTTGTGTGCAGGTTCCACGTTGTTGCTGACACCAGTGAGGCGCCATCACCATCGTCAGTGGCATCAACCTTCCCGAGATCCTCTTCCTCCTACTGGATTGGTAACATTGGTTTTTAACTGAGGGAAATTCTTGTCGCTTGCTCATCACACCCTCCTCTTGGGGTTTCCAACACACCATCAAAGCAGTCAAAGAAATTCTGGCGCCGTTGCCGGGGAGGAAGAAGTCTTCTGGCAAGGGGAGTCTCTCACTCTCAAACTCTTTATTTTGTTTATTGTCTTGTTTTTATTTTTGTCTTTTTTTCTTTTCTAGATTAAAAACACAAAAAAAAATTAGTTTACTTCATAGATGTTATTTATTTGCTTGCTGTTATTTTTTTCTTTTCTGCTCTTAGTTTAATCTTTAATCATGATTCTACCGAAGTTTACCTTGAAAGACATACCAATAGGTAGCGGTGATATAATTGGGAAAGATAATGTTGGAGAATTCTTTAATTATGTTAGTAAGCATGAAGAATTTGAGGATAGATCCTTAGCTGAACTTGCTCCAGATTATGAAACAGTTGCATCATCTATAGTTCGTACGCTGGAAGCTAGGTTTATTAACCATAATCCCATAATACAACAAATGTTCCTCAACCTTGATAACATCAAGGATAGAGAAAAAAGAGAGTTTATCCTAGAAACTTTGTATAAGGTATTTGGTGATGTTGCCATTGAGGATAGAAAAGTTTTTAATCGATTTGAGATGTCAGGATCATGTGTAGATGTTAGCACACCGGGTAAAGCCAACGATAAGGAAATTAAAATACCAATACCCTTTAAAATAGTGGGAATGCATGAAACTCTCAAAACGAATTTTGATTGGATTGTTCCTTCAAACCCATTTGATGAAATTAGTTTGCCTAAAAGTATTGATAAAGGGACATCTAAAACTTCTATAGATGAAATACCATTCATTTTTTAGGTGATTTCTAACCTTAATTTTGATGCTTCTTCGCTTGAAAATACCTGAGTTGCTTTCTATGCCTAGCTGAAAGGCGTTAAAGAAAAGCGCTACCGGGAGACAACCCGTTTTATTTCCCCGTTTTCAATCAGTTTTCCTTTGTTTTGTTTTGTGTGCTTTACACCTGAGTGTTGTCTATTTCCTTAGCAACCCCTCTATATCTTTTCTTTTGTGTTTTTGTTGAGCCAAGTAAAGCCTCTAGTGGAAAGTTGAGACTATATTTCGGATTTCTGCGCAGGAAACAGATTTCTGCTGTCCACTGTTAATTACGTATAAAATCACAGAAAATTCAAAATGACCTGAGTTGTTTTGTGCTTAAACCTGAGCTATATACGCAACTTTTCTTGGTTGACCACTTTTTTATTTGAGAAACAGAATATTTTCGAAAAAATCAATCTTTACCTGATGTTCTGTTTTGATAGATTTCTGCCATTTATTGCATTGGCATCTTAATCTCTTTCTTTTGGTGTTCTTTTGAGAAAAAGAGTTTTAAAATAAGTTGTGACAGTATCTAATGTGTTTTTTAGTGCTAGTATTTGTTGAAACTGAACCATGTGAATTTATTATTTCGATTGCACTAACGTTGCTAATGAAGATTGTTAGAATTTTGGTGTGAATGAAGTTTTCAAGGGTCAAGAGAAGAGGATGATATGATGTGATCAAGAAGAGTGAAAATCCTAATATTGGGTATGCTACGGTGGTACATCCCAGCAAATTCCAATAAGACTCAAGCGTCTAAGCATGGGGATGCCCAAGGCATCCCCTTCTTCATCAACAAATTACCAGGTCACTTCTAGTGAAACTATATTTTTATTCGGTCACACCTTATGTGCTTTACTTGGAGCATCTTTTATTTTTGCTTTCAGTTTGTTTTTATTTTTGATAATCTTGGTTGAACCCCACCATTCTTTTATTGGAGAGTGACACGCTCCGCTTTTTCATGGGAATACGTTGTATTCTTAGTCTCTGTATGGCTGCTGCATTTATTTAGCTCCTATTTTGCTTGCATATCTTATCAGAGCTGTTAGTTTTAGTAGTGTTATATGAGTACTCTAATGTTTTCTTGATGTATCATAAATAGTATTTTTGTTAAAACATATCTTGTATGGTGCATGTTGGGAAAAGAAAACTGCTGCTTGATGTAGAATTTATAACAGTACTAGTAGAAGCTTGTATTGACTGTGGCTAGAACTTTTTCATGCCATGCTAAATGTTATTTTAGTTTTAAAGCCTTGTGGTTATTGAGTAGCATGAATAGCCTTATATAGTTGAGAGCGTTTAATATGTCTTGAAAGATTCATGAGTTGTTCTTGTCATAGTAAAGCATCAATTTGTGGTATTCTCTTTCGAATGTTTTATTTGGTTGACTTGGCGCATGCTCACACCATGTTTATGACAAAAACCCAGTCACGAATAGCCTCCATGACTACTTAGTTTTTGAACTTGTGATACTGCTTATGCTTTAATTAATGATGCGTATGTCGCTATGCATGATTATGGCTCTTATGCTCTCTTGATTTGTCACTCCCAGTCTTGTGCTAGCCTCCACCTGTACTGAGTATGAGCTCTACTCGTGCATCCAAACTCCTTAAACCAAAGTTTTTCCCATTGTGTACACTATACCTACCTACATGTGGTATTTAACTTCCACTCCAAGTAAATTGCTCATGTGTTACCTTTAAAACTTTCAAAATTATTACTGTTTTGTGTTCTTGTTTTTGCTCATGAGGACGTCAATAGAGAATCTTTATCTCACTTGTTGATTGGATTTCACACCCTGGACTAGTAGCTTCATCCGCTTATCCAAATGATAGAAGAGCTGTCAGCGGGGTGCCCAGCCCCAAATTAATACAAACAAATTCTCTTCACTATTTTTGCCCCTGATTTATCAGTCAAAGCATACTTGTGTAAGCAAAAGAGAAAGAGGGATGACCTTCTACACCAGTTGCGTCCTTCACAATGGGAGTCGCTCTTGTGAATCGAGTTGGCTTGTGATGTACTGTATTGTTTGTTTACCATTCGTTGACATTAACATACACCTCACCTAAATATAGACACTTAGTGTCAAAATTTTAATACCTCCGTTTGATAAAATAAAAATCTCTAGCACATGAGTGATCCCTGCTTCTCTCTGCAAAGGGACTTTCTTTTACTTTTCTGTTGAGTCTCCATCTTCTAACTTTATGCACAGTTGAGAGAGCATTTTTGCCATTCTGAGTTCTATGTGCATTTGTCCCATAAACATCAATAATTACTTCATGATGTGATATCATTTGTTCTTAAATTATTTGTTCTAGTCTTCCTCATGAACTTTGAAAGTGTCCTGGCATTTAATGGTTTGTCCCACTCTTAAGGACTAGCGAAATACCGCTTTGCCATGCTTTCTCTATACCTGAAACAAACGTTCATATTTCTTTGCATTATTATCCATGATCCTTTATTTAAGATACTCTTCATGATGCAAAGTGATTGCTATGCTTTATTATTAAAGTTCTATTTATCATGTTTGTGTTTGAAGTTCTACGATCTCAGCATACATATGCTTTTTCATTATAATGATCAAGTTTATGATAGTAGCAAGTAACCTCAGAAATTATTGTTTTATCGTTTACCTACTCGAGGACGAGTAGTCATATTTTCCCGGAAGCATCCAGAAGACTGAATGAGAGTCGAAGACGGGCATCAGGGGGCCACACCATAGGGTGGCGCGCCCCCCTGGCCGCGCCAGCTATGGGAGTGGGGCCCCTTGAGCTCCACCGCCTTTTCCCTTTCGCCTATTTATTCCCCCCGGATAGAAAAACCTAAACACCTAATCAAAATCCCCAAAAATTTCCATAGCATCTGTCACCGTCAACCCTAGATCAGGGGTGTTCTGAAGCTGTTTTTGGCACCCTGCCGGAGAGGAAACATCACCGGAGGCCTCTCCATCACCATTCCTGCCTCCGGAGTGATGCGTGAGTAGTTCATCCTTGGACTACGGGTTCGTAGCTGTAGCTAGATGGTTGTCTTCTCCTCATATGCCTCCATGTTTAGATCTCGTGAGCTGTCTATCATGATCAAGATTGATCTTATGTATTTCTATATGCTGTGTTTGCTGGGATCCGATGAATATTGAACTTATGCCAAGTTGATTATAGTCTTTATTGCATATGTTATTTGTGATCTTGCATGCTTTTCGTTGCTAGTGGTTGCTCTGGCCAAGTACTTGCTAGTGACTCCAAGAGGGAGTATTTATGCTAGATAGTGAGTTCATGCGTCCTTTTCGCCTATGCTCGAGTGACAGACACGTGACGGGGGAGGATGTGCTGTTGCCACTAGGGAGAAAACTGCGGTGAGAGTGCCCGCGTGCATAATCATTGCTTACATTACACACATTGTTTAATGAAGTTATTTGTTCCTTGCAACTTAATACCTAAGTGAGTTTGGATGATAACCTGAGGGTGTATTATTAGTCATAGATGCAGATGGATTTTGGTCTATGTATTTTGTTGTAATGCCCGCACTAAATATCATAGTAGTCATCATGTTATAATGTGCACTACGGTGCAACCTCTATTTGTCAATTGCCCAGCTGTAATTTGTTCACCCAGCATGTTATCTTTATGGAGAAACACCACTAGTGAACCTATGAACCCAGGTCCATTTTCCACACTTCTAAACAAACCACAACAATTTCCTGCTTTCTTTACTTACTGCAAGCATACATCATTTTCCACACTATACGTCTAATCTTTGTTTTTAGCAAGACCGGTGAGATTGACAACCTCACTGTACCATTAGGAAAAAGTATTTTGGTTGTGTTGTGTGCAGGTTCCACGTTGTTGCTGACACCGGTGAGGCGCCATCACCACCGTCAGTGGCATTAACCTTCCCGAGATCCTCTTGCTCCTACTGGATTGATAACCTTTGTTCTTAACTGAGGAAATTCTTGCCGCTTGCTGATCACACCCTCCTCTTGGGGTTTCCAACACACCATCAAAGCAGTCATCCATCACTTTGGGAGCTGCAACAAAGCTTCTTGATGATATGATGATAAATTATTCTGAATGGCACACTAAGAGAGCTCCGTAAGGTAAGAAGGTAAATTCTGTTGATGAAACCTCTTCCTTGAGTGATTGGCTTGATACTATTATGTCTATGCTTGTGAATGGTAAAACTCATGTTGATCCAAATAATGTTCGTTTAGCCTCTTTGGTTCCTCAAGAAGAGCATGTTGATGTGAAATTCATTAAAAACAATAATTTCAACAACAATGTTGATATAAATAAGTTTGTAGTAACCATTATAAGCCATATCCTTTTACTAGGGGGATTAGTTATTCTTATGGTAGATCTAGAATGCCTAGTGAGGAAAAAGTTTTAGAAGTTGAAAGAGCCACTAAGAACTTTATGCAAATGCAATATGAGCAGAATAAATTATTCACTAAAACCATGGAGGAACAATCTTCTATGTTGAAAAATATTAGTCATCAAATTGAGAATTTAAATAGGGAAATTTCTGGTTTGTAAGTTAAAATAACGAGTGCTGAAACCAGTATTTCATCCATGTCTCAAACACAATCTTCTTTGATTAATAAAATGGCTGCTAAACCTGAAACTATGGACAACAATCCCTTTGCTGCTACTAATGCCATTCAAGTTAGAATTGATGACAATGTTAGGATGTTGGCTGAATTGCATGCTAGGTGGGAAAGAGAAGATGAAATAGCTAGAAAGAATAATATAACTAGAGTTTGTACTATTACCACCACTAGTAATGCTGAAGTTTCAAATGCGAGTAAACCTCCTACTATTAATGGTAAAGTAATTGGTGTTAGCAATGTCTCCACTTCTTCTGTTAAACGTATAAGATTTCCTAAAACCACTGAAATTGTTCCTGATAAAAGTGCTGAAATTTTTCGAAATATGGGACAAAATGGTCCCATTACCTTTGATAATAACGATTTTGATTTTGATGGTTGTAATATTTCTGAAGTAATTATATTTCTACAAAAGCTAGCTAGAAGTTCTAATGCTAGTGCTATAAATATGGCTTTTACAAAAAAATATTACAAATGCTCTCATACAAGTTAGAGAAGAAAAGTTAAAACGTGAAGCCTCTATCCCTAGGAAGTTAGAAGATGGTTGGGAGCCCATAATTAAAATGAAGGTGAATGATATTTACTGTAATGCTTTATGTGATCTTGGTGCTAGTATCTCTGTTATGCCTAAGAATCTCTATGATACGATTGATTTACCACCTTTCGAACACTATTATTGGGATGTTCATCTTGCTGATAATGCTAAAAAGAAACGTTTGGGGAGAGTTGATGATGTTCTTATTATGGTTAACGATAACCTTGTCCCCGTTGATTTTTTTGTTATGAATATTGAATACAATGCTTCTTGTCCTACTGTTTTGGGAAGACCTTTTCTTAGAACTGTTGGTGCTGGTATTGATATGAAAGAGGGAATATTAAATATCAATTCCCACTCAAGAAAGTTATGGAACACTTTCCTAGAAAGATAATGAAGGTACCTTTTGATCTATTTTTAGAACAAATTATGATGTTGATGCTACTTCACTTGAAAATACTTGATTCTTGCTTTCTGTGCCTAACTGAAAGGCGCTAAAGAAAAGCACTCTTGGGAGATAACCCATGTTTTATTTCTATAATTTTTCTTTTGTTTTCTTTGAGTCAAGTTGTTGTTTACTTATGTAACAACTCCTTTGTATCTTTACTTTTTTGAGCTGTTGTGCCAAGTACAGTCTCTAGTGGAAGTTGATGCAAGATTCGGATTTCTACGCATGAACAAATTTTTGCTATCCACCGTTTAATTTGTCATCAATTCTAGAAAAATCGAAACATCCTGAAATTTTTTATGCGTGATCCTTTGATATGTACGCAACTTTTCTTAGTTCTGGGTTTCTGATCTGATCAACGTAAGTTCCTCGAAAAAAAATTCTTCTTTACATACTGTTCTAGTTTTGACAGATTATGCCTTTTATTTTGCATTCACTCTTTTACTATGTTGAGTGGATTTCTTTGCTCCAAAAATCAGTGGTTGTAGCTAATGTTTAGAAAGTATTGGTAATGCTTGTGTCAATGCAGAACATGTGAGTTTTTGATTATGCACTAACCCTCTAACGAAAATTACTTTGAGTTTGGTCTGAATGAAGTTCTCAAGGGTCAAGAGAAGAGGATGATATAATGTGATTAAGAAGAGTGAAAAGCCTAAGATTGGGGATTCCCCGTGGATCATCCCAGCAAATTTCAAGAAGACTCAAGCATCTAAGCTTGGGGATGCCCAAGGCATCCCCTTCTTCATCAACAACTTATCAGGTCATTCTAGTGAAACTATATTTTTATTTGTTCATATCTTATGTACTTTACTTGGAGCATCTATTTGTTTTTATTTTCCGTAATAAACTTAGTTGGATCCTAGAATTCTTGCGTGGGAGAGAGACACGCTCCGTCTTTTCGTACGAATACGCGTATTCTTCATTTATTGACTAACTGCTGCAATTCTTTTAGCTTCTGTTTTTCATGGATCTATTATTCGGAGCTGTTAGTTCCTGTAGAGTAGTACTCTCTTGTTTCCTTAATAAATTATTGGAGATTTTATGTTGAAATAAATTGATTGGTGCTGGAGAAGGATAAAATATTTCATGCTTATAATGGTACAATGTAAATCTTGTTTAGACTGTGGCTTAAACTTTAGCATGTCATGTTAGATATTAATTTAATTATATGCTTAGTAGTTATTGATGTGGCATGACTTGTGATACGTCTCAAATGTATCTATAATTTATGATGTTCCATGTTGTTTTCATACCAATTGCTACAGGTTTTCTATACACTTTACATCATTTTTATGGATTTCCTGGGACTAATCTATTAACAAGATGCCACAGAGCCAGTTGTTGTTTTCTGTTGTTTTTTGTTTCAGAAAGGTTGTTCTGGAAATATTCTTGGAATTGGACGAAACAAAATCCCAGGATCTTAGAATTCTGTCACGTACACAGAGCCAGAGGATACCCGGAGGGGGGCCACACCATGTGGCGGCGCGGGTCCCCCTGGCCCCCCTGGCCACCCACCGACGTTGCCCTTTCGCCTATTCAAGCTCCACCTCAGGCTAACCCCAAATACCAGAGCCTCCATTCACGAAATGTTCTGTAGCCGCCGTCATCGTCAACCTTAGTTCAGGAGTATTCTGAAGCTCTCCCTCGCACCCTGCCAAGAGGGGAAATCATCACCGGAGGGCTCTACATCACCATGCCTGCGTCCGTAGTGATGCGTGAGTAGTTCATCCTTGCACTACGGGTCCATAGAAGTAGCTAGATGGTTGTCTTCTCCTCTTTATGCCTCATGTTTAGATCTTGTGAGATGCCTAACATCATCAAGATCATCTGTTTGTAATGCTACATGTTGTGTTTGCTGGGATCCGATGAATATTGAATGCTATGTCAAGTGATTATCAATCTACCATGTTACGTTATTTATGATCCTGCATGCTCTCCATTACTAGTAGATGCTCTAGCCAACATCTGCTTTTATGGAGAGACACCACTAGTGAAATGTGGACCCCGGTCCATTCTTTTACACTGATAATACAACCACTTCAAACATTGCTTTCCTTTCATTCACTTCCATCACTGTTCTCTTTTCATTTACTACAAACAAGTATTGTTTTCCACATTATACATATAATCCTTTGTGTTAGTAAAATTGGTGAGATTGACAACTGATACGTCGAAAACGTATCTCCTTTTCCGAACACTTTTCTTATTGTTTCCCTCTAAACTTGTGTGTTTTGGATACAACTAACACGGACTAACGCTGTTTTCAGCAGAATTACTTTGGTGTCTTGTTTTTATGCAGAAAAATCAACTTTCGGGAAATTGCCCAGAAAAGACCCCATTGATGTTTTCACCCCGGAAGACCCCGGGAGCCAAAAGGGGGCCAGGAGAGGAGCCACAGGGTGGCCACACCCCCTGGCGCGGCCCCCCCTAGGCCGCGCCACCTAGGGGTGTGGGCCCCCCAGAGCCCCCTCGGAATCCCCTTTCGATTACAAGTAGCCTCCAACCCTAAAACCCGAGGGGGTTCGTCATCTCCACAGAAACACAACAGAGCGCCGCCGCCGTCCCGAACCTCGGTTCGGGGATCAGAAGTTCTTGTTCTGGCACCCTGTCGGGACGGGGAAGTGGAGGAGATCATCACCATCATCATCACCAACACCTCTCCATCGACCATCCTTGTTTCCCCCATCCATGTGTGAGTAATTCCCCGCTGTAGGCTGAAGGAGATGGTAGGGATTGGGTGAGATCGTTCATGTAATAATGTCGTGATTGTTAGGGTATAGTGCCTAGTATCCTCTATTAGTGCTATTGACATTGTTGCAACTTGTTATGCTTATTGCTTGCCACTTTGGGCCCGAGTGCCATGATCTCAGATCTGAACATGTTATTGAATCATGATGATAATTATTGTTTACACATATTGTTGTCCGGAACCCGAGGCCCCGAAGTGACAGAAATTGGGACAACCGGAGGGGATGGCTGCGATGTCAGGATCACATGTGTTCACGGAGTGTTAATGCTTTGCTCCGGTGCTTTATTAAAAGGAGCACCTTAATTACCAGTAGTTCCCTTGAGGCCCCGCTGAAAACGGGCTGGTAGGACAAAATATGTTGTGCAAGTTCTCATTACGAGCACGTACGACTATTTACGGAACACATGACTATGGTTACTTAGTGCTTGGATGCTTTATCTTATTTATCTGCAATGCCCGTGACATGATCATTATTAAAAAATTCTTATCCATGCAATGCCCGTTCATCTATCCCTATGCCTACAGTATTTAATCCCGTTGTTTACTTCAATCACTATTGCTGCTGTTTTCATCTCACTGCTGCTATTATTTCACTACTACTGCTGCTATAAAACAGTTACTACTGATAAACCACTACGAACAAAAGTACTTTCAGGTGCAGGTGAATTGACAACTCACTTGTTAAGGCTCACAAATATTCTTTGGCTCCCCTTGTGTCGAATCAATAAATTTGGGTTTTACTTCCATCGAAGACTGTTGCGATCCCCTATACGTGTGGGTCATCAACACTATTTTCTGGCGCCGTTGCCGGGGAGCATAGCTTTATTTGCAAGCTCACCAGAGGGTATTATTATTTACTGCCAATCATTCATCATGGGTAAGTCCCATGATGGAAGAGTTCCTATATTACCATCCACTAAAAGAAGTACAACTCTGAACACCTCTGTTGCTCTTGATTCACCGTCTGTTATGAGTAAGCTGCTTACACCACCGCATGATACACATGCTACTTACGCTGAATATGAAAATACTTCTGATACTTTTGATGATGCTTCTACTATGCTTGATGAGAGTGGTTCTCTTGGTCCTTTCTTAGATGCTACTATTGCTAAAGCTACAAATATTTTAAACACTGAAACTCCTGATAAAAACCCTGTTACTCTTTCTTTTTCACCTGAGTTTAGAGAAAATCCTAGTGATGATTTTGATGATGCCTATATTGAACTGAGTGATGATCTTATTGATGAAATACATGCTATGAAGGATAAATATGCTGCTATACGTCTTATGGAAAGTCGTTCTGTTAAATATAAATTATCTCCTAATGCTATGTTTGCCACTTCTCCTATTAATATTAGGGATAAGGATTATGATTTCTCTTTTGATTTATCTTATATATCTATTGTTGAGAAAGAACCTTTTTGTGGAACTGAAAATGAAAGTGCTATGAAACATATGAATGAGCTCTCCTCTTTGAGGAGTTTATTCTCTGATGATCTTATGAAACATAGCTACTTTGTTGCTAAATTATTCCCTTTCTCATTAAAGTATGGAGCTAAAACTTGGTTTAACAATTTGTATCCTAGATCTATTGATAGTCCTATTGGTTTGGTTAATGCTTTCTTTCAGAAATATTTTCCTGCTAGTTCTCAACATGCTGCTTTACAAAATATATTTAATTACAAGCAATTGGAAGAAGAGAAATTGCCTATATCTTGGGCAAGGTTCTGTTCTTTAGTAAGGGCTCCACCTGGGCATAAGCTAGAAGATAATAAACTTCTTGATATATTCTATAATGGACTAACTGTTGAATCTAGGACATACCTGGATAGTTGTGTCGGTTGTGTTTTCAGGCAAAGAACTCCAGAAGAAGCTGAGGAATTAATGGCTAAAGTAAGCCAAAATTATGATGATTGGACTATGGTTGAGCCTGAGCCGACCGCTACTCCAGTACCTGCACCAACACCAACACCCAAGAAGAGGGGAATGATTGAATTAAATGATGAAGAGATGAGAGAAGCCAAGAAATCTCTTAAAGAGAGGGCTATTAAATCTGAAGATGTGAAGAATCTTCCACCTATAGAAGAATTATGTAAGCCAATCCATCACTCATCGCCCATTGAGGTACACTCTCTCCAATATTTTGATAGTAGAGATATTCCCTATAGAAAACCTCCTGATCACTGCTTAGATGAATTTGATAATTATGTCATTAAGAAAGATAATTTTAATAAGTGAGTGCAGAACCACCTTATGGAAAACTCTAGACTATTAATGATTTGCATGGTATTATAGAAAGAACCTCTAATGATGTTAAAATGCTTGTTAAACATTTTCAAATGGTTCAAACTCAAATTGATCAACTTGCTAAAGTGCAAAAAGATTTGCTAGTTAATGCTTCTAAAGAAAAACATGCTTACAAAATAAGAACTAGAAGTGGTATTGCTACACAAGATCCTTTATATCCTGAGAGACATCCTAAAAGAATTGAACAAGACTCTCAGCAAACTAATGATAATGTTATTATGCTAAGAATAAAAAGAAGAAGAAACATAAAACGGTTGTAGAATCCTATGAACTTGCTAAAGATCCTAATAGTATATCTATCTCTGATGCTGAAACTGAAAGTGGTAATGAAAGAATGATGCTTCTGATAAACAAGAACCTGTAGCTGAACCTGAAAAGCAAGCTAAAACTGTAAAGTACACTAAGGAAGATTTCATTGCTAATAAACATGGTAATGAGAGAGAACCTTGGGTACAAAAACCAATTCCTTTCCCTGGTAAGAAACACAAATCTAAAGAAGAAGAACACTATAACAAGTTTAGTGAATGGATGAAACCTTTGTTCTTGCAAATTCCTTTAACTGATGCTATTAAATTGCCTCTTTATGCAAAATATATGAAAGATATTGTCTCTAACAAAAGGAAGATTCCTAAAGAGGAAATCTCCACTATGCTTGCTAATTACTCTTTTAATGGCAAGGTTCCTGAGAAGCTTGGAGATCCTCGTATACCTACTATTCCTTGTTATATTAAAAATAATTATGTTAGAAATGCTTTGTGTGATTTGGGAGCTGGAGTTAGTGTCATGCCTTTTACTCTCTATAAAAGACTCCTCCTAGAAAAATTGATACCAACTTATATATCTTTGCAAATGGCTGATAAGTCTACTGCGATTCCTGTGGGTATATGTGAGGACGTTCCTGTTCAAGTTGCTAATAATTGTCTGATATTAACTGACTTTGTTGTGTTGGAAATGCTTGAAGATGATAATATTTCTATTATTCTTGGAAGACCTTTTCTTAATACTGCAGGGGCTGTTATTGATTGCAATCAAGGAAAAGAGAACACTGTTTATTTCCCCAAGAAGATTGATAGAAAATATGGTCTAAATGCCATTGAAAATATTGAGACCATAAGGATTGGAGAATTTTATTGCCCTATTCCAAAGCCACCAAAAGAATATGAAATTATTATGATTGGGACTATGCCTATCAAGGTTGAGGTAACATGAGTATTTAGTGGGAGATAAAGTTTTGTTTCATAGAATATTATTTTGGTAGCAAGACTTGATCACCCTTGTTAACAAAATGATTTTAAATGAAATGGGCAATGTTTTCACTATGTTTTCACCTTCCCCATTATGTTTTAACCATGTTTACTTCTGTTATCAAATTATTACTTGAGTGCAATCATGTTTTCCACCATCCTTATGTATGTTTTCCTAATGTTTTCACTCTGATTACTGAAGTTATGCATGTTTTCACCACCCATACTTTTGTTTTCACCACTACCACCTTTGTTTTCTTTGGATATTCTTCCATTAGAGTGTCATAGAACCTCTGTAGTGCTGGTTTTGGTTTTTTTTCCACGTTTTCACTTTCGTTTTCCCGGTTTTTATTAATTATTAAGATTCTAGAAATACCTCAAAAATAAAGTTTCTCGAAAATTTCCAGAAAAATTATAAGAAAATTTTACGTCAAAAATGAGGCAGAAAGCCACCTGGGAGACCCCTGGGGGGCCCCACCAGGCAGGCACACCCCAGAGTGGTGCGGCCAGCCCCTGGTGGCGCCAACACATGGTATGGGGCCCCCTGGCCCTCCACTTACTCTCTCCACTGCCAAAGTCTTCTCTGTCACCCCCAAAACTGAAAACATTTCCTAGAACCCATGTCCTTGCCGTTCTTCCTCTGGATTTTTGATTTCCATCTTGAGCCCATCATTTGTGCTGATTTTTGGTGTGTTTGATCTCCGGTATGTGACTCCTCCGATGATCCAAGTAGAATTTTATTTAGGGAAGTATTTCTTGAGTATTTTGGTACTGTAGGTGACAGCTTAAGTGAGTTTGCATGCTTGATTTGAGTAGAAATAATATAGTTTTGATGTATGTTTAGCTCTCATATAAGTCCCTATAGTAGTTTCCACCTTATAGTTGCTTGAAATTAACTTTTATGCTGATTGTTGAAAAATTCCAGAGATGGAGCATAATGCTTATCAACTAAACCAACATGAGTTGGTGGTGCATGAGGTCATGCTCGTGCACCATGAAGAGAGGGTGTTTCCATCAATCTATCCGTGTCAGGAATTTATGCAAGTTTCAGGAACTCTGTACGATTTTAACACTCTAGTACATAATGCAGGTTTAGAGCGTTTCATTGAGGATGAGCCCATCCAATATGTGAAACTAACTATGTCCATGGTGCAGGATTTTTGTTTTAAATGGTCTCCAACTAACCCAATGGTCCACTATAAGATTTATAATAAAGTTGTGAGCCTGCCTTTTAGTGTTTTCTGTGCAGCTATTAAGGTACCTGAGTGGGGGTCTTGTGAGAAAATAAGTGGGCAGCCCAAACCACTACTGGATTTATATGGAGAGATTTGCCAAGGCAGAAGCTTCATAGGGGAGAGTGGTAAAATTCGTGAAATTTGGCTCCCTAGCATTCGATACTTTGCCTACTTCATCTAAATGTGTATTAGCTAGGAAAACTGCCAGCAAGTTATCTGTTTATGATTTGGCATTTATTGCTGCTGCTTTGGGACACGATAGGTCTTATAACTTTGGCGCTTTGATTGCTTACCATCTCTCACATAACCGTGAGAAGTGGGGAGTTTGGGAAGGTCTTATTACCTCACGCTTGTTAGCTTTGCATGGTTTGGAGCCACACCCTCTAGACTTTCAGTTTCCTATAGAGAGGCTTAATCTTGTTTCGATGGTTCAACATAAGTTTCTTTCTATCTATGCTCACTTACATAATTTATCTTTTGAATTAAATTTATCCAAACGATCCGGGCGGAGAGTTGTTAAAAATGTTAGAGAAGTACTTTTTCCTGCACCTCTTTTGTTTGATCTTAATAACAGGCAAGGATGGGAGCTTTCTGAGAGTGAGCTAGACACATACCTTGAGCATCACCCCCAGAAAGGGGAGGATGCCGACGAGGGGGACGATGGTGATTTCGTCCAGCCATATGACGCTACGGGGATTCCACACTAGCACCCCGATTATGACTATGCGCCGGCTGCTTCATCTTCTTCTTATGCACCCGAGTATAACCACGCGAGGGATGACCCACCGCAGTGGGGATATTTCCCGCGCTTTGATTGATCTCCACTTAGGCCAAAATCCTAAGCTTGGGGGGAGGTATACCGACATCACACTCATTTATATATCATGTTCGGTCGGTTCTTTGTATATCCATGTTTATCATTTCTTTCGCTTGTTTTCGTTTCTTTTTTTTATTGTTTCTGTTTTCGCTTTCCAAAACACAAAAAGACCAAAAATATTTCTGTTGTTTCTCTTTGTTTCTCTCTATTTGTTTTTTTAGTTGGTTTGTTTTATTCTTTGGTTGTGTTTTAGTATTCAAAACCCCAAAAATATTTTGTTTTGTTTGTTGTTTGCTTTCTTTTGTTCTTGTTTCATTTTGAAAACCCAAAAAGATTTTTGCTTTGTTTGCTTGCTCTCTTTTTGTTCGTGCTTTAATTGAAAAACCCAAAAATATTTGTTGTTCTTCTTTGGTTTTGTAAAGTTTTTTGCAGAGTTCAACAGTCGTCCGTGATTCCATTGGATCTTGGTTTTCATTATATATTATTCGAGCCATAAGTGAAGAGCAATAATGACGATATACGACAATTCAAGTGGTGGTGAGAGGCTGGTATGAACTCTATTTGCTTTCATTTTTGTACATATATACATCTATGTGAGCATGCTTAGTTTGTTCGTATAAAATATATGTGACTTAATGGTTGCTTAGTAGTTAGTTCTCTCTCATGGTTTGTTCCAATTTATTAATAGTAAATGATCTGTCGCAGAAATATTTGTTCTCATTGTTCTATTCATAGAAGAGTATGATATTGTGGTAGCCTCCTCTGACTGTTTCATTTTAATCGACTTGGCACATGCTCACGCATGCTAAGACTGAAAACAAAAAGTCAATAAGCCTCAAATGATTTATTTTGCCTAAGATTTCTAGTATCAATTTTATGCCTCAGTTAATTTTACTTTGTCGCAAACATGATTATGATAGTTGTTGCTCTCTTGATTGTCGCTCCCTTTCTATTTGCTAGCCTTCACATGTACTGAGTATGATCCATACTCGTGCATCCAACTTCCAAAAACCAAAGTTTGCCAAATGTGTCCACCATACCTACCTATATGTGGTATTTAACCGCCACTCCAAGTAAGTTGCTCATGTGCTACCTTTAAAACCTGCTAAAAATTATTCCTATTTTGTGCCCTTGTTGTAGCTCATGAGGACGTAAATAGAGAATCTTTATCTCACTCGTTGATTGGATTTCACACCCTGGACTAGTGGGTTCATCCGCTTATCCAAATGATAGAAGAGCTGGCAGCGGGGTGCCCAGCCCCAAATTAATACACACAAATTCTCTTCACTCTTTTCGCCCCTGATTTATCAGTCAAAGCATAGTTGTGTAAAAAAGAGAAAGAGGGATGACCTTCTACCCAGATGCGTCCTTCACATGGGAGCCTCTCTTGTGAATCCAATTGACTTGTGACGTACTATATTGTCTGTTTACCATTCGTTGACATAAGCATACACCTCTCTCAAAATGTTTTCAATACCTCTATTTAATAAAATAAAAGCTCTAGCACATGAGTGATCCATGCTTCCCTCTGCGAAGGGCCTTCTTTTACTTTTATGTTGAGTCTCCGCCTTATTCTTTGAGAACTTTCTTGAGAGCATAATTATCATTATTAGTGTAATGTGTTGCCCCAAAGCACGATTGATTGTGGTATATTGTTGATACTTGCATCTTTGATATCTTTACTTCTAGTGTTCCCTTGAACTTCAGAGGTGCCCTGGCATTTATGTTTTGCCCCACACTTAAGGGCAAGCGAGATACCACTTTATTAGATCCTTTTTATGATTATTACAATCTTGCAAATAGTTATGCTTCATGTTGTTTATTATTAATATGTTGTTATCTTCTCATGGTTGGCATATCTATTAAGTGACAGTATCTTGCATGTATCTTATCCTGAGCATAATTAAGTATTTGATCACATAGTGAATATATTTACATCATGTGAAAGAAATGTGTTCATAAAAGTCTTTTATCGCACTCGGTTGTCACTGAATTTCTTGCGGACAAGCAATAAGCTAAGCTTGGGGGGAGTTGTTACGTCAAAAACGTATCTCCTTTTACGAACACTTTTCTTCTTGTTTTCCTCTAAACTTGTGTGTTTTGGATACAACTAACACAGACTAACGCTGTTTTCAGCAGAATTACTTTGGTGTCCTGTTTTTATGCAGAAAAATCAACTTTCAGGAAATTGCCCAGAAAAGACCCCATTGATGTTTTCACCCCAGAAGATCTCGGGAGCCAAAAAGGGGCCAGGAGAGGAGCCACAGGGTGGCCACACCCGCCTGGCCCGAGTCCCCCTAGGCCGCGCCACCTAGGGGTGTGGGCCCTCAGAGCCCCCTCGGACTCCCCTTGTAACATCCCTACTTTTGTGTAATGAAGAGAGGTGTTGAGTACATGGCATGCATGCATGAAAAATGGACCCAAATTTTGATTTTAAAATTTAATCAGTGAATTAACATAAAATCACTTAATCTGGCTTTGACACAAATTTGTTTTACAAAGTTTTTTCAAAGTGAACCAACTATGTGATAGAAAGGTGGCAAATTTTAAGAGCTTTCCAACAAGTATTTTTGTGCAATTTTTGCTTCACAAAAAGGCCCTCAAAATATGTTTTTGGTCCTGTTTTAAAGTCCTAAGGACCTCCTTGCAAACCCTTTACTTTTTCCGGGAGTTTTCCAGGAAGTGGGCTTTTATCGTTTTCTTCCCTGTCGCCGGCCAGGAGGGCAACCCGCCGCCGCCCTCCACCTCCTGCTTGCTCCCTAGTCGACGTGGAGGCCTGGAAGCCCACAAGGAGAGGTCCGCATCGTGCTAGCTCGCAGAACCCCTCCCAAGCTCCCCCTCTCTCCCTCTGCTCCTCTCTCCCTGCACCGAACCCTAGCTCACCGTCGATCCGTCGCCGCCGTCGATTCACTGCCTCCCCGACCTTCCCGAGCATCCCGTTGGAACCGCACCGTCTTCCTCTCCATCCTTGAGCACGCAGAGCCTCCGTGATGGCCTAGTCGCGCGGAAACGACGCCTTCTTCCCTGCGGCCGGTCGCCGGAATTTCTCCACCGCGCCGTCGTTCCCGCCCTCCTCCGGCTCTTCTGACCTCCTCTACATGTTCGTGGTGAGCCTCTGATCCTCCCCATCCCCTCCGTTTCTCTCCTCCGTCACGGAAACCTCGTAACCGCCGGAGCCCAACGATGCCCGCCGCCGCTCGCTGTCGCAACCTCACCGCCGTCGCTTCCCTGGAAGCGAGGCAAGCCTCCCCAGGTTCCTCTCGACGAGAGGAAGCCCGTGGGCCAAACGGCGCATCCGGGGACGCCCCCGTTCGCCGCCTTCGAGCTCCTCTGTCACCGGCCGGCCACACCGTAGCGTCATGGTGACGTCATCGTGACGTCACCTGCCCATGTGGCCGCGCCGGGTGGATTTTTCGTTCTGTTTTAAATTGAACAGTGGGACCCGCAGATAAATAGAAAAACAGAATTGAAGTAAAATTTGGAAATTAAATAACTTCTATTTTATAACTCCAAAAATTATGGAAAAATATGCAAAATGTTCAGAAAATTATAAGCTATCTGTCTATACCATTTTTATACATGTTTGGCAAAGTTTAAAATGAGGCCATATTTGTAGTTTAAATTTAATTCATTTAAATATTGAAAATAAAGTTTTAATTCAATAAAATTAGAAAATTAAGTGTAATATACCAAATTGATCAGTGAAACAAATGCAATCCATCTATGAGGATTTCAAAGTCTTTTGAGAAACTAAGCTTGGTCACACCTCTAGAATAGGGTTTTCTCCCCCTCTGGTGTTCGTCGTTCACGGCATAAAACCCTAGCTTCATGCTCTATCCTCTAAGCTTCAAATCAACTGCATTGTTTTAATCATGCTTACATATTGTGCATTGCACGGTCACCAAGTATTGATTGTTTGCCTTCTTTCCGGTGTTGCTCGCTATCGGTAGACCGAGATCCGGAGGTTGATCCGTCCTTCTACGACAACCCCAGCTACACCTTCGACGAGCAAGGAAAGCACAACCTCATGGCTATCCCATGTTTTGAGTCTTTTCAACCTCTTACTCATGCATGCGGTTCAACTTAGTTTTGAGTATATTAGAGTTAACATATCCAATGCATGACCCCCATACATGTCAACTTCATACCTGTTTACCCTCCTAGTATGACTAGGGTTGTTTGAGTATCGTAGAGCCTTGTGTGTTATGCTTAGCAATGCTTAGTGTTCTGATCTACTTCATCCGGTTGATGATTTGGATCACTTCGATAATCTTGTATGTTGTTATATTTATGAGCACTGAGCGTGTGAAACTGACTAAGGCTTGCACGGGAGGCCACTTGGGTAGTGGTTATTCGTTCCGTACTCGAAAACCCTAGGAATTAAGGTCTCGCCGCGGAAGCCAAGACTGAGCGTGCAACCACACGCGGGGCCTAATAGACCGCGCTCGGCTGACTAACTTGTTTGATCACTTCCATGGGTCACATAGTTTGAGTTTTCCATTTGCGGGTGTGTCATAAAAGGTTTTGGAGAAAACTAGGGCGTGACCGGGACCAGTGATGGACTTACACGGATCTTGTCGCGACCCACAGAACAGGTGCCGTCAGGAGGTGGCCAACTCCCTGTTGACGGGGTGGCCCTGTTTGGGTTGACTCATGGATAGGGTTGAGCAAGGTAAAGGCCGTGGTCGACCACACTCTGCCGCGCTCTTAGAGAGGAGCGTTACCGCGTGGCACTAAGAGTCGGTCGATACGCGTGGGTAAAGTGTACCACCCTGCAGGGATAAATCTTTCAAAAAGTCGTGTCCACGGTTATGGACGACTTGGTGAAAGTCATGGGGTCATAGATAACTCTAATGGAATGACTAAAACCTGTTGACAACGAGTGAAGGATGCCTCCTCCACTACGTCGAGAGGGGTGATTCTTGTAGCATAAGGTAGTCTGGGGATGAGAAAGTACTTGGTGGACTAAAGAACATGATGATGTCGGTAGTTGAGTAGATTCCTCCTCTGTTTTAGAAATGCTCTATTACACGTGCTTCTTCTTCATCAACTTCGGATAACAAAGATGGCTTTATGCAAAAGACCTTAAAAGCCAAGTCTTGCTGAGTACCTTTTGTACTCAACCTTGCCTCGTTGTTGTTTTGTTTCAGACTTCGGTGATGCAGCTGAAGAAGGGTTGTCGTGGGATAATCACGGCAGATGTTACCGGGGGTAACTGATCTTGGGGCAAGACGACACAGGTATTTGGGAGAGGGTTTAGCTCAGAGGAAAACATGGTGCAATTCGATCTGGTAGCCGGCGATCGAAGTCGCCGAGTCTCCGATCTTGATATAACAACTCAACTCTGGATTACACTAGATGCTCGATACCAAGCGCTATTGCTAGGGTTCTAAGATTTCTGTCTCAAACTAGACCTGGGGGTCGGTTTATAAAGCACCCGTACCCCCCGGCTTATTCCCCAAGGCGCATCCTGGATCCTACCCGGACACGGCGCGCAAACCCTAGCTTTCCTTTACAGTAACCCACAATCCGGATTACTGGGCCTACAAACTTGGGCCTTCCACAAGCTTCCTTATCCTTAGCCGGATCCTGCGCACCGTCCTTTGGGCCGGGTTACTCCTTGGAGTTTGGCCTACCGGGTTATCACCCCCCCGTCAGTAGTCCCCAGAATAGCCTGGGCTTCATGGATCCTCCTTGAAGCGCTCGCTATTCCCTGCAAAGATATCAAACATACAGGCATATAGAGGCCGGGTTAAGATGCTCTGATATTCAGCTAGGCCTTACTCGACGGCGGCCATGTAGTAACTCGGGTTTTTCCCCCAAACACCTTTAATTTTCCAGGTCTAAAACCCTAATTCCATACTCGATAATCGATCCTGATATCACGGGATTGATTCCCTTCTCTCTTTTATCCAGATGCCTTGCTCAATATTTGGCGCATATCCCGCAGAAACTTGAATAAATAGCCGTTTTACCTCCGCAACTCCCGGCCCCCACTCACCGAATCGGGCTTACCCACTTATACTATAAATAAGCTCCTTGGGGGTAACCCGAACCCTAACGGCTCATTTCCCCCCATTCCGCTTCCTTTCTCCTCCTCAGCTCACTCCCACTGAGCACCACCACGGAAATCCCACGCGTATCACCGGAGCCCATCGGTCGGAGGCTGCGCTCTGCCACGACTCGCCCCGCGCCGCCGCCGAGATCCGCCGGCAAATCCCCATCCGGACTATCAAGGACCGCAAAGGGACACCAGGCTTGCGCCATCTGCCTCCGCAAAGCCTCGCTCAGATCTCCTCCGGTAAGCCACTTGCGTCCATTAATTCGCCCTTGCACTTTTTGATTTCACCTTAGATTAGATCCAAATCGACCCGCCAACGATTCCTCGGCCATGCCGAATTAAGTTGCTAGCATTCTTTCCAGCTCGCATAATAGATAGGCTATGGGTTCCAATCCATTCTCCTACTACCTGCAAGTACTAATTTCGCCACAAATCCGAAGATAAGATTCCCAATCTGGACCCGATCCACTCAAAATTTCCGCCTTGGCCTTAATCACCCGGCCGGACTTCCCCTTTTCAGTTCCTTTTATTCGCGTTAAGTGTCTATGCAGCCATCCATCGTCCCCAAAGAACCCCTTCAACATTTAGATCTCCATAATTTTCGTCATAATACTTGATACCCGGACAATTTCGAACTTTACTCGGTGAGCTAACACCCGGGTTGCACGCAATTTTTCATATCTCAATATTACCCCACCGATATTCGACCGGCTCACAACTTCCGGGTCTTAGTCCTCTTATCCTTTTACTTTGCATTTTGCAGGTCAACCACATGGCTCCCAAAAAGCAGGGGAAAACTCCAACCAAAGTTAAAGCCGCCAACTCCATATCCGCCAACTGGGCGCGGTCTACAGTCACCAAATCCAAGTTGGAGGAGCTAGTGGAGCTGGGAGTCCTTCCTCCTCAAGAGGATATTCAATGGAGAGTGCCGGGTAAGGAGACCCGGCCCACCCCGACAAAAGGCGAGGTAATTTGCTTTGTGGAACATGTGACCCGGGGCTTCCGCCCACCGGGTCACCCCTTTTTCCGTGATGTTTTAAATCATTACGGTCTTCGCGTCTTTGATATCGGGCCTAATTCCGTTCTCAACATCTCCCACTTCATAGTCCTTTCCGAATCATACTTGTGCACTTCGCCAAGTCTAGCTCTTTTCATCGATCTTTTTCAATGCAAACCGTGCCGCGAGAGCGGCGACGGGGCGCTTCTCGCTTGCGGCGGGGTTTCCATCCAGCGCCGCAAGAATTCTCTGATGCCACCCCTCACCCTTAATTCCCATGTCAAGCACTGGCAGCTCTCCTACTTCTACTGCCAAGACACCTCCCCACCCGGCCAAAAGAACCTGCCGGGTTACTCAGAGGGTCTTCTTGACATCTCTGATAAATTTAGTGCCTTTGCCCCTGACTCGGACAGGGAGGCAATTCAACCTCTTTTAGCCAAAATCACCACTCTCACAGCCCAAGGCCTCATCGGGCTCAACCTGGTGAAGACTTGGGTAGATTTCCGGATTCAACCCAACTCCATCCGCACAAAGTTAATGTGCGAGTATTCAGGGCAACCTACAGACCCGCTCCGGTACTCCGACAACATCTTCGCAGCTGGCGATACTCATAAAACCATCAAGGGCTTTCTGACCGAAAAGCTTGAGGTAATCCGGAACATATCCGGGTTGGAGCCCTTCACGCTTGAGAACCCAGCCCCCAAGGTGAAAACCCGACTTTGATGCCTTTACTTTTGCTCTTTCCACTCAATGCAGTTAATAACCCTTATGTTAACACTTTTCAGGCTGATGATGATTTTTGGAAAACCAATGCCTCCCCTAGCTCCGAAAGTCCAGAGGAGCAAGAAACTGTTAACTCGGACGAAGGTACTCTCCGGATTTTATTTGGTTCCCTTGAACTCACCATAACCCCTTCATTTCCAACCATAACTTTGATGATATCCAGAACAAGAAGATGACGAAGAAGAAAACTCCGATGTCAAAGTAGAATCTGCCAGCGACGAGGAAGAACTGGAGCCGACAGTCAAGGTCGGATCCAAAAGAAAGACTCAAGAAGCCACCTCCAAGGTTTCATATCTCCCCCTCGCATTCAACTCACATTACTTTTAATGATATACTTGAGTTGCCTTGACGTTATCCCACTGGCCGTTCTTGAAGGAGTCGCCCGTGCCCAAGCGTAGGTCAACTCGAAATCACCCGGGTGATGATGCCCTCAACCCGGGTATTTCATCGACCCCCCCACGACGGGCTGGTAATTACCCTATCTTTTCTGGGTCAAAACATTCTCTTTAAACCATTCCCATATGACATCTAACTTGATAATTTCCAGCTTCTCCCGAGTCCAGCGATGGATTTCCTTGTGACTTTGCGGTGAATACCGGGTAAGATCCCCTTCCTGATGTTCCACCATATTTCATCACCCTTTCTTGACTGTGTATTTAGCTACTTACTGACAACATTTTATAGGGCCACGGTCGTTGTCAGCGATCAAGAGGAAACGGGGACCGAGGGCCCGGGTAAGGGGAGCCCGGCTGATAAGACTACAGCCGCGTCCAGCGGTGAAAAACAAGCGTCGCCGCCAAACCCGGACACGCAAGGAGCCGAGTATCCAATTGCTTCCCATGCAAGCAAGAAGAACAAAACCACCGTCTTGGGTGCAGAAGAAGGAGCGTCGGATTCCGACACACAAATGACCCGGGTTCCGCCCCCTACTAAGAAGAAAGCTCCTTCCCGGAATTTCCAAGGCCCCGGGTCTTCTGATACAAGTAAAGATACTTTCGATCACTTGATGGACACTCTCCTGACTATGAAGACTTCGGAGAGCCAAATCTTGGAGCGCATGGCTGCAGAGCACCAGGTAAGGACACTTTGTATCTCATATTGCATACCTAGTCCCCAAGTTCCAAGTATGACTTGCAAAAGTGATGCTTGGTACTTTACGCCACATTCAGCTTTCCCTAAAATCCAACTAATACTTGCATTCCTTGCTACTTACAGGCACAGATAACCCGGTCTGATGAAACTTTGCTGAGGACCGAACAACTTCTTCTTGCCGAGATGAAACGAAGGGAAATCCTTGAGGATGACATGAAAACCTTGAAGAAAGATATTTCCAAATACAAGAAGAAGTGCAATGCCGCTCAGACCGAACTGAAGAAACTATCGGACCAGGTCTCCGATACTTATCAGATCTTGCTCAGTAAGTTTTCTACTGTCGATTGGCTTCATGTCTTTGCTTTATTGTAACAGACTCGGGATTACTGATACGCTCTTTCTTTTGTTACGACTGCAGGTGCCAACCTTGCGGCCCCAGAGGAAAATGCCATTGTCAAGGCTAGAACCCTCAAGACTGTGCTCCGGACTTTCTTTGCCGGCACGAAATTTATATTGGATGCTGTGAAGTGGCCCACGGAAGTATATCCGGGTGAAGAGAATCTCGTTCAAGCCTGTTCCACTGTGCCTGGGTGGATTGAAATCTGGAAACGCTCATCATGCCGAATTGGAATGACCCGGGCTTTTACTCTGGCCAAGGCTTTCTTTCCAAAGCTTGACCCGGCAAAGGTAACATCCGGGTTTCCCGAATTCAAGGCTGACGGTTCCAAATTTACACCCAAGGATTTCAAAGCCATACAAGCCGCAGTGCGCCCCTCAGCTACCGCTTTGGCCGATAGCTTGGATCTAAATACGATTATGAGTGCATACGACGCTGATGGCAAAGTTATTACGGAGGAAGCGCCCCCGCCTTTTGATATCTTGGAGAAGTGGGTTTCTAGCTCGGCCAAGAAGAGGGAGGCGACTGCGAAGAGAGAGGCCGAGTTAGGATTGGGCCCGTCTGCCTCTACACCAGCCGTCCCTCCACCTGTCCGCCCTGATGCAATGAGTCCGGGTAAGGGTGCTGGGAAGGCTAAGCAGCAAACCCAGGACTCATACCCGGAAGGCCGTGCTTAGGAGGCCGAATAGGTGCCGTACTATCATAATACCTTGTAATGCTTTGTATTCACATTGTTATGCTTTTGATGGTGCGTGTCGTGGGATAATCACGGCAGACGTTACCGGGGGTAACTGATCTTGGGGCAAGTCGACACAGGTATTCGGGAGAGGGTTTAGCTCGAAGGAAGACATGACGGAAAGCAATCTAAGAACCGGAAAATAACTCGCCGGATCTCAATATGAATTATACTGGATACTCGATAACAGGTGTTACAACTATGACTTGAATCTCTGGCAAACTAAACCTAGGGGCCGGTTTATAAAGCACCCGTACACCCCTAACTTGCCCTTCAAGGCACATCTTGAGTCCTATTCGAACTTTGCTTACAAACCCTAGCTTTCCTTACCGCAACCCACAATCCGGGTTACGAGGCCTACAAACTTTGGGCCTTCCAGAAGTCTCTTTATTCTTAGCCGGATCCTGTGCAAGATCCTTTGGGCCGGGTCACACCTTGGAGTTGGCCTACCGGGTTACTATCCCCCCATCAGTAGTCCCCAGAATAGCCTGGGCTTCCAAGATTTACTCTTCGAAGTGCTGGCTATTCCCTGCAGAAATATTGGATACAAAAACACATGAAGATTAAGATACAATATGTTGACGAATGGCTGGGATTAGCACCAAGGGGGATCAGGTAGCAACCCGGCTCTCCCTCAAAGGCTCTCCCTCAATCTTCCAGGCTTGAGTCTTAATAGGAAACTCGATGATTTCACATCTTCCTCGATAACTATCGCTGATACCAGGAAAGAGATTTCCCTTTCCTTTTTCTCTGGATTATATCGATCTATGCATAGGGCGCGTCTTTCAAATTTCAAAATAACCAAATATCACTCCGCACTTCCCGGGTTTCGCCCGTTAGGTTAGGCCTTTCCACCGGGCTATTATAAATAGACCTCAGGGAGCAACTCAACCCTAACGGCTCATTTCCCCCACTCCTCTTCTCCTCAAGCTCGAGTTCGCGGAGTGCCACCACGGAAGCCCTACGCACATCGCCGGAGCCCATCCGCCGTCGCTTGCGCTCCGCCACCGTGCAACCCACTCCAGCTCCCAAATCCACCACTAAGCCCCCGATTCGCCGGCCAGAAATCGCGAAAGGGCATCAATCTTGCGCCATCTGTCTCCGCAAATCCCTACTTCAACCTCCTCCGGTAAGTTCTTGATATCCTCCAGCCTAACCTTGCAATCTCTTAGCTTTTCCTTAGATCAGATCTGAATCGAGTCGCCCGCAATTTCTCGGGCCCTGCCGAATTGACTCACTAGTGTTTACCATAACCACTCCCATAGATAGGATGCGCAGCTTATCTTACTCCCCTACCACTAAGTATCATTAGCTTGGCCTTAAATACAGAAATTGGATTTCCCATCTGGGCTCGGACCACCAAAAATTTCCGCCCTTGTTCTTATCATCCGGAAAATCTCACTTCTCCGGCTCACTTGCTGATAATAGACATAAGGGTATCCTCCTACCTTCCCCAGACACTTGCTTTACGGAAAAACTTCACAGCTTCCATAACGACATGCGATACCCGGACAGATCGTACTTGATCCAGCAAGGCAATACCCGGATCATGTTTAAGTTACCGGTAACTGATTATTCATTAATTTCCGAGTTTTCGCTTCTCACCTCCTTTCCTTTGATGTTTTACCAGGTCAACCCCATGGCGCCCAAGAGGCAGGGGAAACAGTCGGCTAAAGCTAAATCCACTAACTCCATTTCAGCCAATTGGGGGAAATCCTCCGTTACCAAGGCCAAGCTGGAGGAGTTGGTCGAGCTGGGAATCCTTCCTCCCCAGGAATCTATCCGCTGGAGAGTACCAAGCAACGAAACCCGGCCTTCTCCAGCAACGGATGAGGTAATATGTTTCGTCGAACACGTGACCCGGGGCTTCAGGCCTCCGGGTCACCCTTTCTTTCGTGACGTCCTAGACCACTACAACCTCCGTATTTTCGATATAGGCCCAAACTCCGTTCTGAACATCACCCATTTTATCGTTCTTTCCGAGTCTTACTTGTGCACTCCGCCAAGTCTGGCTCTCTTTGTTGAACTCTTTCAGTGCAAGCCGTGCCGCGAAAGCGGCGACGGCGCACTTCTTACTTGCGGCGGGGTTTCTATCCAGCGCCGCAAGAACTCCTTGATGCCTCCTATCACTCTCAATTCTCATGTAAAGCACTGGCAGCTCTCGTACTTCTACTGCCAGGATACCTCCCCTCCCGGCGAAAAGAAGTTGCCGGGTTACTCGGAGGGTCAGCTTGACATTTCCGAGACTTTCAATGCCTTCGCCCCTGACTCGGACAGGGAGGCTATCTTGCCTTTGCTGGCTAAGATCTCTATCTTATCGGCTCGAGGCCTCGTCGGGCTAAACCTGGTGAAGACCTGGGTCAACTTCCGCATCCAGCCAAACTCCATTCGTGAGAAGCTGATGTGTGAATATTCGGGTCAAACCACGGATCCGATCCGATACTCTACCAGCACCTTCGCCCCTAATGACATGAACAAAACGATCAAGGGTTTTTTAACAGAGAAGCTCGAGGTAATCCGGAACATAGCCGGGTTAGAACCTTTTACACTCGAGAACCCCGCCCCCGCGGTAAGCTTTCTACCTCTTGATTTTGGATTTTAACAAGCTTACCTTTATCCGCTTTTCTTGACTCAATATTAACCATTGCCCTGGCATTTTCACCTCAGGCCGATAATGACTTTTGGACGGTCAACACTCCTCCTAGTTCCGAAGACGCAGAGGAGGAAGACGATGCCGCTAACTCGGATGAAGGTGCATACTCAATCCCCTCACACGCATTATATCCTGCCTCCTCTTTTTCCTTATGCTATAACTTTGATATCTTTCAGAACGAGAGGATCAAGACGAGGAAGAAGAAGAAACAGACGGCAGGGCGGAGTCCACCAGCGAAGAGGACGAGCCGGAGCCGGCCACCAAAGCCGGATCAAAAAGGAGATCCCAAAGAATCGCCCTCCAGGTTTTCATTTCATTTCCTTGCCCTTTAATTTTTTGCTTTCATAACGTCACTCCGGGGTTAACCTCATCTTCATCCCTTTTGATCATAAATGAAGGAGCCGCCCGCGACTAGGCGCCGAGTAACCCGGAACCATCCGGGCGACGAGGCCCTTAACCCGGACACTTCGTCGCCCCCGGCTCAACGCTCTGGTATTTATCGTACATAGAAACTCTTTCCGGATATTCCTTTGCGACGTAATCCCAGACCTTGCTTGCCATTTTTCAGTCTCTTCCGGGTCTAGCGGCGACTTCCCTTCGGACTTCCCGGTGAATACCGGGTAAACTCCTTTCCTTGACGTTATACCGAACTCTTATCACCGTTTTCATGGCCAAAGATTAACTGCACCCTTGTACCTTCTACAGGGCCACGGTTGTTATTAGCGACGAAGAGGGCACGGAGGCTAAGGTCCGAGTCGAGAATGAGCCGGCTGATGGCGCATTTACCACAACTGGCGACGAGCAAGCGTCGCCACCGGAGCTGGCTAGGCACGATACCGGGTATCCAATCGCTTCGCACGCAGGCGAGAAGGAGAAGGGAGCAGCTTCGAGCGCGGGAGGGGGACCAGACTCCGACATTCGGATGACCCGGGTGCCACCTCCTGTTACAAGAAAAGCTCCTTTTCCCACTTTCCAGGTACCCGAGTCATCTAACTCGGATAACGCTGATTTTAACCAGCTGATGAGCGCTCTTCTCGCCATGAAAGCTTCAGAAGGGAATATCCTAGAGCGTATGGCTGCAGCACATCAGGTAATCTTACTTGATACTTCTTACTATACATCCAGTCCCCAAGTTCCGAGCATAATTTTCTGTAATTATTCTCGGTACTTCGCATAATAATTTTCTGTAATTATTTTCTCAGAATGAAATATTCTCGTGATATCCGGCTTACAGTTGCACTCATTCTTTGCAGGCGGAGATAACTCAGTCGGATGAAACATTACTTAAAACTGAGCAGCTCTTGCTTGCGGAAACAAAACGTAGGGAAACCCTTGAAGCGGAGATAAAGACTTTGAAAAAAGATGTCTCCAAATACAAGAACAAATACAATGCTGCCCAATCCTCGCTGAATAACTTGTCGACTCAAATTACGGACACTTACCGTATCTTGCTAAGTAAGTTTGTTATTTTCAATTAACTTGCGTATCTCTATCTTGCCGTTGTAATAATCAAGATTACTGATATGCTTTTGTGTGTTTCGATTGCAGGTGCTAACCTTGCTGCTCCGGAGGAGAACACCGTTACTCAGGCTAAAACTCTGAAGACTGTGCTCCGGACATTTTTTGCCGGCACGAAACTTTTGCTGGATGCTATAAAGTGGCCTTCGGAGGTATACCCGGGCGAAGAAAATCTCATGCAGGCCTTGTCCACAGCGCCTGGATGGATTGAAATATTGAAGCGTTCGTCTTGCCGGATTGGGATGACCCGGGCTTTGACGCTGGCGAAGGCTTATTTTCCTAAGCTTGACCCGGCCAAGGTAGTATCCGGGTTCCCAGAATTCAAGGCTGACGGGTCTAAGTTTAAACCCCAGGATTTCAAAGCTATACAATCTTCGGTACGTCACTCGGCCACAACTTTGGCAGATAAAATGGATCTAAACACAATCATGAGCTCATATGACTCTGAGGGCAAGGTTATTCTGGTGGAGGCACCCCCTCCTTTTGATATGCTGGAAAAGTGGTCGACTGACCTGGCCAGGAGGAAAGAAGAGGCTGCGAAGAGAGAAACCGAACTAGGCGTAAAGCCGTCTACCTCAACACCAGCCGTTCCTCCTCCTGTCCGTCCTGACGTGAAGAGTCCGGGTAAAACTGCTGGCAAAGCCAAGGAGCAAGTCCAAGACGAAGACCCGGAGGACCACTCTCAGGATGCCGAGTAGGATGATACCTAGTGCTTTGCGTTTCTCGAGACTGATATGATTTTTAGCGATGCGCCTGTGCAACATTGATACTGATATTATGACTTTGCGCTTGTTAATTTATGATAGCTCTTTGCCTCTCCCGGCTTTTGATAATCTCGATCCTTGTGTTACCTGTAAACTTATTCTCGATACTTTGAACTCTTGCTTTTGACTCCCTTTCGAGACTCGGCTAACCGAGTATCGTAGGTTTTGATAGACGGACTTTTCTTTAAGTCCCCAAGACTCGGAAACTATGGTTTACGAGCTTTAGTAGTTAAGCAGTTTGTTTCTGTCTCGAAGTCCCCAGTCCCCATGACCCAAAGTACGAGCTAAGGGGGCGTGGCCTTTCTCAGATGACGAACTGCTCTTTACCAAGCTGAAGACCAATAGCTACTCACATAAATACTGAAGTCATGCTTAATACTTGTTGAGTTTCCGGCTATTTGAGCCTTATACTCTGCATGGACTTGTGGTTTAGATGACCCTTTTGATTATCTTGTAATGTAAGCCGGCTTTCGCGTGGATACCATGTTGTTACATCTATACGAAAAACAGGGTCAAGCAAGTCCCATTGGGCTGCATAGTTTGATTGTAATCGTAAGTGAACAGATCATGCCACTTTGGCGCGAGTCACATCGAGCTTAAGTAAGAATAATCAAGAAATTTGGCTCCTTTGTCCGGTTATAAGATTGCAGCCGTACCCGTTTTTTCGAGTAATCAGCCCTCATAACTCATAGGCATCAAGGCCGGGTCTCCGGGTTTGTGATTACTTATTTAAGCACACCAATCCCCGAAGACCTGTATGCACGTGACGTATTTTGATGATATTGACGTATTGATAATAACAAGCATTACTTACTTGTAACTGAAGCAAAGACCATGATAAGACCCGAGACCATCTTCTTTTATTGATAAAAATTTCTTTTTTGAATCAGCAGGCCGCCTCATTAAAAACCTTCCAGTCCCCTTAGGTACCCTGGGTAGGAAAAGAGTGCGTATGAAACCTACCGTCCGTTACACTGCTTTAGTTATTCTAGAGAATCGGCCTCGCGTTGGTGCGGCCGATGCACATTCTCCATTTGCTAGGCCCTTTCATAATGAGTACCGGATTTGCTAGCCAATCCGGGTATATCGTCCTTGAAGCGTGATCAGCTGCGGATGGTGGTACGTCTTCTTCTTCCCTGCTAGGAGTTTTGAAAGGATCGCTCCTAATGAAGCCTACCATCTTAGGGTCTTGTCCTGCCCTAATTTTTGCTTTGTCCCCCTCAGGAGTTGGCTTTTTTGACGTTGTCCTCTCTTCTAGGTCTACCTGAGAACGGTAATGTTTGAGTTCTTCCTTCCTGCAGGCTTGCTCGGCCATTGCCGCATCTCCCTCATCACATTCAGCTGCTATATCTCGATTTCCGTGTATTGTAATGGTCTTCTTAGGACCCGGGATTTTCAGCTGTAGGTACACATAACACGGTCTCGCCATGAACATGGCATAAGCCGGCCTTCCAAACAATGCATGATAAGGACTGCGCAACTTTACTACCTCAAAGGTAAGCCACTCGACTCGGTAATTGTCCTTTGACTCTCCAAAAGCTACTTCCAGTGCCACCTTTCCTTCGGGGCACGCCGAATGGCCCGGCACTATCCCGTGAAAAACTGTTGTACTCTTTTGCAGCTGCGATTCCTTTAAGCCCATACGCAGAAAAGTTTCCCAGTACAGGATATTGATACTACTTCCTCCATCCATCAAGACTTTTTTTAGCTCGTAGCCGTTGACCTGTGGTGCCACTACCAAAGCCAAGACTCCCGGGTGATCAACTCTGTCCGGGTGATCCTTCCTGCTCCATGTTACCTCTTGTTCTGACCACCTCAAATATCTTGGAACAGCGGAAGAGACCAAATTAACTGCTTGTTTCAGTATCTTCTTATCCTTGTTAGAGCCTCCCGTAGTGTGCACATGATATTGACCCAGCTGTTTGGGGTTAGCTTGAAAACCTCCCGCTCCCCCTTGATTGTTACCTTGATTTCCAGCTGGCGGGTTGCCGGCTGGGGGCGGTCCGTTGCCCAAATTTCCACCTAGGCCCGGGCCTCCTCCTCGGCCTGCACCTCGCATGGCTCCGTTCACTTCCTCGTTCTTCCACCTTTGTAAGTCGGCACATTGCTCCAATGAATGATTGGCCGGCTTGCCGTTCCTGCTATGCTTCGGGCATGCCATCCTAAATATGTCCCAACTGTTGCTTGGTCTTGGAGGTCCTTGGTAGTGTCCCCCATTGTGATTTCCAGTATTAAAATTTCCTTCGGATCTAGGTCTTGAAGACCCGGCCTCCGTGTTGGCTACAAACTCGGAATTCCCTTCAAACGGGCGCTTGTTTTGGCTACTTCCATTATTGTTTGGCGCCGATCCATTGCCGGTTTTCCCACTGCTACTTGTGTTTGCTTTTGCTTTCTTGTCATCAACTTCCTCCTCTGTGGTATCCGTTGCAGCGTGTTTGTTGCACGCATCCATTAACTCTCCCATTGTAACCTCCGCTGCATTCCTACTAGATTTCATGCGAGTTAGCTTTTGCACTAAAGGAACATACTTACATGTTTTTGCCATAGCTTGTAGCGCGTCCTTAGGCTGGATATCCGTAGACGAGTGGAGTATCTCCATAACCCGGCGTACCCAGCTGCGTGCTGACTCTCCTTTCTTCTGAACGCATCTTTCTAAATCGTCAATAGTAAATAACTTTCTGCATGTCCCATGAAAGTGCTTGATAAATGCGGTCTTTAGCTCCTCCCACGATTTGATCGACTTTTCCGGTAAATTGGTGAACCATAACTTTGTTGCTCCCTCTGACATCATTAAGTACATGAATTTGGCTTGGAGATTCTCGGATGCGTTGCGAATTGACATCGCCATCTCGTAGCTGCTTAGCCACGTTTCTGGATCCATTGTTGGCTCATAATTTACTACTTTCCCCGGTTCTTTGAACTTCTCCGGGTAAGGTTCTGCTCTGATATCGTCCGAGAGGCACTTGGGTCCCGCCAGGGTGGTTGGGGTTGGTCTTACTCGGGAGGCACGTGACCCGGCTGGGGGTGCCACGAGGTGCGGCGCCACCGGCAACTCGTGCCCTGCAGACCCGGCCCCGGCTCTTCTGGCCCTGGAACTGTCCACCACCGCCTGCGCTGCTGATACTACTGGTACTGTCTGGATACGCGGTGGGGGCGGCATTTGCTGTTGCTCTTCCCTTCGTCGTGCCGCACTTGCTTGGACATTGCCCTGTTGCTGACTGGCGTACGGCGTCCCATGCATTCCGCTTCTATGATCCGGATAATTGGCTTGCTGTGCTACCGCGGTGTGTAGCAGATCGATCGCTCGTCGGGTTCCTTCTGCATGAGGCGAATCTCCCACAGGAATCTGGTTTAATGCGAGCGTTGCTGCGTACACGTTGTCCATGGGATTGTTGTAATGACCTGCTGGTGTGTGGAATCGTGATGGTGGTGGTGGTATGGTATTGCCGGCTGTCACTCCCGTCTGTGGCAAAGGTAACCCGGCTGGCGCGTTTACCGGCTGTGCTCCTGTTGACGGTCGCGGTATGGTCCCTTGGTTCGTCGGTGGAATCGGCTGATCTTGAGGCGTGAACACCAGGGCCGTCGGGTTAATAACCCCTCCTGTTGCCGGCAGCATAGTTCGATGCCTTTGGTGCATCCTTGTCGTTTCCTCCCGGAGCCGGGTCTCTCGATCATCCAATTCGCGCTGCCGCGCGGCCATCCCCTGCCTTTCTGCTTCTACCTGCCTTCTTTGCTGCTCCAATGCACGACGAGCCACGTCCAGGTCTCTTACGCGCTCTGCCGCGTTTTCTGGGGTAATAACTGTGGCCAAGACTGTGGGGTCCAAGATCAAATTATTATCAAACAGATCCGGGTGGCGCGGATTCGAGGGGCCCGCCCCCGGTGTCCGGTTTGCTTGGAACCCAAACATATTTGCGTGTCGCTCCTCGTCTGCTGGGCGACTGGTGACTGATGCCGACTCTCCATCGACCTGGACCAAGACCGGGTCAACTGTACCTTGCTGCTGGGCCACTGCCTGAGCCGCCCCGACTGGCGCCGCGGCTGCGTTTTCTTGATTGAGATTGATCGCGGGAGCCGCATAAACTGCAACCCGGCGCATGATGCCCGGTGTAGATTCGTATTGTTCTTCCTCGCTGTTTTCCTTCTCATATCGATCCTCCGATAAATCCCGTATAGACTCGGTATCATCCTCCCTCTCTATCTGACCCGTTGTTCCAATCGACTCTTCTTTTTCCGATTGGACATACGTGTCTTCCCCTGATACAGAATCAGATCCAAGATTATCACGACTCGAACTGGAAGTACATACCATACCGATGAAGACGTTGATGCTGCCGACTGTCACGATAGATCCGGTTTCGAGGTGATCCGACTCTGGCCCCCAGCCAGAATCGTCTACCATCTTCTCTCCTTTGCTGTTGACGTAGATTTCTCCGACGATGAGGTTCTTCATGCCCTTCCGAGCTTCTCCCGTGATGTAAACACCTTTGGACGCAGGCCCCACGGTGGGCGCCAACTGTCGTGGGATAATCACGGCAGACGTTACCGGGGGTAACTGATCTTGGGGCAAGTCGACACAGGTATTCGGGAGAGGGTTTAGCTCGAAGGAAGACATGACGGAAAGCAATCTAAGAACCGGAAAATAACTCGCCGGATCTCAATATGAATTATGCTGGATACTCGATAACAGGTGTTACAACTATGACTTGAATCTCTCTCAAACTAAACCTAGGGGCCGGTTTATAAAGCACCCGCACACCCCTAACTTGCCCTTCAAGGCACATCTTGAATCCTATTCGAACTTTGCTTACAAACCCTAGCTTTCCTTACCGCAACCCACAATCCGGGTTACGAGGCCTACAAACTTTGGGCCTTCCAGAAGTCTCTTTACTCTTAGCCGGATCCTGTGCAAGATCCTTTGGGCCGGGTCACACCTTGGAGTTGGCCTACCGGGTTACTATCCCCCCATCAGTGCGCCTGTGCACCCCTGATACCGACGTCGTACCTTGTAACGTACTTTTAGTCCGTGATATACTTTGCGGCTTTCCTGGCCTTTTGATAACCGTATTGCTTGCCTATTCTTTGAACTTTTTCTCGATACCCGATTCTCTATTTTGGCTCCCTTCGTAAGACTCGGTTTTCCGAGTACCAGGGGCTTTGATACATGGACTTTTTCTTTAAGTCCCCAAGACTCGGATGGTTAGGTTTTTCGAACTGCGATAGCCAAGTAGTTTGTTTCTGTTTCGAAGTCCCCAGTCCCCAGGACCCAAAGTCCGAGTCATGGGGGTGTGGCCTTTCTCAGCGAACAAATTATTTTTTACCGAGTCGCAAGCCTAAAGCCATTCCGTGTGAATACTGAAGTTATGCTTGATAGTTGTTGATTTTCCGGCTTTTAGCCTTGTACTCTGCATAAACTTGTGGTTTAGATGACCCTTTTGACTATCTTGTACTGTAAGCCGGCTTTCGCGTGGATACCATGTTGTTACATCCATACGAGAACAGTGTCAGGCAAGTCCCATTGGGCTTCATGGCTGATTGTAATCGTAAGCGAACGAATCATGCCACTTTAGTGCGAGTCACATCGAGCTTAAGTAAGAAAAGTCAAGAAAATTTGGCTCCTTTGTCCAGTTATAAGATTGCAGCCGTACTCGTTTGCGAATAATCGGCCCTTATAACTTATAGGCATCAAGGCCGGGTCTTTTGGGTTGCTAGCTGGGCTACTTGAGCCGCCAGCCCCCGAGACCTGTATATACTCAACATTCTTAATGATACGGAAATACTGATGCCACGTGGATACTACTTACTTGTAATCAGGCTGTAACGAAATAGAACTTGATAACCATCTCTTTATTGCTGCGAGAAAGTTTGGATCAGCAGGCCGCCTCATTAAAAACCTTCTAGTCCCCTTAGGTACCCTGGGTAGGAAAAGAGCGCGTCTGAAACCTGCTGCCCGTTACATTGTTTAGTTCTTCGTGGACACCGGTCCCGAACTGGCGTGACCGGTGCACATTCTCCACACGTTAGACTTTTTCATGACGAGTACCGGGTTTGCTAGCCAACCCGGGTAAGGTGTTTCCATGACATGGCCGGTTGTGAGTAACCCGGCAGCTTCTTCTTCTGTGGCGGATTGTTTGGAGGGGTCATCCTTGACAAAAGCCACCATTTTAGCATCTTGTGTTACCTTGGATTTTGCTCGTTCGCCTTCAGTACTCGGCCTTTTTGATGTGGCTCTACCCTCCGGGTCTGCTTGAGACCAGTACTGCTTGAGTTCTTCTTTTCTACAGGCCTGCTCGGCCATTGCTGCATCTCCTTCGTCGCATTCAGCTGCTATGTCTCGATTTCCATGTATGGTAATGGTCTTCTTGGGACCCGGGATTTTTAGCTGTAGATATACGTAACACGGCCTAGCCATGAATTTGGCGTAAGCCGGCCTTCCAAATAACGCATGATAAGGGCTGCGCAATTTGACTACCTCAAAGGTAAGCCACTCAATTCGATAGTTATCCTTTGACTCTCCAAAGGCTACCTCCAATGCGATTTTTCCCTCGGGGCATGCTGAATGACCCGGCACTATCCCATGAAAAACTGTTGAGCTTTTTTGCAGCTGAGATTCCTTGAGACCCATGCGTAGGAAGGTTTCCCAATACAGTATATTGATGCTGCTTCCACCATCCATTAAAACCTTTTTCAGTTCGTACCCATTGACTTGCGGTGCGACTACTAGTGCCAAGACTCCTGGGTGCTCCACTCTTTCTGGGTGATCCCTTCTGCTCCATGTTACCTCCTATTCTGACCATCTCAAGTACCTCGGGACAGCTAACGAAACTGAGTTGACCGCTTGCTTCAGTATCTTTTTGTCCTTGTTAGAGCCTCCTGTGGTGTGCACATGATATTGACCCAATTATTTGGGGTTAGCTTGGAAACCTCCTGCCCCCCCTTGGTTATTACCTTGATTTCCAGCCGCCGGATTACCGGCTGGGGGTGGGCCGTTGCCCGGGTTTGCCCCTGGACCCGGTCCTCCTCCCCGCCCTGCACCTCGCATAGCTCTGTGCACTTCCTCATTTTTCCATCTTTGTAAATCGGCGCACTGTTCTAGGGAGTGGTTAGCTGGCCTGCCATTCCTGCTGTGCTTCGGGCATGCCATCCTGAATATGTCCCAATTGTTACCCGGCCTTGGCGGACCTTGATAGTTTCCTCCATTGTGGTTACCTCCGTTGAAATTTCCTTCTGCTCTGGGCCTCGAAGACCCGGCTTCTGTGTTGGCGACAAACTCGGAGCCTCCTTCGAACGGGCGCTTGTTCTGGCTATTTCCGTTATTACCTGATGCTGATCCATTGCCGGTTCTTCCGTTATTGCTTGTGTTTGCTTTTACCTTCTTGTCATCAGCTTCTTCTTCTGTAGTATCTGTCGCAGCGTGTTTGTTGCACGCATCCATCAATTCTCCCATTGTAACCTCCGACGCATTTCGACTGGACTTCATGCGAGTTAACTTTTGCACTAAAGGTATATACTTGCATGTTTTTGCCATGGCCTGTAGTGCATCCTTGGGCTGGATATCCGTGGATGAGTGAAGTATCTCCATAACCCGGCGCACCCAACTACGCGCCGACTCTCCCTTCTTCTGGACGCATCGCTCTAGATCATCAATAGTGAATAATTTCCTGCAGGTCCCGTGAAAGTGCTTGACAAACGCGGTCTTCAATTCCTCCCAAGACTTGATCGATCCTTCCGGCAAATTGGTGAACCACAATTTTGCTGCTCCTTCCGACATCATCAGGTACATGAACTTGGCTTGGAGGTTCTCGGACGCGTTGCGAATTGACATTGCCATCTCGTAACTGCTTAGCCATGTTTCGGGATCCATAGTTGGCTCATAATTCACTACTTTCCCTGGCTCTTTGAATTTTTCTGGGTAAGGTTCAGCTCTGATACTGTCCGAGAGACACTTAGGCCCCGCAAGAACGGTTGAGGCCGGCCTGGCTCTAGAAACGTGTGATACTGCGGGGGGCGCGGCTGGGCGCGATGCTGCGGGAAGCCCATGCGCTGCAGACCCGGCCGCGGCCCTCCGAGCCCTAGAACTGTCCACGACGGCCTGTGCTGCTGATGCTGCCTGAGCGCGGGGAGGAGGCGGCATTTGCTGCTGCTCTTCCCTCCGTCGCGCTGAACTTGTTTGGATATTCCCTTGCTGTTGGCTGACGTATGGCGTCCCGTGCATACCGCTTCTGTGATCCGGATAATTGGCTTGCTGCGCCACCGCAGTGTGCAACAGATCGATGGCTTGCCGAGTCTTCTCTGCATGGGGCGACTCTCCCACAGGGATTTGATTCAACGCGAGTGTCGCTGCATATACATTGTCCATGGGGTTATTGTAGTGGCCGACTGGTGTGCGGAACCGTGATGGTGGCGGTGGTGGTAGATCGTTGCCGGTTGTGACTCTAGTTTGTGGTGGGGGTAACCCGGTCCGCTCATTTGCCGGATGTGTCGCTGCTGTCACCTGTTGGGGTGCGGTTCCCTGGTTCACCACTGGTATCGGCTGGTCCTGAGGTGTAACAAATAAATTAGCCGGATTAATAACTCCGCCCATTGCTGGTAACCTGGTGTGGTGCCTTTGATGTATTCTAGACGTTTCCTCTCGGAGCCGGGTTTCCAACGCATCTAGCTCACGCCGCCGCGTGGCCATCCCTTGCCTTTCTGCCTCTACCTGCCTTCTTTGCTGTTCCAACGCACGACGAGCCACATCCAGATCCCTAACGCGTTCCGCTGCGTTTTCCGGAGTGATAACCGTTGCGAGAACCGTGGGATCTAGAATCAGATTGTTATCGAATAAGGCCGGGTGGCGCGGGTTCGAAGGACCCGCCCCTGGTGTCCGGTTTTCTAAGAATCCGAACGTGTTTGCATGCAACTCCTCATCCGCTGCTCTGCTGGTTACTGACGCCGACTCTCCATCAACCCGGGCCAAGACCGGGTCTCCGTTAGCCGCGCCCTGTTGCTGGGCCACTGCCTGAGCCGCCCCGACTGATGCCGCGGTTGCGTTTCCTTGGTTGGCCGCGGGGGCCGCATAGACTGCAACTCGGCGTACGATATCCGGTGTAAATTCATGTTGTTCTTCCTCACCGTTCTCCTCATACCGGTTTTCCAGTAGATCCAGGATAGACCCGGTATCATCTTCTCTTTCGGCCCGGTCGCGTGGGGTCCATGCCGGCTCCTCCGGCTGTTCCCACTCCGCGATGGGTTCTTCTGCCGGATGCGTCGTTCCAATCGATTCTTCATCATCTGATCGGGTAGACGTGGCTTTTCCTGGCATAGAATCAGATCCAACGTTGTCAGGGATCGAATTGGAAGCACATACCATACCAATGAAGACGCTGATCCGGCCGATCGTCACGACGGATCCGGATTCGAGGTGATCCGACTCCGGCCCCCAGCCGGAATCGTCCACCATCTTTTCTCCTTCGTGGTCGATGTAGACTTCGCCGATGACAAGATTCTCCATGCCCTTCCGAGCTTCTCCCGTGATGTAAACACCTTTGGACGCAGGCCCCACGGTGGGCGCCAACTGTCGTGGGATAATCACGGCAGATGTTACCGGGGGTAACTGATCTTGGGGCAAGACGACACAGGTATTTGGGAGAGGGTTTAGCTCAGAGGAAAACATGGTGCAATTCGATCTGGTAGCCGGCAATAGAAGTCGCCGAGTCTCCGATCTTGATATAACAACTCAACTCTGGATTACACTACATGCTCAATACCAAGCGCTATTGCTAGGGTTCTAAGATTTCTGTCTCAAACTAGACCTGGGGGTCGGTTTATAAAGCACCCGTACCCCCCGGCTTATTCCCCAAGGCGCATCCTGGATCCTACCCGGACACGGCGCGCAAACCCTAGCTTTCCTTTACAGTAACCCACAATCCGGATTACTAGGCCTACAAACTTGGGCCTTCCACAAGCTTCCTTATCCTTATCCGGATCCTGCGCACCGTCCTTTGGGCCGGGTTACTCCTTGGAGTTTGGCCTACCGGGTTATCACCCCCCCCCCCCCGTCAAGGGTTCTACCTCGAGGTCGACGAGTAGTTAGGGGTTCCCAGGTGGCAGCCTGGTATCAGTAGTATGGGTTTGGCTACGTTGCTTATGTTTCGGACTCTTAGTCCTTTTGTTGTTTTGTTGTATAGCAACATATTTGCTTTCGCTGCTTGTTGTAATGTTGGGTTGCCTGACCTATGTTGGTTGTGTAACCTCTGCGTGTAAACTACTCTTGTATGACTTGTTTAATACAACTTTCATGTCTAGAGTGCTCCTTTGATTGATTGTTGGTTTCGAGCCCGTTGTTATACAGTTTTGGCTATGCGTGCATAGTTGTCGTAGTCGAGGGGTTGTGGAGCCGATGATCCATGTCCGAGCCCGCCTGCCGATGTGATTCGGCCTAGGGCGAGGTAACCCCAGTAACCCTCGATTGTTGTTGCACTTTCCTGACACATAGCAGCTCTGTATAACTTTGGTCCCGTTCCTTCAGTTTCATCCGACTCGTGGACGCCTGGCTATACATATCTGGTTATGACTAGCATGGACACAAGGAGTAGTAGACCGGGGATCCGGACTACGTGCCGATGAATCCGGTCTGCCTGCCGTTGTTTGTTGCGGCCGGGGCTGGTAACCCTGAAGGCCTTGTGGGTCCATTGCTAGGAGCACATGATAGTTTGTATATCTCTGGGTCCGGGGTCTGACACCCCTTTAGACTACAAGTAGCCTCCAACCCTAAAACCCGAGGGGGTCCGTCATATTCCATAGAAACACAACAGAGTCCCGCCGCCGTCCTGAACCTCGATTTGGGGATCAGAATTTCCTGTTCTGGCACCCTGCCGGGACAGGGGAAGTGGAGGAGATCATCACCATCGTCATCACCAACGCCTCTCCATCGACCATCCATGTTTCCCCCATCCATGTGTGAGTAATTCCCCGCTATAGGCTGAAGGGGATGGTAGGGATTGGATGAGATCGTTCATGTAACAATGCCATGATCGTTAGGGCATAGTGTATAGTATCCTCTATTACACTACCAAATTCCGTGCGATCCGGAACGTTTTGAGCGGAACGTTTTGATAATGTCGCGTGTTTCCGTCGCGGATGGCTGAAAAGTGGAGTTTGTTCTCGAAGTATTGCTTTGGTCCGTCGCAGACTGGTTTTGCCCGACTTTTTGCTAGTTTTACGTCGTGGATTTTCGTCTCGGGCCTAGTAGCCCACTAAGAGCCCAGTTACGTTCGACGAAACCGGCTTGGTCACGTAGAACGTCGTGAATTTTCATTGGACCCACACATCCTGCCATGTTTGACGGCTTTGACCGGCAACGACCGCGCTTTCTCGCGGTTGTTCCTAACGTTTTTTTGCACGGGCCCAGTTGTCAGTCTAGTCTGACCTTTTTGTTGGATAATATGCCATTTCCTCCAAATATAAGAATTCACATAATCTTCCAAATCATCACAAAAATTGCAAGCCTATTTTCTGAAACAAATCACAAGTCACCACAATCAATGATTAACAGTCGTACTTAGAAGAGAGACAACAAGGAGATTTATAATAACTAGAATTAACACCAGTTCACACTAGCATCACAAAGGTTACCCGCCATCATCACAACAGGCTCACATCATAAAATAAATAGTTTCATGTCATCGATAGGGTTCACATCACAACAGGTGCACCTTAGCATCTAAACAGGTGCACATCATAAACTAAATAGTTTCTCATCGATACGGTTCACGCCACTTTTTCCTACTGATCCATCCATTCCAAAGGAACATCCACAGGTTCCACTTCACTTTTCCTAGTCACTAATCCATTCCAAAGGCACATCCACAGGTTCCACGTCACTTTTCCTAGTCATCAATCCATACCAAAGGCACATGCACAGGTTCCACGTCACTTTTCCTATTGATCCATCCATTCCGAAGCCACAACCACAGGTTCGCAAACCCTACAAAAAAGGCATCATACATGTTTAGCACATCATCAACTACAAGGCCAACCATCAGCACAGTCTAATCATCGGCACATGCAACAAAACAGATAAAAGTGTAATAGCGAGCCTCATTGCCAACCATGGTACATACAAATGACACGCAAGAATTCTGACAGATTTACCTACTATAGTAAATTGAGGCACAACTGAACTTGTTCTGCTTGCTATTTGCTATAGTAGCCAAACTGCTAGACACATTGCTGCATATTAATCATTGGCAGAGACAATTTAATCATTGGCACACGTATAAAGCACAAATGTTTAGCAATGGAAAGCAAGAAAAGTAGCCTCATACTAATAAGCACAAAACAAAATTAATCAGATCACCGAACATTTACCAAAGAAGATGCATAACCAATGTGGTTGTACACAACACTAGGTAAATGCTCGATGATCTCATCAAGATCGAGTGCACACTTTAATCATTGGCACATGTATAAAGCATAGATGTTTAGCAATGGAAAACAAGAAACGTAGCATCATACTAATAAGCACAAAACAAAATTAATGATATCATGGAACATTTTACCAAGGAAGATGTAGAACCAATGTGGTTGTACACAACACTGGGTAAAATGCTCGATGATCTCAACAAGATCGAGTGCACAGTTTAATCATTGGCACATGTATCAAGCACAGATGTTTAGCAATCGAAAACAAGAAAAGTAGCCTCATACTAATAAGCACAAAAGAAAATTAATGAGATCATCGAACATTTTTCCAAGGAAGATGCAGAACCAATGTCGTTGTACACAACACTAGGTAAAATGCTCGATGATCTCATCAAGATCGAGTGCACAGTTTAATCATTGGCACACGTATCAAGCACAGATGTTTATCAATGGAAAACAAGAAAAGTAGCCTCATACTAATAAGCACAAAACAAAATTAATGAGATCATCGAACACTTGTCAAGGAAGATGCAGAACCAATGTGGTTGTACACAACACTAGATAAATGCTCGATGATCTTATCAAGATCGAGTGCACAGTTTAATCATTGGCACATGTATCAAGCACAGATTTTTAGCAATGGAAAACAAGAAAAGTAGCCTCATACTAATAAGCACAAAACAAAATTAATGAGATCATCAAACACTTGCCAAGGAAGATGCAGAACCAATGTGGTTGTACACAACACTAGGTAATGCTCGATGATCTCACCAAGATCGAGTGCACAGTTTAATCATTAGAACATGTATCAAGCACATATGTTTAGCAATGGAAAACAAGAAAAGTAGCCTCATACTAAAATACACAAAACAAAATCAAAACGAGATTATCGAACACTTACCAAGGAAGATGCAGAACCAATGTGGTTGTACACAACACTAGGTAAATGCTAATAATCTCATCAAGATCGAGTGCACAGTTTAATCATTAGGACATGTATCAAGCACAGACAGATAAAACAATAACAGTGAGCTTCATTGGCAAGCATAGCAGGTTGAAATCATCTAATTAAAGAGCAAAGTTATTTACCTCGGTTGAGGCAAACAACAGAAGAAATAAAGCCATCTCTTCGTTGTAGAAGTTGAATACACACATAGCACCCTCCTCGATTCCAGCTAAATTGACGACCTTTGACCAGTTGGTTGTCATCTCGGCACCGTCTGTCTTGCCCTTGATGAACATAACATCTTGAGCATCGGAATTGTTGGTGCATATGACAGGAAGTCGATCCATTGGCGTAAACCCGTTGAGGTAGGCCTGGCTGAACTTAATTGAGAAGTACTGGATAATAAGTATATAGTTAGCTGTTGACTAAGATTAATGTGCATAGGAAGAGTAAAAGAATAAGATGTTTACCATCTTGGCCTTCTCAGGGAAGACATTAGACTTTGTCATCCTACAGACGTAGTGCGGTATAGATGGCTGTGGTCGAGCAACTTGGCTTCGGAGATGCGCGACTTGGTCTTCAGTCATTTCCACCTCGTTTGCAAAAAAACTATGCTCGTCATAGTCTTGAGTCCCTTGGATTTTGGGACCTATAATGCAAGAAATAAATTAATCCTGGCTAATCTGTAGGTGCATAAGAGAGTAATAAAACATTTTGTTGGACCTTTCACCTCTACGAGTGACCTTTCATTCACTGACAAGATCCTCCCGAGTTGGACTTTTACCAACTCCATCAACAAGAATGCCACTGGACTCCAGAAAGAGACGATACTCTGGATCTATTTCAACTGGCGCCTCCATCCAGTTGCGAGTTTCATAAGGAGACATGGTGCAGAAGCTATAGCCTCGACTAGAGTGCTACAGCCAAATATGAAAACAAGAAAAATCAAACAAGTAGCTACAAAGGCGAAAGGAGATACTAATTTATATGCTAGTATGTACCTTGGTTGTCTGAAGAACAGGGGACCTTGCGAGCTCCGAGGCCTTGTTCAGGTGGATCTCCATCTCGGTTGGGGAAGAGATCTTTGAGATACCTGTGATGGTAGCGTGAGGTAAATCCATGGCTGGTGGTGACCTAAAACACGTCAACGACGGTGGCCGCCGACATCTAACCTACATCCGCAGGCATCTAACCTAGATCCGCCGCCATCTAACCTAGATCGAATCATTTGGTTGAGGATGGGGAAGGGAGGCAACCAGCACTTACCAGTCATTGGTTGAGGACGTCGGTGAGGACGGGGAAGCTAGGGAGGGCGCCGCCGTGATAGCCGCCGCCCAGTGGGCGAAGTGGAGGCACTGGGTTTTTTTTGGGGGGGGGGGGGGGGGAAGAGTGATGCCTTTTAGTGGGAAAGTAGCCGAGTGGGCGAGGGAGCGCGGCGGCCTGTGACGCTTACGAGTGGGACCCTGTGTGAGGCTGTTTCGGTGAAGATTTAGCGCGCGCGGGGCTGTGACGCTGACGAGTGGCACCGCGTGTGAGACTGTTTCGTCTTTTAGCGCGCGCGCGGCTGTTAGCGGTAGTAATTTAGGCGCGCAGATGTTAGGTTTGGATGTGAATTTTTTAAAATTGAGGGTCTATGTGTTAATTAGGGTACAAAGGGCTATAGCTGCCAATTGTGGCATGTTGTCCCATAAATTGAAGGTTTTTTAAATGTAAATCTTTGCTAATACGAAAAAGGTTGCATTCTTACCATTAGTTCTTTATTTTCTACTAATTAAATGAATAATTAAAAACCATTGATCCATCAGATCAACGAGGTTTCCACAAGGATTGACTTATTTGGCATGATCGAGTACTAAATGGCCGTGACACATCCACTTATTACTAAGTTATACCATGTTTAGGCATCCTAAAAACATGATCGGCTGAAGCAACATAGTATAGAAGTACTACATATATAGTACTTAAATTCTTACACACACGAGGAATTCTTCCACAATACTAATAAAGTTCTTACATATACTACTTGTCCAAACCAGAACATTAGCTAGTAGCACAACTATTCAAATTAAGTTCATCAGGAAACCATTGCAGCACTCGGCACAAGCGACAGCATTACTGGCTCCTCCAAGGATTCTTGTCCTAGTGATTGGGGTTCAGATGAGGATGCGCCAGCCCTAAGCGGATATTACGCGCGAGAAACTTCTTTAGGAACACACCGTAGGCAGGGTGCTTGGCCCTAACAGCGGGCCCGCGGTTTTCCGAGCCACGTCCAATGCCGCTGGCATGCTAGATCATGCTGAAGATGCTCGTGTCAATGTTCCTGCAGCAGAAGGGGCAGAACAGCATGCCGGCGTGACAATGGTACCTAATCTGCCCATTCTGCAGCTTCCTAAGAACATGTCTGCTCTTAGCATCGCAGGACTCCTTGTCAGATGATACGCCGTCATCGGAATGCTTCAAATTAGAAATGAAACAAAAGTTAGCTCCACACTCTAATTCTAGGTCATTTTTAAAATGCACGTACTAACACTAGTTTAAATCATATAACCATGCCATTGATAAACTAATGACATCAATCTTTGCTTAAATAGCATACACAAATATAAGCAGAACATAAATGGTACCATATATATGCAGTTAGTTAATGGACTTAAGATGTAATAACAAGCCTAGAATTTTATGCCCACATTCGAATGGGACAATAGAACTTGCAGATAGACAAAATATCATCAAAATCATGTATAGCTAATTCCTAACTTGCATATACCAATCGCTCTATTCTACAAGCTCTAGAATCCAGGACCTAAAATCATTAGCGGACCCGGGAATAGATTCAAGCCCGGGCAAACAGTCAGTTACAAGGCTTAATGTGTATTTTTTTCTATGAAATAAACTTCAACTACACTATTCCGACCGCTGGATTCGCAGTTGCATATGTAGAATCCCCATCTACAGATCCAACTTGCTTGCATGTCTCTACAAACCATTGGATCTTCAATACTAAACTAGGGCTAGATATATCTGTTTAGGGAAGCACCTCAGACTCCTCGTCGGAGCCGACCTCCTCGAACGCCGGTACCTCCCCATGGGGTCCCCCAGATCGGACTGGATAGGGAGTCCTGGCGCTTCCACCACCGGAGGAATCGATGACAGCGAACCGCCATGGCCGGCCGCACCTGCGGCGATGATAGCAGATGCCGCGCCGGCGTTATTCCCCTACATCCGATCTGGACATGAGGTCCAACCGACATGGTGGGCCGCACCTTTGGTGCCGCCAGCAGATGTCGTGGGCTGACTTTGTCAAACATAGAGTGATGTGACATTTAGTCACTGTCAAACGGGGCCACAACGAGTCAGGGCCACCTATCAGTCGAACAAATTCAGCCAAACCGAGCCAACGAATTGCTCTCTTCCTGCGAACACAACGGTCAATTGCGAGGGAGGTCAAATGGCCACCCATGTGACAAACGTGTATATGCACTCTACCTCGTTTTCAGTTGCCATCTAGTTTCCCGTTCGTTCATCTACTCGCTTGGGTTGACACACCTTCGTTCCACACATGCCTTCGATATTTAGGCAGTTGCCATTTGCGGTCCTTCCGTTCATCATCTTCCTCGACTCTTCTTCCAAACCCATCGAATTCAGACTTCATCTTCCCCGACTCTTCTTCCAAGCCCACGGTGGATACTTTCCATGGCCGATTGCCGACCAACCACGGAGGTTATCGGCCTCTCTGTCCACGGCGGCAACATGCTGCAGGTGATTTACACCAACGAGGAACGTGCCTTGGAGACTGCCCTGGCCAATTTCGAGCAACGGCTTCAGCCTGAAAAGCACAAGTTCTTGTGCCTCGACCTTGAGTACACACGTAGCCATGCTTACAAAACCCATGATGTCTCCGTCGTGCAAATAGCCATGCGCAAACACGTCCTCGTGTACCACTGGTGCAGGTCTCCGCAGACAGATCATGGACGGAAGTTGCTGCAAGATTTCTTTTCAACAAAGAAGATCACGTTCGCAAGCGTGGACACGACAGGCGACAAGAAGGCTCTTGCCCAATCAGGCTTCTTTCTGCCACCACAGTACCACCATGACATCCAGATGGAATTCGGGGTACCCAGAATTGGAATGGATACTCTAGCAGGAAATATCATAGACAGTTCGTAACTCAAGATGAAGTTTGGATTCCCACCAGACCTGCACCAATATTGGGAACGGAAGATGGTTCCAACAAGCCTCAACTACGCAGCGAGGGACGGATATGTCAGCTACGAGCTATACAGAAGGATCCGAGACATGAAAAATAGTTTAGATCCAACATGGCTGGAGAAGATCCACCCCTGGTGCAAGAGCGAAGATAGAGCTTCACGCCGCCCCCGCGGCAACGAGGGCACGAGCAAAAGGATATGCAAGAAGTACTTGTTTAAGTGTTTTTAGCACTTGATAATAAGTGTTCTTATTTGTGTTCTAGTTTGTGTGCGCGAAAAATATGTTTGTTTTACATATTAATGTAATTTTGTGCAATATGTAGCACCTGGAATTTATTTCCATGATTTATAGATGAAATACATTGCTGCTGTTTTTTTGGCATGAATTAACATTAATTGGTCAAACATTAGGAGCCTTAGATTAACCTCAAATTCAACAACAAACTCGAACATTTTGAAACTGACTAGAGATCAAACTAACATATTCCAACAGATAATAGTCGCAACATAAGTCAAACATTTTCAAACTGACTAGATATCAAACTGACATATTACAACAGATAATAGTCGCAACATAAGTCAAACATTTTCAAACTGACTAGAGATGTACGATACAACACACAATTCAGACTCCCAACAGATAACAGCTGCAACATAAGCCAAATGATATCTTCAGATAGCAGTTCAAACAACAGCTCAATCTTCTTCAGTCAGCAGATCATTCTCCTCCGACAGATCCGTTGCCGTTGTGCCCACGAAACAGTGGCCACCGTCCCTCACCTGAGGAGGGCCACTGCCATCCACACACACCCACCAAAGAATGGGAACTGGTGCGTGCGTGTGGTGTCGACTTCGTCGTCGTCCCACAGTGGAGTGTCCGAGACGACTGGGCCATGGTCCACGACCTCCGAGACATGGATGAGGACAGTGTGTTCCAATGTCCTCATCGAGGTCGGGGTGCGCACTGTGGCCGGCATGTACGGCTCTGGCACCTCCACAATGTAGGTCTTCGGGACTGCGCTCGGCTGCTTCATCCAGGCCTCCACCGATAGGAACCAGCTGTCCACCGGGACATGCATCTGCACCAGATCACCGCCAAGATGGTTGACGAACTGCCCCACCGCAGCGGGCTCCCATGCCTCCCGCGGGAACCGCTCGAAGGTGAGCTTCGTCAGATACGGTAGCACAGATCGCTCGGCGCCACTACCACGGCACCAGCGAATAAATGTGAGCGGCGCTCCACCGGCGACGACTCGCCGGGACAGATGTAACACGGCGGTGCAGTCCTTCTCGGAACGGAATCGAATGAGAAAGTCCACCGGCAGCGTGCTAACATCCACCTTCACCTGCCTACGAGTGACTGCGCATTGCGCGACTAGCGCAGCCAGGACTTCTTCAGGCGACAAAGGAGGGCGACGCCCTCCCACGGTGACCTCGAGCGCGCGACCGTGCCACTTCTCCTCGAGCTTCTCCATTGCACGCGAGCGGGCGAGCACGCAACGGCCTTGAGTCGGCCGTAGTACGGGCTCCCCAGTCCGGAACATCTCCTTCGGGAACATGCGTCAGGCAGCCATCAACGAAGGAGACAACAAATAGCCGCGCGCGATCTATGGATTCGGTGGGGAAGAATGGGGAATTTGGGGTTCGATCCTGTTTCAGTCTGCGAGCTGGGCAGATGAGCAAATGGGGAATTTGGGGTTCAATCCTGTTTTAGTCTCAATTTGACCCTTTTTTTTCAACACAAAATCTCCACTAGGGGCTCCAATTCTTGTTATAACATGTGCTAGATTTTGGTTTTCTATGTATGTACGGCATGCCCCAACAAAGTGAGGAAATAAATCCATTGGTCTACCCCCTTTCCGATGCCAGTTGAAGGGGTAAACGGAAAAGTTTCGGTCAGCACATGCCAGAGTTTCGTTGAAGAGGGGGCTCCGGAGTAGGAATCCTTCCTAATCCTATATGGATTAAAATCATATCCATACAAGTGTGCTAGGAGGTGAAGAGATCCAAGATCCAAACCCGAGGTGTGACCGGTTTCACCCGCATCGCTTGCTATATATGCAGGAAGGATCTATACGTACACCTCAAACCCTCCCCCTTCAGACGATCCAGAGGGAATACTATAACAACTCCGGACCCTATGAATCCCACCCAAAATAAGTGTTTTCCATACCATGTGTGTTAGAGTGGCATGAGCCTTGGATGACCAAGATTCCCTCACTCTTTGTGTTAGGGCTCACCGGCGTCGGATTCTCTCTAATGGGTTCCAGGACTACTCAGAGCCCGAAACTACCGGTTCTGAAGGAACGTGGGGAATGTTGCCAAGAGGTGTTCCCTACCATTGTCTTGGGTGTTCCTTGGGCCTAATCGAACACAACCAAGAAATGAGTTCCACTTTTCTACCCCATTCCGGCTCACGTAGAGGGGCCAGATCGGCAGTTCCGTCCTTTTCTCCAACGGGCCTAGGGTTTCTCCGGAGAGGAGCTCCAGAGCATCTTAATCCCACCCAAGCCTAGGGTATCACGTAACATGTTTGTTAGAGTATGTGGCATGCGTCTTGGAATCCCAAGATTCCCTCACTCTTTGTGTTAGGATTCCTTGGCATCAGATTCTCTCTAGTTGTTGCAGGACTACTCACGGACCAAAATTCCCGGATCTGACGGAGAATGGGGGGATCTTGCCAAAAGGTGGGCCCTACAATTGTATTGGGTGTTCCTTGTGCCTAACAAAACACAACCAAGTGATACCCCCTTCCGGCTCACGTAGATGGTCCAAAATGGCAGTTCCGTCCTTTTTTTCAACGGGCCTAGGGTTTCTCCGGAGAGGAGCTCCAGAGCGTCTTAATCCCACCCAAACCTAGGGTATTCCATACCATGTGTGTTAGAGTGTGGCATGGGTCCTGGATGCCCAATATTCCCTCACTCTCTGTGTTATGGCTTCACCGGCGTCGGATTCTCTCTTGTGGGTTCGAGGACTACTCACAGCCCGAAACTCCCGGATCTGACGGAACGGAGGAAATCTTGCCAATAGGTGGGCCCTACCATTGTCTTGGTTGTTACTTGGGCCTAACCTAACACAACCAAGCAATTAGTTCCACTTTTCTACCCCCTTCCGGCTCATGTAGAGGGTCCAGAATAGTAGTTATGTCCTTTTTTCTCCAACGGGCCTAGGGTTTCTCCAGAGAGGAGGTCTAGAGCGTATGAATCCCATCCAAGCCTTGGGTTGAAGGGAATATGCCCGAGAGGCAATAATAAAATGGTTATTATCTTATTCCTTATTTATGATGAATGTTTATTTCTCATGTAATTGTATTAACCGGAAAATTTGATACATGTGTGTTCAATAAACAAACTATGGTTCCTAGTAAAGCCTCTCTTTTAACTAGCTCATTGATTAATAGATGATCAAGGTTTCCTGATCATGAACATTGGATGTTGTTAATAACGGGGTCATGTCATTAGAAGAATGATGTGATGAACATATACCCAAAGTGATTATAGCAATGCGATCAAGTCATTAAGTTTACATTGTTATATCAAACATCCGAAGTAACTTATTCCTTAGACCATGAGATCATGTCAATCACTGATACCGGAAGGGTTCTTTGATGTCATCAAACGTCACACCGTAACAGGGTGACTATAAAGGTGTCGTTAGGTATTCGGAAAGTATTAGTTGAGGATCATGGATCAAGAGTGGGATTTGTCCATTCAAAATGACGGAGAGATATGCTCTGGGCCCTCTCGGTGATATCACATCGACACCGCTTGCAAGCACGTGATATGATCACAAGGATGTTATATCATGGGAACGAGAAAAGAGTACTTGTCGGTAATGAGATTGAATAAGGTATGGTTGATACCAATGATCGAATCTCGGACAAGTAAAATATCGCGAGACCAAGGGAATAGTTCACAACGTTGATGGTTCACACGATCACGAGAGTCATCGTTGAATATATAGGAGTCATCACGGATATCCAGAACCCGCTGTTGATTATTGATCGGAGAGGAGTCTCGATCATGTCTATATTATTCACGAACCATAGGGTGACACACTTATGGTTCGATGACGCGTTTGAGAGGATACGGAATATCAAAGAATATTTTGGGCAGCACCGAAATTGTTTCGGGGAAAATTGAAATAGTTCACGGGGTTTTTCGTTGAATGGTTGTTAATAGAATTAACAAATGATTCGAGGTGCTATATGAAAATGTTTGTTAATGGAATTAACAAATATAAATAAAGAAATAAAAATGTTTTATTTATTTATTAAAGGAAAACCTTTGGATTTTCCAAGTGGGAAATAATGGGAGCATGAGTGAGTGTGAGTGGAGCTTCCACTCACATGAAGAGGGAAGAGGTGGGGGCACCACCATGGCTGGCCGCACCCCCTCTTGGGATGCATCCTCCTCCCCTATAAAAGGAGGGTGAGAGCTCCTCTTCTCCACGCACTTGCCCACCTCATTTCCTCTCCACCCGCTGCTCCATTCCATAGTCTCCGGCTTGGCGAAGCCCTGACCGTGGGATTCTTCACCACCACCACGTCGTCGTGATGCTGGAGTTCCGAGGGAGCCTCTACTTCCGCGCCCCGCTGGATCGAGGGAACAAAGGTCGTCATCAACCGTACGTGTGACCGATCACGGAGGCACCACCGGATTGCGGTGCACATCTTCTTGCTCCCGGGATCGGTGTGAGTACGACTGCGCCAACAACAGATTTTATCTCGTAACGCTTTGTGTCTTCGAGGGTATGTGTTCTCCTTAACCCTCTCTTTGCCCGTTGCACTTCGTCTCCTAGATTAGATCTTGGCCTTTCGGGTGTCTCTCGTGTAGGAAATCTTTTGTTTTCTATGCAACAACCCCTTCAGTGGTATCAGAGTCGGATCTATGCGTAGATGTTTTGTACGGGTAGAACACATATGAGTATGTGGGTGTTGATGATCATGTTATTGCCTGCTTGAGTATTTTATGATCTTAGTGGCATAGTAGGATGAAGCTGCCCCAAACTAAGTTTACGTGTACTATGTACGCGAGAATTGTCTCACTTGTGGCTAAGGGGGTGTTCGTTTCTCCTACTATAGTTAAGATCTAATCTACGAAGGGTTGTTAAAAATGTGTTTATCAACGTTGTGGTTGATGTTCGTAGGTATGAACGGTTCTATCCTCGAAAGCCCTAAGCCACGTAAAATATGCAAAAATAAATTAGAAGCGTCTAACTAGTTTTTGCTGGGCATGTGATGTGATATGGTCAATGTTACAAATTTGATTATGAGATGATCTCTTTTGTAAATTATTGATATACCGGAAGGTATCCATGTGGTTGTCTTATTATTGATGGATAATCAAGATTGGAGTACAATGGAACTTGGTACCACGCCGGTGGAATGATGGAGATCATACCATGATGCACATGATGGAGATCAAGTGCAAGAAGGACCATATCATATCATGTTATCCTTACATGTGATGTTAATCCTTTTTATGCATCTTATTTTGCTTAGATAGCGACGGTAGCATTATAAGATGATCCCTTTCACTTAATATCAAGATAATAATTTGTTCTTACTTAAGTATGCACCGTTAAGAAAGTTCGTCGTTTCGAGACACCACGTGATGATCGGGTGTGATAGACTCAACGTTCGCATACAACGTGTGTTTTCAAGCCTAGCATGTACAGACATGGCCTTGAAACACACGCAATACTACGGTTCTACTTGGCGAGCCTAGCATGTACAGACATGGCCTCGGAACACGTAACCGAAAGGTAAAGCATGAGTCATATGGATGATATGATGAACATGTCAATGTTTGCCTTTGAAGCTACATCATCTGACGTGATGATCGGTTTTGGTGTAGTGAATTTGGTTTGTGTAATCACTAAAGACGACTAAGAGGGATGTTGTTTTGGAGTGGGAGTTCATGGCATATTTTTGAATTAACTTGAACTTATTTATCATGAACAACCAATCAAAGTGAATTTGCACAAATTGTAGTATTCGTTGGCATCCACATAACTACCTTACACTTAGATTGTTAATTGAGATATAACTGTTATGATCTGGTAAAAATCATTTAAGATTGGTACCGTATTAGTGAAATTTAAAATTGAATCCTATTGTAGATTTTCGGTATTTCCTACCTATCTCCATATGATTAATGATTGATTGATCTAGAGAGCAACCAATTCCTACTTAGAATCCAGAGTCATTGTTGCTTCCATATTACTTTATCTTCGAAAGAATGTTTTGTTGATCAAGGTGATTTAGGAACTGAAAATAGTTGTTTTCAGAAACAATCAAGTGAAAGATATATTGATATCTAGAAACTTATTTGTGGCAACATGACTGAGTATAATTTAGCGTGACAATGTTTGCTTATATTATCTGAATATATGCAATGATTGAAGACGCTAGGCTATTCCAAGAAGTTGGGCGCTAAAAAGTATCCTCTAAGTTCCTTCCTTCGAGCTATAGTAGCTTAATCATAAAATTGTTATGATGGGATGGATTAAAAGTATGGGTAAAGTAGTTTACCTTACTTGGAGATTGCTAAGAGTGGAATCTAGAAGAATACTATTAATATGGTGATATTAGTAGAACAATCAAACTCAAAGTATGACTCAATAGGTGATAGTATATGACTAACACGCCAAAGAAAATGAGCTAGTACGACTAGCATTGTTTGATGTTGAATGATTCTTCTATAAAGGAAAGGGAATATTGAAAATAGAATTACAAAAAGATATATGGCAGAAAAAGAATATAACTGGAAAAGTCCAGCTCAGGAGTATATGCTTGATATACAAGTTATAGATGTATTACTAGTTAACAAAGTATTTTTGGCTATTTTGATACCACATTGGTTGGTATGAGTTGTCATACAAAGCAACGCAATGCAAGAAATACAAGGGGCTAAAAGGAACTAGTAATAGATGTGGAATCTATTATGACAAGAACAGAAATAAAGTGTTATTGTGTTCATTGTCGTATCGAATCAAACATTCAAGATTTATTTTAAGAACTTAATAAGTTGTTATTTTGTTCTGGTCGTTTGTGAGAACAAATGAGATTGTTCAAACTATGACCATATTCTATAATTGATAGATATGTTAATATAAATCATGTTGGTAAAGTAAACATCTTGATGGAGGGATGATAACCCCGTAGGCTAACGGCAAGGTGTAACTCGGCCCAAAGGGAGCTGCGCAAGACCCGGCTTAAGGAAAAGGAGTTTCTAGAAAGCCCAAGAGTGTAGGCCTCGTAACCCGGATTGTGGGTTTTGGTAAGGAAGTTTAGGGTTTGTAAGCGGTGCCCGGGTAGGACTCCGAGTATGCCTTGGACAGGAAGCCAGGGGGTCCGGATATTATATAAGCCGGCTCCTAGGGTTAGATTACACACGAGTTTTACTAGTTATTCGAGTATCCCTTGTAACACGAGAGTTGAGATTGTGAATATAGATCGGAGACTCGGCGACTTGATTGCTAGGGCTACCAGATCGATTATCAACATGATTTCCCCTGAGCAAAACCCTCTCCCAAACGCCAGAGTCGAATTACCCCTAGATAAGTTACCCCTGGTAACGTCTGCCGTGATTATCCCACGACAGTTGGCGCCCACCGTGGGGCCTACGTCCAAAGGTGTTTACATCACGGGAGAAGCTCGGGAGAACATGAAGAACCTCGTCATCGGCGAGATCTACACCAACCCCGAAGGAGAGAAGATGGTGGACAATTTTGCCTGGGGGCCAGAGTCGGATCTGCTCGAATCCGGATCTGTCGTCACAATCGGCCGGGTCAACGTCTTCATCGGCATGGTACGTACGTCCGGTTCAATCCATGACGATCTTGGATGTGATTCTATGTCAGGAGAAGCGACCTGCGTTCAGTCGGATGGAGAAGAATCGGTCGGGACGATAGATCCGATAGAAGAGCCCACCACGGAGAGGGAACGGCCGGAGGAGCCGGCATGGACCCCACGTGGCCGGGTCTTGAGAGAAGATGATACCGAGTCTATCCTACACTTGCTGGAGGACCGGTACGAGGAGGATAGCTGTGATGAGGAGGAATATGAGTCGTCACCAGGCATCGCGCGCCAGGTCGCGGTCTACACAACCCCTGCAACCAATCTTAATCAGGGGGACGAGACTACGGCCGCGGTCGGAGCGGCGCGAGCGCTGGCCCAGCAGCAAAATCCGGCTGACGGAAATCCGGTTCTGACCCGGGTCGACGGAGAATCGGCTTCGGTCACTAGCCGGGCGGCGGATAGCGAGTTGCAGGTGAATATGTTTGGGTTCATGGCGAACAGGACGCCAGGGGCGGGTCCTTCGAATCCACAACACCCGGCCTTGTTCAGTAATAACCTGATCCTGGATCCCACGGTGCTAGCTACGGTAATAACCCCGGAAAACGCAGCGGCACGTGCTAGGGATCTGGATGTAGCCCGCCGTGCGTTGGAGCAACAAAGGAGAGATGTGGAAGCACATAAGCAAGGGGTAGCCACGCGCCAACGTGAGCTGGAAGCATTGGAGAATCGGCTCCGGGTTGAGTCAACCAGGATGCATCAGAGATACCAAACGAGATTACCGGCAACGGGTGGAGTTCTAAACCCGGCCACGCTATTCATCACACCCCAAGATCAACCAATTTCGGCTGTGAATCAGGAAACCGTACACCAGCCCGCGACCGGTGGAGGACAGCCGGCAAACGTACAAGCCGGGTTACCCACGTTGCAGACAGGGGTTGCTGTTGGCAATACAGCGCCACCACCACCACCGCCATGATTTCACACTCCGCGAGGTCACTTCAATAATCCCATGGACAATGTGTATGCAGCAACATTGGCACTTGATCGTATCTCCGTAAGAGAGTCACCCCATGCGGAGGACACCCGGCGGGCGATAGATCTATTGCGCACGGCAGTGGCTCAACAAGCCAATTACCCGGATAATAGGAGCGGAATGCATGGAATGCCGTATGTAAGCAGGCATAACGGAAACACCGGTAATATTCAGACAAGCTCAGCACGGCGGAGGGCAGTGCAGCAGCAAATGCCGCCTCCTCCCCGTAGACCAGCAACACCTGCAGTATCATCCGCGCAAGCTATCGTGGACAGTTCTCGAGCCAGGCGCGCAGCAGCCGGGTCTGCGGTACGAGGGCCGGTAGCGGTTGCACCCCCCGCCGCACCCGTCGCCAGATCGCACGTTTCCCAGGTAAGGCCAGTGCCGGCAATCTTAGCCGGGCCCAAGTGTTTGTCAGACGCTATCAGAGCCGAGGCTTACCCGGATAAGTTCAAGGAACCGGGTAAAGTGGTGAACTATGAGCCGACTATGGATCCAGAAACCTGGTTGAGCAGCTATGAGATGGCCATGTCGATTCGCAACGCATCCGAAAATCTTCAAGCTAAGTTCATGTACTTAATGATGTCAGAGGGAGCAGCAAAGTTATGGTTCAACAATTTACCGGAAAAATCTATCAATTCGTGGAGTGAGCTGAAAGTTGCATTTATCAAGCACTTCCACGGGACGTGCAGGAAATTATTCACAATCGATGATCTAGAACGATGTGTCCAGAAGAAGGGAGAGTCGGCGCGCAGTTGGGTGCGCCGGGTTATGGAAATACTTCACTCATCTACAGATATTCAGCCAAAGGATGCGCTACAGGCCATGGCTAAAACATGCAAGTACATACCCCTAGTGCAAAAGCTAACACGCATGAAATCTAGTCGGAATGCTTCGGAGGTTACTATGGGAGAGCTGATGGACGCGTGTAACAAGCACGCCGCCACGGATACCACAGAGGAGGATGTCGATGACAAGAAAGCCAAAGCTAACGCGAGCAACAGTGGAAGACCCGGCAATGGATCTGCGCCGGGTGACAATGGGGGAAACAATGGAAACAACCAAAATAAGCGTTCGTACGAGGGAAATTCCGAGTTTGTCGCCAATACAGAAGCCGGGTTTACGAGACCCAGAGCAGAAGGAAATTTCAACGGAGGAAACTTTAATGGAGGAAATTACCAAGGGCCGCCAAGACTGGCTAATCATATAGAGGCCTTCAGGATGCCCTGTCTGCGCCACAGCAGGAACGGCAGGCCGGCAAACCACTCGCTGGAACAGTGCGTAGATTTACAAAGATGGAAGAACGAGGAAATACAGAAAGCAATGCGAGGCGCAGGCCTGGGAGAAGGACCGGGTCCGGGTGGTAACCAGGGCAAATGGCCCACCCCCGGCAGGCAACCCAGGAGGTGGTAATCCGGGTAACAATCAGGGAGGAGCTGGAGGTTTCCAGGCCAACCCCAAGCAATTGGGCCAGTACCACGTTCACACCACAGGAACTTCTAACAAGGATAGAAAAATACTCAAAAAGGCAGTAAACTCGGTTTCCTCGGCTGTCCCGAGATACCTGAGGTGGTCGGATCAAGAGGTAACATGGAGCAGAAGGGATCATCCGGAAAGAATAGAACACCCGGGTGTCCTAGCATTGGTGGTTGCACCACAGGTTAATGGTTATGAGTTGAAAATGGTGTTAATGGATGGCGGGAGTAGCATCAATATCCTATATTGGGAAACGTTCCTACGCATGGGCCTCAAGGAATCCCAGCTACAGAAAAGTTCTACGGTTTTTCATGGGATCGTACGGGGTCACTCGGCGTGCCCCGAGGGGAAGATTACACTGGAGGTCGCTTTTGGAGAATCAAAGGATAATTTCCGAGTGGAGTGGCTCACGTTCGAGGTAGTAAAGTTGCGCAGCCCTTATCACGCTTTGTTTGGAAGGCCGGCTTACGCCAAGTTCATGGCCAGGCCGTGTTACGTATACCTACAGCTAAAAATCCCGGGTCCCAATCAGACCATCACTATCCATGGGAGCCGGGTTATAGCGGCTGAGTGTGACGAAGGATACGCGGAAATGGCGGAACAAGCTTGTAGAAAGGAAGAGCTCAAGTATTATCGGTCTCAGGTAGACCCGGATGACAGGACAACGTTAAAAAGGCCGAATACGGAGGATGAGAGAGCAAAGTTCAAAGCAGCACAAGATACCAAGATGGTGGCCTTTGTCGAGGGTGATCCCTCTAAGCAATTTGCTATAGGATCTAACCTGGACAATCAGCAAGAAAAAGCACTCGTGGAGTTTATTCGTTCAAATCAAGATGTTTTTGCTTGGACGCCTAGCGATATGCCGGGTATCCCTACCGAGTTAGCGGAGCACAGCTTGCACGTTGTCCCCAAGTATAGGCCCGTGAAGCAGGGCCTGAGAAAAATGAATGAGGAAAGAAGAAAAGCCATAGGAGAAGAAATTGCCCGGCTATTGGCAACTGGCTTTGTCATGGAGGTATTTCACCCGGATTGGTTGGCGAATCCGGTTCTCGTGATGAAAAAGAGTAATGAGTGGAGGATGTGCATAGATTATACGAGTCTCAACAAGCATTGCCCAAAGGATCCGTTTGCCCTTCCAAGGATAGATCAGATCATAGACGCAGTGGCTGGAAGTGACCTATTATGTTTCCTGGATGCATATTCCGGGTATCATCAGATCAAGCTCAAGAAGGAAGACTGGGAGAAAACATCGTTCATAACCCCTTTTGGGGCTTTCTGTTACAAAACCATGACTTTTGGGTTAATGAACGCCGGCGCAACTTACCAGCGGTGCATTCAGAAGTGCTTTGAGGATTAAATTGGACGCAACGTTCATGCCTATGTGGACGATGTGGTGATCAAGACCAGGAAAGCGGAAACATTCATTGACGATCTAAAGGAAATATTCAAGAATCTGAGAAGATATCAGATGAAGCTCAACCCCACAAAGTGTGTATTTGGAGTTCCAACAGGAAAGTTACTCGGTTTCATCGTCTCAGAGAGAGGGATTGAGGCGAACCTAGACAAAATCAAAGCTATCCAGAGTCTGAAAAAGCCGGAAAACCTGAAGCATGTTCAGAAGCTCACAGGGTGCGTGGCAGCGTTGAGCCGGTTCATATCCAGACTCGGAGAGAAGGCAATACCCCTGTACCGGCTCTTGAGGAAATCTGATAAGTTTGTTTGGGACCAAGAGGCGGATGAGGCGTTCGAGGCACTAAAGAAGCAGTTATCTGAGGCACCAGTTTTAGCAGCCCCAGGTCCCAAAGAGCCCATGTTACTATATATTGCGGCTGGGCCCCGGGCGATTAGCGCAGTGGTCGTTGTTGAGCGCAAAGAGGATGGAAAGGATCACCCGGTACAGAGGCCGGTTTACTATGTAAGCGAGGTACTATCGGAAGCAAAGCAGCGTTACCCACACTGACAGAAGTTGGTTTTCGGGGTCTTCATGGCCAGCCGGAAATTGAAACCATATTTTCAGGAACACCCCATAACAGTGGTTAGCTCTATTCCAATGTAGGATATTATCAGAAACTCGGATGCAACAGGCAGAATAGCCAAGTGGGCCATTGAGATGGGAGATTATCATATCAACTACGAGCCCAGGTCAGCAATTAAGTCCCAAGCTTTAGTCGATTTCATCAATGATTGGACTCACACAAGCATGCCAACAATGACACCAAGTTCCGAGTCTTGGGTAATGCACTTTGATGGTTCTAAACAGTATGAGGGATCAGGAGCTGGGGTGGTACTTACATCACCCAAAGGAGATAAATTGAGCTACGTGTTGCAAATTCACTTTGATTGCTCCAACAACGTGGCCGAGTATGAGGCATTATTACATGGGTTGAGAATAGCCAGGGAGATGAACATCAGGCGGATACGATGCTATGGAGACTCGGATCTTGTGGTGCAGCAGGTCTCAGGAACCTGGGATAGGAAGGATGCAACTATGGCAGCATATTGCAAAGAGGTGGACAGGGTTGCCGGGTGTTTTTCCGGGTATGAGGTGGAGCATATTGACAGGAGAAAGAACGAGGCAGCAGATGCACTCGCAAGACTCGGCTCGCGTAGAGAGCCGGTTCCACCCAATGTTTTCCTGGACGAGCTATGGCGGCCATCAGTTAAAACCGAGTCTGAGGAAGAGGTGGCTAACCAAGACCCGGATTTAGAGCTCGTGGCCACGGTATGTGCCGTTCCTGTGTGGACAGAGCCGTTTTTAGCCTATTTATCACGGGGCGAGTTACCACAACAGGAAGTTTTAGCAAGGCAAATTCTGAGACGAGCAAAGGGCTATTCCATCATCAATGGCGAGTTATATAAAAGGAGTGCAGCAGGAGTATTTTTGCGCTGCGTAGCACCAGAAGAAGGCCGACAGATTCTTAAAGAAATCCATGAAGGCGACTGTGGGCATCATGCATCCACAAGATCCCTTGTGGCCAAAGCATATCGGCATGGTTTCTTCTGGCTCACGGCCTTAGCAGACGCGGAGCGCTTGGTGGCAAGGTGCGATGGATGTCAAAGGTACGCTCGCCAAATCCATGTGCCGGCTATGGAGTTGCAAACAATCCCATTAACCTGGCCATTTTCTGTTTGGGGCATGGACATGGTGGGCCCCTTCCACATGTCACCCTGCAAAAAGACCCATCTCTTGGTGGCTATTGATAAATTTACCAAGTGGGTGGAAGTTATGCCAGTTACCAATTGCGAAGCAATCACAGCAGTCAAGTTCTTAAAAAGAATCATCTACAGGTTTGGGTATCCTCACAGCATAATAACGGACAATGGAACCAACATGTCCCTTGGTGAGATGGAGAAATTCTGTGGGAACAATGGAATCCGGCTTGACATAGCTTCAGTAGCCCATCCACAAGCCAACGGACAAGTGGAAAGGGCAAATCAGGAGTTACTTCGTGGATTAAAACCACGGCTGCGAGTCCCGTGCATCAGAGCTGCTGGCGCTTGGGTTGAGGAGTTACCATCAGTGGTTTGGGGAATTAACACTACACCTAACAGATCTACTCAGATGACACCGTTCGTCATGGTTTATGGTGCAGAGGCAGTATTGTCGAGTGATATCATTCATGATTCGCCTCGAGTGTCGGCTTACGTCGAGGTGGAGAACGAGAAGACCCGACAGGACGCCGTGGATATGCTAGAAGAACACAGGGAACAAGCGTTGGAGAGATCAGCCATATACCAGCAGGATCTGAGGAGATATCATAGTCGGCGAGTCAAAACCCGGGTCTTCCAGGAAGGGGACCTGGTTCTGCGCCTGGTACAGTCAAAGGAAGGAAAACACAAGCTATCCCCACCATGGGAAGGACCGTTCATCATAAGCCGGAATCTGCACAATGGATCGTATTACTTGGTAGATGCAAGGGAAGAGTCGGCTACTGTCAATGACACCGCTCATACAACTTCATCTATGCAAGAAAGAGAAAGACCATGGAACGTGGCTCAGCTGCGTCCCTACTACACTTAGAGCAGGCTAGATTCACAAGTGGAATTACACGATGTAACAGGCAGCAGGTTTCAGACGCACTCTTTTCCTATCCAGGGTACCTAAGGGGACTGGAAGGTTTTTAATGAGGTGGCTTGCTGACCTAACTTTTCTCATATCAATAAAGAGATGGTTAAACAAAATATTCCTTTCTGTGTGTTTTTTGTCAAGTTTTTATATTCCTGTTGTTGTCCATTTCTTTTCCAGGTAAGTGTTATTTATTGTTCTTAATATATTATTTTTTCTAGTAAATTGCATATATCTAGGTCTTGGGGGCTGATTGCTTGAATAGCACAGTTGCAAACTCAAAGACCCGGCCACGATGCCATTAGGTTATAAGGGCCGATTACTTATAATAAGTACGGCTGCAAGCTTATAACCGGACAATAGAGCCAAATCTTCTTGACTTTTCTTGCTTAAGCTCGATGTGACTCGCACAAAAGTGGCATGCTTTGCTAGCGTGTAATTACAATCAGTCATGATGCCCAACGGGACTTGCCTGACCCTGTCTTTATACAGTTATAGCAGCATTGATCATCCACGCGAAAGCCGGCTCATAGTAAAAGAAGGTCAACAGGGTCATCCAAACCACATGTTATGTAGAGTACAAGGCTAATAGCCAGAAACTCAAGATATATTAAGCACAACTTCAAACCTACGTGAGCAGCTCTAGGTTTTGGGCCTTAGTAGAAACAATTTGTTCTTTTGAAAAAATCCAACACCCTAGACTCAGAAATTCGGGCCTTGGGGACTTGGGAATTTGAAAAAAGAAACAAATTATCTAGCTATTCACCTCAAAAACCCAAAAATCCGAGTCTTGGGGACTTAGAAAAAGTCCACTTGTCAAAACCCCCGAGACCCGGAAACCGAGTCTCACAGTAGGAAAAAGTAACGAAAAAGTCGGAAAACCAACAATGAAAAGTCCAAAGATAGGAAATATTAAGATCATGCAAAAGGCCAGAAGGGCCACGAAAGCGATTAAGGTCTTTAACGTATTACAGACCGAGGTGGTAGTATCAAAAAGTGCACAGGCGCACTATCAAAAGAACAATTGTTTTAAAGGCCCATTGGCCGAATAAAATGTTTGAGGCAGTAGGTGAAACTTCACTCGGCCTGTTGGGTCGAGTCTTGAACGTTGTCCTGGGCAGCCGGGTCTTTGACTTGCTCTTCGACGGTCTTCGCGGCAGCAACGTCCGGGTCAGCAGCAGTACCGGCGTGCGCGGGAGGAGGAACAACCGGCGTAGAGGTAGTAGGTGCAGTATCGGCCTCAGCCTTCTTCTTCGCGGCCTCTTCCCTCATCTGAGCAGCTTCCGCCTTCCACCGTGCCAGCATGTCATAAGGCTTAGGAGGATCCGACTTAATTGGCTTATCTTCAGCATCGTATGGTGGAACCATCCGACTAACGTCTAGACTATCGGCGATCAGACTAGCCGAGTGACGAACCTCTGTTTGAATGGCTTTATAGTTCTTGGCTGAAAACTTGGAGCCGTCATTGTTGAATTCTGGAAACGCGCCAACGAGCTTGTCCGGCTCAAGCTGGGGAAACTAAGCTTTAGCCAGAGCAAGCCCCCGGGTTACTCCAACCCGGCATGACGAGCGTTTCCAGTGGTCGATCCACTCGGGGATGGTGGAACACGCATCAAGCAGTGTTCTCAAACCACCCTGTCCAGTACCCGGCCACTTCACAGCTTGCAGAACCCATTTGGTGCCGGCACAGAGTTACCGGATTGCACTCTTTATGGTCTTCGGCTTCTCTATATCATCTTTATCCGGAATCTCATCATTCGGCCCTGCAGAAAAACAGAAAGGTTCAAGTAAGGAATTCCGAGTGTTTATCAGAATGAAAAATCCGGGTTACGATTAGTGAGTTGGGAATCATTACCAATCAAAGTGCGATAAGTGTCGGCAATCTGGGCAGAGAGCCTCGTCAGTTCACCCTCTGCAGCATGGGATCTCTTTCTATACTTTCTCACACTTTTCCCCAATTTCTCGGCATCAGCTTCAACTGATTCACGCAGCTTTGTCTCCACCTCGAGGAGTTTGGTGGTTTTATCCAACACTTCCTCAGAATGGGTTACGTATGCCTGCGTGGAAACACAAGGAAATGTTAGTCGAACAAAAAAGAAATATCAGTCGGATATGCTATGAAAGTTCCAAGTAAATTATGCATAAGTTCACTCGGAACTTTGGGACTAGACAAATATACAAGCAGTATTAGTTGAATTTACCTAGTGTTTGGCTACCAAGGCTTATAGAATGCCTTCTTCGTCAGTTCTCAGGGTGCACAGAGCGCCAAGCATCTCGTCAAAGCTCAGATCATCAAGTTTTGTCCCGGAAGAGCCGGCGGCCTGGTTACTTGGAGGTGGAGTCCTTTCCTGCTTGGGGGGGGGGATACACGGGTCGCCTGGGTGTCAGGATTGGGATCACCCATCCTCACACCCAGAACCTCGACGTCGTCACCCCCGGGTCCATCTGATGGAATAGGATACTCGGCCTCCTGCCCGGCCGGGTCTGTCAGCGGGTCTCTTTCTCTGTCTTCTTCTTCAGCGCCGCCAGTCGCGGCATTCACATCATCAACCGGATCCTCTGCTGCCGGGTTATCCAAGTCCATCTTGTCCGGGTCACTGATTGTGACCTGGGCACTAAGGAAAGTAAAAGAAATGGTCAGTATTAATGAGTGAAGGTTATCGAAAGAGCCAGTATATCGGATAGCAAGAAATGTAACTTACCTAGTATTCACCACGAAGTCCGTTGGAAGGCCGTTGCTAGACCCGGACGAGGCTGATAAAGATTGAGAAAGTGAGACTCGGAGTTGTCCAGCTAGGGGGTGATTGGGAGAAGGATATCTTCGAGGTGAATTGGAAGGATGAGATTGGGAAGTACCGGCACAGCGGGCTGGGGACGAAGGGATACCCAGGTTGAGGGGATCCTCACCCGGGGAGTTTCGGGTTACCCTGCGCTTGACCGTAGGGGGATCCTTCAAGTATGGTGAGTCGGACAATTGTTGATTAAGCTCGCACATATTAGCAAATGAATACGGTTTGGAGGACATGGAGGAATATGGAACCTTGAATACGACCCCTCGGGGTTTCCTCTTGGCCCCAACCTCAGCTTCCGGTTCTGCCTCGCTTTCATCACTCTCGGTCTCTTTCGGGTCTTCCTTATCTTCTTTGTCCTCCTTGTCCTCCATCCCTGGAAAACGTAGTGTACAGTCAGAAAAAGAGAAAATGTGGGAAAGCAAGTTAACAGAAGTTAAGATAGGTGAAATCCGGATGATACCTTCTTCCGAGTCAGCCGGCTCTTTGTCCTCCTCCGAGTTTTCGGAGGGAGGGGGGGTCTCGATCTTTTAGAAAGCGCTGCCTTCCTGAAACAAGAATATGATGGTAGAAATTAGTGATTGCATCAGGCAAAGGTATGAGGATAAAGAACTAAGGCCGGATCTTACCGCTGGAGCCGGGTTATCACGGGTAAATGGCTCCAATCCGGCTATAGTCCGGATCACTTCCATTTTCTCGGTCAAGAAACTCTTGATTATCTTATTTGTATCGGCAGCCGGATTGTTCCTCAGAGAATAGCGGAGCGAATCCGTAACGTGCCCAGAATACTCACACATCAACTTGGGCCGGATGGCATTGGGTTGGATACGGAAGTTAACCCAAGTTTTAACTAGATTAACCCCAAGGCGACCCTGGGCTGAAAGGACAGCGAGTTTGGCTAAGAGGGGTTGGATGGACTCCATGTCCGACTCAGAAGCAAAGGCGTTAAAATTATCGGAGAGATCGAGGAGGTCCTCAGAGAAACCCGGCAAAGTCTTTTGGCCGGGTGGGGAGGTGTCCTGGCAGTAGAAGTAGGTCTTCTGCCAGTGCTTGACGTGGGAGTTGAGGTTCAGAGTCGGCATCGGTAAATTATTCCGCCTCTGAATTGATACCCCGCCGCAAGCCAGGAGGGCCCCGTCTCCGCTTTCGCGACACGGTTTGCATTGGAACAACTCGAGGAATAGAGCAAGATTTGGGGGGACGCACAAGTATGATTCGCACAGAACAATGAAGTGGGTAATGTTTAACATAGAATTGGGGCCTATGTCAAAGACTCGGAGGCCATAGTGGCTAAGCAACTCACGAAAAAAGGGGTGACCCGGGGGACGGAATCCCCGGATCACATGCTCGACAAAACAGATTGCCTCAATAATAGCCGGGGAGGGCCGAGTTTCATCCCCCGGGACGCGCCAGTGAATATCCTCCCGGGAAGGAAGGACGCCCGACTCTGCGAGCTCGTCCAACTTTGCCTTGGTCACGGTGGACCTTGCCCAGTTGGCGGATATGGATTGGGTCGGCCTCGCCTTTGCCGGCTGTTTTCCCTTTGTCTTGGTACTAACCTTGGGTGCCATGTGCGTAGTCTAAAAACATAAGGTGAAGAGTGCAAAGTGTAAGTAACCCAAAAGACCCGGAAATTACAGATTATCCGGTTAACCAAAGAGCAACTGTAAGAAACTTTGACAGATTATATCTAGGCGGAGAAATCTACGGAGAAATTCATGACCACGAGTGATAGGAGAGTACTATTGAATCTAGCTTAAGTATTGGATGAGAAAGAATGAAATATGAGCAATCCAATCGATATGGAGCAAGAAGACCACCCGCGGGCGGATTTAGATCTAATCTAATTCGGGCAATCTTGGAAGCAAAATTCATGGAAGAAAGGAGGCTCACCGGCGAGGTCTGGAGAAGAGCGCGGCGGTGGCAGATTGCGCAGTCGCGGTGGCCCTCGGGACCCTCCGGTGAACTGTGCGAGGGTGCGGCGGCGGTGGTTGACGGCGGCGCGGCGCGGGCGGAGGACGAGCGCAGGCGGCGGCGGCTCGACTCCGGCGGTGCGCCCGTGGACTCCGTGGTGGCGCGGCGTGGAACTCGAGCAAGAGAGCCCCGAGAGAGGAAGGGGATGAGGAAATGGAGTGTTCGATCTAGGTTTTCCCCTAAGGCACCTATTTATAGGTGCGGGTGGGGAAACCTAGACTAAGGAGCGGGAGCCAAAAATTTCGGAGAGAGATACCCGCCCGGATTTTTTGGGATAAGTGGTTAAGTGCTTGTGCGTAATATCCGGAAAATATCAGAGCGAATCGTTTCCGCGATATTCGGATTAATTGGCGAACAAAGTGAGCCGGGTCTTCTGTGTTTTCCTTGGAGTGTTGATCCGGGAAAATGACGTTGGACTCGAAGAAAGCCGGGTTGTTATATGGACCACCTGAGGAGTTAGGCCTAGCTGTTTATCAAAGCATTCTAACCCGGCATTTTATGAAATTGTATGTTTATTATTTTTGCATGGAATAGCGTGCGCTTCAAGGAGGATCCTGCGAAGCCCAAGCTATTCTGGGGACTACTGATGAAGGGATGATAACCCGGTAGACTAACGGCAAGGTGTAACTCGGCCCAAAGGGAGCTGCGCAAGACCCGTCTTAAGGAAAAGGAGTTTCTAGAAAGCCCAAGAGTGTAGGCCTCGTAACCCGGATTGTGGGTTTTGATAAGGAAGTTTAGGGTTTGTAAGCGGTGCCCGGGTAGGACTCCGAGTATGCCTTGGACAGGAACCCAGGGGGTCCGGATATTATATAAGCCGGCTCATAGGGTTAGATTACACACGAGTTTTACTAGTTATTCGAGTATCCCTTGTAACACGAGAGTTGAGATTGTGAATATAGATCGGAGACTCGGCGACTTGATTGCTAGGGCTACCAGATTGATTATCAACATGATTTCCCCTGAGCAAAACCCTCTCCCAAACGCCAGAGTCGAATTACCCCTAGATAAGTTACCCCTGGTAATGTCTGCCGTGATTATCCCACGACACATCTATAAGAATAAATGCTAAACGTTGCAAGACGTAAAAGAGTTTCACTTAAATTGTGACACCACCATTTTAGTTCATATCGGAAAGGAAAACATGAAGGAACTCCATATTGATGGACTTCCGAAGTCATTTTGTTTTCAATAAATTGACGCTTGTGAGACATCTTCCAAAAGATGACTAGAATTCCGTTCATAGGCCAAACTAGAATGGATGACTAATTTAATGGAGATTATACATACTGATGTATATAGTCCATTATGTGTAGTCATGTATGGTGGATTAATTTTTCCTTCATAAAATTATGTCGATGATTTGAGTAGATATGTGAGTATATCTATTTAAAGAGAACGGCGTTTGACATTTTGAATTGGTTCAAATGGTTGTTAATATGAAGTAAAAATCATTGTAACAAGATAATCAAGTATTTATAATTGGATAATAAAGGATAAAGTTTGAGTTACAAGTTTAGGAAAACATCTGAGAAGTTGCAGAACTGTTCTACAACTTATACTTCTCGAATACCCCACATTAGCTTGGAGTATTCAAGAAACAAAATCAAACCTTGTTGGACATGGTAAGATTAATAAAATTGCCATTATAATTTTGTAGTTTATACATTAAGGACAACCGCTTTTACACTGAAAAGAGCACCATCATGATCCGTTAAAATTGACAACATATAAGATATGGTTTGGGTAGTGACCCGAATTTTCATTTTTTGAAGTTTTGTTATGCATAGCATGTGTAAAATGTTAATAACAAAAATAGGATAAATATATGTTTATAAGGTTATCCCAAATAAAACATTGGGTATTTCTCCTATCACCAAACCAAAAGACAAATGTTGTTTGTCAGAAAGGGTTGATTTCTCGAGAAAGTAGTTCTTGCAAAACAAGTGAGTGGGAGCACAATACGAACTCAACGAGATTAGAGAATCTTCGTTATCATGTCAAGAGTAGCGCAGCACTGGAAGTTGTTCCGAGGTTTGCTATTTTGACAAAGTATAAGACACTACATGTGTTGTAGATACTTCAGATGAGTTATCGTACTGAAAAACAAAAGTCCTAAAACTTTGTACTTAGACCAACTTGTGGTTTAAGAGTAAAGTGTTGTTTTGACAACAGAAGGACCTGGACCTTATAAAGGCAGCAAATGATGGGCCCTGACTTCGTAAAATTGACTATGAGTCATTATATCCGCCATAGTATCCTTGTATGAATATCAAGTATGTGACTTGGTAGTCCTTTCGATAGGCTTGATGCCTAACGATAGAAAAAGGGTCTATATAGCGACAAAGACATGGATTTTTACATCCTTTGAAAGTTGTACTTATCGAAAAGTTGTTTTCGACAAAGTTGAAAGAGTTGACTGCTACAAGATTTTGATCTTCCGTAGTGATGTTTTTGTATTTGCGGATAGTTCTAGCAAAATTTACATATTATGATATGGTAGTTGAATAACAAAACCAACTCTCCTATCGAGGAAGTTTGATCAAAGATGTGTACTTGACATAGTCTGAGAGTTTTGTAAAATTCAAAAGGTTACTAGAAAGGTATGCACACTTCAATGGTTGAAGTGAGCATAACGAAGTTGAAATCTTTACCTTAATGAAGTTATCAAAAGAGTTTGATTCCATCATGAACGATAAAGATGCTTGTAGAGTTACAAGAAATTAAGTGGGAGCGCTATGACATATTTCCAAAACTTTATGTAGATGGCATATGGTTGATTGGAAAATATGTATTTTAAATTTACATGGTTAAGATTTTCATATTGATAAAAGGCTTAGAAGATATTGGGCATCGATATCTATAAAAGATGGATTGAAGCGCCTGATATGTTTGAAGCCAAATTACATAGATGAAATATTGAAGTAAGTCAATATCAAAATGACAAGAAGGAGTTCTTGTCACATGGAAAATAATTGAGCAAGATTCAAGTGTTTTGACACATGATGAGCATCATTGAAATTGAGATTTCTAAGTCATGTTTCCATGCTATGTACACAACCAGATGAGTCCTAAGCTATAAAATGTTATAGCAGGATAATTCATATGATGATTAGACAACAGTGGGAGAGATCCTTGTGTCATTTTAGAAATGATAAGGATATCTTTTCCTATGTAGTAATCACAAAATATTTGTTGTAATATGTTACACTAATAGTGTTGTCATTTATTCAAGTAATTTTATCTCAATTAAAATATGTGATGAAGGGTAGAACAATAGGCTGGAAGAAAGTTCCATGCTGGATTTGAAAGAGTTTCGAAATTAAATATTGTGACAGATACTACAACAAAGGCTAAAGTATATCGTTGTTGACAACTCATAATAAGCGTATTTTGTGTCAAGGAGTTCTTTATTGAACTTGGTGAATTTCCAAGAATGCTGACACTATGAAGATTCATTTTCACAATGTTAGTAACAATGGTTTAAGCTGAGGAATTTAGGTCTCACCGGAAATTGGTGAATTTCCAAGAATCTAACACTATGAAGCTACATTTTCGCAATGTTAGTGACATTGGTTTAAAGCTCAGGAATTAAGGTTTCACCAATTGACCAAATATATACAAAGCCATCTCATTAGAGAATGAGTGATGTGTGTAGACGCAAAGAACATTCAAATACAATAGGACCCGAATAGTTCAGAAATTTTTGATGATGTTTACCACATGCGAAGCATGATAATAACACTGGAACGCCATATGTGTTAAGTGCTTACAGACAAGATTATTGACTCTAGTGCAAGTGAGAGACTGAAGGGAATATGCCCGAGAGGCAATAATAAAATGGTTATTATCTTATTCCTTGTTTATCATGAATGTTTATTTCTCATGCTAGAATTGTATTAACCGGAAACGTTGATACATGTACGTTTCATAAACAAACAATGGTTCCTAGTAAAGCCTCTCTTTTAACTAGCTCGTTGATTAATAGATGATCAAGGTTTTCTGATCATGAACATTGGATGTTGTTAATAACGGGGTCATGTCATTAGAAGAATGATGTGATGAACATATACCCAAAGTGATTATAGCAATGCTATCAAGTCATTAAGTTTACATTGTTATATCAAACATACGAAGTAACTTATTCCTTAGACCATGAGATCGTGTCAATCACTGATACCGGAAGGGTGCTTTGATGTCATCAAATGTCACAACGTAACAGGGTGACTATAAAGGAGTCGTTAGGTATTCAGAAAGTATTAGTTGAGGATCATGGATCAAGAGTGGGATTTGTCCATCCAAAATGACGGAGAGATATGCTCTGGGCCCTCTCGGTGATATCTCATTGACACCGCTTGCAAGCACGTGATATGATCACAAGGATGTTATATCATGGGAACGAGAAAAGTGTACTTGTCAGTAACGAGATTGAACAAGGTATGGTTGATACCAATGATCGAATCTCGGACAAGTAAAATATCGCGAGACCAAGGGAATAGTTCACAACGTTGACGGTTCACACGATCACGAGAGTCATCGTTGAATACATAGGAGTCATCACGGATCTCCAGATCCCTCTGTTGATTATTGATCGGAGAGGAGTCTCGATCATGTCTATCTTATTCGCGAACCGTAGGGTGACACACTTAAGGTTCGATGACAGGTTTGAGAGGATACGGAATATTGAAGAATATTTTGGGCAGCACCGAAATTGTTTCAGAGAAAATTGAAATAGTTCAAGGGGTTTTTCGTTGAATGGTTGTTAATAGAATTAACTAATGATTAGAGGTGCTATATGCAAATGTTTATTAATGGAATTAACAAATATAAATAAAGAAATAAATTTATTTATTTATTTATTAAAGTAAAACCTTTGGATTTTCCAAGTGGGAACTAATGGGAGCATGAGTGGGTGTGAGTGGAGCTTCCACTCACATGAAGAGGGAAGAGGTGGGGGCAACACCATGGCTGGCCGCACCCTCTCTTGGGCTGCCTCCCCCTTCCCTATAAAAGGAGGGTGAGAGCTCCTCTTCTCCACGCACTTGCCCACCTCATTTCCTCTCCACCCGCTTCTCCATTCCATAGTCTCCAGCTTGGCGAAGCCCTGATCGTGGGATTCTTCACCACCACCACGTCGTCGTGCTGCTGGAGTTCCGAGGGATCCTCTACTTCCACGCCCTGCTAGATCGAGGGAACGAAGGTCGTCATCAACCATACGTGTGACCGATCACGGAGGCACCGCCGGATTGCAGTGCACATCTTCTCGCTCCCGAGTACGACTACGCCAACAACGAGATTCGATCTCGTAACTCTTTGTGTCTTTGAGGGTATGTGTTCTCCTTAACCCTCTCTTTGCCCATTGCACTTCGTCTTGGGTGTTCCTTGGGCCTAACCTAAAAGAACCAAACAATTAGTTCCGCTTTGCTGCCCCCTTCCGGCTCACGTAGAGAGGGGCTAGATCGGCAGTTTCGTCCTTTTTCTCCAGGGGCCTAGGGTTTCTCCAGAGAGGAGCTCCAGTGCGTCTTAATCCCACCCAGGCCTAGGGTATCACATAACATGTTTGTTAGAGCGTGTAATGGGTCTTGAATGCCCAAGATTCTCTCACTTTTTGTGTTAGGGCTTCACCGGCGTTAGATTCTCTCTCGCCGGTTCCAAGGCTACTCAGAGCCCGAAACTCCCGGATCTGACGGAACGGCGGGAATCGTGCCAAGAGGTGGTCCCTACCATAGTCTTGAGTGTTCCCTTGGTCCTAACCTAACAGAACCAAGCAACTAGTTCCGCTTTGCTACCCCCTTCCGGCTCACATAGAGGGCCAGATCGGCAGTTCCGTCCTTTTCTCCAGGGGGGCTAACGTTTCTCCGTAAAGGAGCTCCAGAGAGTCTTAATCCCACCCAAGCCTAGGGTATAACATAAATTGTTTGTTAAAGTGTGGAATGGGTCTTGGATGCACAATATTCCCTCACTCTTTGTGTTAGGGCTTCACCGGCGTGAGATTCTCTCTAGTTGTTGCATGAACGAAACTCCCGGATCCAACGGAACGGGGGGATCTTGCCAAGAGGTGGGCCCTACCATTGTCTTTGTTGTTCCTTGGGCCTAAACCAACACAACCAAGAAATTAGTTCCACTTTTCTACCCCCTTTCGGCTCACGTAGAGGTTCCATAACGACAGTTCCGTCCATTTTTCCAAAGGGCCTAGGGTTTCTCCGGAGAGGAGCTCCGGAGCGTATGAATCCCACCCAAGCCTAGGGTATGATGTACCATGTGTGTTTGAGTGTGGAACGGGTCCTGGATGCCCAATATTCCCTCACTCTCTGTGTTATGGCTTCACCGGCGTCGGATTCTCTCTCGTGGGTTCAAGGACTACAAACAGCCCGAAACTCCCGGATCTGACGGAACGGAGGGAATCTTTCCAATAGGTGGGACCTACCATTGTCTTGGTTGTTCCTTTTGCCTAACCTAATGCAACCGAGCAATTAGTTCCACTTTGCTACCCCCTTCGGCTCACGTAGAGGGTCCAGAACAACAGTTCCGTTCTTTTTTCTCCAACGGGCCTAGGGTTTCTCCGGAGAGGAGCTCTAGAGTCTCTGAATCCCAACCAACCATAGGGTATGCCATACCATGTGTGTTATAGTGTGGCATGGGTCTTGGATTCCCAGTATTCCCTCACTCTCTGTGTTATGGCTCACTGGCGTCAGATTTTTTCTCGTGGGTTCCAGAAGTACTCACATCCCAAAACTCCCGGTTCTGATGAAGAACGGGGGGAATCTTGCCAAGAGGTGAGCCCTCCCATGTTGTCTTCGGTGTTCTATGGGCCTAACCTAACACAACCAAGAAATTAGTTCCACTTTGCTACCCCCTTTCTGGCTCACGTAGAGGGTCCAGAACAGCAGTTCCGTCCTTTTTTTCTCCAACGGGCCTAGGGTTTCTCCAGAGAGGAGCTCTAGAGCGTATTAATCCCACCCAAGCTTAGGGTATGTCATACCATGTGTTTTAGAGTGTGACATGGGTCTTGGATTCCCAAGATTGCCTCAATCTCTGTGTTATGGCTTCACCGGCGTCGGATTCTCTCTCGTGGGTTCGAGGACTACAAACAACCTGAAACTCCCGAATCGGACGGAATGGAGGGAATATTTCCAAGAGGTGGGCCCTACCATTGTCTTGGTTGTTCCTTGGGCCAAACCTAACAAAACCGAGCAATCAGTTCCACTTTGCTACCCTCTTCCGGCTCACGTAGAGTCCAGAACAATAATTCCGTCCTTTTTTTTCCAACGGGCCTAGGGTTTGTCCGGAGAGGAGCTCTGGAGCGTCTGAGTCCCACCCAAGCCTAGGGTATGCCATACCATGTGTGTTTGAGTGTTTCATGGGTCTTGGAAGCCCAATATTACCTCACTCTCTGTGTTATGGCTTCAACGGCGTCAGATTCTCTCTCGTGGGTTCCAGGACTACTCATAGCCCAAAACTCCCGGATCTGACGGAGAACGGGGGGGGATCTTGCCAATAGGTGGGACCTACCATTATCTTGGCTGTTCCTTGGGACTAACCTAACACAACCAAGAAATTAGTTCCACTTTGCTACCCCCTTCCGGCTCACGTAGAGGGTCCATAACAGCAGTTCCGTCCTTTTTTCTCCAACGGGCCTAGGGTTTCTCCGGAGAGGAGCTCTAGATCTTCTTATTCCCACCCAACCCTAGGGTATGTCATGCCATGTGTTTTAGAGTGTGGCATAGGTCTTGGATTCCCAACATTGCCTCAATCTCTGTGTTATGGCTTCATGGGCGTCAGATTCTCTCTTGCGGGTTCCAGGATATACTCAGAGCCCAAAACTCCCGGATGTGACTGGACGGGGGGATCTTTGCAATATGTGGGTCCTACCATTGTATTGGGTGTTCTTTGGGCCTAACCTAACACAACCAAGAAATTAGTTCCACTTTGCTACCCCTTTCCGGCTCACGTAGAGGGGCCAGGACGATAGTTCCGTCCTTTTCTTTAGCGGGCCTAGGGTATCTCCGGAGAGGAGTTTTAGAGCGTCTGAATCCCACCCAAGCCTACGGTATTCCATACCATGCATGTGTCTTATAGTGTGGCATGTGTCTTCGATGACCAAGATTCCCTCAATCTTTGCGTTATGCCTTCACCGGCGTCGGATTCTCTCTCGCGGGTTCCAGGGCTACTCAGAGCCCGAAACTCCTGGATCTGGCGAAACGGGGGGAATCTTGACAAGAGGTGGGCCCTAAATTTTATTGGGTGTTCCTTTGGCCTAACCTAACACAGTAAAGCAGTTAGTTCCACTTCGCTACCCCTTCCGGCTCATGTAGAGGGGCCAGATCAGCAGTTCCGTCCTTTTCTCCAACGGGCCTATGGTATCTCCGGAGAGGAGCTCCAGAGCGTCTTAATCCCACCCAAGACTAGGGTATCACATAACATATTTGTTAGATTGTGGAATGGGTCTTGGATGCACATTATTCCCTCACTCTTTGTGCTAGGGCTTCACCTGCGTGAGATTCGGTCTCTCTAGTTGTTGCATGACTACTTAGGGACCAAAACTCCCGGATCTGACGGAACGGGAGGATCTTGCCAAGAGGTGGGACCTACCATTTTCTTGGTTGTTCCTTGGTACTAAAACAACACAACCAAGCAATTAGTTCCACTTTGCTACCCTTTTTCGGCTCACGTAGAGGGTCCAAAACGGCAGTTCCGTCCTTTTTTCCAGCGGACCTAGGGTTTCTCTGGAGAGGAGCTCCGGAGCGTCTAAATCCCACCCAAGCCTGGGGTATGCCATACCATGTGTTTTAGAGTGCGGCATGCATGGGTCCTGGATGCCCAATATTTCGTCACTCTTTGTGTTAGGGCTTCACCGGCATGAGATTCTCTCTAGTTGTTGCATGACTACTCCGGGACCGAAACTCCCGGAACTGACAGAACAGGGGGATATTGCCAAGAGGTGGGCCCTACCATTGTATTGGTTGTTCCTTGGGCCTAACCCAACAGAACCAAGCAATTATTTACACTTTTTTACCCCCTTCTGAATCACGTAGATGGTCCAGGACGGCAGTTCCGTCCTTTTTCCAGCGGGCCTAGGGTTTCTCCGGAGAGGGAGCTCCGGAGCGTCTGAATCCCACCCAAGCCTAGGGTATTACATACCATGTGTGTTAGAGTGTGGCATGGGTCTTGGATGCCCAATATTCCCTCACTCTCTGTGTTATGGCTTCACCGGCGTCAGATTCTAGCTCGTGGGTTCCAAGACTACTCATAGCCCGAAACTCCCGGATCTGACGGAGAACGGGGGGAATGTTGCCAATAGGTGGGCCCTACCATTTTATTGGTGTTTCTTGGTCCTAAAATAACACAACCAAGAAATCAGTTCGACTTTGCTAACCCCCTTCCGGCTCACGTAGAGGGGCCAGAACGACAGTTCTGTCCTTTTCTCCAGCGGGCCTAGGGTTTCTCTGGAGAGGGGTTCCAGAGTGTCTGAATCCCACCCAAACCAACGGTTTTCCATACCATGTGTGTTAGAGTGTGGCATGCGCCTTGGATGCCCAAGATTCCCTCACTCTTTGTGTTAGGGCTTCACCGACGTTAGATTCTCAATAATGGGTTCCAGGATACTTAGAGCCTGAAACTCCCAGATCTGAGTAGACGGGGGAATATTTCCAAGATGTGGGTACTACCATTGTCTTGGGTGTTCTTTGGGCCTAAACTAACACAACCAAGCAATTACTTCCACTTTGCTACCCCTTTCCGTCTCACGTAGAGGGTCTATAACGACAATTCCGTCCTTTTCTTTAGCGGGCCTAGGGTATCTCCGGAGAGGAGCTTCGGAGTGTCTGAATACCACCCAACACTAGGGTATTCCATACCATGTGTCTTATAGTGTGGCATGTGTCTTTGATGCCCAAGATTGCCTCAATCTTTGTTTTATGGCTTCACCAGCGTCGGATTCTCGCTCGCGGGTTCTAGGGCTACTCAAAGCACGAAACTCCCGGATCTGACGGAATGGGGGGAATATTGCCAAGAGGTGGGACCTACATTGTCTTGGGTGTTCCTTGGGAATAAACTAATACAACCAAACAATTGGTTCCACTTTGCTACCCACTTCCGGCCCACGTAGAGGGGGCTAGACCGGTAGTTCCGTCCTTTTCCCCAACGGGCCTAGGGTTTCTCCGGAGAGGAGCTCCAGAGCGTCTTAATCCCACCCAATAATAGGGTATCACATAACATGTTTTTTAGAATGTGGCATGGGTCTTGGATGCCCAAGATCCCCTCACTCTTTGTGTTAGGACTTCACCGGCATTAGATTCTCTCTCGCGGGTTCCAAGGCTACTCATAGCCTGAAACTTCTGGATCCGACGGAACAGGGGGAATCTTGCCAAGAGGTGGGCCCTACCATTGTCTTGGGTTTTACTTGGGCCTAACCTAACATAACCAAGAAACTAGTTCCAATTTTCTACCACCTTTTGGCTCACGCAGAGGGGCCATGTCGGCAGTTCCGTCCTTTTCTCCAACGGGCCTAGGGTTTCTCCGGTGAGGAGCTCCGGAGAGTCTTAATCCCACCCAAGCCTAGGGTATCACATAACATGTTTTTTAGAGTTTGGAATGTGTCTTGTATGCACAAGATTCCCTCACTCTTTGTGTTAGGGTTTCACCAGCGTGTCAGATTCTCTCTAGTTGTTGCAGCACTACTCAGGGACCGAAACTCCCGGATCTGACAGAACGGGGGATCTTGCCAAGAGGTGGGCCCTACCTTTGTCTTGGTTGTTACTTGGTCCTAAACCAACACAACAAAGAAATTATTTACACCTTGCTACCCCTTTCGGCTCACGTAGAGGGTCTAGAACGACAATTCCGTCCTTTTTTCCAACGGGCCTAGGGTTTCTCCGGAGAGGAGCTCCGGAGCGTCTGAATCCCACCCAGCCTAGCGTATGCCATACCATGTGTGTTAGAGTGTGGCATGGGTCCTGGATTCCCAATATTCCCTGACTCTCTGTGTTATGGCTTCACGGGCGTCGGATTCTCTCTCGTGGGTTCCAGGACTACTCATAGCCCGAAACTCCCGAATCTGACGGAAAACGGGGGAATGTTTCCAATAGGTGGGCCCTACCATTTTCTTGGTGTTTCTTGGTCCTAAACTAACACAACCAAGCAATCAGTTCGACTTTGCTAACCCCCTTCCGGCTAATGTAGAGGGGCCAAAACGATAGTTCTGTCCTTTTCTCGAGCGGGCCTAGGGTTTCTCTGGAGATGGGTTCCAGAGCGTCTGAATCCCACCCAAACCAACGGTTTTCCATTGGCATGTGCCTTGGATTCCTAAGATTCCCTCACTCTTTGTGTTAGGGCTTCACCGACGTCAGATTCTCTCTAATGGGTTCCAGGACTACTCAGAGCCCGAAATCCCGGATCTGAAGGAACGGGGGGAATGTTGCCAAGAGGAAGGCCCTAAATTGTCTTATGTGTTCCTTGTGCCTAACCTAACACACCAAAGCAATTAGTTCCACTTTTCTACCCCCGTCCGGCTCACGTACAGCGGCTAGATCGTCAATTTCGTCCTTTTCTCCAACGGGCCTAGGGTTTCTCCGAAGAGGATCTCCAGAGCGTCTTAATCCCACCCAAGCCTAGGGTATCACATAACATGTCTGTTAGATTTTTTTGGAACACTCTGACTGTGGGGAAAAGGCTCCATAGCATCCCATCCCTTTATTAAAAATAGAAACCAAAGTTTATGTACAAAAAAGAGAAGAAACCAAAAGATATGTACAAAAATATGATACAAAGACCACCAACAGCAGCTAATCAGCTAGGGAAGATTATTGATCCAGAGCAACAACTCCTCGGCATGTTTCTTCTTCATTCCGTGCTGCAGCATGGTTAAATCATGGAAGAACCCCCTCTTCCATCCAGCAAAAGAAGGCCTCTGATGCTCAAAAATCTTGCCATTTCTTTGGAGCCAAATATTCCTACAAGCAACAATCAGCACTTCCATAAAGAAAGGTCTAGCAAAGTTCTTTCTTGCTTGACTTACACTTAATTGTATATCAGTGGCTTGGACCCAATAAATCTGAAGATAGTTCTAGATCCTCTGGCTAAAATTGCAAACAAAGAAGAGATGCAAACGATCCTCATGCATACCAACAGGGCACAAGACACAATGGAAGTTAACAGTGACTTCCCAATGCCTTCTCTTCAGTAGATCCTTCGTATTTAACCTGTCCTTTATTAGTAACCAAGCAAACACTTTCAGCTTCATGGTACAGGAAGACTTCCAAAGCCATTTATAGATGGACTGGGTGGCTAAAGGCTTAAATATCCTCTAGTAGAAACTGGCTGATGTATAATTAGGCCCCCAAGAATAACCCCACTCATCATTAGCATTGGAAATAGGATTCTGAGCCATCAATTGCTCCATAAACTGGAACTCAACAAAGGCTTGCTGAGATAGAGGTAGCTGAAATAGCTGATTTTCTTCTCCATATCATAGATATCAGCCACTGGCAAATTATCATTGAGCACATATGAAAACAGCCTGGGAAATCTCACTTTAAGAGGGACAGAAGAATTACCAATTTGCCAATTATCTTGCCAGAATAGAATAGAAGTACCGGTACCATGTTTTACAGTAGACACAGCTCTAAAATTATCAACATGTTTCATGACATCCCTCCACCAGAAAGAGCCCCTCAAGATGTCTCCATGAGGCACTTTATCTCTTTAGTATCCATCCCAATCCAGGTGAACCCAAGGCAGGTCCACCTTATTGTAAAAATTATCCATAAATTTAATCAACAAAGCAGCATTTTTCTTCTGGAAATCTACAATACCAAGACCTCCACAAAGCTTAGGCAAAGTCACCACTTCCCAAGCAGCTAGTGACCTACTAGGGGTCTCAGAATTCCCTCTCCATAAACATTGCCTAAGGATTCTATCCAACTGTTTACTTATACCGGGGGCAACTGCAGGGTACACTAAAAATGTAGTGGCATGGAAGAAAGGGCAGAGTTAACGAGCTGCAGTCTTGCACCTTGAGACAAGAAAGAAGAGCTAGAAGCCAGTCTTCTTTCAAGCTTAGTGACTAGGGGCATAAGGTCCTTGATTTTAGGCCTGGTTGTACCAAGAGGCAAGCCAAGATAAGTGAAAGGTAGGGCCCCCACCTGACAACCAAACTGAACAGCCAGTGAGTTCAAACACTCATCATCTATATTGATTGGCAGCATTTGGGATTTATCATAATTAATTCTTAGTCCAGTAGACAAAGAAAAATTCTCTAAGGCCTCCTTTAAACAAGCTAACTGAATACTATCAGCAGGCAAGATAAGCAAAGTATCATCTGCATATTGCAAGTTTGGAAACAAAGTATCATGTGTCTCAATAGGCCTAGAAATGAATCCTTTATTCAGTAAGTCATTAACCACTGCTTGAAGTAGCTCAGACCCCAGGACATAAAGGAGAGGAGACAGAGGATCTCCTTGTCTTACTCCTCTTTTGCAAACAAATTGCTTCCCATGAACTCCATTGAGCAGAACTGCAGAAGATCCTGAGGAGAGTATTTTCTTGACCCAATTAATCCACAAATGATTGAAACCTTTTGCCTTGAGAACCTGAATGATTGCCTCATGCTCAATAGTATCAAAGGCTTTAGCAAATTCTAGCTTGAGAATAATAATGAGCTTCTTAGACATATGACATTGGAAAATATATTCAAAAGCCCAGGCTAAACAATCTTGAATTGTTCTTCCTTTAATAGATCCATATTGATTTTTACTCACACATTTCTTTATTACCTTCTGGAGCCTATTAGCAGCAAACTTAGTGAGAAATTTAAGGCAAACATTGGTTAGTGAAATAGGCCTGAAATCATTAACTCCCTCAGGCACAGGGACTTTAGGCACCAAGGTGATATAGATCCATTAATATTTTCCATATTAAGAGATCCACTATGAAAATCAGCAGCCAGCTTATAGAAATCAAATTTGACAATGGGCCAACATTTTTTGAGGAATAACCCATTAAAACCATACTGGACCAGGTGCTCTATCAGCAGACATAAATTTAATGACAGCATCTTGTTCAGGTAAAGAAAAAGGAGAAGTGAGATCATCCAAACCATCCACCTTATCCATCAGACCATTTAAATCAAATTTCATGTCAATCCCATCAGATCTGCCCATCCTCCTTCTAAATGTAGCAGTGGCCATGGCATGGAAGAATTTGGTATTGTCCCCCCCTTGTTTAATCCAACGAATAGTACATCTTTTCTTCCAGTAATTGCATTCAGCCAGCAATAGCTCATCATGGTGGTTTTTAACAATCTTTCTAAAATTAAATTCAGCTCTAGTAAGGGGCCTATGCTCCTCCAGAGAGTCCAGGATCAAAATGACCTCGTTACACTGCTGAATCATCAGTCTCAACTTTGACAGTGAAGTATGCCATCTTTTAATATGATATCTCAATAATTTCAATTTATCCACCATAATATCAGAAGAATGAGATTTTTTAGAGTCTTTAGCCCAACTTCCTGCCACACAGTCCACAAAACCAGGCATATTGACCCAAAAATTCTGAAATCTAAATATTTTAGCTTTGGGAAGAAGAGTATCAATATTAACAACACATGGTATGTGATCAGAACCAGTATTAGCCAAAGGAATAACAGTGTAATTTGGATAATCAGTGATCCAATTGGCACTAGTAAAAAACCAGTCCAATTGCTCCAACAATGGTGCCTGTTGCATATTGGACCATGTATAGGCTCTTCCTTTAAGTGGTAGTTCTTCCCAACCATGATGCCCAATTATCTCATTAAAAAGAAACATATCATTTATATCACCACCAGGCTTATTTATGTTACTCTCTGATCTAATAAAATTGAAATCCCCTAATATTAACCAATTATCATTACTAGGGATAGTCAGATTATAGAGCCAATCCACAAAATTATCTCTTAAAATCCCATGACAAGGTCCATAAACAGACAGAAGGGTCCAAGAGGCATTATTATGCTTGGAAGTGAAATTAATAGATACAGCGTAAGACTGAATATCAAGAAAAAGCCCCTAAAAATTGATGAATTCTAGATAATAAGAATTCCACCAGATGCACCACAGGAAGGAGCAAAAGCAAACTGATCAAATCTCTTAGGACAAAATTTCTAATCAATTTCCAGTCAATATTTTCACATTTAGTTTCTTGTAAGAAAATAATTGAACATTCACTTTCCTTAATTTTCCCATGCACTTCTCTTTGTCTGATATCTGAATTTAGGCCACGCACATTCCAACATAGCACACGCCACTTTCTCAAACTTATTTTATACATAAATAACAAAAGTGGTGAAGTTCATATACACTGTGTGTACAACACAAAGTGCCACAGACAAAATAAGCATTGGAATCTTTAACAAAAGCCACCAGAAAACAGAAAGACAATGCACTCCAAATAAGAAACTAGAATAATCCAGCTTCTTTTCATAGCAGAAGGCAGACTCAATCATCATGGCCAGAAGAGGAATAATCCATAGGATCTGCCTCAAGCACATCCTCAGAGAGCTTATTATTACCAATTCCTAGCTGCCTGTCCACTCTTTGAAGTACCTGAATAGGTGTAGGTGGGATCACCTCATTGTGCCTGTTATCCTCTCCAGTGTCTGTTAGATTGTGGCATGGGTCTTGGATTCCCAAGATTCCCTTGCTCTTTGTGTTAGGGCTTCACCGGCGTCAGATTCTCGATATCTCGCGGGTTCTAGGGGCTACTTCTCATAGCCCGAAACTCCTGGATCTGACGGAACGGGGGGAATCTTGCCAAGAGGTTGGCCCTACCATTGTCTTGGGTGTTCCTTGGGCCTAATTAACCTAACATAACCAAATAATTAGTTCCGCTTTGCTACCCCCATCCGGCTCACGTAGAGGGGATAAATCGGCAGTTCCGTCCTATTCTCCAACGGGCCTAGAGTTTCTCCGGAGAGGATCTCCGGAGCGTCTTAATACCAACCAAGCCTATGGTATCACATAACATGTTTGTTAGAGTGTGGCATGGGTCTTGGATGCACAAGATTCCCTCACTCTTTGTGTTAGGGCTTCACCGGCGTCAGATTCTCTCTCTCTCGGGTTCTAGGACTACTTAGAGCCCGAAACTCCCGGATCCGACGAACGGGGGGAATCTTGCCAAGAGGTGGGCCCTACCATTTTCTTGGGTGTTCCTTGGTCCTAACCTAACACAACCAAGAAATTAGTTCCACTTTGCTATCCCCTGCTGGCTCACGTAGAGGGGGCCAGAATGACAGATTCATCTTTTTCTCCAGCGGAACTAGGGTTTTTTCGGAGAGGGTTTCCAGAGCGTCTGAATCCCACACAAACCAAGGGTTTGGCATACATGTGTTTTAGAGTGTGGCATGGGCCTTGGATGCCCAAGTTTCCCTCACTCTTTGTGTTAGGACTTCATCGGCGTCAGATTCTCTCTCGGAGGTTCCAGGACTACTTAGAGCTTGAAACTCCCCCTTCGGACGAACCCGAGGGAATACTATGAGAACATGTGGTAGATATTAGTTTTCCATCTACCTATAGCCTACCCTAACACGGCCAAACAATATATTCCACTAGGACACCCCCTTCCAACGCTGGTGGAAAGGGTAGACGAACAAGTTGACTTTTCGGTCAACATGCCAAAGTTTTGCTGAAGCGGGGGCTCCGGAACTTAGGAATCCCTACAAAACCTAGATGGGGTCTAATCATGTCTATACAAGTGTGTTTGGAGGTGGAGAGAGATCCAAGATCCTAATAAGAGGTGTGACCGGTTTCACCGACATCACTTGTACAGAGGAAGGGTTCTTCCACTACATCTGGAAACTCCCCCTTCAGATGAACCTGAGCGAATGTCTTATCAGAACTAGTGGTAGATATTAGTTCTCCATGTACCTATGGCCTACCCTAACACAACCATACAAAATATCCCATTGGGACACCCCCTTCCGACGCCAGTGGAAGGGGTAGACGAAAACGTTGACTTTGAGCATGATAAGCCTACCATAGGCAAACTAAATATACAATTCGGACACCCCCTTCGGAGCTAAAATTTAGGGAGTTTAAATAACACTTGAGTCAAAATAAAGATAATACATTCACACTAAAGGGAGCTTAATTAAGATAATAATAATTACAGTCAATAAAAGCCTAAACTAGGTGGTGGCACTCCTCGGACCCGCAGTTCAGGCAGGTTCCCGGCTATGCAAGTGCCAAGCTGCAAATGGGGCCGTTACATGGGAGGAAGACGGCGTTTGCTGGTGGGGCGGCAGGTTCCGACGGTGCCAAGGGGCGCCACTCTGTCTCGGGCGAGTCCTCTTCCTCCTCCTCCTGTCATGATGTAGGAGTGGAGCCGCCCTAAGTACTCCAGCTCCACTTGCTCGTCCCAGTACAACGAAGACATGGCGTCCTGGGGGTCATGATTTCTCGTCTACCACTGCATGTTATCGTAACACTGGTTGATGTAGTCGACCCGTGCCTGGCCGGAGAGATGCGGCGCCACCGGGAGGAAGATGGTGTTGGTCGTCCAACCTTCCGGGAGGCGTAAAGCAGCCGACACGGGAGTGTTCGTGGGGATAAGTGCGCGCGCGTCCTCCTCCGTCAGCAGATTATCGTCAGATGGAGGCGCATGGGCACCCGCAGCTTGTTGTCCGGCCGCGTCACGTCGGCGTTGGTGCATAGTGGAGGCCAAGAGAAGCTAATGGATGAGTGGACTTTAGGAGTGGAGGAGGAGAGAAGATAATGGAGGAGTGGACTTTAGGAGTGCAGGAGGAGAGATGCTCGACCCCTTAAAATTTTATGTCTCAGTGCATGGGAAAGACGGGACGTCGCCACAGTTCTGTCTACATGCGTGCTGAGCCTGCTTTGGGGCTAGCTAGCTGTTGCACGCCATGTCTGCAAACTTTGGGCGAGCTAGCTGCATGCCGCGCGAGACGTGCACTCTTTGCCTCTGTGCGCTGCGTGTTGTGCCTGCGTGACCCGTCGCGTCTTGATCTTAATGCGTGCCTGCGCGCGTGCCTGGCCATGTGCATGCATGCCCATGCCTCGCTTCTGCTGTTGCATGTGTTGCCGGCTAGCTGTGGATTACTGGGTCGAAGTCGGCGCCGGCCGTATGCGTACTGGCCCGTGCTGCATGCATTGCTCCGCGCCTGCATGACCCGGTCGTTTGTGTATGCTCGTTGTCATCGCTACGCCTGGACAGCAAATTCAATGGTAAAGGCCGGCCTTGGCACCAATTAATGGTGTTTGGTGATCGGTGCATTTGGAGGGCCTCTGCAAAACGCACCCCCTTCATCAACACGTCTCGAATAGATAGCTTGTGCAAAATACAAGAGCTAGGCCAGCTTTGTGCTCTCTGCGCGCCATAGCCTGGACGACCATCGAGCTGATCGGGGAGGAACCGCTCGAGGACGCACACCAAGTGGAGTACATCCGCCCCGACGGCTATGACCTCTCCGACATGGTGCAGTTCTTCACCGCTGGTGGAAATATCTCTGCTTGGAGCGCCGCACACATCGTGCTTGGCACAAAGTACACCGATCGGCAGATGTTCATGACCACGGCAAGGATGGCGGTGGGGTCTACGCCAGTCTTTGGGAGAATGGCTCGGGAGCAAATCTGCACGGCGGCCTCTACTGGCTGAACGACACCCTGGTGTGCTGCGTCCAGGTCAACCCTTTGCTCCTCTAGAACGAGTTCGTCCCACTGGTGCGTCCGATTGTTCATGTCCTTCATCGCGGCAACTAGTGTGCTTATAGAGCATATGTGTAACCTTCTACGTTGTCGATTCGTCGTGTTTTACTTGTCGACATGTCTGTGTGTGTGTTGTGATCGTGTTTTGCTACTCCATAATTAAGTTAATAGTTTGTGTTGTGTTGCAAGTACTCAGTTATCTGTAGTTCTTTAGTTACTGTTGGTTTCACATAGAACCGTTCTGCATATTCTAACGCGTTTTATGCCCGACGACCTCAACTCCAAAATTATTTCAAAATACTTCTTTATTTCCTCACAAGGTATTACATAAATGGTCAATTTGTTTAAGCCACCCATCATGTCTGATGGAGGGATGATAACCCGGTAGGCCAAACTCCAAGGAGTAACCCGGCCCAAAGAACGGTGCGCAGGATCCGGCTAAGGATAGGGAAGATTGTGGAGGCCCAAGTTTGTAGGCCCAGTAATCCGGATTGTGGGTTACTGTAAAGGAAAGCTAGGGTTTGTGCGCCGTGTCCGGGTAGGATCCAGGATGCGCCTTGGGGAATAAGCCAGGGGGTACGGGTGCTTTATAAACCGACCCCCAGGTCTAGTTTTAGACAGAGATCTTAGAACCCTAGCAATAGCGCTTGGTATCGAGCATCTAGTGTAATCCAGAGTTGAGTTGTTATATCCAGATCGGAGACTCGGCGACTTTGATTGCCGGCTACCAGATCGAATTGCACCATGTTTTCCTCTGAGCTAAACCCTCTCCCAAATACCTGTGTCGTCTTGCCCCAAGATCAGTTACCCCCGGTAACATCTGCCGTGATTATGCCACGACAGTTGGCGCCCACCGTGGGGCCTGCGTCCAAAGGTGTTTACATCACGGGAGAAGCTCGGAAGAATATGGAGAATCTCGTCGTCGGCGAAATCTACATCGACCGCAGAGGAAAAAAGATGGTGGACGATTCCGGCTGGGGGCCAGAGTCGGATCACCTCGAATCCGGATCCGTCGTGACGATCGGCCGGATCAACATCTTCGTCGGTATGGTACGAACGACTAATTTAAAAGGACAATATCATGTGCATACTACAGGAACTTCTAGCAGGAACAAAGAGACGTCAAAGCAAGCGGCAAACTCGGTTTCATCGGCCGCGCCGGGATACCTTAGATGGGCAGAACAAGAGATAACGTGGAGTAGAAGAGATCATCCGGAAAAAGTAGAGCGTCCAGGAGTCTTGGCATTGGTGGTTGCTCCACAGGTTAATGGTTACGAACTGAAGAGGGTCCTGATGGACGGTGGAAGTAGCATCAACATCCTTTATTGGGAAACTTTCTTACGGATGAGTCTCAAGGAGTCCCAGTTGCAGAAAAGTTCGACAATCTTTCATGGGATCGTGCCGGGTCACTCGGCGATCCCCGAGGGAAAGATCACCTTGGAGGTTGCTTTTGGAGAATCGACGGATAATTATCGAGTTGAGTGGCTCACGTTCGAGGTGGTCAAATTGCGCAGTCCTTATCACGCGCTGTTTGGAAGACCGGCTTACGCCAAATTCATGGCTAGGCCGTGCTACGTGTATTTGCAGCTAAAGATTCCGGGTCCTAAACGGACCATCACCATACATGGGAACCGGGATATAGCGGCCGAGTGTGACGAAGGAGATTCGGTTATGGCTGAGCAAGCATGCAGAAAGGAAGAACTCGAATATTACCGGTCTCAAGTGAACCCGGATGATAGAACAGCCTTGAACAAGCCGAATACCGAGGACGAGAGAGCAAAATTCAAAGTAGCACAAGACACCAAGAAGATAGATTTCGTTGAAGGCGATTCTACTAAGCAGTTTACCATAGGGTCTAACTTGGGAAAAGAGCAGGAGGAAGCACTTGTGGAGTTTATTCGTTCAAATGCAGATGTGTTCGCCTGGACACCCAGCGATATGCCGGGTATCCCTACGGAGTTGGCCGAGCACAGTTTGCATGTGGATCCCAAGTCCAGGCCCGTGAAGCAGGGCTTGAGGAAAATGAATGAGGAAAGAAGGAAGGCTATAGGCGAAGAGATCGCTCGGCTATTGGCAGCCGGCTTTATCATGGAAGTATTTCACCCGGATTGGCTGGCAAACCCGGTTCTAGTGATGAAAAAGACCAATGAGTGGAGGATGTGCATTGATTTTACGAGTCTCAACAAACATTGCCCAAAGGATCCGTTCGCACTACCCAGGATAGATCAGATTATAGATGCAGTAGCTGGAAGCGATTTATTATGCTTCCTGGACGCATATTCCGGGTATCACCAGATTAAGCTCAAGAGGGAGGATTGGGAGAAAACATCATTCATAACCCCTTTTGGGGCCTTCTGTTATAAAACCATGACGTTTGGATTGAAGAACGCCGGTGCAACTTACCAACGATGTATTCAAAAATGCTTCGAAGACCAAATCGGACGCAACGTCCACGCCTATGTGGATGATGTGGTCATCAAGACCAGGAAGGCGGAGACGTTTATCGATGATCTAAAGGAGACGTTCAAAAACTTGAGGAGGTACCAGATGAAGCTTAACCCGACGAAGTGCGTGTTCGGAGTTCCAGCCGGGAAATTACTCGGCTTTATAGTTTCCGAAAGAGGGATCGAGGCAAACCCGGATAAAATCAAGGCCATCCAGGGTCTGAAAAAACCAGAAAATTTGAAGCATGTTCAAAAGCTCACGGGCTGCGTAGCAGCCTTGAGCTGATTCATATCCAGACTCGGAGAAAAGGCAATACCCTTGTACCGGCTCTTACGGAAATCAGACAAATTCGTGTGGGATCAAGAGGCGGATGAGGCATTCGAGGCACTAAAGAAGCAGTTATCCGAACCACCAGTACTAGCGGCGCCGGGTCCTAAAGAGCCTATGTTGCTGTACGTGACAGCTGGCCCCCGAGCCGTCAGCGCAGTAGTTGTTGTGGAGCGTAAAGAGGACGGGAAAGGTTACCCGGTCCAGAGGCCGGTTTATTATGTCAGCGAGGTATTATCAGAAGCAAAGCAGCGCTATCCACATTGGCAAAAGCTGGTGTTTGGGGTCTTTATGGCTAGCCGGAAATTGAAGCCGTACTTCCAAGAACACCCCATAACAGTGGTTAGTTCAATACCAATGTCGGATATCATCAGAAACTCGGACGCGACGGGAAGAATAGCCAAATGGGCAATAGAGATGGGGGATTATCACATCAACTACGAACCCAGGTCAGCAATCAAATCTCAAGCTTTAATTGATTTCGTTAACGACTGGACACATACAGGCATGACTACGACGGTTCCAAATTCCGAGTCATGGATCATGCACTTTGATGGATCTAAGCAATACGAGGGATCGGGAGCTGGGGTGGTGCTGACATCACCCAAAGGAGATAAACTAAGTTACGTACTACAAATCCACTTTGACTGTTCCAACAACGTGGCCGAGTATGAGGCCCTATTGCACGGCCTAAGGGCAGCTAAGGAGATGAACATCAAAAGGATACGGTGTTTCGGAGATTCGGATCTTGTGGTACAGCAGGTGTCAGGAACTTGGGATAGAAAGGACGCAACTATGGCAGCATACCGCAGGGAAGTTGATAGGGTTGCAGGATGTTTTTCCGGGTATGAGGTGGAGCATATAGACAGAAGAAAGAACGAGGCAGCCGACGCGCTCGCTAGACTCGTCTCGCGCAGAGAGCTGGTTCCACCTAACGTTTTCCTGGATGAATTATGGCGACCATCGGTTAAAACCGAGTCAGAGGAGGAATTGGCAAATCAAGACCCGGATTCAGGACTTGTGGCTACAGTACGTACTGTTCCCGAATGGACAGAACCGTTTTTGGCCTACCTGTCGCGGGGCGAGTTACCACAGCAGTAGGTGTTAGCAAGGCAAATTTTGAGGCGAGCAAAGGGATATTCTATCATCAATGGAGAATTATACAAGAGAAGCGCAGCAGGAGTCTTTTTGCGCTGCGTAGCGCCAGAAGAAGGCCGACAGATTCTCAAGGAAATCCATGAAGGCGACTGTGGACATCATGCATCCACAAGATCTCTTGTGGCTAAAGCTTATCGACACGGATTTTTCTGGCTCACGGCTCTAGCAGATGCGGAACGATTGGTAGCAAGATGTGACGGATGTCAAAGGTACGCTCGCCAAACCCATGTGCCGGCTATGGAGTTACGGACCATCCCGTTAACTTGGCCGTTCGCTGTCTGGGGTATGGACATGGTTGGCCCCTTTCATATGTCACCATGCAAGAAGACACATCTTTTGGTGGCTATTGATAAGTTTACCAAGTGGGTTGAGGTTATGCCAGTTACTAATTGCGAAGCAGCTACAGCGGTCAAGTTCCTGAAAAGGATTATCTACCGGTTCGGGTATCCCCACAGCATAATTACCGACAATGGAACCAACATGTCCCTTGGTGAGATGGAGAAGTTCTGTGGCAACAATGGAATCCGGCTCGATGTTGCATCGGTGGCTCATCCGCAGGCCAATGGACAAGTGGAGAGGGCAAACCAAGAATTGCTTCGCGGATTAAAACCACGATTGCGAGTTCCCTGTGTCAGGGCTGCTGGTGCATGGGTCGAAGAACTTCCTTCTGTGGTTTGGGGTATTAACACTACACCTAACAGATCCACTCAGATGACACCCTTCTTCATGGTCTATGGTGCGGAGGCAGTGTTACCAAGTGACATTATTCACGATTCACCGCGAGTATCAGCTTACGTCGAAGTGGAGAACGAAAAAACCCGGCAGGACGCCGTAGATATGTTAGAAGAGCAAAGAGAACAAGCCCTGGAAAGATCAGCCATATATCAGCAAGATCTACGGAGGTATCATAGCCGGCGCGTGAAAACCCGGGTATTCCAGGAAGGAGACTTGGTTCTGCGCCTGGTACAGTCAAACGAAGGAAAACACAAATTATCACCGCCATGGGAAGGACCATTTATCATAAGCCGGAATCTGCATAATGGATCGTATTACTTGATAGATGCAAGGGAAGAGTCGGCTACAGTCAACGACACCGCACACACCACTTCATCTATGCAAGAAAGAGATAGACCATGGAACGTGGCTCAGCTACGTCCATATTATACTTAGTAAAGACTATATTGGCAAGTGGAATTGCACGATGTAATAGGCAGCAGGTTTTCAGACGTACTCTTTTCCTATCCAGGGTACCTTTGGGGACTGGACGGGTTTTTAATGAGGCGGCTTGCTGACCTAGATTTTTCATATCAAGTAAAGAGATGGTTATCAAGAAAAGAGATGGTTATTATCAGGTTATGTACTCTCAGTATGATGCGTATATCTAGGTCTTGGGGGCTGGTCGCTTGAATAGCACAGTTACAAACTCAAAGACCCGGCCATGATGCCTATGAGTTATAAGGGCCGATTACTTGCAAACGAGTACGGCTACAATCTTATAACCGGACAAAGAAGTCCAAATTCCTTGGCTATTCTTACTTAAGCTCGATGTGACTCGCATTAAAGTGGCATGATTTGTTCGCTTACGATTGCAGTCAGTCATGAAACCCGACGGGGCTTGGCTGGCTACGTTTTCGTATGGATGTAACAACATGGTATCCACGCGAAAGCCGGCTTACAGTACAAGATAGTCAAAAGGGTCATCTAAACCACAAGTTATGCAGAGTACAAGGCTGAACAGCTGGAAACTCAACGACTATTAAGCGTAACTTCAAAACCTATGTGAAACAACTCAGGGATCTTTGTGAAATTAGCAGTAGGCAGTTCGTTCCCCTTTCAAGATCAAGTGTCCTAGACTCGGCGATCCGGGTCCGGGTGGCTTGAAACCTTGAAAAGAGAAAAAATGGTTTACTTGTATAATTCCAAAAAACCCAAATATCCGGGTCTTGGGGACTTGGGGACTTAGAAGCAAAATCCGCTTGTCAATACCCATGAGACCCGGAAATTGAGTTTTCACAAAAGGAACAATAAAGAAAGCCAGATATCGAGAACAGATAATGGATAAACTTAAAAAGGCCGGAACAGGCATCGAGTATATCAAGACCTTAGCGTGCATTAAAATATCCTGGTGAAAAGATATCAAAGGTGCACAGGCGCACCACCCAAAATATAACTGTTTTTAAAAAAGTATGTTGACAGACCGGTGCATAAGAAGAGGCATGAGAAATCATATATCACTCGGCGTTCATCTTGGCCTTACCCTTGCCATCATTGGTAGTAGCAGCAGCACCCGGGTCAGCGGTACCAGTCCCTGCAGGAGGTGGAACGACTGGTGTTGAGGTAGCAGGGGCAGAGCCGGCTTCAGCTTGCTTCTTGGCAGCCTCCGCCCTTATCGCAGCAGCTTTCTCCTTCCACCGAGCCAGCATATCATACGGCTCAGGAAGATCTGACTTAATTGCTTCACCGGCAGCATCATACGCTGGAACAAGTATATTAACATCCAGTTCATCAGCAATCACGCTGGCCGGGTAACGGACCTCCTTCTGGACGGCCTGAAAATCCTTCACCGAGAACTTGGATCCGTCAGGCTTGAACTCTGGGAAGCCGCCCATAAGCTTCACTAGCTCGAGCTTGGGGAGATAAGCCTTGGCAAGTGCAAGCCCCTGGGTCACTCCAACCCTGCAAGACGAGCGCTTCCAGTGCCAAATCCACTCGGGAATAGTGGAGAAGGCATCCAGCATCCTCTTCAGATCAACATGTCCTCTACCCGGCCACCGCAATTCTTCTAGGATCCATTTGGTTCCGGCACATAGCTGCCGGATAACGCTCTTCATGGTTTTCAGCCTGGTCATGTCATCTTCTTCCGGCATGGTTTCGTCCGGGCCTGAAGAAATGGAGACGTAAGTCGGGAAACTGTTGCTATCTACCAAAAAAGATAAACCCGGAGGAGGAAACGTACCAAGTAAAGCACGATATGTGTCCGATATTTGGACGGAAAGGCTTGTTAGGTCATCTTCTGCCCGGTGAGCCCTTTTCCTATACTTCCTCATTATCAACCAATTCCTCCTGGCCTCGGCTTCGGCTGCTTCACGTAAAGCTACCTCCTTTTCAACGAGCTTGGTGGCGTCCGCCAGTTTCTCCTCAGATTGAGTCACGAAGGCCTGCGTGCATGCAAATAAGGATCAGTCGGGCAGAGGAGCAAGTGGTCAGTCGCTTGTATAATAAAGTCCCAAGTAAATTATGAGTCAATTCACTCGGAACTTGGGGACTGGACAAAGGCATAAGCAACATTAGTCGGATTTACCTCGTGTTTGGTTATCAAAGCTCCCAAGATGTTTTCTTCATTAGCCCTTAAAGTGCGAAGGGTTTCCAGCATCTGGGCGAATGTCAGTTCCTCGAATCGAGTACCGAAAGAGCCGGCAGCTTGGTCGCTTGGTGGGGGGCTCTCCCCGCCCTTGGAGTTGAGACCCGGACAGTTTGGGTGGCCGGGTTGGGAGAACTCATCCTTGTATCTAGAACTTCGATCTCCTCGTCTACTGGTTCCGATGAGGAAGGAGATCCGGCAGCTCGGGGAAGTGGATTGTTCAGAGGGCCTTGTCCTTGGTTATTCGCCGTGTCACCGCCAGTTGCGGCATCTGCATTGTCAGTCGGTTTCTCCGCCTGATGGTTATCTGCTTCTATGTTTTCCGGGTCACTGACGACGGCTTGAGCGCTAAAAGAAAGATGAGAAAAGACGGTTATTAGTGATGACGGTGGCTTGAGTGGAAATTTGTTAGGTGCAAAAGGAAATCATGTAGCACAAACTTACCCGGCATTCACGGTGTAGTCAGGCGGGAGCTCGCCGCTGGAAGCAGATGAGGTCGCCACGGGAACCACCAACGGGACCCGGAATTGCCCGGCACGTGGATGGTTAGGAGAAGGGTGGCGTTGAGGAGAGTCGGAAGGACGAGGCGGAGGAGCGCTGCCACGAGGTACTGAGGGAGTAGAGATGCCCGGGTTAAGGGGATCCTCACCCGGGGAGCTCCGAGTTACTCTGCGTTTTGCTGGGAAGGGATCCTTCAAGCACGACGAATTTGATAATTGATGGTTAAGTTGTCGCATGGCGTCAAAGGAGTAAGGTTCAGAGGATAATGAGGAAAAAGGAACCTTGGACACTGCCCCCCTGGTCTTCCTCTTGGCACCCACTGTTGCCTCTTGGTCAGACTCGGTTGCCTCCGGGTCATCCTCATTGGCCTCACCTTCGTCCTCCAGTCCTGTGAATCAGGTGTGTGTTCGTTGGAAAAAAGGTGAACAGGAAGAAGTGATGCAAGTAAAGATATACAAATGCTGTGCAAATACCTTCACTATCATCAGCCGGCTCGTCCTCTTCTTCCGGGTCTCTGGAAGGGGGGAAGGGTTCAACTCTCCAGAAAGGGTCATCAGCCTAAGACAAAATAATGAGATCAAGGGTTAGAAGTTGTATCGAGTCAAAATGTGGAAATAAGTTATGAATGACGGGTATTACCGCTGGAGCCGGGTTTTCCCGAGTAAACGGGGGTAACCCGGTGATGCCCTTTATCACCTCCAGTTTCTCCGTTAAGAAGCCCTTGATGGTCTTGTTAGTATCGCCGGTCGCAAAGTTCTTGGTGGAGTAGCGGAGTGCATCTGTGGTGTGCCCCGAGTACTCGCACATCAGTTTGGTGCGGATGGAGTTGGGTTGGATCCGGAAATCAACCCATGTTTTTACTAAATTTAGCCCGAGGAGGCCTTGGGCTGAAAGGATGGCTATCTTGGCTAACGAGGGAAGGATTGCCTCTCTATCCGAGTCTGGTGCAAAGGCGTTGAAAGACTCGGAAGGTTCCAGGAGATTTTCCGAGTAACCCGGCAGTTTCTTTTCGCCGTCAGGGGAGGTATCGTGGCAATAAAAGAAAGACAGCTGCCAGTGTTTGACGTGGGAGTTCAAATTGAGGGTTGGCATCGGTGAGTTCTTGCGGCGTTGGATGGATACCCCGCCGCAAGTAAGAAGTGCTCCGTCGCCGCTTTCGCGGCACGGCTTACACTGGAATAGTTCGATGAAGAGAGTCAAACTTGGCGGCATGCACAAGTACGACTCAGATAGAACGATGAAGTGGGTAATATTCAACATAGAGTTAGGCCCTATGTCGAATACCCGGAGGCCATAATGGCTTAAGACCTCCCGGAAGAAAGGGTGACCCGGAGGACGGAATCCCCGGGTCACATGCTCTATGAAGCAGATTACCTCGTCATCAGCAGGTGTGGGACGGGTCTCGTTGCCCGGAGCCCTCCAGTGAATGTCCTTTTGAGAAGGGAGAATTCCTAGTTCGGCTAGCTCGTCCAATTTGGCCTTCGTAGCTGTGGAACGCCCCCAGTTAGCGGATATGGTTTGGGTAGCTTTCGCCTGAGCCGGCTGTTTTCCTTGTCGTTTGGGAGCCATGGGGTCAACCTGCAAAGCACAAGAAAAGGAGGCATATGAAATAAGGTCCGGGAGTGTTGGATTATCCGAGTATAAGGTATCAAGAAAGTATGAAGCTAAAAATTATCCGGGTATCACGCTATGAGGTGGGGATTACAAGGTATCCGGGTTTTAAGTACAATCATGGAAATTATTGGTCACTTACGTATGGAAAGGCATTTGGGGAAGACGGATGGTTGCCCATGCGTCTACTGCAAGCAAAATAGCTGGAAAAGGAAGATTTTCCGGGTGTTAACGCAATGAGCGGAAAATCAAGGGGGAATGGATCTAGATGGGAAAGTTTGCGAGCGGTTTTGCGGGAGATTTGGTGATTAGCAATGGTAGGAGGATGAGTTGTAACTACTCTGCAGGTGGTTAGAGGAGTTGGCGAGCATCAAATCGGTCTAATTTGATGAAATCGGGAAAGTGATTCACGGGTTGACCTAGATCCGATCTTGGATGAATTGAAAAATTATGGTGCTAAATCAAACGAATGTGAGAGGCTTACTGGAAAGATTGGAGTCCGGCGCGACAGTGGCGGGCGGTGTGGATCGAATGCCCCTTCGCGATTCCTGGCAAAAGGAGCAGAGGCGCGACGGTGGCACTTGGCGGCGGTGCGAGATGGCTCGAGGGCGCGGCCGGCGGTGATCTTGCTTCGACGACAAGCACGAGCTTCTTGCGGTGGTGCCGCGAGGGTGTAAGGAGCAAAGGGGGAAAGGGGAAGCTGAGGCGCAGTGATGAGTTTAGGGTTACCCACTATGTGCTATTTATAAAGCAAGGGTGAGTCTACCTCAACGGCCCGAGGCCGGAAATCATGGGGTGACGGTTATCCCCGTGGATTTTGCGAGATATGCGTCAAAAATTGAGCAAGGCATTGGGATGAAGGAAAGAAAGGGATCAACCCCGTGATATCAGGATCGATTATCAAGTATGAGATCTTGACATTTTTATCGGGGTTTGGACCTGGAAAATTAAATCAAAGAGTTTGGGGAAAGGCCGGGTTACTATATGGCCACCATGGAGTTAGGCCTAACCACTTATCAAAGCATCTTAACCCGGCCTCCGCGTGCCTACGTGTTTGATATCTTTGCAGGGAATAGCGAGCGCTTCAAGGAGGATCCATGAAGCCCAGGCTATTCTGGGGACTACTGATGGAGGGATGATAACCCGGTAGGCCAAACTCCAAGGAGTAACCCGGCCCAAAGAACGGTGCGCAGGATCCGGCTAAGGATAGGGAAGATTGTGGAGGCCCAAGTTTGTAGGCCCAGTAATCCGGATTGTGGGTTACTGTAAAGGAAAGCTAGGGTTTGTGCGTCGTGTCCGGGTAGGATCCAGGATGCGCCTTGGGGAATAAGCCAGGGGGTACGGGTGCTTTATAAACCGACCCCCAGGTCTAGTTTTAGACAGAGATCTTAGAACCCTAGAAATAGCGCTTGGTATCGAGCATCTAGTGTAATCCAGAGTTGAGTTGTTATATCCAGATCGGAGACTCGGCGACTTTGATTGCCGGCTACCAGATCGAATTGCACCATGTTTTCCTCTGAGCTAAACCCTCTCCCAAATACCTGTGTCGTCTTGCCCCAAGATCAGTTACCCCCGGTAACATCTGCCGTGATTATCCCACGACAATGTCCCTTTAGTAAATTATTGCATAAATTGTCAATTTGTTTAAGCCACCCATCAGCATCCGACGGCTAGCATAGTTTCCCGCACTTCTGCCAAAATTTCGCGTCCCTTCGAAAATTTCGCGCCAGGACAGCCCACTCAAAAAATTTCGCGCAAGAATATTACTTCTCAGCCCTCCCGCACACAACGGTCAAACTTTATCATGGAGGGCATTTCTGTAATCATTTTGAAACCCTCCCTTATCCCCTCGGCCCTCGCTCAAAGAATCGACTACTCCCCCTTCTACCCTCCAGTCCCCGTCCTCCCAGACCAGATCCCACCCCTCTTACACATCGCCGTATAGCTCGCTTGCCAGATCTCTGACGTCGCCGTCGAGATCCCCCACCCCGCCCAGGTCACCATCCAGGACCACCACCTCGCCTTCGTGCTCATCGGTCTGCCACATCGTCACCAACCTCACCGTCGTGTGCTCCCTGGTGTGCCACCTCGCTGTCGTGGTCACCGGTCTTCCACATCGTCACCAACCTCGCCTTCGTGTGCTCTCTGGTGTAACACCACTGCATTAACCTCGTCGTACGTCCATATCTGCCACCTCGTCTCCAACCTCGCCGCAACTTCACCGTCAATGTCTGCAACCACGCCGAGACGGGTAAAGGTTGAAGGCGAGAAACGCAGTAAGATTGATGGTTCTTCATATGTTCGATGCAATTAATATTTCTGAATTAGTTGCCTGTTTAATTGTATGCTTGATTCTTCTTATGTTTGATGCAATTAATCTCTCTAAATTGGTTGATCTATGCTTCTTAATTATCCCGCTAATGTTTGATGTAATAAATCTCTCTAAACTATTTCGCTGTTTAGTTGTATGATTGATGGTTCCTTATATCCGTCTTTGTTATTGGCTTTGCATTTATTACTTTGTATAGTGGTAACCAGAGGCTTGTCCATGTGTTAATTCTGACAAATATGTAGCGGAAATGGGCGTGTTGCCCTCCTGATGCTCCTTTTTTTAATTATTTGCTTTCGTAGTAGAAAAGACTGCATGGTTTCTTTTAATGGAAATTGTTAGGGGGTCCTTCTTGCTAATCTTGCATAAAAATAAAAATAGAAGTATCCAGCTTTGTTTTCCTACGGTAAAAGTTTGCTTATTTCCAGCCTGTATACTATTAGGTTTAATCTCACTTTGCTTATGATCCTACCAGTCTTAGTTACGAATCTATGATCAGAATTTATATTACTTACACTGGACTGTTCTTACAGGATGAGTACCTTGATTTTTGATGATGTATTAGGTTCTTACCAAGTGTTTATATTTGCAGCTTACTTTGAGTTATTTATTCATGTTAGGATCACCACTACACCCCATGGAAGAAGAGCGTGCCAGAACTATCATGGCAAACAGTGCAAGGATGTATCAACTAGGTGTAAAGTATTTAGCAAGTATTCTTTCATGTCCTAATGTATTCACACCCAAAAAGATCAAGAAGGAATACTCTGGATCTGAGTACACTCCTAAGGATGATGTTGAAGAGGAATCAGATTCCAGTGAAGGAGACTGGTCATGTCAATCCCTATTCAGTGAGGACAATGAGTTGCAGGTTATTCTCTAATTCGGCAGCTCAACATTCTTCCATGATATCACAACAACTAGGGTGTAATGCTTAAAACTCTTTAAATAATAAAAACTCCCTTTAGTTAAAAAACAACAACTAGGGCATAGCTTACTTATCTTGTGTTGAACAGTTTGATTACTGTTGTGTCATCTATTTTGTGCTACTTCATTTTTCCATACCATAAGACGTTTTGGCAAGCTAATTAAGTCCGTGGTTGTCATTTTAACATGGTTTCCATCTATGCTCCTGACATGCTTGACATCTGCTATGTCATTTGTCATTACAGACACGCTTGTTTGATTGTCATCTGCTATTTTTCAAATATTTTCTCTACATTACTGCCCATCTGTTAGTTTCATCTATTTTCTGTACATTGCACCTGCTAGTTTCATCTGTTTTCTGTACATACTTACATCTATTTTCTTTGCATGCTTGATAGGCAAGCAAGAAAAAGATGATGTCGACACCAGCTTTAGAGGACGAGGATGATACTTTAGGTGTCATGCTGAATCGTGAAAAGCATACTTTGTCGAAGAAATCTCGTGTGGAAACAAGTATTTCAAAGTCTGAACACCAAGTGCAAACTGATGTTGAGAGAGGGAGGCATGCCAATATGCGCAGCACAATTGCTGATTTGAGGGCGGCGAATGCAGAATCTGAGCGAATGAGGCTCCGGTTTGCATTTGAAATGGAAGAAATGTGGAAGGAACAAGACGAGCTAAAAACGTGCCAACAAGAAGGAGTTGCCCTGGTTGAGCAGTTAGCTCAGCGCATATGTGGTAATTGAAACTATGGTCGTGTTGCTGAAAGTTGAATTTCCATATGTTGGTTTGCTTTTCTGTAAATAAACCACTAGTGTTGCAATTTCTGTATTTGATGCCTCCTATGTGGTTTCCTTTTCGGCATATGGAACATGGAAAGGTTAATTCGAACGATGATTTAAGCACCAATCTGGCACACAAAAAAACGTCGTAGTATCGTAACGTGAAAACACACCCGGATTAGGACACATGGTGCCGTATGCCATGCCCACGTGTCGTTTTATGGTTGGACAGTTCCACAACGAAAATAAAAACGTCGCGGAAAGGTGCCACGTGGCACCGTACACATGGTCCATGTTTCGTTTTATGACTGGGTAGTTCCACAACGAAACAGAAAACGTCACGAAAAAGGGCGCCACGTGACACCGTGCACTTGGTCCACGTGGCGTCTTTTTGCGTCGGAAAAAAAATCCGTCACCACGTAGCCCACGAAGACCGGAGATCGTCCCCGAAAAAAACCACGCGGCAACGTATGATTGTTCCATGTGGCGTCATGTCGTTGCGTCATCTCATACCACGACGCTAGCAAGTTCGTCGCAGATGGCTTCCACATGGTTTCACATGATTGGTCGAGGCCACGACAACAAAAATCGTCGTGAACAGGATCGGCGGTTATGATGTCATGAACGGATTGGTGATGTCATAAACGGATCCTTAACAGAATCTATTTTTGACGGAAAAAAAACGTTGCGATTGTAATGACGTAAGCTGCCTGTAGTGTGACATCAGCTGATTACGCTAACGACCATCAGTTAATCCTTTGCCACGTGTCAGCCGACATCGACAAAAAACAACGTTGCCGCTAAATGGGCCGGGACCGGACGGCCCACATGATTGTGACGATTTTCTGAACGTTGCGGATAGCCTCAATGTTCTCCCGTTCAAATTAACGTCGCAGAATCGTCCGTGATAGTCGATCAAGGACGTTCTCACTCCATCGAGTAAACCGTCGCGGATTGCCATTAGCGACGGTTTGGAGCCCATCCGCAACAGTATTGAAACGTCCTAGACCGCGCAGAATTTGATAGTGTTAGTGATGTTGACATTGTTGCAACTTGTTATGCTTAATGCTTGCCACTTTGGGCCTGAGTGCCATGATCTCAGATCTGAACATGTTATTGAATCATGATGATAATTATTGTTTCTCGATCATACCTGCAAGTTGTTTACACATATTGTTGTCCGGAACCCGAGGCCCCGAAGTGACAGAAATTGGGACAACCGGAGGGGATGGCTGCGATGTGAGGATCACATGTTTTCACGGAGTGTTAATGTTTTGCTCCGGTGCTTTATTAAAAGGAGCACCTTAATTACTAGTAGTTCCCTTGAGGCCCCGCTGAAAACAGGCTGGTAGGACAAAAGATGTTGTGCAAGTTCTCATTGCGAGCATGTACGAATATTTACGGAACACATGTATATGGTTACTTAGTGCTTGGATGCTTTATCTTATTTATCTGCAATGCCCGTGACATGATCATTATTAGAACTTTCTTATCCATGCAACGCCCGTTCATCCATCCCTATGCCTATAATATTTAATCCCGTTGTTTACTTCAATCACTGCTGCTTCTATTTTCATCTCACTGATGCTATTATTTCACTGATGCTGCTGCTGCTATAAAACTGTTACTACTGATAAACCACTGCGAACAAAAGTACTTTCAGGTGCAGGTGAATTTACAACTCACTTGTTAAGTCTCACAAATATTCTTTGGTTCCCCTTGTGTCGAATCAATAAATTTGGGTTTTACTTCCCTCGGAGACAGTTGCGATCCCCTATACTTGTGGGTCATCAACAACCTCATTGTTTCATTGGAGTAAAGTATTTTTGTTGTGTTGTGTGCAGATTCCACGTTATTGCTGAGCCTCGTAGTGCGCCCTGCCAACATCATCTATCAACAACCTTCAGAAGTGATTTCTTTTTCCTACTTGTCGATTCAACCTTGGTTTCTTTATGAGGGAAACTTGGTGATGTGCTCTTCATACCTTCCTCTTGGGGTCTCCCAACGAATGTGCGTCCACGCGCATCAAGACAATTTTCCGGTGCCATTGCTGGGGAGGAAGAGGATTTCTGCAAGGAAGTCTCTCACCTCCAATCTCTTTACTTTGTTTTTGTTTTGCTTAGTTTATTTTATTTTGCTTGCTTCTCTATATCAAAAACATAAAAAAATTAGTTCTTATTCTAGTTGTCATGTTTTTAATCATGCTAAAATGAGTAATCCTGAGAACACTAAGTTGTGTGACTTCACTAGCACAACCAACAATGATTTTATTAGTACACCTATTACTCCACCTGCTCCTATTGCTCATTTTTATGAAATTAAGCCTGCACTGTTAAATCTTGTTATGAGAGGGAAATTTTCTAGTGTTAATTCTTATGATGCTGCTGATCACCTTAATAATTTTGTTGAACTTTGTGAGATGCAAAAATATAAGGATGTAGATGGATATATTATTTAACTGAAATTGTTTCCTTTCTCTTTGAGAGGTAGAGCTGAAGAATGGTTGCCATCTTTGCCTAAAAATAGTATTGATGCTTGGACTAAATGTAAAGATGCTTTCATTGCAAAATATTATCCTCCTGCTAAGATTATATATTTAGGAAGTAGCATTATGAATTTAAACAACTTGATAATGAGCATGTTTCTAAAGCTTGAGAAAGAATGAAATCTTTAGTAAAGAATTGACCCACTCATGGAATGACTACTTGGATGATCATCCAAACCTTTTATGCAGGTATGAATTTTTCTTCAAGAAACCTTTTGGATTCAGCTGCTGGAGGAACCTTTATGTCCATCACTTTGGGTTCTACAACAAAGCTTCTTGATGATATGACGATAAATTATTCTGAATGACACACTGAGAGAGCTCCACCAGGTAAGAAGGTAAATTATGTTGAAGAAACCTCTTCCTTGAGTGATATGATTGATGATATTATGTATATGCTTGTGAATGGTAAAACTTATGCTGATCCAAGTAATGTTCCTTTAGCCTCTTTGCTTGCTCAAGAAGAGCATGTTAATGTGAACTTCATTAGAAACAATTATTTAAAAAACAATGCCATATCCTTCTACTAATTTAATGGTTATGTTAATTCTTATGGTAATTCCTACAACAACAATAGAAGTGTACCTTCTAATCTTGAAAACATGCTTAAGGACTTTATTAGTACACAAACTGCTTTTAATAAATCTATTGAGGAAAAGTTTGGTAAAATTGATGTTCTTGCTTCTAAAGTTGATAGGCTTGCTCTTGATGTTGATCTTCTGAAACTAAAAGTTATACCTCATGATGTTAAAGAAAGCAAAACATTGAATACCATTCAACTTAGAATTGATGACAATGTTAGGATGTTAGCTACATTCCATGCTAGGTGGGAAAGAGAAGATGTGATTGCTAGAAAGAATAATATAACTAGAGTTTGTACTATTACCACCACTAGTAAAACTGAAGTTTCAAATGCTACTAAACCTTGTACTATTGATGGTAAAGTAATTGGTGTCGGCAATGTCCCCACTTCTTTTGTTAAACATTTAAAATTGCCCGAAACCAGTGAAATTTTTTCCTGATAAAAGTGCTGAAATTTTTCGAAATATGAGAGCTTTATAATCTTTATCTTGAGTCAGTACGTGAAGTGTTTGAAGAGGAAATTAAAAAACCTATGGAGCTTTATCTGTATGCTGGTAGCAATGTTATTAGTATGAATTCTTTGAACACCATTATTGCTTATTCTATGGAAAAGTATAATCTTGGGGAAGATGGTTTTGATGAATATGGTATTTTGAGTCCCTCAAGTATTGAGGAGGAAATTTCATTTGATGATACTTTGCCTCCAATATATGATAATTATAATTATTGTGGGATTCTAGTTCCACCTACTGTCGAGGATAAAGTTCATTATGATTATGATTGCAATGATGGATGTGATCGTTTTACTCCTACTATTACTAATGAGAAAGGAACATCTGAAACTAATATAGATAAAATACAATGCATTGTTTAGGAGGTTTCTTGTCTAAAATTGGATGTTTCTTCACTTGAAAATACAAGATTCTTGTTTTCTGGGCCTAGCTGAAAGGCGTTAAAGAAAAGCACTTGTTGGGAGATAACCCATGTTTTTATTTTTGCAATGTTTTCTTTTGTTTTCTTCGAGTCAAGGTGTTGTTTACTTCTGTAGCAACTCCTTTGTATCTTTATTTTTTCGTATTTGTTGTGCCAAGTAAAGTTTCTAGTGAAAAATTGGTGCTAGATTTGGATTTCTACGCAGAAACAGATTTTTGCTGTCCACTCTTAAATTCGTATAAAATTCCAGAAAGATTAAAATGACCTAAAAATGCTTGTGTGAGCTATTTCCGAAACTTTTTCTAGTTTTAAGTTTTTCGATTTGAGCAACGTAAGTGCCTTGAAAAAATTCATCTTTATAGACTATTCTGGTTTTGACAGATTCTGCCTTTTCACTTTGCATTCGCTCTTTTACTATGTTGAGTGGATTTCTTTGCTCCATAAAACATCAGTTGTTGTAGCTAATGTTTAAAAAAGTATTAATAATGTGTGTGTCCATGCAGAACATGTGAAAGTGCAAATACACTTAAATCATCTTGTTTTGGATGTCTGTTAACAACACACATATCCTCTTAAGTGTGTTCATGATTTTCAGGGTCTATTAACAATATTTGATGTGCTGGTGATGAGTATAAAAAGGACAAATAATGCCGATCCTCCCTCTCGCCATTCTGACAAGGAAGAAGCTCAAGTCGAGATGAAGAAGCTTTCATGGTTTTAGTGTAACCTTCTTTGCATGACGATTGTTGTCCACGAGGAGAACCATGAGGAATATAAGGACAGGCGTCAGTTGAGGAACATGATCACCAAGCTACAGTACCATGCGGGTATTGGGGCTACTGCTCCTCTTGAGCCTCCTACTGAGTCTTTGACCATATCCTATGAGAACTAGAACACCCACAACTTCCCATGGGGTGATTTTGAGGACGTCACTTCGGCTCCTTCCTCTTCTAACAACCGTGGCAAGGCTCCTGTGTCTGAGCAAGATGAGCAGGTTGAGGAGCATATTGAGGAACAAGATGATGAAGAGAGTATGAAGGAGAAGATGAGGATGAGGAGGGAGAAGGCATGGACAAGAATGATGATGGAGTGAATAAGGACTACGATGAGGATGACTGATCCTTTGGGGTGCGTGTAGTTGCTCTTTTCCCTTTTTGGTGTCTCGATGCCAAATGGGGAGAAGTATCTATAGACTTCTCAGGGATTTGCAAGGGTTGCTTTGTTTCGATTTCATTCGCCTCGGAACACAAGTATTTGGACTTGATTTGCTTTTATTGCTTGTCTTCCCTTTATCCTAGTTGATTTGGTTTTATTTCCTAGTGGACCTTAAATCTATGTGTGGTAAGACTACGTGGTGAAGCTATCTTATTATTGTGCCTAATGTTGCTTTATCTAAGTTACTTATGCATGCATTTATCTCGTTCAATAGTAGTTGTGCTAGAGGGCATTGTTTGTAAAACATAGGGAAGCTCACGACTTAGTTGTTCGAGAGACCGTCTATTTTTTACAAACATAGCCCAGCTGTGATATTCATTGCAAATATGTGATTTGTCATCAAGCACCAAAAAGGGGGAGATTTAAAGTGCAAATGCACTTAAATCACCTTGTTTTGGATGTTTGTTAAAAACACACGTATCCTCTTAAGTGTGTTGATGATTTTCAGGGTCTATTAACAATATTTGATATGGTGGTGATGAGTATCAAAAAGGACAAAGATCAATGTGGTATTCCTGCTGGAATTTCATTCCAGGACAGAGTCTCCGGTCTCCTAGACCGGAGTCTCTGGTATGGAGTGTTTCCCGTGGAACAACCTGTGCTGTGAGTCTAGTGTCACCCGCTGGACTCAGTCTGGAGACTTACCGGAAATACACCAGAGTCTGCGGTGTGGGTTTGTTTCTAAGAAGGAACTGTGCTGCACATATGGTGTCACCCGCTTGACTCCCTCTGGAGACTTGCTGGAGATAATCCAGAGTCTCCGGACCTACACGCACAAGTGCTGCTAGCTCGACCACAGACAGGCTCTGCGCAAAGGAGTCAAGGCCAAGAAAAGTTTACACCGGAGTCTCCGGTATAGCGCACCGCAGTCTCCGGACTTGTGAATTTCCAAGAAGGAATTAAATCTGGAGTTGTGGTGTCACCCGCTGTCAAATATGCATCTCAACAAGTCCCTCGGGTGAACCGATAGGGTTTTGATTAAGAGAACGTGTAGGAGCTGGTGATAATCGTCGGCTAACAGGGGGCACGATTTACCCAGGTTTGGGGCCCTCATAGAGGTAAAACCCTTACTCCTGCTTCTGTCGATCTGTATTAGCAATAGATCGGTTACAATGGGGGTGGTCGAGTCGAGAGTAATTAAGATCTCAATCTCAAGGCTTTGGTGGTGCGGTATTGCTTGGTCCTCCTCCCGGTGGTTCTTAAGTCCTTAGAGCATCTCCAGCAGCTCAT